>OY804592.1:76324860-77524860 GCA_963680895.1 Fragum sueziense | reverse complement strand
CGTCGTGCCGCTCGTGCGTACTCGCTTACCCTTTCCAAAACGACAAAATGTCATGTTGGGCCAAATTGAAAAAAAGTGATGATGACAAAACGGATATGAATACTTTTAGTGTTTTATCTCAGAGAAAATATTGAGACAAAAGAAAAATGATCATCAATATCCAAAGAAGTTATTCACATCGATTTTGTCTGCTGTGCAGGCCTTTTCAATTTGGTCGATCATCATTTTCTTCTTTTGCCTCAATGTTTTCCCAAGAATTTTCTGTTGGGGACGTCAAACCCGATCTTGTTTGGGAAAGGGGTAATATAGAAAAAACCTAGAATTTGTCGCTGAATGTGATTTGATATCCCCACAGGCTTTCACTACAACAAAGGGCAATAACTCACAAAATATGCAAGGTAGAGTTATGCTCCTTGTACGTTGCACTTCTCCTTGGTGAGATATATCTACCCTCGAAGTTTCATGATCATAGCTACTTTACTTTTAGACTTTTCGATGTTTTTCTGGTTAAGCTGTTGAGGAATCTCAAGAAAAAACGTTTGTCATTTCTGGTCTGTCTCCGTATCTGGAAGCAATGTTGCATGTTGCATATGCGCAATGTTTCGTAGTTTTAGTTCCCGCCTGCATTATCTATGATCGACTAATATCTCGCTTGAAAATAATAATTCTATGCTAACACTGTTACGAAAAAAATGTCCGATTCATGACCGATAAACAAAATATTAGACTGGTACCCGGCAAACGTTGTTGGGGGTATTCCCATCAGAAATATATTTTTAGCACACGAGCGCGCGAAAACTGTTCGCTATTTTGGTTTATCTTCAATAACTTTTTTATCAGTTGATTTTTCAAAAATCAACCACGTCCATCTAATGCGTGACGTCTGACCACATTCTCTGCTTCAAACCGAATTCAAATCGGTCCAGTATTTACAAAGTTATTGAAGATTTTCTGAAAATATTGCATCACGTGATTATCCACCGTGCTTTTGCATGTAGGATAACAACATAGCTATACATTCCAAGTGCATGTGGAAGCAGTTGAAAGACATTCAACCCACAAATTCCATAGTCAATACGATCTAGCATTTTAGCTTTATGTTTTGATTTGCGTTCGAGCACATCGTCGCTTTTAAACAAAAAATCTCGTAACTGTAGCTTGTTCTAAGCTGGAGTAACACGGGTTTTTGATGAAAAGCATAGATAAGCGAATTGTCCGGTCTACAAACCAGCATACAGAAATCCCTCAAAGTTTATGAGAAATTAATGGATTTTGGCGAGTTGTTCAGTGTTTGTTCAATGTTATCAAGAGAACAGCTGTCCGCGGTAAGTTGTTCTCAATCACTTTGTACCCACTTCACATACAGTCCGAAAATTTGGTATCGAAATGAATTATCCGATTTTGTTCAATGTTTTTCTTTAATTTAGAATTCTAAATTACACTACAAGTCAATAAGTTACACTTTACTTAATATCGTTTGACCATTCAGATCTACTTTATTGCAGTATAAGTATACGTACCACGGACGAAAATAGATTGTTTAACCAGTGCTTGAATTAATCATTGTTTTCATCAACATCCTATCATTATTTATAGAGAATATTGTCATTTGTTTCCAATGTCTTTGTTATTTTTTAAATATTATCAATGCATGTAGAATGCACTAAAGTCCACACAAAATTATTGAAAAAACAAAGGGTTTGTTATCATTTGTCATTTGAAAATGCCCAATATAACCATAGGATACTAGAAACTAATAATTCTACATTTAATTCCTCTTTTTAATAACACACAACATATCGTCGCTTTTCAACCAAACCTCGTAACAACTGCAGCTTGTTTTAAGATGCAGTTACGAGGTTTTCGTTGAAAAGCAGCCATATTTGACCCATAATCTGACTGGCTGGATACCCACCACTGTACAAGCCTAATCAGCTGTTCTGTAATGTAAACGTGATTTCTGCGAATATGTATCCTTGAGAAAAAGAGCGCCTGGGGTTTCAAAGTACTCCGCCCGCTTTCGAAATTCAGATAATGTTTGTGACTTATTCTGTAATTTTTAGATGGCAATCAGCATTTTGAATCATTTTTGGATTTTCTCGTAATTCACTATTGAACAAATTAGCAGGCATGATGATTGCACTTTCACTGAGAATGATGATGGTCGTCGCAAAATGAACATTTCTGAAATCATACGATTTAGTTACTTATCGTTTATCATCAAAGTTGTTATTTGTATTATTAAATCGAAATTTGAAAGTATTTCTATGACTTTCCTACAAACGTGATCAATGCAAAAATTACATAAGAATAGGGACTGGGCCACGAATTTTCGACAGCTGATTTTTTGGCGAGTAAAGTTGAAACTGCTCGATATAATATTGGCAACTTGGTGCAAGGTTGAAACTAGTTGCAACCATTTGCAAGAATATATTCAATTCCGACATGCCATTAAATGGTGATTAGGGAACGATAAGTTGTACTATTTATGGTACTTTATGGGCGAAAATTAACCTGCACAAAATCTGTTAGAAAACGAGAAATAAATGTCTTAATTTTCCACGTCTTGTCGCAAGATATGGCGTTACAAATACATCTAGGCTTTGATACATTACTAGACGATAAAATCTTAAGCTTGTCCAAATTCAAAGATACTGCAGACAACATTTTCAAATGAATGAAATTCAAATTTTAGTTGTCTTTTTGGGTAGAAAACATTGTGGAAAATGAAGAAATTGCTTGTCACAAGCAATTTCTTCATTTTCCACAATGTTTTCCCAAGCTTTTTCTTGTAAGGGAATCAAAAGGGCGTCATCGTTCAGTAATGGGTTAATACAGTTTTCAAAAGTATTTTATCTACCATTCCACTATGTGAGTATGAAAATCCTTACAAATCATATGGACACTTAGTACTAAATGATCACTCGGTATGTGTAAGGTTAAACAATGGTTTCATGAAACAGTTCATGTAGAGGTTTATTCTATAGGGGATAAGTTGAATGGAAAAATTATCTTATACGACAGTGTAAATATCCTCCTCGAAAATGATTAACTTGTGTGTCATCTTTAATGAAACACTTTTCCCAGTAGAAATCAGAGAGGAGGCCAGATTTTCGGAAGATCGAATTCTCGGTGTCTGAATCTAGTTGCCATCCTGGTTTGATTAGTGCATGATTATAAAATGTTAATATCTTGATTTGAAAGTTTGAAAAGGAAATTCAAAAGGAAGGGATGGTAGAACAGCATACCTTTTAGAACAATTACTTTTTCAAAAAATGTATCATTATTATTTTTTTTTCATTTTTTTTTTTTTTTTTTTTTTGCTCACTGAAATTAGAAATTAAAATGGGAAGTTTTAGATAGCTGTGACACCTTCTTTCTTTGTATTTTTTTCTCTATTTTCGGGGGGGGGGGGGGGGGGGTTCGCTATTTTTTCTGACACACTCAGAATGCTGCGTACAATTTCCGTATTGTTGTCGTTTGGAATCAGCATGACTTTGAAATTCGTCAATTCATACCAATTTGGCAAGATACAGGCCATACTATACACTTGTTCGATTTTTTATCAAAATTAAGTACCTATATGTCACAATAATAACTTGAATTTGTAGTTGTTTGTTGTCAAATGCCATTCAAGAACATTCACATAGCAGAAGCAAGCTATTCATAATGAATATAAGTTTAAACCACAGCTTTTTTTTATCTCTTTAGTGTTTATAAATCATG
This sequence comes from Fragum sueziense, assembly GCA_963680895.1. Taxonomy (NCBI): domain Eukaryota; kingdom Metazoa; phylum Mollusca; class Bivalvia; order Cardiida; family Cardiidae; genus Fragum; species Fragum sueziense. Next base: position 77,521,134 of record OY804592.1, on the reverse strand, counting down.
TGAAGATATGTATACAGGACTTCATAACTTGTATTTATAACAGAAAATGCGACTGACTGAGACTAGCCTAAAGTGGATAAAATGTCAATATTCCTGGGATTTGTAAGAGCACTTATGGCAAGTAGTTAACATGTTATAAATCCGTCTGGACCATATTGATTGAATTTATTTGTGAACCTTTGTCCGCTGGTCAAGGAAAATTGAGCCTCGTCTGAATATGAAGTTCTGCAATGAAATAGATATATTTGGTAAATGTAGCACAACACAACTAGATTAGACCTTGAGCCACCAATAACCCCTGCTCCCCCCCCCCCCCAGGGGGAATTTTGAAGGGTATGATTTTCTGAAAGCTTATAACAAATGCTACAAGATGAGCGTTGTTTGCACTCTGGCCGTTGGGGCTTTTGGCTGTAACCCTTATCTAAAACCCTTAACTCTTTTAAATTTTTTATTCAAATATACAAACATTTATTTGGTCATATCTTCATTGAATTTTGACCTACATATGTCAATATGGTATCAAATGAAAGCTTATGACTTGCTCTTTCATTTGTAGTTATTTTATGCAAATTAGCTTATTTGCATATTCATGAATATTAATGATTTTCCTTAAAATTGTCAATTTTTGATTAAAATTTGGTTAATAATTTCCAAAACAAGGCGTTTCTGTCCAGGGGGAATTTTGTAAACATGGTTTATCAGTAAGAACATTTTATTAGAAACATTTTGAGCCTTGTTTGCACTGTGGCAGTTGGGGCTTTTTGGCGTGACCCTTATCTAAACCCTTAACCCTACCAAATCGTTCATTCAAATTTTGAAAATGAATTTGATCATATCTTGGTTGAATATTTACACACAGATGTCAGAATGGTATCAAATGAAAGCTTATGACTTGCTCTTTCATTGTAAGATATGTTATGCAAATTAGCTCATTTGCATATTCATAAATATTAATTATTTTTTTCTAAAATTGCAATTTTCGACCAAAATTTGGTAAATACTTTCCAAAACAAGACATTTTTGTGCAGGGGAATTGTGTAAACATAACTAATCTTAAAGAAAATCACGTAAGAAACATTTTGAGCAATGTTTGCACTTTGGTTGTTGGGGCATTTGGCCAAAACCCTTATCTAAACCCTTAACCCTTTGAAATTGTTCTGTCATTTCAAAACATTTTTTTTTATCATATCTTGGTTGAATATTGACCTACAGATGTAAGAATGGTGTCAAATGAAAGCTTATGACTGTTCCAATAATTTGTTATAAATTTCATGCAAATTATCTCATTTGCATATTCATGAATATTAATGACATTACTTAGAACTGTGACCTTTTTAGCGGGTATTTGGTAAAAACTTTCAAAAACATTATGTTTCTCCTCTAGGGGAATCATGTAAACATAGTTTATCTTAAAGAACATTTTATTAGAAACATTGTGAGCAATGTTTGCAATCTGGCGGTTAGGGCTTTTGGCCGTGACCCTTATCTAAACCCTTAACCCCATCAAATTTTTCATTTGAATTTTCAAAACGTTTTTGGTCACAGCTTGATTGAATATTGATCTACAGATGTCACTACGGTATCAAATGAAAGTTTATGAATGACTCGTTCATGTGCTATTATTTTCTAAGCAAATTAGTTCATTTGCATATTCATGACAATTAATGATTTTCCTTAAAATTGTGATTTTTCAGCGAAAACCTGTTAAATACTTTCAGAAAATACACTCAGAAACAAGGCGTTTCTGTTCAGGGGGAATTATGCAAACATGATTTATCTTGAAGAACATTATATAAATAACATTATAAGCGATGTTTGCACTGTGGTAGTCGGAGCTTTTGGCAAAACCCCTTATCTAAACCGTTAACCCTATCAAATTGTTCATTAAAATTTTCAATATGTTTTTGGTCATATCTTGATAAAGAATTGACATACAAACGTCATAATGGAATAAAATGAAATCTAGTGAATTGCTTGTATATTGGCAATTTGCTCATTTGCTTATTCATGAATGTTATTGATTCTTTAAATGTTTGGGATAAAACCACATTCATTGTGGAAAATCCATAAAATGTATTCCATTTGACAGTGCTAAAGTATGTATTATATAGTAACCCTGTAATGTTAAGTACATAGTAACCCTGTTATGTTTAGTACAATAAATGCTGATGATTCTTTGCATTAAATAGACATTCTAGAGTTGATCTATGTCAGTTTCCATTATGATAATATAGCCAAACTCCCAGAGTGTAAGTAATTCCAAGATTGCCACCAAGTGTGATGTTAATCATTTTTGGTCAAATTGTCCTAAAACAGTGCAAAAAGTAAGTGTCTTAATATGGGATTTCATATGCTGATCTAAACCAGGTTTTAGTTGTAGCATTTAAATATCAGGAAAGAATTGAACTGAAAATATCTATGGCTATGTAATGCCATCCTTGAAAACATATGCCATATTGAAAGATATTGTATATGTATCTCAAGGGAACTATTTTCAATCCATTGTCAGGTTATACTATGCTGAAAGCACATATACATGTAAGACATATGTATAGGTTCGGAAGAATTTGAATGTACATTCAGCATGGGCTGTCGGTAGTATGGATCAGTTCATAGTTCAAATCTGTTCTTATCTGATACAGACAAATAAATGCATCGTAAATAACTGCAATAATCTTTTGATCGCAATCGGTTATTGTCTGTACTTTAGCTACATACATACAGCGAGTACATTTCTTGATTTATGCATCTGATACATAGGCTTTACATATGGCACCCCAAGCTTAAATTATCTGAAGTTAAAATACCTCATTAGAGCTTAAAGGAATGGTAAACACTAGTGTCCCTGATCTGTCAGCCACATATCAAATACACTTACGGCCAACAAATTGACTTGGCTATGAGGAATACACACGGAAAGGCTCTCCAGATTGAACAAAATCATGCTGTTTTCTCCATGTGAATGGCAAAAAATGGGACTTGACAATTGCTTAACAATGTTATCCTGCTATATGTATGCAATTTGTCTACATTCCAGGATCTCTATTCAGCCATAAAAAATACAAAAATAATTGAAATAATTAATTTTATATGTGTATTAGAATAAAATACCGCAGGTTAGACACCTTTTGTATCATTATATGGCATTTGATAAAATGTTTATGTTCAAAATCCTATTTTGCGGCAATTTTGGATTCATCAAAGGATAACATTCTGTCAACTAAACTAGATATAAGCAATAACACCAGTACAATACATGGAATCAATTACACTTATTTGCACTTAAACAATAAAGATTAAAAATCAAATGGGAAACTAAATACATACATTGATAATAAGATTGATAGGAACAAAATATGATGGGTTGCACACTTTAAAATCGCAGTTACTTCCAAACAAAACACCAAATAGATCTCATATAAGGCTTATATGTTGTTAAAAGAGTGAACATGGATATCAGATGGTTAAAAACTCACGAGAAAGAAAAAAATCCCACCTTTTGGTAGGTATTTAACTTGAAAACAATCACAAATTGTAGATAAATCATTAATATACATGCATATGCAAATGAGCCAATTTGCATAAAATAACTGCAAATTAAAGAAAAAGTCATTAGCTTTCATTTGATACCATTCTTACATCTATAGGTCAATATTCAATCAAGCTATGATCAAAAACGTTTTGAAAATTCAAATGAAAAATTTGACGGGGTTAAGGGTTTAGATAAGGGTCACGGCCAAAAGCCCCAACCGCCAGATTGCAAACATTGCTCAAAGTGTTTCTAATAAAATGTTCTTTAAGATAAACTATGTTTACATGATTCCCCTTGAGTAGAAACACAATATTTTTGAAAGTATTTACCAAATATCTGCTAAAAAGGTCACTATTTTAAGTAATGTCGTTAATATTCATGAATATGCAAATGAGATGATTTGCATGAAATTTATGGCAAATTATTGGAACAGTCATAAGATTTAATTTGATACCATTCGTACATCGGTAGGTCAATATTCAACCAAGTTATGATAAAAAACGTTTTGAAATGACTGAACAATTTTATAGGGTTAAGGGTTTAGATAAGGGTTTTGGCCAAATGCCCCAACAGCCAAAGTGCAAACATCGCTCAAAATGTTTCTTATATGATGTTCTTTAAGATAAGTTATGTTTACACAATTCCACTGCACAAAAATGTCTTGTTTTGGAAAGTATTTACCAGATTTTGGTCGAAAATCGCAATTTTAGGAAAAATAATTAATATTCATGAATATGCAAATGAGCTAATTTGCATAACATATCTTAAAATGAAAGAGCAAGTCATTAGCTTTCATTTGATACCATTCTGACACCTTTGTGTAAATATTCAACCAAGATATGACCAAATTCATTTTCAAAATTTGAATGAACAATTTGGTAGGGTAAAGGGTTTAGATAAGGGTAACGCCGAAAAGCCCCAACTTCCAGAGTGCAAACAAGGCTCAAAATGTTTCTAACAGAATGTTCTTACTAATAAACTATGTTTACAAAATTCCCCCTGGACAAAAATGCCTTTTTTAAGAAAGTATTTATCAAATTGTTGCCAAAAAATGGAAATTTCAAGGGAAATCATTAATATTCATAAATATGCAAATGAGCTAATTTGCATAAAATAACTTCAAATGAAAGAGCAAGTCATAAGCTTTCATTTGATACCATTTAGACATCTGTATGACAATATTAAATGAAAATATGACCAAATAAGTATTGTAAATTTGAATGAAAAAAATGATAGGGTTAAGGGTTTTAGATAAGGGTAACAGCCAAAAGCCCCAACGGCCAGAGTGCAAACAATGCTCAAAATGTTTCTTAGATATTGTAGTTTATGAAAAACTATGTCTACAAAATTCCCCCCGGGGGGGAGCAAACATGTTTCTGGCTCAGGGACTAGATCTAATACCAAAATTTCCGGCTGGATTGTCTTTTTCAAAAGCTGGCATGCAACATAGAAAAGCTTAATCTGCACATAAACACACATCCATAGCATACATAGCCCAAGCTGGAATGATTAACCATTAAACTGTCTGGTCGTCACAAAGCAGCTTTATTCACTGAACTTATAATTTTTGTGTTCGCATTACATTTGACTAAATTTCGGTTATTGAAATGATATTTTATCTTACATATAGGCTACATGCCTAATATTGCACATCTGATGACAGTCAGATACTTGCATTAGATGTGAACCTAAATGGGGGTTGAAAGAAAACATATTGTCCTATAGTATGACTAAGTCTTACTTTAATTAACATTTTTGAAAAGAATAGAAAGTTTCGATAATGTTATATGTAGGACACAGTTCACCTTTATTCCGAAAAAAGAATTCTAACCAATATGTCATAAATGTTATGTATGTTGTGTAGAAGAAAATACAATTATTATTCGAAAGCGATAAATATCTTCTATGTCCTTTAAATAGCAGTACTGACATAATCCTTCCAATTATGGAATTCTTTAGCGACCTTTATATTCCGACTATCTTTTATCTGTTGCAGTTACCCTTTACCAAATCTTTTTGACTTTGCTTTATCCACAAGTGACTGATTATCTATCATTATTTTTAAAGAGAGAAAGAAAGACTGTTAGCATGTTTTAATGAATTAAAATTCCATCCTTTTAGAAATCTTATGGAAAGTTTTAAAAATGCCTCACATATGCCTTTGGTATACTTTGGTTCATTTCTCATAGAAATAGAATCGTGAATTAGTCTGGGCTGTTGAATTGAATATTGATCAAATTCAAGAACCCAATCTGGTTAACAAATTAAATACTTTCCTCTAAGAAATAGTAAATAACAGTCGTGACAACACGAAACTGTGACTTTATCCTTTTCGAAGATACAACAATAGACTGATAAAAAAGTAACATACATGTAACCAAAACGGATATAAATTAATACGGGTCGGGTTTCGCTAGCAAGTTGGTTCTTTGTCGAAATCTAACAGCCTAAATTGCAGGTTTTCTTCAAACACCTCGTAAGTACAGTTTTACACAACAGCAGCTACGAGGTTGAAGAAAATCGACAAAATGAACCATTTTGTCTAGCCAACGATAATCTGAATATCATCGGCGATTTGTCTAATACAATCTGTTGGAAGCAAACAGATTGGTTAGTTATAAAGTACATTATAATGTGAATAAGCTATAACTAGGTCAGTGACTGACATGGCCGTTTAAATAAATCTGCAACAACTGTTCTTTTTATAGGTATTAATTATTATTACGAGAGAATTACGGGATCAATATTAGATGAACAAGTAGCCTATTTGAAAAGCATAATTAGCTTCTTTTGGTAACTTCAACGGTAGCGTGACAAAACTTTCAAAATTGTTAGAGGAATGGAACTGCTGTAAATACACATGTACCACTTAATCTATGATATGAATGCATGATTTTGAAAAGTGGGACATAGACTTTAAGATCCTGACGATGTCCGAAGAATTGTACAGATTCTCTGAGATTATAGTATAAATAAAAAGTTCAAGAAATTTGTATATTGAATACATGCTGTTGAACGCAACTGTAAATAGATTCAAAATATCCGCGGCACGCACTTTGGATTGAGCACTTTACTACACTCGTGTTAAACATCTAAATCATGGAGTAACAGGTCTCAAGACTCCTTAAATTACAGCCTCAACAAGCGGCCCATCGATTTCAAAGCGTAAACAACACAAATATTATCTCGGCCAGACTAGAATAATGTCTATCTAAACGTAAAATCAGTAATTATGACTGGCGTAACAATAAATCTATCTTTTTCTTCGCATGTGGTCGAATTGCTGCATATGTTAAATCATCATTGAGCTTATAGTCTTGGACTACGAGTTTTAACTTGTAGACGTATCTTAAGTAAATACACCCAAAGATGTACATATTTTTCTATATATGTCATGGATACATGTACATCCTACACCCGTAAGACATAATGCTTCTTTCACCGGAAGTAGAAATATGTATGAAAAATAAAATGCCTATAAGATTCTGAAAAAAGAGTGAAACCTACATATTCGGGATAACAGTGTCTTGGATGATATTTAAATTGTAAAGAGTCTACGGAACGACTTGTTTGCCTCTACTTGGCTGCAGATGCAACGAGGTGGTTTCAGTGAACACACATATGGAATTATGGTCACATACTCTCTATTTAATACATGTATATTTACGATACAGATATATACCAAAAGCAGTACAACCTTCCAATATGAGTGCAGGAGACAGTCAATTTTTACAGTAAGGTTGCCCTGCTCATGTTGGATGAAATTATGTACTGATAACATAACCACTGAGCAAAGAGTGCATCATTTTATGCATTAATATTAAAGCAATGTAAATATCTAGTGATATCTAACCATCCTTCATCCTTTAGTTTCTAGGTCCAAACCTAAATACTTTTAAACCTCACAAAATATTAGTTCTAATTTATTTCGATCTCTAATTCAAGGTAAGCAACAATGTAAGCAACATGACATTAAAAAATGCGTTACATACTGTACCATTTAGACAGATTAAACCCCACACAAATGCTACTCTGTAGCCAATCGTACAGCCTTTCAGTTTTATGTATTTATTTACGTTAAAGCAAGAATTTAAGTTTCCAATCTTCAAACCAGCATACAGAAATCCCTCAAACTTTATGAGAAATTAATGGATTTTAGCGAGTTGTTCGGTGTTTGTTCAATGTTATCAAGAGAACAGCTGTCCGCGGTAAGTTATTCTCAATCACTTTGTACCCACTTCACATACAGTCCGAATATCGCCCTGTTTTTGAAAGAGTACCACGTATCTTCACGTAGAGAATATCGTTGCTTTTCATCGAAATCCACGTAAGTGAAGCTTATTTTAAGCTGCAGTTACGTGGTGTTCGATGAAAAACAGCGATATGTGCATTGAATAGGTCAGGTCTATACAGTAAGATGGGTGGGTGAATGAACATTGTCATCCTAAAAATAATTTTGAATTAGTTTTTTTTCTATTAAATGACAACATGCATTGTCTAGTTATGATATATCTTTATTCGCTGCGTTTATTCATTGCAGCATTTATAATGGATACTGTCAGAGATTATTACAAATTGCAAATGACGTCGAGCTTAACCCTGGACCTAGTCATGGACCAGGGCCCAGTCTTATAAAACTTCTTGAGCACGATTTTGTGCTCAAGCCTCGTTTTCGTACTCGACGTCAAGTCCGACTCAAGGAATCCGGTCTTATAAAACTTCTGAGCACGAAATCGTACTCAGCTGAGCATGAAATCGTGCTCAGCGCCGAGTCTGATTCGGACCGTACTTAGCGTGAATTTTTTGTGCTCACGGACGATTCAAGATGGCCGCGACACTCGACTCGGAGATTCATTGGGTGAAAAGGAGTATTTTGTAAACGTTTTCAATCGAAAATCAATTAGATTCTAGTCTATTTTTCCCGTTAATCGTCTTGATTAGTAATTTTGATCGCAAGAAACGTTCGTTCGCTTTATCCGAGCACCTGTCATTTCGCCTACGAACAACAGTTTTGACAAATCTTTTATTTCGATTTTAGGGCAAAAGATTACCTAATTTTACATTGTTTCAATTAAATTAAAGCTAAATTATGTGCCGTAATAAGTATTTGAAAAGGAAACCGCTCGTTCATCTGCATTCCAACCAAGTAGACCGATAAACAATCGAGGATCGAAATGTGGTGGGGTAAGACATGAAAGATGTTGATTTCGCCTTACAGCTACAAGAAAAACTCCTAAATGAAGGCTTTCATCGCTGATATGCGATGTTTAAGTTACCACTGTTTAGGGATTTTGTAAATGAATAGATTAATAAACTATCACTTTCGTGGAAAAGTACATTAGCTTTCAAAATTTGACATTTCATTTGTCAACAGTTCAAGACAGGTTTTGGTTATCATTTTATGTTAGTTATTTTAAAATAGCATTTGAAAATGTATTGCCTTCAGAGGTCGTTCCATGTAAATCATGGTATTTCCAACCCAAGCCGTCGGTTGTTGATATCCAGTACAAATTGATAACAAATTGTCAAATTCCACTAATTATACCAACAGCACAGAGTTTTGAATATTTTTCAGCCCTATCTGGGCCTTTGCACTTCAGTATTTCTTTCACATGACAAGTCTCTTTGTGGCCGAGCCAGGATAGCTCATGAAATCAAGGGATCATGAGTTTGAATCGGGCTTGACCAGTATCCATTCTGACAAGTCATTTGTCTCGCACCAATGGGTGTAAATCATCTATGAGAAAGCAGCTAGAAGCTTGGTTTGGTCTAACTTTGGATATAATTTTAGTGCTGGTGAGGGAAATACCAGGTTAGGTGCTCCAGCCGTGGCAATATGACCATAGCAGTTGAAAACGGTGTTTAAACCCAATAAATCAAACATGTCTTTTTTCTGGTCTTATATGATAACAAATTCAGCGGTGACAAGTCAGGAAAATATTTCAGCCTTCCAAATTCTTGAGCTGAGATAGCTCAGTTGGTTACTTTGGAGTCTTTCTATCCAGGGGTTGTGGGTTCAAACCATGCTCGACCAATATTCTTCCCGACATTAATTTTGAGAAGTCATTTGTATTGCACCGGGTCTGACACAAGTCATGTCGAATCACACCGAATCATCAAATAAGGATGAGTTGCTGGTAGTCTGGTACATCAAATGTTGCATTAATTATTGTATTTGTTTTCAGAAAATTAGGAACAAGTGCTTAGGTGAACCTGTCACTGCAATATGAAAGTCACTAAATCTCATCTAGCCAATCAAGAAACTCTTCTGTGTGGTGGATTTAATTGGTTATTATAATGAAATTGACCAATAACATTGAGGGGGCAGGGGTTTTTCTCCTTCTTTGGCAGGGGCCTGTGAAAGGCCCCTTCCCCTTGACAAAAGGCCCCTTTCCCCAGAAAAAATTCTTTTAAATCATGCAGTTTTCCCCAAATATTGAGGTTTACCTTGGAAATTTTGTTCCCCTTTAACAGTTTCACGTGCTTGTTTTTTCCCCTACAAAAAGGCCAGGCCCCTTCCCCCAGACTGAAAAAAAAACCCTGGGGGGGATTTAGAGAGCACATTGTTCGGTGCACCAGCTACAAAAGTAGAGCTGAAATATTGTTGAACAGCAGCTGTTAACTCCATTAACCCTTTCCCTATCAAGACCTTGTTTTGATGTCTCTTTTAGAAATGGTTTGGGAAAGCAGTGAGGCAAAAGAAATTTTCTCCATTTGCCCCTATATTTTCCTTACTTCATTGTACACAAATCATATCTCTATCAAATTATTAATATGGATTTTGTTGTTTACAGGCGCTGTGATATGAGACCACCCTATGATTTTGCCGTTTGGAAAAGGGTTAAAGCAGTAACCTACCAAAAATATCAAACTTTATATTTTAGGGACTTAGACCATTCAGGGATGACAGGGAACAGCTGAATCAAAGAAAATGATGTTTTACAGATGAAACTCCACTTGGATGTGTACCTGAGGCTGCACAGGAGAGGGAGAGACAGAGCCTTTTGAGTTTAATAATGAACTGAAGGAATTTGAAGACTTTTATCCAAAATTCAATGAAAAAGCAGTAAATTTTCTTTTTAAAATTAAGTATAGATCATGATAAATGACCTGGCAGAGCATCTCTTTTTTAATAGCTAGGTATGCTCTGCCAGGGCATTATTGCAAGCTTTACCGGTACTTATCAAGATTGCATGTTTTATTTTTGTCTGTTAGTATGACAATTTTGAACAAAAACTGTTTTTATTTAAAATTGTCATACTTACAGACTATATAAGTTTAGTTTCAACTTAACATTTTTTGCCAGAGCTTTAAAGCAGGATGATTAAATTGTCCCTGGACAAGCATCCAATTCCTCCATGTTTTCAAAAGCTTACCTTATTGAGCAGTGAGTTTCAAATAGACTTGTTTAAAACATTTTTTTCCTGCAAAATTTCAGTTATCCTGCCTTAAGTATATCATTAATTTACTTTAGTTTTGGCAATTCCCAAGTGATATGAATTTGGAACTTATTTTGTGTTATTAAAGAAAATAGCAGTGGTTGAAGAATCTTGGAGTTTTCTTATTTGATTTTCAACTCATATTAACCCTCTTCTAAACAACTAAACTTTGGACTGGTCCAGTTTGAAAGCAGCTGGTTCTTAATGAAGATATGCTTTCTTTAGAGAGCTTAGAAAATATTGAGACAAAAGGAGAAATGGTATTATTCCTTCTTTTGCATCAATGATTTCACAAGGTTATTCCATGAGGGACATCAAATATATCATTGCTATTCAACAAAAACCTCGTATTTGCAGCTTAAAGCAAGCTGCAGATACAAGGTTTTCGATGAAAAGCGTCAATATGGTAAATGAGTTGAAATGGAAAAATGAATGATTTTTTCATTCAATGTCCTATCAGTCCGGTTGTCCTGCCATGCAGTACACTTTTGTGGAAAAGGATGAAATTGTTAATATGGTTACCTGCATCCTTTCCCATTTGATGCTTTCAAAAGCTTGGTCCTGAATGATCCAATTGGTCATTGTTGCATTATTTCAGTGTCTGGAGCTGTTTTTCTCAATTTTCCAATACTAACATCTTTATATGCCCCTACAACAGTAGACAAATACAGATTTCAGTATTGGAAAATGTCCAAAAGTTTCCATAAATTTGGATTAAATTGACTTTTATGTCCCACTCAACTGCTAATGTCATATGGAGAGGGGACCTCAGTTCAAAGTCTCATCTGAAAGACTGAAGAGGCGAGGGGTCGAACCAGCGACCCCTGTGTTACAAGTCCAGCGCGTTACGACTGCACCAAATCCGGCCCTTATGAATACTAGATGTATTCAAGGTCTTATGGAAGATCTTTCATTAATCCTTTTTGCAAATGGCACAATTTTAGACCGCTCCACTTGGAAAGGAGTTGCAAACAATAAAATAATTTATATCAAAAGCCCCTGAAAGGTCTAATTGAATGGAAAATATTGAGAGAAAAACAAGAAATTGCTTATTATCAGCAATTTCTTTTTTTTCTAGATTTTTTCTCAAACAATTTCTACAATTTTTAATCCCATCTCAGCTGCAGCTGGCAAATAAATGTTAACAAACATACAAAAATTGTATGTTATAGGAAGGAAGGGAAACATTGATAGAATGGGAAAAATGTTGGTCATTCACATTTCCTTTAATTTTAACCCTTTCCCAAACAAGACGTTTTGACGTCCCTAAGAGAATAGGCTTGGGAAAACATTGAGGCAAAAGAAGAAAGTGCTGATAATCAGCACTTTCTCCTTTTGCCTCAATATTTTCTGGGCTAAATTGTCCACAAATTTCGTCTTTATTTGTGTTCATTTTGTCACCTTGAGCAGCTTTTGATTTGGATCAGTCTTGAATTTTGTCGTTTGGGAAAGGGTTAAATGCTTTTCAATACCGCCCCTGCTAGATCCACCCTAGCAAAAGGCAGAATGGATACTGGTCGAGCCTGGTTTTGATGCGTTTTTCTCGACCAATTACAGTTGACACTCGTTATCTCAACATTGGATAAGTCGAAATTTCGCTTAAGTCGAAGTGAAAGTCATGTCCCATCCTCAACATATGGATATCAAAATGAATTCTGAAACAAATACAGCCATAGAAATTTAGTAGGAAAAGGATAGAAATTGCTCGTCTCGAGCAATTTCTTTCCTTTTCCTACTAAATTTTATTCATGGACACATATGATGCCCATCAAAAATGGTTAAATATCGTTTTCATCGAAAATGATCAAAATCGGATTAGTCAAACTTCGGATATGTCGAGGTATTCTGACGGCCCCTCTGACTTCGACACAATGAGTGTCGACTGTATTGGTTTTGATGTATCTATGAGACGATGCTTTCGAAAACATTGAGGGAAGAGTAATAAATATGCCGACAATAAACATTTACCCCCTTTTCCCTTTATATTTCCTACCATATGAAATGAACATTCAACATTAAAGATGGCTCAGAGTGAAACAGTTGTAATTGCTTATATGTTTATAGGCAGTTACAACTGTTTCGTGCTGAGCCATTGATTTCACATTATAAGTCAGATCTACATTGTTGTCAGCAACCATTTCCAATTTGGACTAGTCTAGCAGACAAGGATTAATCCATTAGTTGACCACAGTGACATAGTGGCATTTTGAAATTGATGCCCCACCCACAAGATCATCATAGAGGATTTGGAATATAACATTGTGGAAAATCAAGAAATTGCATGTGACAAGCAAGCAACTATTTTAATTTTCCATAATATTTTCCAGCAAGAAAGACCAAATATCATAAAATCTTGTTCACTTTACTGTCTGCAATATCTTTGAATTGGGACCAAACTCAAATTTTGTTGTCTTGGGAAGGATTATACAGTACCACATTGTACAAGTTTGACAGGATTTTATTCTGTAATGAGCAAGAACACCAAATAGTATCAGAATCAATGCAAAATGCTTAATTGATTCTTTCCAAAACAAGATCTGATTTTGAAGTCCTTAATAGAAAAGGCTTGATAAAACATTACAGTAAAAGAAGAAAATGCAGATAACCAGCATTTCCCCTTTTGTCTAAATGTTTTCTGCGCTATATCATAGGCTAGTCCTACCATAATCAACATCTATTTTTGTCTCTGAAACAACTTTTAAATTGGACAACCCTAAAGTTTTGCCGTTTTGGAAAGGGTTAATTTAACTTATCCCATTACTGCACAGTGACGCCTTTTGACTCCCTCACAAGGAAAGAATTGGGAAAACATTGTGGAAAATGAAGAAATTGCTGGTGACAAGCAATTTCCTCATTTTCCACAATGTTTTCTAACCAAAAATGGAAAGAATTTTGAAATTTCATCAGCTTGAAATTGTCGTCTGCAACACCTTTCAAATTGGAACAGTCCAAAATGTTGTCGTCTGCTAATGGGTTCAACTCCTTTAAAAGCTGTAGGTCTGGTCATTCAAGACTGGGAACCATCATCAATTGCAGCTTAACTGTGGTTTTCATCATCTTGTATCAAACTTCATAAATAAAAAGCATCTATCTTTACAGTGTGTTCACTCAGTTCAAGCATACATAAAAATGTTCATTAGTGAATGTTATATTTCTGGTATGCCGTCTCAGTGAATTCAGACAGTTATGCCAGTTGTCTCTCGGAATTCATCGGGACTGGGATACTGATCCATCTACTACGGTCAAGTGTCTGTTATGGAAGATTAACACCACCTGAAAATATAAACAAGATTTATTCAAACAACAGCATTATAATGATGACAATAATGAATACAACCATTTCCAAAACAACGAGTGATACAAGTAACATGCTGATACAACCAAGTGTTGAACATTTAGAAAATATTGATGAAAAGGAAGAAAATATTTGATACCATCTTCCTTTTCCTCAATATTTTACATCTTATCAAAGGGAGGTTACCCATATCCTGCCTTTAAAAGCATTAATTTTGATGTCTTTAGCAGCTGTCAAATTGAACCACACTCATTTTTTGCCGTTTGGCAAAGGGTTTAGATAGTTAAGCAGATAGTTTAGCAGAAAACATTGTGGGAAATGAAGAAAATTCAAGATTGTCACAAGCAATTTTTCCATTGTCCACGATGTTTTCCAAACTCGTTATCTTCTGTGTCGAGTAAAAAATCGATGTGTAGGAATGGGTTTATCTTTAATGTGCCTGTTGACGTACTTGCTACTTCATGGTATCATTGGCATTTGGAAACAGTGTGAGAAGAAAATGCATTTTTTCCATGAACATGAAGTTCGAGTTTTCATTCTTTTCTGAACCAATACGAACGGATTAGTTTCATAGAATATCCGCAACATGAAATCCAAAAAAATGAACAATTTAACAAATACATTTGCGTGAAATTGTTGTGATGAGGTCGATCAGCGCATGGGTCTTACGGCCGTTCTCAATTAGAACTTACACCCTCCAGAAATTTTTCGAGAAAAATGAAGTGTTACAAAATGTAAAACATTTGGTCTTTTCATAATTCTACAATATCCATGAAGACATTCAGAAATTCTTTTGAACATCAATTATTTCGTTTGTTCACAATGTTAGTTTGAATACAAGTACCCGTTTGTCAACTTTTAACGCCAGAAATGTTCGTGACTTCGTACTTGAAGCTTTATGACAGACGTTTACTAACTAAAGATCAATGGGATTGATTTGGATATTAATCAAAACGCATAGTATGATGTGCAAGACACCGATTTCAACAATGAGGATATGGATTTCGAGTTTTATTACGCCGAAACGGCCATTTAAGATGTTGTCTCAAAAGTGAACGATCAAATATCTAACAAATCGTGATTGAATATATATTACCGATTGTCATAATATTTATATCGATATGTTAGACTACCGGCGCAATATTTCATTCTAACCGTAATCATCTGACTCGTTTATGAAATGTGATGTAAATGCTAAATAAGCAGTTAGGCATTCGTATTATTTGACAATAAAGCATCTGTGTGACATCACGAACCTTTCACTATTTGCGTAAAACTTTAATACATACAAAATTCAGCCTATATTCTCACACGAAACAGATACGTTACAATTAAGCCTATATGGGATAGTTATATTAACGGATTGAACAAACTTATTTCCAGGGGAAAAAATAGCACCAATACATTTAAAAAAAATAAACCCTGAGGAGTAAACGAGACATTCAAACAAATAGAAACATTAAACATGATTAAACCCAAAAATAGTCAATAAACTTCAAAACAAATCATACGTGAATACTTTTACTAAGTGCACTGTAAATGCTGCATGCAGTTTATCAATTTTTTGTGACGTGGGCAAATGAAAGTTTAAACATAAATTTTGCGACCAGAACTTCTCGCAGCAAACATGGTATGGATCAAAGTGATATCTTCGTCCTGTTTGAAAGCTGTCTGCGATCTTCCTGCTGCTCTGGACTTTTTCTTTCCTATTGTCTTTATGACCTTAAATCCCAGCCATAATATGTTTCCATCATTTGTCCACTGGAAAGTAATGTATTTAATCGTTTATCTCCCTTTTACAGCCATCAATGTCAATGGGGAAAATCAGTAATGGTTAAAATCATTAACAATTAATCAAAACATCCCCTCTTTTCGGTGTATTAAATAAATGTATTCGTTGTTTTGTCTTTTCGCACAAAACTGTATCAAAATGTTGATCTTAAATAACATTTTTATGCTGTTACATTCAGGTTTATATAGTTTTTTTCCAACATAACGGAATCAGAAAGGTTCGTGACAATGTTCACGAACATTTCCTTTATTTCAAGCAGGTGTTCCATAATGAGTTTTGGAAGAATGTGTAAGTTTACCATTTTCCGTGCAAGAGACACAAGTAACAAAACAGTATGTAACTAAAAAACCGTGCATGTTATATAAAAACAAAATAAGGCCAACTTGTCTAATTATTCCCAGAACTGTTTAAACACCGAATGTTGTCTTATTGAAGCTGTTATTTTGGACTTAAATTACGCCACATATCAATTTATGATACAATGTACCCATGTACTTGTTCACAGTCGCGATATTCAGGTAGTGTGGCAGTCATTAAAGCTGTTTGTGGAAATCATTGCACGAACCTTTCGTCACGAACTTTTTTTCAGCATGCTTCAAATGCAATAATTTTATATATAGTGTCACACAATGTGTTATTTTCAATCCGAGAAGAAGTATATGATGGGATCGAGTAAATAAACAATGTTTGTATTAAAAAGATCTATTAGAAAACGCTACATAGCCTTCACGAACCTTTAGTGTTGGGAGGCGATAATAATTGACAAAAGCTCGTTTTGTTTCAGTGTTTTATTCGCCATGCGGTTTCTCGGTCAATCGTAATAATTACACATGATCGTAAGATATACTAACAGGTTAATTCGGCCCCTAACAAGAACACTACATTCCTCCTAACCTTAATGAAAAGATAATTTATCATAAGACTAAAATTTATGAATGACTAGAAAAATGTCCATTATCTTTAACACATAAAATGTCCATTTTGTTATTTAGAAATATTGTTAATGTCACAGTTTATCAACACATTGATGTAATGAACACACTTTGAAATTGTTCTTACTAGAGTCTAAATGTCCACTTAACTAGAATTAAACACGTTGAAACATTTTGTGAAAACTATAGAATGACTAGATGAGAACTAATGAAACATGATTACAAAAACAATGACTAGATGAAAACTTTGGAAAACATAATTACATGACTAATACTGCAGTAACTAAAATTTCAATTGTTCATTATAATACTGAAATGTATTTGAACTTTTGCCCAGTCAGATTTTCTGTTTCCTCTAAATCATTCCAAAACAAAATCTCTATATTTTTGAGGTATGCCAGCAGAACGAGATGGATTTCTTCTGGGTACTACAGGTTGATTAGCGTTGCAAGCTGTATTTGGTGTATTGGAGGGAGTTTGTGTATTGACAACAGTTGGTGTGTGAGAATTGCTGTTTTCATTTTCTGATGTTTGTTCTTCTTCTTCCTCATCTTCAATTTTTATGCTAACCGGTTTGAAATGAGAAGAATTGCGAGTTATAGAGTGACCATTCCTTTCAGCAGTTATCATACTCCCATTTTTGTGCGAGATAGTGTAGGGTTCTGGGTTGTATGGTGGTGTAAGCTTGTTTGTTTTCGGTTGCTTTACGAGAACATTGTCACCCTGTACAAGAGATGATGGTGATGTGTGTCGTGTTTTGTCTGCATATGCTTTCATTTTGTGCTTGCTAATATTGTCAGTGAGTTGTAGCTTTGATGCAACAGGTTTTGGATCAGAAACATGTAATGGGACACTGGGAAATCCAATGTTCATTTTTCTGCCTGTCAGAGCTTCAAATGGAGAAACTTGTGTAGCGGAATGGGGAGTGGCTCGGTAATGCATGAGGAAGCTGTTTAGCTCAGATCTCCAGTCACGATTAGCCACAACAGAAGCTCTTATGAACTTGTTTATGGTTCGCATGAATCTTTCTACAGACCCATTTGATTCCGGCCAAAGAGGAGTTATTTTCCTATGCTTGAATCCGGTAACTTTTGCAAACTCTGCAAATTCAGAACCTTGAAAAGGTGGACCATTATCAGTTTTGACAACATTGGGCAGACCTTGACGCGCAAATATGGCACTTAACTTTGGTAAAACTACTTTGGCTGAAGTAGACGGAATAATTTCAATTTCAGGAAATCGACTGTATTCGTCAACTGCGACAAGGAGGTATTGTCCAGTCGGAAATGGACCAGCAAAATCTATTGCTATTTCTGACCAAGGGCCAGAAGGAAGTGGGGTTGGACAAACTGGTTCACGTTTACTAGGACCAGGGTAGGATGCTTGGCAAGGAATGCATGCTTTGACAGCATCTTCAACCGCTTTGTCGATTCCAGGAAACCAAACTTTTTCCCTTATCAGTTGTTTTGTCTTTACAATGCCTTGATGTGTGTGGTGTGCAATGTCTACTACCCTACTTTGCAATTGGGATGGTATGACCAGGCGGTGATCTCTTAAGATCACACCATTATAAATGGCAAATTCTTCATGGAATCTGGAGTAGGGAGTTAAGTCAGTATCTGACCACCATTTTCCAGATTGTATGGCAGACATGACCTTTTGAAGAATCTGATTTTCCTTAGTAGCCAATCGTACTTCTTCTAGAGAAATCGATTTGGGTACGGCATGCTGACTTATGAAAGCGACATATGCTTCGGCAGCATTATCTCGCTTGGGTTGTTCATAGGGATGCCTGCTCATGTAGTCAGCAGGATTTAGGTCATCCTTGCCTGGACGATACTCAAGTTTGAAATCGTACGGCATAAGACGGAGACGCCATCGTTCTATCCGAGCGGATGCAGGTTTTTGACTATGAACAATTCCAAGAAGTGGTTTGTGGTCAGTGATCACCTTAAACTCAGAGGCAAACAAATAGAGATGAAAATGCTCAACTCCATATACAACTGCTAACATTTCACGGTCAGTCTGGGAATACCGTTGTTCAGTGTCAGTCAGGGCTCGACTCGCATAACTAACGACTTTGCCCTTTTGAGTCAACATGGCGGCAACGCCAACAGGTGAGGCATCAACTATGACCTCTGTCGGTAGGTCAGAGTTAAAATAGACCATAACTTCAGTGCTAGACAAGGCTAATTTTAACTTTTCAAACGCATCTTGCTCATTTCGGGACCAATACCAAGCATTGTCCTTGCGAGTTAGTCTCCTCAGAGGTTCAGTGATGGTTGCGTAATGTGGTATGAATCTCGCCACATATTGAGTCATGCCTAGAAATGACCTAACTTCATTTTGATTCTTGGGAGCTTCCTTACCAACTATGCATTTGATCTTTTCAGGATCAGGCGAAACCCCTGTGTCGCTGAAAACATGTCCAAAGAATGTGATTTTATTCACAGAGAAAATGCATTTGTCTTTGTTCAGTCTGGCTCCCTTGGCCTGCAGTCTGTCTAGAGTCATTTTTAACGCCTTGTCGTGGTCCGACTGTGATTTTCCATGAATGATTATGTCGTCTGTTAGATTACGTGCACCAGGTATATCTGAAAGAAGATCAGCAATAACTTTCTGAAATATTTCAGATGCAGCATTAACACCAAACAAAAGGCGTTTGTATCTTTTAAGACCAACATGTGTGCTAAATGTAGTGATATATCTACTGGACTCATCCAGTTCAAGCTGATGGTAGGCGTTAGAGAGATCTAGTTTACTGAAAACAGTGGACGAATTTAGATCCGTAATCAGATCATCCACAGTTGGCATGGGATGCTTTTCCCTACTGATTGCCTTATTGGCTTCTCGCATGTCTATACAGACTCTTACTCCTGAAGACTTCTTGGGCACAACAACAACGGGGCTCACCCATGGAGTTGGGCCACTTACAGACTCAATGACATCTAGTGCTTCAAGGCGTTCGAGTTCCGCTTCGACGTCTTTTCGGACGTGAAATGGAATGCGTCTATGTCGTTGGGACACGGGAGTTACATCTTGATTGATATGTAATTTGACCTTTACACCCTCAATTTTGCCCATTTTCCCATCAAACAATGGTGCATGTTCATCTGAGATAGAACTGGACAGTGAAGTGAATGCAAATTGTACTATGTTAAGGTTCTGAGCAGTGGTTGCACCCAAAAGACAACGCGACTGTCTGGCACTCTCAACAACATAGAAGTTAGCATGTGCCGTTTTCTTTTTATATCTGATCTCTGTGTGGAAATACCCCTTTACATTCAAAGGATCTGATGATCCATATGCATATATAAGTGGAACAGGTTTTTGCAGACTAATTTTAGACTTTCCACACATGCTTCTGAAAATATTTTCACTTATTATGTTCACGCTTGCGCCAGTGTCAACCAGGAATTCTATGTCAGTGTCGTGAACACTTGCACGGACAGAAGGGACCTTGACATTGTTTTGATCAATATTAAAAACTGACTCGTCACTAGAGCTATCATTTGCATTCTGATTATAATCATGGTTTTGATGACTTTCAGTTGCACAATTAACTTGCTTCGCATTCAGTCTGGCGCGACAGACTCTTATGAAATGATTTTTCTTTTTACAAAAATGGCATTCTTGGCCAAGTGCGGGACAGACTTTGTGGGAAATGTTCCCGCCACAGTTTCTGCATTGGGAAGCATTATTCACAGAGTCTCCCTGTGCACCACCTGATTTCTGATTATGATATGACTTTTTTTCCTTTTTACTGTGTTTCTTCTTTGGAAAGTTCACAGGCTTGTCCGCACTTTGAAATTTCGGCTTGTACACCGCATTAGCCTGAGCAGCTCCCGTTTCCATCTCATTCGCTCTGGATTCTGAGAGTTCAAGTGCGCGTGCTTCGCTGAGTACTTTCTCTAACGTGTAATTGTCCCTTAGCGTCCTTCGTCTGATTCTGCTTGAGGTGCAGCCCTGTATAATTTGTGATAGGATTTCACGATCCGTGTCGTGGAAGTCACATGTGCTAGCCAGAGCCCTTAACCGTGTGTAATAGCTATCGATGGTCTCGCCAACGTTTTGACTAGCCTGACGGAACTTGAATACTTCATAACTAGTGTTTTTCTTTGGTGTGAAGTACTCTGTGAGCGATTGTTTCAGAATGTTAAATTCATTTGGGGTTGCATGTTCACCTGCACCAGTCATCGCCCCTATGCCTTTTTGTTCGTCTGTGAAGCTGTCATAGATATCGTACGTCTCCTCACCGACGTAGTGAAGGAGCATAGCTTTCTTTCTTTTGTCATCAGAAATGTCCAATGCACAAATCAAATTCTCGAACTTCTCCACCCACTTTCGCCATCGGATTCCGGCTGATTGCTCGTTATTGTGTACCGTGAATGGTGGAAAATTCGGTAACTGTGACATCTTGTGGTGTTACTCGACCGCTGTGTTTGATCCTCGTCGCCAGATTTAGTGTTGGGAGGCGATAATAATTGACAAAAGCTCGTTTTGTTTCAGTGTTTTATTCGCCATGCGGTTTCTCGGTCAATCGTAATAATTACACATGATCGTAAGATATACTAACAGGTTAATTCGGCCCCTAACAAGAACACTACAAAACCTTTCATTCTTAACTCGAACCACGAAAAAATGCTACACTTTTCTTTCATAATTAAAAAATGGCGAAGAAGGTCTGCACAACCACACTATTATATCATTTTGTGGTCATTTTTATACGAAATCATGAATCGAAAGTTGTTAAATGATGAAACGATTTTTCCTGAGCTACTGTTTTTGGTTTATTACGAACCTTTTATACGATTCGACGACACGCAATTATCTCCAATCATTTGACATAAAAAATGTTTTGATACCTGTCTGATTTATATTTCTATACACGTGAGTCATTTCTCCACAAAACGGTACCAAACATTTTGAAATTCAATCATAAAAAGTCATCGAAAACTACATCTACTTTTAACAAAATGGACAGCGACAGTAACGAACCTGTCATTTTCACAACTTTGAATGATATTTTGAAGAAAAGGTTCGCTCTGAGGCAAACTATTACTGGTTGTTCCTGGTGGAGAACATCCACTTTCTTAAAACAAAACAACTTAACGCCATACAATCATTGTAGATAGAAGATAATGGGTGGCGACAAGCAAATTTAAGGGGTGTAAGTTCTAATTGAGAATGGCCGCTTACCGTATCCGAAAAAATGAATGTCCGGTAACCGCTTCGTCTGGTCCACGAGTGCCAACTGTATTTTAGCGGCCATTACGGCACTTGAATGCTCTTTTGGCATCAGTCTGGCAATTTATACATTTTCTGTCGTCGACGATGAGCTGTTTATCATGAGTCAAAAGAGAAATATCGTTGTATTATTGGCATCAAACGCCCACTCGACAGATTTTGTTTTGTTTGACAACACGTTGAAAGTAAAGGGGCCGCTTACATCGCCGGTAAAGAAGAAACGAAATCGTGCTCAACAGAGAACGTTTTCGACGTCGCTTTATAAGACTGAATTTTCAAAACGTACTCACGGGAGCACGTCTTAACGTCTTGAGTCGATTTTCGTACTCAACGTCTTGAGCATGAAATCGTGCTCAAGAAAAGTTTTATAAGACTGGGCCCTGGTCATATTCAAATTCCTGTTCCGATTCCAGAAACTCAGGTGATATTGGATGCCATAGCTCATTCGAATTTTACTACTACTCAGGAACTTACCCACGTTCGGAATGAAATATCGGCTATGAGACAGGAAACTGCGCATTTGAGAAAAGATTTAAAAGATATGCACACTAAAGTTACGAAGATTGAACAAAAACAGGCGTCGATATCTAATAACATACAAGACATAAATTCTAGACTGGACGATATTGAGCATCAACAACAAGTGACCCAATCTGAAGTTGATGAATTGGCTCATATGCGCGATCGTGAAGACACTGATTTAACTGATTTATCTAAACGCTTGGATTACATTGAGGCAGAGAGTGTCAAGAACTCTATGCGTATATTTGATATTCCAGACGAGGAGCATGAAACAAGCGAACATACCCTAGATAAATATGTCAGACATGTTCATCGTGTAGTTAGTCCAACGGCTGAGTTTACTGAAAATATCATTGGTGATATAAGAAGAGTTGGCACTTTCATTCGTGGTAAAAGTCGAATGGTTCTGGTGAAATTCAAACATTTCAATTCAAAAACGGCTTTATTTAGTAATAGAGACCTGTTGCGTGATGCCGGCATAAAAGTATCCAGTGAATTGTCTCAACGTGCAAAATTGAAAGCTCTACATGATCGAGGAATAACAGGCTATTATAAAAATGGTGTATTGTATAGGCGAGAGAAGGCAGTAGATTCCCATAATACGAGAGTTTTCAAGCAAGCCAAATCTTCCTTTCAAGGTGCAGAATCGTTAAGCCACGTTGGTGAAGGAGATAAAGCAATGGATACTGACTTTGCTGGACCGGATCATCCGGATGAACATAACGCTCGTCCCGATGATCCAGTTCAGGCATAGGATAACGGTCAAGGCCAGATAAATAATTCTATTAGTTTCAAATGTTCGTTTGTGTCTTGGAATGTCGGAGGTCTAAAAAATAATATTAATGATAATGATTTCTGTAAATATATCTTTTCTTTTGATGTTATAGGTCTAACAGAGACATGGTTAGAAAATGTGAATGAAGTGTTTGACACAGACATTAAATATGTTTCTCACGTTTGTTCTAGCAAAAGATTTAACAAGTATGGCAGGAACATGGGTGGTGTTTGTGTTCTTGTGAAGAATTTATTTAGCAGCAATGTCAAAAGAATTAAATTTCAATTTGAATTTGGGGTATTTTTACTCATCGACCGTTCTTTATTTGGGTATGAAAATGATGTATTATATGGATGCCTGTACATACCACCAGAAGGTTCACCTTTATATGATCAATGTAATGAACGGGGTATTGACATTTGCGAATTCATCATTGATGAATTACAAATGGAATACCCTGGCTCATCCTTAATTTTGACTGGAGATTTTAATAGTCGGATTGGTATTGAAAATGACCAGTTAGAAAATCCAAGATATGAATTAGGAGACGATGATTATTTCAGTGTTTATCAAATCAAAGATATACCAAAGAGAATATCATGTGATGCAAAAATCAATGGCTTTGGTAGAAAGTTATTGAGATTTTGCAAAACACATGATGTTGTTGTCCTAAACGGTAGAGTAGGTCGTGATAAGCAAACTGGTAATTACACTTTTGTTGGGCCACAAGGTTGTAGCGTAATTGACTACTTTATTGTATCTGCCGATTTATATGATTATGTTGTAGAATTGTTTATTAATGAGCTTTCGGAATGTGATCATTTGCCAATTGAAATGGCTATAAATACCAATAATATGTGTGAACCACAATTGCATAATGAAAACTTAACATTAGATGACACTAATATTATTCCACATACAAATATCAAACATGATATACAGAATATTTTTCATTTTAACGAACTATCAATCACAGAATATAAAAGTAATCTTTTGCAACAGATACAGAATAGTGAGTTTGACGAAGTAGATTTTAAAATTGATAATGATGGTTCCATAAATGAAGTGATCAATATATTGGAACAGAAGTTGATATATGCTTCTACTTCTGCTATGTCACAAAAAAAGAGTACTAAAATAAATTTTAATCAGAACAATAATCAATGGTTTGATAAAGATTGTAAAAAAGCTAAAGTATTCACTAGAAAATGTCTACGTAGTTTTAGAGTATCAAAAAATGTAAATGATTTAAACACATATATTAATGCCAAAAAACAATATAATAATAAATGTAAGTACAAAAAATATGAGTACAGGATAAAAATGACAAAATCTTTAGAACAATCTATACATAACTCTAAGAATTTCTGGAAACTTGTAAAGTCAGTAACAAATAAGAAGAGAAATACGACAAACATTACTATACAACAATGGCACGATTATTTTGAAAATTTGTTTACAATAAATAATGAAGACTCAGATGAAGACATAAATGATGAGTTGGTAGATGAAGACCCTCGTGACAATTGTGAAATTCGTGATTCTATCCTAAATGGGGAAATTACAGACTGATAATGAAATCTTGAATGCAATTAAATCGTTGAATCCTAATAAAGCTACAGGAGGCTCATTAGTAGCTGATCATTTTATTCATGGGATGAATATTATTCTTCCGTATGTTAGACGTATTTTTAATCGTATATTTAATAGTGGGGAGTTCCCGGAAAATTGGCCAACTTCTGTCACGATTCCTGTTCATAAGAAAGGTGACAAAAACAATCCTGATAACTATAGAGGCATTTCTCTAATAGATATTTTCAGTAAAATTTATATCCAGGTTTTGACAAAACGTTTAACTTTTTACGCTCAAATATATGACTGTATTTCCGAAGCCCAAGCGGGTTTTAGAGCTCAATATTCTACCATTGACAATGTCTTTATCTTAAATGCGATAATAAGTAAATATCTTTGTATGAAACGTAAAAAGCTATTCGTGGCTTTTATAGATTTTAAAAAGGCATTCGATTCAGTTGATGGAAATAAACTTTATGCATCACTTATTTCACATGGAGTTAAGGGTAAACTTTTAATTGCAATTAAGTATATTTACGCTTCAGTTAAAACGGTAATTCGACAGAAAGGAGAAGTAAGTAATATAATCGATTGTCCAGTAGGACTGAGACAAGGATGTTCAATGAGTTCCATACTTTTCGTTCTATTTATAAACGAGCTGCATGATACAATTACTGAGAGTGGAATAAGAGGCATTCAGATAAATCCGGAGCTCATAGAAATTTTCATGTTGATGTTTGCCGATGATATTGCGCTTCTTTCTGACACTCGTATTGGTCTCCAAAAACAATTGAATTTGTTGTACACATATTGTAATAACTGGAAACTGGAGGTTAATGTTTCTAAAACTAAAGTTGTTGTTTTTAGAAACGGGGGTAGGCTGTCAAATACAGATAAATGGTATTATTCAAATAATGTTATCGAATGTGTCAATTGTTTTACTTATATTGGAGTTCTTTTCACTCCGAGCCTGTCAACCTTTAAAATGGCAGAAAATAATTCATTGAAAGCTAAGAGTGCGCTCTTGAGCCTATTTTCTTCTATGAAAACGTTAATGCCTATATATGGTAAGACCTTTTTCAAAATCTTTGACACTAAGATAGCTCCAATTTTGTTTTATGGATCCGAAATTTGGGGTTTACAAAATTTTGACTGTGTAGAAATTGTTCATAAATATGCATGTAAAAGGTTTTTGAATGTTCCAGTGAATACATCTGATGCAGCAGTCATGGGAGAGTGCGGACGATTTCCATTATATATCTACACAAGTAAAAGAGTTATTAAATACTGGTTATCAATATTAAGTATGCCTGATCATAGATATGTTAAAAAATGCTACAATATGCTCAAAATATATGATTCTCTTGGTCACGAAAACTGGGTATCAAAACTTAGGAAAAATTTGTATGAAAATGGATTTGGTTATGCTTGGGAAAACCAATCGGTACAAAATAGCAAGCATTTTATCTCTCAGTATCTGCAGCGGCTGTCTGACCAGTACCTGCAGATATGGAGAGATAGATGCTGTACTCAGTCTAAACTAATTCTATACAGAGATTTTAAAAGTACCCTCGAGTATGAGTCTTATCTTGATATATTAAATATTTATAAATTTCGCAAAGCGCTTGCTTGTTTCAGAACAGGATCTTTACAACTTGCCATGGAGCAGGGTCGCTATATCAATATAAGTGCTGAACAACGATTTTGTTTTCATTGTAAAAGTCAAATTGAAGATATGTATCATTTTCTGCTGGTGTGTCTAATTTATTTTGACCTTAGATGTACCTATATCAAGGAAAAGTATTTCAATCCTCCATCAATATACAAATTTAAAATAATTATGACTAGGAAAAACGAAACGGAAGTTAGAAATATTGCAATGTACATTTATCACGCCTACGAAAAAAGAAAATCATATGTCATTTCCTGAATTTCCAAAATATTATATCCTCAACTTGACTTACAATTACTTTACATGCGTCATATTGAATTTGTATTGTTAACTGTTTATTGTTGTCACTGGTTGTACAAAGACTATGTATATGTGTTTATGTAATTGAAAAGGCTGGAGGCCGATTTTCAATAAAACATTTGAATAGAAGGACCAGTCTAGCGTTATGAGGATTTTTGTCCACTTTAGAACATGCCCTTTGCATGTTTCTAAAGTACAAATCAGTTACGTGCATTTGCAAATATATCTGTTTTCTGCAAAGTTGTTCGGTTGAATCATGCTATGTACCGGTACTTATCAGAAAGCTATTAGCACTTTGGGTCCAATTTCAACCCAAAAACGAGGGAAGTAATTTGTTCATTTCTGCGTAATTGACAATTGAACTAATTGATGGGCATCATAATTGTATTGTCACAGAATATGAGGAGGTTGACTGACGCATATTAATCATTTAGGGGCTCTAAATTATTTGGTCGTCATATTGTATTATCAAATTAGTCATTCGTCGCTTTTCAACAAAAATCTCGTAGCTGCAGCTTGTTTTAAGCTGCAGTTACGACTTTTTTTCTTGAGAATCAGAGCATTGGTGTGTCAAAGGGATACCGGTATATGCTAAGTTGTCCATCATACAATCGGGTAAAAGATATTTTCAGTAATTATTATATGGATTGGTCAATATTTATCGGTAGATCCTTTCTGTCCAGGGAAAACTCGAACCAAGTTCATTTCGAGGTATTCTAAATTTACCTACCCACATTGATAATTCCCGCTAACATTTATAGGAGACTGGTCCTAGATAGAAAGTGAACAAGAGGCCCAAGAGGACCTGAATCGATCCACTGGCTAAAGTAAAAGAATGATCTCATGAGTTCTTGTAAGCCTCGCACTGCCGTATCTTGAAAACGGTCTTCCAAGGAGCATTTCTGCCAAGTTTGGTCTGAATTGGCCCATTGGTTTATTTTCATACAATTATTTCATGGTTTGTCCAATTCTGATAAGCCCTGCCCTGCCAAACCCACATTTATAGAACAATCAAAATTTCACTAACTATGTATGTAAAGGACTACACAAGGAACATTTCTGCCAAGTTTGTACTAAATTGACCCAATGGTTGTTTTCAAAGAATTATTTCATGATTTCTCCCATTCTGATAAGCGCTGCCATGCCATGCCCACATTAATGAACCAATCAAAATTTCACAGAAATTTAAGTAAAGGGCCACCCATAGAACATTATTGCCAAAATTTGTCTGCATTGGCCCATTGGTTGATTTATAAAGAATTAATTTGTGATATCTTCAATTCTGATACACCCCGCCCTGCCACGCCCACATTTATGGACCAATAAAAGTTTCAATGATAATTTAAGTAAAGAGTAATTAAAGGCACATTTCTGCCAAGTTTGGTCAAAATAGTCCCATTGGTTAAATTTTAAGGAATTATTTTTGATTCCTCTAAGTCTGATAAGCCCGCCCTGCCAGGCCCACATTTGTGGACCAATCAAAAGTTCACGGACAAGTTAAGTAAAGGGTCACCTAAGGAACATTACTGCCTTGTTTGGTCAAAATTGGCCTGATGGTTGATTTTTAAAGAATTATTTTGTGATTTCTCTAAGTCATATAAGCCCCGCCCTGCCACGCCCACATTTATGGACCAATCAAAATTTTTTGAACAATTTTAGTAAAGGGTCATAAAAGGAACATTTCTGCCAAGTTTGGTCAAAATTGGCCCACTGGTTTCAGAGGAGAAGATTTTTAAAGAAAAAGTTAACGCACGCACGCACGGACGGACGCACGACGGACACAACGCCATGACAATAGCTCGCTGGCCTTCGGTCAGCAGAGCTAAAAACGGGGGTCTTTATATCATTTTCCTACGTAAATGAAGTTACTTTCACAGAATTGTGCAATTTTACCAAACCTTCGATAATGCAGTAAACATTTTCTATTATTCGGCACACATGCGGCTAGTTCCTTCGCCGAATCTGCAAAGGCGTACAACTTTTCTTTTGGCAATTACTTCTGGGAACACAGGCCGTTCACCGCAAAATATGTAAAAGAAAAATTAAACATTCTTCATTTTGAAACTGAGATTCCAATTTCGTCATGTAATGAAAGGGCGATCAGGTTATTGCACGAAGACTGCTGGTAAACAAGAAAATAAATGACATAATTTTCCACATCTTGTCGCAAGGTATAGCGTTACAAATACGTCTGGACTTTGAAACATTCCTCTTCAGAACTTCAGACAAGTAATAGTTTACGTGAAACAAGTCTGAATTGTGTTATTCCAGCATAACCTATCATGTCCAAATGTTTGACAAGAAAATAGATATTCTGCTTTGACATGACTTATCATTTATAGTCATTACGAAACTCAAGTATCTTATTTAAGAAATTGGTTATATAACGGCAAATGTACTCTTATATGTTTTTGGGACAAATGGTATTTCCAATCTTAGTACCCTTTTATTTATCAAATGCTGGTTATATTTTGTACTTATAATGTACATAATGACTAAAACCGGTATCCTACCATTACGAGTACCGTTAACCAGAACGAAATATCCCAATTTAGACAAAGTCAAAGCAATTTTATTGTTCACGTCATGTACAAAATGATATGCGAATAATTCACATAATTATAAAGAACACACACACATTACAAACGATAAAGGTTTTATCAATATTACAGTTCTATACTACTCTTAAGATGGTCTAAAGACGAAACTAAGAAATAAGTTTTAAAGATTGGGGGCACAACCATAGCGCTACTTGTTGAAACAGTGACGTAATTTTTCATTTCTTTCTTAAAAGATATTCATAATATAAGTTTTCCAGTTATTCATTTTAGAAAGGTGGCCAGATGACCTCATGAATGTTGACCAATTGACCAAACGCCAATCGACAGATCGCTCCGCCCAACATAGAATTAAAGACAAACAATGGTGATGTGATCGTTAATAGGGAAGAATTACATCCAGTAAATCGTGACGTAAATTCGGACAATCAAAATAGTATTTCGTAGGTGTTGTTTTAAAATCTTGATTTAAGCCGTAGTTACGAGATTCTATAACAACACCGACGGTTTATCAAAACATAACGTTAAACATAGTCTATTGTTAGCACAAATTCTTTTCCATTGGCATGTCGATTGTTTTGATTGTCAGTCGATAAATCGATACAACAACACGTGCAACGAAGAACAATTGGGGCATGACATTTTTCTGATCGTCCATTGGCTAATCGATGTTTTTGATTGACAGTCGGCGTTTGGTCAATTATGTTTGGACACCGAGTTTGTCTTAAAAACACAATGAGGTAAATCAGTATCTACGTATATTATTCGACAACGGGTCCAAACCTTCATGCTTACGGTTTTTGTACAAGAACACTTACAAACATTCCGAATGTTTCATTGATTTAGGACAGCCATTGACATTCGTCAATCTGCAAGATGAATTAGCCAAGAAATTTCTCCAAAGCATGACATAATTAATGTAGATTGTCTTTTCATTCGTGTATCACACAATACTACTAATACCGACTTTCATGCTATTTAGTATAATCCGGTAGGATACTAAGGCACATGTTTACAAATTGGTGTAAACAAGGGTAAAATGCTAGCAAACTTTCAACACAAGCTTGCATGCGTTGGTTTGAATATTGCAGGTGTGAGATTCAAAGCATCACATGCAAAAATATAGTCGTTTATGGTTCAATGTGGTGTTGTCAATAAGGGTAAATTTTGTAAACATGTGCCGTTATATCGTGTACTATTTTAGTCATCCAGCGACGATAAATTCTAGAAATTTTCAGTTGATCATTTCTATTTTCGTTTACACGAAAACATACGTTCATTGGGTTCATTCCGGGAGCTGAGTAGGCGTTTTAAGTGATTTGATAGGAAAGCTAAATTCAAGAACGAAAATTTTTCTACTTGTACTCAGAAATATCACGAATCATGAGATCATCTTATATTTGATGCAGTCTAACAAAAACATGCACAGTTGAAATAAATAGCGACGAGTATTGTGCTAAAATACACTTTGGTTTACCGCTATGTATTGATAAACCGTCAATGTTGTTATAAAATCTCGTAACAACGGCTTGAATAAAGCCGTAGTCACGAGATTTTATAGCAACATCAATAGAATACTATTTGTTTGTCCGAAATTACGTCACTGTTAACTGGATAAAATCGTTCCCTATTAAATTTGTTTCTGCATTGAGTAATGTTTGTAAGAGTACATTTTCGCTTAATAAACAACAGCACTGTCTTATCTACAAAAAAGATGCACTTTTCATAATAATTTATGATATTTGGATCTTTCATCCTCCTACTTAGAATAAACATTATCTGGTACCTTTATTTACATATCCACGTTCTCAAAAAAACTTAGATCAAACGAAACGAGAAGTGGTTAATTTTAAAAAGAATCATTTGATTGCTTAAGTAACACCTTGATCGAATAAGAAAAAAATGACTGGTTTTAATGTCATTTTCTTCATATAGATAAGAATTGCTTCATACTCTTCGTATTCTATATTGTTACAAAGGATCCAAAACTAGTTCATATAAAGGTGAATTCGATTTGCCAGGATAAAGGAAACTAGAGAAATGATCTTATACGACTGCAAAATTGTCCTTCTCAAAAATGATTAACTCCAGTGTCAACTGAAATGAATGACTTTTCCCAGTAGAAATCAGAGAGACGACTAGATTTTTCCTGAGAACGAAATCTCGGTGACTTAATTTAGCCGTCGTCGCGGCAGAATCTAGTTTGAACAGTCAATGAACGAGGAAAAACTCGGAATATACCTTTGATGCTGTAAATGTAAACATCATTTTTCCTTTCCAAAAACAAATACACACAATAAGCATGGGCTGGAGTTGGTGCACTTTCCTGGATTTAGAGTCGATTTCATTATTACTTTTCACAGGTCTAGTGACCATGTGGGTTCGGTAGACGATTTTTCTCTAGCCATTTTGTTCTCGTTCATTTCCTTACGATAGTCCCCACATGGTGAAGATGCCTTGTACATCAGCTCGGCTCCTTGTACAATACAGGTCTGACGTAAATCCCGCGTGAACAACTATCAGCCGTTGGTCAAGGTTGCATGGTGGTTTTAATCCTGAGTACTGCAAGAATTTATTAAATGTGGAGGAGGAATCGAATGACGTCTAGTTGTTACAAACTAAGTAAAATCCATGTTATTGTAGCTCTTTTCTCTTTACATAAATTTTTTCAAAATTGTGCAACGATGGCTGGATTTCCAAGTATTAGATAGAGGCTGTATAGTAGATTCTACGCGATATAAACGCTCAAAAGGCGCGTAGAATCTACTATACAGACTCCATCTGACTTAGTGTTCGTAAACCAATGAAAACATACGCTTCTACTGTCATTCTTCAAAACACGCCTCCGACCGGAGCTACTATAGAGCGGATCTTACTGGAATTACATCATTTTCCCAAAAAATACA
This sequence comes from Fragum sueziense, assembly GCA_963680895.1. NCBI lineage: Eukaryota > Metazoa > Mollusca > Bivalvia > Cardiida > Cardiidae > Fragum > Fragum sueziense. The sequence continues at coordinate 77,488,592 of OY804592.1, read as the reverse complement.
TCATTTTCCCAAAAATTACATCATTTTTCCCAAAAATTACATCATACAACATACAACTGCACTGGAAAGGGCGTGGCTATGTTTATCCGTTACATAACCTGACCGGCAGTGCGTGTATGTGAAATATAGCGCCGAAATTTTCAAATATACTGCAATTTCATTGGTCCAAAAGCTAGGAAGAACACTAATAAGTGTTTTCTGACTGGCGTCAGTCTTCCAACTGAATCCATATTTGTGAAATGTTCGTCTGAGATGTGCACGATCGCCAGGCGTAACCTGTTTCAGCCTGCAGTGCCGTGTGTAGCGTCTTGAGAGTTGGCAGACTCTGACGGTGTGCATGGAATTCCCACACCTTAGGTCTAATGATGTGTCGATCAAAATCGTCGATCGTCTTGTATTCTCCCAGCTTCTGACGTATGAGAGACATCAGCGCCCCAGTCTACATGAGTTCCTCTTACTTCTGATTCACCGTCATTCTTCTGACATCTACTTTTGCTATCAGTCTCTTTGGATCGAAGCCCAAATTGTTTAGTTGACAATTTGCTAATTTTAATCTAGTGATATAACATGTTCTGATTCACCGTCATTCATCTGGCTTCTACTTGTGCTATCAGTCTCTTTGGATCGAAGCCCAAATTGTTTAGTCGACATTTTGCTAATTTTAATCTAGGGATATAGCACGTATACAGGCAAGACTATTTCGACATTGGCATCAATGTATTTACTATTTAAAGAGAAAATTATCTGAAACACGTGAATTCTTATGAACACAAACTATCAAACAATTCAATTGTAAGAAAAATAAAATGGAATGGAGAGACTCGTTCTAGGAGACAATATAAACACCATACACTAATAACTCTAATTTTACCAAATATCTCTATTTAACCCTTTCCCAAATTAGACCTGGTTTTGACGTCCCTAAGAGAAAAGGCATGGGAAAACATTGAGACAAAAGAAGAAACTGCTGATCATCAGCAGTTTCTCCTTTTGTCTCAATATTTTCTATGCCATATTTTACACAAATTTGATCTTTAATAACTTCCATTTTGTCATTTGTGGTAGTTTTTGAAGAGGATCACCCTAAAATTTCGCCTTTTGGGAAAGGGTTAATTGCAGAACTTCACATTCAGACGAAGCTCACTTTTCGTTGACCAGCGGACAAAGGCCACAAATAAATTCGATCAATATGGTCCAGACGGATTTATAACATGTTAACTACTTGCCATAAGTGCTCTTACAAATTCCAGGAATATTGACATTTTATCCACTTTAGGCTAGTCTCAGTCAGTCGCTTTCTGTTATTAATAAAAGTTAAGTTGTCCCTGTATACAGATCTTCACATGATTTATAAACAAGAGATCCACAAGCTGTGGTTTAAACTTATGTCGTTGTAAATGCAAATCCTGGTGTCTCGTTTTTTGGAAGATTTTATGCTAGTGTCACACTATGCCGAGCATGACAGAAGATGGAAACACGATGTTCGAATTTTCCAAGTTCGGGGGTGATCGTGAATCCATTGGGCCCTTCGTAGTGGCCATCCGGAGCCATCGTACGACCGTCGGCTGCTTTGTGACGGCCAGACATTTTAATGGTAAATCATTCCAGCTTGGGCTATGTATGCTATGGATGTGTGTTTATGTGCAGAATAAGCTCTTCTGTGTTGCATGCCAGCTTTTGAAAAAGACAATCCAGCCGGAAATATTGGTATTAGATCTAGCTGCGTTGTGCAACATTTACCAAATATCTCTATATCATTGCAGAACTTCACATTCAGACGACGCTCACTTTTCCTTGACCAGCGGACAAAGGCCACAAATAAATTCGATCAATATGGTCCAGACGGATTTATAACATGTTAACTACTTGCCATTTATAAGTGCTCTTACAAATTCCAGGAATATTGACATTTTATCCACTTTAGGCTAGTCTCAGTCAGTCGCATTTTCTATTTAGTATTGTTTGACCAAATTTACCTGAGACTCATCGTTTTCCGTAAGCGTATTCCGGCATTCATCGGCGTATTCGATATTTTCCGCGTGTTTATACCCTGCGCTGTGAAAAATGTTAACTTTATTTCTGCATGATCTCATTGAACAAAGAACTAGCGTAGTGGAAAGACGCTGGACTTTTATTTACAGAGACACAAGATCGAACCCAGCATTTTACAGATAAAACTTTTGTTAAGCTTTTTTTCTTTCTTTTTTCCTATGAAATGGAATACTTAATCAATGTATTAATTTATTGATTGATGAAATACTCATTTTTTAATTTTCACAATAATTACAGTTCACTAAATATCTTTTCCCTTTTTATCATAATCTTTATTCGTTCATTTATCATGTATAATCTTCCCTTGAACGTTGCTGATGTGTTGGTCTCTGGCAGCTTCTCTGGAATCAAAAAGACTTTGACCCTGCTTACTCCAATTGTATTGATGGTTAAGCGAGGAAAAAGGTTCTGGGTCCCCCAGTTTTCTAAAAAAAGTTGCAACATCAGCAAACACGTTTTCATATTACCTGTATCTAAACGGTTTCGACATTTCTTGAATGACTACTTAAAGTGAAAGGATTCAATTGAGCTGATTGAGGTTTACAAAATGTATGCATGCATTTAAAAAAAAAAGAAATAAATGTTGAAAGTAAAAATATTTAAACAAAAGCGCTACTCGGATTAGAACCACGGACATATTGTTTACAGAAGAGTCGCCTTGCACACTAGGCCACTATTATTCGGTGGATATTGTAAAGTGTATAACAGTACTTATCGTCGGTGCTATGACAAAATGGCGTAATAGAAATTTTGCTCGAAAACCATTTTTTTCGGGAGAGCCAAAAACGTTTTTGCCGTTTTAAAAAATGTTAAAAAATATGCCGGCAAAATTGCGTAACTCAATATTACTCTCGTGTAAATTTGTCTACGTATAACGCATTTTTGTCAGCTAAATCGAGTTACGCAATTTTGTCACATGATAATTGAAAGGGTTCTAATAGGTGTAGAAAAACGCCGTTTTGACAGGATATGCGCTCCTACATACTTAGTAGAAAGCATTTATAAAAAAAATTGACAAATTTGCGTAACTAATTTGTAACACCATTTTGTCATAGCACCGACGTTATACAGATTATAATCACGCTGTAGAAAATACGGAAAGACCCGAATATTAACGGAATATGCAAGGAGTATCATTTCAATCTGGTCAAACAGTACAAGTTATGAAGTTCTGTACACCTACAAGTGATTTATAAATAATTTATTGGCAACTCATATTTTGTTCAGAGTTCATATCTTTGCGATTCTAATCTTATTTAGTTGCATTGTTTCGAAAAGCTATGTCTTATTACACGTCGGCTCTTAGCTCGCAATTAATACTGGACATTGTTTAAAAAATAAAGGCGTTAAATTACTATTGTTGTTTTTCATCCTTATTTGCGTGGCGTTTTATTTCACGGAATAATTTCCATTTCCAAGAAGCCTTACAGAATGGTTAGAGTTCTTTTTCTCATATCATACCATTAACCAATTTATTCTCTCGCAAAAAGACACTGAATTATTTCTTTTGCAGTGTAATAGAGAATCTAAAATGTCTCCGTAAATTAAATCAGACATCAGATTTTCAGTGTTTTATTCCATCATGCCTTATTTTACCCCGATTTAACAATAAATCTTTCTTTAAATTGCTATATAGATTTATAGAGTACATCCTCTTATTACTGGGATTTCCAAGAAAATAAACGACAACTATTTAACCCATTACCACACAATGACTCTTTTTTACTCCCTACAAGATAATGGCGTTGAAGAACATTGTGGAAAATAGGAAATTGCTTGTGACAAGCAATTTCTTCATTTCCCACAATTTTTCTACCCAGAAAGATCAAAGAATGCGAAATTTCATTCAATTCATATTGTCGTCTGCAGCATCTTTGAATTTGGACAAGTCCAAAATTTTGTCGTTTGGTAATGGGTTAACCCTGTATCAAACGGTATGGTTTCAGACGGCACCAATTTGAAACGAGTTGCAGAGGACAAAAAATGAAATCAAAAATAGAAAATGTTTTATGTTATAGCTTTAAACATATTTGGGTAAAAGGAGAAATTTTTGATAATATCAAGACTTTCTCATTTCCCCAAATATTTTTATATTGAAATGAAGCATGGTAGAAGAGGATCAGCTGTGTAGATTTATTGCTGTCTGCAATCCTTATGATTTATTTTTATTGGACTTATTTTTGTTAGACATTGAAAGATATTTTGCATTTTGAAAAGCTATAACCCCTCCCTCCCCCCCCCTTCTTATCTGTAGCTCTAAATATTGTTTTATGAAATTCTCGGATTTTCTTTTTGGTATGACGGGTAACAAATGACAAATCATGACCAAAATAGAAACTGACAGTTGAAAATTCCTGAAAGCATAGATTCTGATGACTGCCACTTTGTATTGCAGTAAAGTATCCAATATGTGGTAATTTAATTGTCATAAGCCTTATTAAAGGTATCGTAGAACTTAAAATGTTTTTTATATTTTAATATGTACTTGTTGGTTCTTGTTCTTCTTCTTGTTTTTCTTCTATGGTGAAAAGGACTTTCCATGTTGTTGGTTTTTTTTTTTTTTTTTTTTTTTTTTTTTTTTTTTTTTTTTTTTTGCCAGGCGTGTACGTTGTAGTATATTGCAAAGCAACAGGGAATTTTTAAAAAATCGAAATTTCAAAGTATCTGTCTGTCAAAGATAATAAAATATCGTGGTTCGTGATTTTCAAAAACTGCTACAAATGACAAAGTGGAAGCTATTGGAGATAGGATTTGTGTAAAATATGGCATAGAAAATATTGAGACAAAAGGAGAAACTGCTGGCTATCAGCAGTTTCTTCTTTCGTCTCGATGTTTTCCCTAGCCATATCATTCAAGGACGACAAAACCAGTTCTTGATTGGGAAAGGGTTAATCTGGAGTTTATATTAGTGTGGCCAATTACGCAAAAACGAACCGAGTGCGAAAAGCATCGACCTAGGCTTACTAAGATCGAACCTTTTCGCCCCTATTTATATTTTCTGGATGTACGACTAGGCAGTTTTTCTATCATACTATATGTATATATCATACACTGCGGTAGATCATTTTAATTTTACAAAATGGAATATAAGTTAAAAATCTTTTGGAACCGATGTGTTATTCATATTTGGAATTAAGGTATACCACCCCTAATGAGATTCACGTGACCTCGGAATTATTCGTGCGACGTCGTTTAACATTCGTTTTGTATCCGAGCCTATTCGGGCGACGTCGAAAACATTCGGCGGTGGAACGTTCCACCGCCGAATGTTTTCGACGTCTCCCGACTAATTCCGACGTCGCGCCTATCTCATTAGGGATGAACTACCTTAAGGGACATCTCAGGTCACATATAAATTCACACATCAGTCCTAATCATCTCCTGGCATTAACTGTGATCTTAAAAGGTAGTTTATTATTTATTTTCGAAACCACCATGGGTCCAACTCAGTTGGTGCCTGGTTGAAGCCTGATCAGGATCCTTAGTAGTCTCCGAGAGACGGTCCAATACTTTTTCACGCTCTGCGTAGAGTGGATCCTTGCATGTCTTGCCGAAATGGCATTTGAGGAAGTCCAGCACTAATGAGATTTGCGCCCCTGAATTTTTCGGGCGACGTCGTAAAGTTTTGGAAGTGGAACATTCCACCGCCAAATGTTTACGACGTCGCCCGAAGAATTCCGACGTCGCGTGAATTCCATAAGGGGTGGACTACCGCAAATGCCATTACGATCTTTTCTCGAAATCACGGCCTAAACGTGTTACATAAGGAGTCCATAGTTACTATGAGAATCCCAGACAATTTTGGCAGTTATCGTGAGACACGCAACTCTATTGTTATGTCCTTTGTAATCAATTGATGGTTAGGGATTTTAATAGACAAAGTCTGAAGAAGCAATTGGTCAAACTAGGTTTGAATTGAATGGAAATTTACCCACAATACGAATATGCTGAATCTGCAACTATTCTTGATGATATGCAGTTCTTACACGCTGACTAGGGCTATTGATATTCAATATACCCCTAATTTTAAAAGACTCAGGCACACACAAACATTTACGTCCAATTCTTTACCGGAAACACACAAAACAACGTCATCCCTCTGCGAAGCAAATTTTAAAGATGATGCGTACACTTGTATGTAATTCAGCCTTAAGCTATTAATACAGTTTTGTGTCTAACGTGGACTTCAAAAAGACACATTTCATAACCTGATTTTCTCTACGATGGAGATTCTAGACATGTTCGTCAGTTTTCGTGTGACACGCACGATACACTTATAGACTGGCCAAGATATAGAGATATCTTACTTTAATGAACTGATATGTCTTTTATGACGTATCAGGAATAAGTAGGGCTACAACTTTAGGGCTACAGAGCCGTCTAGGCTATTATGTAACTCGGCATTTACCAATTCAGAAGGACACATTTCATAACCAGATTTTCTCTACGATGAAGCTTCATGACATGTTTGTCAGTTTTCGTGTGACACGCAACAATACACTTATAGTCTGAACAAGAAATAGAGATGTCTTCCTTAAATGAATTGTAAAATGAATTGATATGTCTTATGTAATGTATTATAGGGTGAGAGTGCTATTTTAGGGCTACCTTTAAGGTGATACGGACGCAGAATCGTATGTACCCGGACTTTAGCTATTCAGGAAGACATATTTCATGACCATATTTTCTCTACGATTAAGCTTCTAGACGTGTTTGTCAGTTTTCATGTGACACGCAATAATACACTTATAGTCTGAACAAGAAATAGAAATGTCTTCCTGTAATGAACTGATATGTCTCATGTAATGTATCACTGAATGGGAAGGGCTATTTTGACCCATTACCAGACGGCAAGATTTTAGACTGGTGTAAATTCAAAGATGTAACAGACGACTGACAATTCAAAGGAATGAAACTTTAAGTTGTTAGCTCTTTTTGTGCAGAAAACGTGGGAAATTAAGAAATTGCTTGTCACAAGCAATTTCGTCATTTCCCATAATGATTTCCAACGCTATTATCTTGTTAGGAGTCAAAAAGAGTTATTGTGTCGGAAAAGGTTAATGAATTGATATGTTGTCATATAAAGTATCGCTGAATGTATATGGCTACTTATGGGCTACCAATGTTTATGGATTTGACGAAACCCTGACAGGAACATTCTAGAGAGAATTAGATCTACCAGTCATGTTACAATGACACATTGATCCCCAAGTATTTATATACACGCCGGGGTATCATGTGACAACAACATTTGCAGAAAAGGTTCACTAATTATGTTTATAAGAGACCGTTTCGAATTTGGTTTGAAATAGAGAATGACTATTCAGAAAGACATATTTCATGACCATATTTTCACTACGATGAAGCTTCTAGACATGTTTGTCAGTTTTCATGTGCCACCCAATAATACACATATAGTCTGAACAAGAAATAGAGATGTCTTCCTTAAATGAATTGATATGTCTTATGTAATGTATTATATAGACTGGTAGTGAAAATCTGAAAACTCAAATCAGGGAGGACAATTTGTTACAAGCAAGAGACATATAAAGAATGATTCAATTATATATCACGGTCAATTCTAGCCCTGTCTCTCTGTCCGAATCAATGGCGCAAAGGGATTTTATTCAGGTCAAAGGTCATTCGGTGCATTTGTCACACATGCCTCCTAAAATGCCCCGTAACTTACTCATTTATAAAGCTAAAACAATTATTTTAGTATCAAAATAAAGCTAATGATTTGCACTTCTCCTTAAAATAATACCATGCAACTTTTTTACAGTGTATTTTTGTTAATATACATAAATATAGCGAAAAATGGCCAAAAATCACAAAAATAAGTTTTGTCTAAAAATGAAAAAAAAAGTTTAGAAAATACCAAATGTATGTTTGTGTTTGTGAAATTATGCTTAAAAATTGACTAGAAACCTGTTCTTGACTTATATATATTTGTCCACAGAGTTAGTCTTTAGCTTACGCCTGTAGCTATAACTAAAAGTGGGTGGGATAAAAATTTCCAAAAAAATACAAAAAGTGCAAACTTTGATGTAACAATACGTCTCACACATAAATGTTATTCTATGATGAATTTAAAGATATGTTATAGGAAATTATTGTTTTGAAATCATATTCGCATGGATATGTAGTACATATTCCTGAAAATTAATCAAATTTATGAGCGAAAATGACCATTAAATAAAACAGCATGTGAGCCTGATACCGCTCAAATATCAACATCATAATGTCAAAACCACGACTCTTTCAACAAATATTTATCTAGTGTACACAAATTTATAGTGCAATTTGATAAAGCAAAACTCAAAATAAAAAAAATCACATAAAAGACAGCTGAGAATACTCCTCTCAATATCTTACAGTAATGATAAGACATTAATGGGGTACATGCTAGGCTTTTCAGGAATCAGATCAACATGGGGAATGGCAGTTTGCATTTCTGTGTGTTGCATTGTATTATCTAGATCCAAAAGGAAGGGAATTTAGTGCTGGAACCAAGTGTTTAACTATCTGTCAAGGTTTAGGTTCAAATAAATGTTACTTTAAATATATAAGGACAAAAAAGATACGCAACCCCAATTTTTCATAATATTTTCGACAAAATATGTTTTTAATGGCTATTGAGTACATTTTTGATATACCTGCATCCATACTCATAAATACAGTGTTATTTTCTTCAGATGCCGTACATTCATCACGTGATACATAGTAAACTGTTAAAAACTGATTATCCCATGTCGTGTTTTCTAAATGACTACTATCCAAACAAATTTTATCAAACACAAGCTAGAACATAGACAACGAAGAAGCCAAAGCGTTCACACACTTTTCACTACACTACGCATAGCATGGCTATGCCAAAAGCAGCGCCTGGCTGCAGTACGGGCGTTGTTAGGTGAAAAAGTCAAAAGGTTGTCGTAAGACATTGATTGGGCAACAGATCGACACATTTTAGAATGTATACGCTGTTGGCAATCAATGGGACCACATCCGATCGAGCACGAAGCGGACGTGCAAGAGATATGTCGTCAAGGCAGGACCGTACCATCGCGTTAAACCCACCTACAGGATAGGTTTAAGACTGCAACAGAGACCGCTAATAAATCGTATGGACTTCACAACATTCGAATATCGCACCAAACTGAACGAAACAGATTGTGTTTTTCGACTTACATACATTTTTTTTGTCAAATTGTGCTGACGCCCGGTGTAAACATGGTGTTTTCTTACTAATGAAATTTACTACTAACAAGATTTTGTGAACTTTACAAGGTGAAATGTTATTGCTTTAATGTATTAAATTTTGTTTAAATCTGATTTGATGTCTTTGCGTAAGAAGAAATTGGAAAGGAAGATACGTTTCTTTTTTGTTTTAGTATATAAGGAGCGGGTAAATCAATTGTATACAGACATGATTTAGAAGGAATAAACGAGCTTAATTTGAAATTTCCTTGAACAGAAATTATCTAGCTACATGTGCATCTAGGTTGACCATTCCGTACGATATTTCTTTAATATAGGCCTATTTACATGTTTGTACGTCTGACAACCCTGCATGGGTGCCTCTAAAGATGTATTCATGTTTCAATACGTTTCGTACATAAATGACATACATGTAAAATATTTCTGTAAACAGAAGGTTAACTGCCATCATTGATATTCTGATAGTAGGAAGCAATTTTATATTGGGGTAGCTGAAGCCCCTGTGTCTGAAAACTGGGGGGGGGGGATTTGTTTTCCCTATATTTTCAGTGAAAAATAAGGAAAATTCGGCATCTTTGGACAACTTGGGGGAGGGGGCTTAGCCATGCATAGCCCAACCCTCCCCTGTTCCTACGGCCTTCTTCACAATCCCATCATGATTATTCACTAAAGGTGTTCAATCAATTGGTCTTTTTCAACTACTAAGTCTAAAATTACCACGTTGATCCACAGCTGATATGTTTTAGAGTAGACACAGATAAACTTTTGGTATATAAATAGCGGAAATCGTTGGACCTGTGATTGTTTTAGCTAACCCCATAACAATATATTATACCTAACAAATCTATGGACAATATTTAACTTATTACTATGTTAAAATATTCATTTAGTAATAATTATCGTTGTAATCAATCCTGTATCTGTCACTTGTACGTACCTATATTGAAATATAGCAAAATGTTAAGAAAATAGAAATAATATAGATTCTTGGTGTTTTGGTCTGTTCCCTTGAGACTTTAACTAATAGTCTGTAGCAGGCCTCCTAGCATACTAAAATAGAAATAAGGGTTTTCATAAAGGCTCACATTTATGTAAATAAAGACCATAAAATATGAAAAACATAAGAGTGAATAATGGCCATTTTCGTAGAAAATATACAGTCAAAGTCATTTTACGCATTTGTTTCGTAAGGGGGTATACGGGATCTTACCGACAAAATTCTAAAAATTTGGGTAAGATTTGGTGGCATCTGGTGACATTTCCATTGTTAAACTACGCATAAAGAGGGATAATGCAGAACGAAAGCCATCACTTGCTTTAAGCTTGCAAGACAACCAGCCAGAGCAAACATACAGGTTTTGGGTGAAAATTACAGGCTTTTTTGCGGTTGAAAAGGTTTTCTGGCAAAAAGGTAAAGGTTTTAAAGTTTTGCTCTGAAATTGAAGTTTTTCAAAGGTTTTATAGGTTTCAGTAGGGGGCTAGCTGTAAGATGTTCATGGCCTGTATAGTCCTTAAGGGAATATAAGGAGTATGTAGGAAAAGTATAAGGTCAAAATATATCGACCCAAATATATTTTGTGTATTGCAAATGGTAGTAGGTGGGGGGGGGGGGGGGGGTTAAGATGATATGACCTTATTGTTTGAAATATATTTGCAGATCCTTTTTATTCTGCTACCAGCAAACCAATTCTGTTTAATGAATACTATGAATTGCACAAGTTCTCAGTTAAATGTATAACACGTACAATGGTCGCTAGATAAACTGATGTTTATAAACAAAATCTAAACTTATAAAGACATGTAATTTGCTTGTGCAAATCATCTCGTCACAATTACTTAACAATCATGAATATGATCGCTATGATTTCCTTTTTACTCTTTGGTGGAAATCAGTAGATTACGCAATCACTGTTTGTTTAGTTCTTCCAACTCCACAATGTTACATTTCCATCTAGTTTGCAAATTATTAATACCCAATCTATAGAAGTCAACGCCTTGGTAACCCTAACCAGCTCTTCGCAGTAGCGTTCTTTTAACCTCTTTCGACTTCTTAACCCTATCTGCAATCTTGGAATTCCTTCATCAAAAATTTGGTAAGAAGGAGAGGACACCAATAAACTGCATGCATTTTTCGTTGCAAGCATATATGTTAATCATCCTTTCCCAAATACAGGTTAGCTAATACAATTTGCAAGTCTTATTTCTAAGGTAAGGAGAAAGGGCCTGGGACCATTGATTTGGGAAAAATACAGCTCTATGGGAAATTTATAATTGGATATTTTTAATAAAAGGTTTCTAAATTCCAATATAGGGATTCATAAACGTATACAGATCTGAAAATAATCTTTTAACGGTAAGAATACAAATTTCAAGCAAAATTAAGACCATTTTACAAGGACCGTAACATTGTTTAATTGGGGAAAAATGATTTTTTTTTGGAAAAAAATAACTGCACGGGAAAAATTCTCGGGGGGGGGGGGCGGAAGGGGCCAATAAATGGCCCCAGTTTCCTAGTAAAAATCTATGATTTAGATCATTTGAAAAAAATATTCCCAAATAATTAAGATATGAGTCTTTGCTTCATTTTGATACAGTAGTTGTTAGTCAGTTGATCTTGTAAACTGTGACTTATAGTTATTCCCAAAAAACCTCTACTGTGTTTTAAAAGATATGTTTCTCTAGAAACAACACCCTCTAGCATACTGTATTTCAATTTTCCTTCGTAAAAAGACGTCAAAAAGCTTAATTCTGTTTGGGATAGGCGGTAGTGCATAATTATACAATATGTTTTAGTTTCTTCTATGTATGTTAAAAAGCAAGTACCAAATATTCACAAATTTGTGATATTTTCATCATGACTTAAAATAGAATAAAAATGTTGGAATGTAAATAAGCTATTTTGCAAAACTGGAACTAAGAAAGGAGTCCTAGGTTTTATTTTGACACCAAAATTGTAAGAGAACACCATCAACTAATTAAGGAATATCCCTTTTCCTGCAAAATTCTTAACAAAAACTGTGAAAATTTCACAAGAATTTCCAATTAAATCTACAAAAGTATGCATATGCAAATTATTTCATTTGCATAACTGTCCGAAAAATAAAGACGAATGCTTAAAAGCTTCAATTTGATACTAAAATTGTTAATCTTTACCAAGAACTATTCGAGATATGTCTGATTTTTTCTGATATACTCGCAGAAATTGACTATAATTCCATCAATTGTTCCAATAAATTCTTCAAAGTTATGAATATGCAAATAAGCCTCCACAGGCTTTATTGCATACTTATTCTGAAAAACAAAAATGTCTTCATTTAAAAACATTGATTGTTTGTCTACACCAATGACTTTGTGACTGATAGCTGTTTCTCCCGTTTCACCCAAAAACTACTTTTTACAATATATGTTTCCATGGAAACCAAACACTCTACTACAGTGTAATTCAATCTGATTCTGTAAAAAAGACCTAAAATTTCTAACTTCTGTTTTGGACAGGACGTTTTACATATGCAATGTGATTATATCCTTCCAGGAAGCCGCAAAGCTCTGTATGTATCAAATTTTCACTAATGGGTGATATTTTTATCAATTAATTAAAAATAATAATAAAAAAAATGTGCAGATGCAATTAAGCTTTTTTGCATAACGTAACTTGAGGATAGATGTCTAGGCTTTATTTTGGTACCAAATTTGTGAATATACACCACCAACTTAGTGGGCTATAGCTTTCGTTCGAACTTCACTCTGAAAAAATGACCAAAAATGACCAAAATTTCCAATTAAATCTTTAAAATCATGCATATGCAAATCAGCTAATTTGCATATTTATACTTCAAAAAAAAGATCAATGTCTAAGCTTTATTTTGATACCAAATATGTTATTCTAAACCCAAAACTAAATGAGTTATAGCGGATTGTTTAACTATACCCCATATACCATTTATTTTTTGCACCTAGTTGACCTTTGACCTACTTAGACCTACTTCACCATTAATGCGGACAGAGAGACAGGGCTTAAGTGATTAAGGGGACATTGCTACATCGTTTAAGCATTGTCTCTTGCTTGTAACAAGTTGTCCTCTCTGGAACCATTTTTAGGCCTCGTACAGAAAACTTCGCCTAGTCTAATAGGGTGAGAGTGCTATTTTAGGGGTACCTTTAAGGTGATACGGACGCAGAATCGTATGTACGCGGACTTTAGCTATTCAGGAAGACATATTTCATGACCATATTTTCTCTACGATGAAGCTTCTAGACGTGTCTGTCAGTTTTCATGTGACACGCAATAATACACTTATAGTCTGGAAAAGTAAAAGAAATGTCTTCCTTTAATGAATTGATATGTCTCATGTAATGTATCACTGAATGGGTAGGGCTACTTTAGGGCCACCAATGTTTTTAGACGATACGATAAAATTATTTACTTTATTTAATTATCATTTAAGACTCGGCCACACACATTCACGTCACAATTATTCCCGAAGAATGTCCAAAGGGTCGCACATGAAGCATATCGCTTTTTTTATTAACAAAAACTACGTAACTGCAGCATATGGACGTGAAGTCGTATGTAATTCGGCCTTTACCTAATCAGAAAGACATACGAGGGACGGTCGGAAAGTAGTTGGACTTTTGACTAGTTCTCTAAAACCATTTAACTATTTAGCACAATTCTTTCTACACTGTTTAAACAAATTGTCCATCTGTGTCTATGCATTTTGCCATGTTAGTAGGAGCTTTACTTTTCCCACTATTAACCATGACTTAGACCCACTGTATTAGGTACTGTGTAACAACCGGTATCAAAGGCGCCCTGGTCTCAAATTTCTTCCTAGCAAGCATTTTCATCAGTTCTAGACACAAATAAAAGTCATATGGGGTAGGGTCTGGGCTATAAGAAGAGTAAAACAACTTTTGTCATGGGTAATAGTTGATAATCTCCACTGTAGATGCGGTGGTATGGGAGCGTGCGTAATCGTGAAGTAGAAAACATTTTTCTTTGCTAATCTGGGACGCGTTTACTTCATCATTTATTCTTTGTTTTTTATGAGTTACTTCAGAATTGTACTTGGCAATGACAGTTTTTACCATTTAACATGAAATGACTAAATTTCAATCCTAGTGAATCCACAAAAGCAACAAACATGACTACCAGCCGAAGGTAACATCTTAATCTTTTCATGGGTGGGGAACCAGCTCGTTTTCATGGCTGCTTTGACTGAGTTTTTATCCCAAGTTTGGAATTATTAACCCACATTAAATCTTCAGTGATAATGTAGTTCAAAAACTTAACTTCTTCGCGATTAAAATGACTAGAATGTTCGTTTGTTTTTGGTTACCCTTGTTGTTCCTCTAACAAATTGCATATGATACAGTAAACCCCTATCACATATAAGTGGACAGAATATTGTATATATACAACTATCTTTGAAAATAAACTGACCACATTATTGGCGAATGGATGTAGATTCCGCCAATATATAATGTGTTTATACAGTTGCAAATGGAGACATAGCAGCACAAAAAGTCCAACTACTTTCCGACCATCCCTCGTACATGTATTTCATAACCAGATTTTCTCTACGATGAAGCTTCATGACATGTTTGTCAGTTTTCGTGTGACACGCAACAATACACTTATAGTCTGAACAAGAAATAGAGATGTCTTCTTTAAATGAATTGATAAGTCTTATGTAATGTATTTTAGGGTGAGAGTGCTATTTTAGGGCTACCTTTAAGGTGATACGGACGCTCTCGTATGTACCCGGACTTTAGCTATTCAGGAAGACATATTTCATAACCAGATTTTCTCTACGATGAAGCTTCTAGACGTGTTTGTCAGTTTTCGTGTGACACGCAACAATACACTTATAGTCTGAACAAGAAATAGAGATGTCTTCTTTAAATGAATTGATATGTCTTATGTAATGTATTTTAGGGTGAGAGTGCTATTTTAGGGCTACCTTTAAGGTGATACGGACGCAGAATCGTATGTACCCGGACTTAAGCTATTCAGGAAGACATATTTCATGACCATATTTTCTCTTCGATGAAGCTTCTAGACGTGTTTGTCAGTTTTCGTGTGACACGCAACAATACACTTATAGTCTGAACAAGAAATAGAGATGTCTTCCTTTAATGGGACATTTCATTCCAATTTCAATTTTTAAAGTATGTCTTGATGCCAAGATTGGTTATTCTAATGAGTATAAATACTATTAGTTTTTTAAGTTGTTGCCAACAAGCGAGAAACACGCATTTAAAGTTGAGACATAATCGATAAATTGCATATAAATCCGAACTGTTGTCCTCAACAATTTGTTCAATTTTAACGCAAAAATATAAATTTCTCGTAAACGGCGCAATATTTTGACTTAAAAATTTCATTAGGAAATATGCTCTTTCAGATAAAAATAAATTTAAAATTTATGACAAAAAAATTCTGAAATGTCACTTTAATGAATTGATATGTCTTATGTAATGTATCTCTGAATAGGCAAGGCTACTTTAGGGCCACCAATGTTTATGACTCTGACGTAACCCAGACAGGAAATTCTTAACTCTTTCCGGAACAAGACCTGCCTTTGACGCCCCTCATAAAAAGGACTTCAGAAAAGATTTAGACAAAAGATGAGACTGCTGATAACCAGCAGTTTCTCTTTTTGTCTCAATACTTTCTGTGTTATATTGTACACAAGTCCCTTCCTTTTTTACATCAATTTTGTCGTCTACAGCAGCTTTTAAATATGATCGCCCTAAAATTTTGTCGTCCTGTCACTCTGACGCATTGAACCTCGAGTAGCTACATACACGGCGGGGTATCGCGTGACACAAAACAGCAACTTTTACAGTAAATCCCCATTGATTCTGTTATTTTGGAGACCGATTTGAATTTGGTCTGATGCAGATAATGTGTACATGTACAAATACCGGGAATATTCTGGTTGCATTGGATCTATTAAAGTCGATTGATATACAGTTATTAACGAGCAAATTTACTTGTCAATAACTTTTTATCATGTATTGTTTTAGATCCAACACATTGAGTGCATCATTATTGTTTTCCACCTTCACTACTTCTAACTTTTTGTTTCGAATCGATCACTTGTTGGCAGAATTATTGAAAATAGGCTAATCGAAAATGTTGTCTTTCGTAATTACCCACCGTGATCATGGTCTATGCGTTGTTTCTTTTTCAGTGGTCGCCCTTTTAAATTCCTTCTTAGCAAAGAAGACATTGGACAAGTTTGGCAGTTTTCGTGTGACACGCAACGAAGCACTTATATACTTCTAGAAATAGAAGTAGAACTGTCTGTGGTTAATAAATTCATATGTAAGTATGTCTCATATAGATATTCCAATGAAAAGATAGGGTTTCTTGAGACAAATGATAATGGATTTACTGGACATCTTCTCCATTTGTATATGTAATGCATTCTTTGACCCTTTCCAAATCAAGACTAGTCTGGGCTTGGACTTTTCCAATTGAGAATAATAGGTGAAACATTGAGACAGAAGTAGAAAATGCTGATAACCAGCTATACAGCTATTGTGTCGTTAACATTCATCCTGTACACGGGTGGTAAACAGAGAAACTAGCTCCAAAAAGAGGTAGTTGCATAGAGCGAAAATTTGTAGGTCACGAACACATTTTCTCAAATTATTGTTTTAAAGCGAATTTTTGAGAAATCCGGCGATGCTGTAATATGAAGAAATGGTCGGAGTTTGTTGTGCACGAGAGTATACGTATCAGTAGCAGGGTTTTAATACAATCGTTGAAAAACATTTCAAAATCAAAAGTAAACACGTTTTTACTTTCGATTTTGAAATGTTTTTCAACGATTGTATTCAAACTCTGCTTACTAACACCGTATATTCTCGTGCACAACAAACTTCGACCATTTTTTCATATTACAGCATCGCCGGATTTTTCAAAAACTCGTTGTAAGCGAAATAATTGTAGAAAAAATGTGTTCGTGACCTACCTTTGTTTACATATTTTCACTCTATGCAACTACCTCGGTAGAGGCCGGATGTTACGAGGCAACGAAATACCGTTGACTCTTTTTGGAGCTAGTTTCTCTGTTTACCACCCGTGCTGTAGTCTCCAGCAGCTTTCAACTTGGAACAGGCCGAGTTTTTGGGAAGTGGTTTAGGAGAATTTGCAATTGCGAGTAGATCTATCTTGAGCTGTGTAAAGAGATGCCTTCGTTTGATAATTTTAAGATGTCACATAATAATGAAGCAATGAATGAACAGGCTCCTTGAATCCAAGGGCCAATTTCATTAAAGCATTTCATGTGTCCCACAAATTTACGTTTAGGACAACAATCGCATATCATCAAAATTTCAAAACGTAGAAAATGTCACACTTTATTCTATACTTTCCACGATTACATTTATTTTCTCTCTTTTCCATGCCACTCTATATCTTTCCTTTTCTACGATGAATAACTCAGACACTACTTTCAGTGTTCGTGTGACACGCAACCACACACTTAAAGTCTGGACAATATGTATAGATGCCTTAGAGTAACCCTTTTCCAAATGGTTTAATAATAGACTATTCCGTTTTGAAAGCTGCTGCAGATGACAAAAATGATTATGATAGAAAGGAGTTTTTTTATATGAAAAATATTAAGACAAAAGAAGAAAATAATGATTATCAGCGCTGTCTTCTTTTGGCTCAATGTTTTCCGAAGATGTCCGTCTAAAAGACAACAAACGCACTTCTTGTTTTGGGAAGGGTTAATAAATTGATATGTCTTATGTAATATATCACTAAATGGACAGGGCTTCTGGAAACAAATATAAACCCTTTCCGAAATAATACTACGTTGACTTTCGTAATAGAACAAGATTTGAAAAATATTGAGCTAAAAGAAAAACAGCTGATAGCTTAAATGCATCAATATTGTATTATACTCTAACTTACAAGTAATCTGTTTTTAATTCGTGTAACAACAATGCTGTACCTTCCAATTTAGAATGGTCAGCAATGCTGTCATTTTGGACAGGATTAGTAGATTCATTGGACATTGTTTTACTCTTTTTGACGCTGCAATTCATTATTTGGTGTTTTCCAACAAAAGGCAGTAAACTGCAACATAAAAGAAGCTGTAGTTACGAGTGTTTCGTTGAAAAGCGAGGACTTATCTACAATAGAGAATAGGATGAATTCAGAGAGGATGTCTCCTTTTGAGAAATTGGTAAGTTTTACTTTATCGGTGGGGTTTCGGAACTTCGTCAGTCCATCTTTTTTAGTTGTCAGTCCATGTTCCCGTGACTATATTTGTCACGTGAAAGACCCCCCCCCCCCCCCCTGACATGCTTGATATCCATCTCTTGTTTGAAGAGTCGATGGTTGACAGAAAGTTCTTGAAGACGCGACTAAATGACGCAGACGTGAAATAGAAAGAATAAAACTTCTCTTTTTGACAAATTTATATGATGTATGTAACCTATAGAGGGTGCCTAGCGCTGAAGGTTAATGCTTTCTTATAGATTTATTGCTTGTGTTGATCGATCAACTGTATTATCCAACTTAAGAACTTTAACGTATTCGCATTCATCTGCATTTAAGACTGTTACAATTTAACAAAAGTTGCATACGGCAAAAAGATTCATGTCAAGAGTTTGAGTTTATTGGGGTTTTACGCCGTTTTCAACTACCAGGGTCATATCGCGGCGGCTGGAGCACCTACCCATGGATTCCTGTTGTTTCTCAAACCAGTACTACCACAACACCCTTACCGAGCCTCCAGCTGCTCGCCCACTTAGGTTAACGATTTCAAACCCATTGACAGTTTTGTCAGAAAGGGTAATGGCCGCGGCCGGGTATCGAACCCGGGACTTCTCGAATGAAGGTCAGATGCGCTACCAACTGCGCTAAGGCCGCGGCCTTCATGTAAAGAGAGTAGAATGGATTTGTTAGAGCACTGAAAATATAGAGGGAAATTGTTTATTATATGTCAAATGTTAACTTAAGTCAAGAAATGTATTTTTGTACGATAGATATACATCTGTGATCAATGGTTATAATAGTCTGTGAGTCTACGAGAAAATTATTGCCATCCGTATGCCTTTCATTTCCTTTACTGATTTTCGCCATACTCTCAGACTAAAGAAACGGTTTGGGAAAGTGTTATAGAGACAACACATACTCATTTCATTTTTTTAAAGCATGTCTTGCTGCCAAGATTGGTTATTTTAATGCGTATAAATGCTATCAGTTTTTTGAGCTGTTGCTGATAATCTAAGCGAAAAAAAAACACCTTTAAAGATGAGATGACAAATTCCATATACACCTGAACTGCTGTATACAACAATTTGTTTAATTTTAACACAAAATATATATATTTCTCGTAAACGGCGCAATACTTTGGTTCAAAACTTTCAAAATTTTCATAGAAAAATATGTTCTTTCAGAGAAAAAATAAAAGTAAACATTACGAAAAGATATCTGCGAAATGTCACTTTAAGTATCAACAAAATAGCTATAGATATAAAAACGATTTCATATGACTTTTTTATGGAAATACTTTAGTTAGTGGTTCTATCTTGCTTTTAACATAAATCAAGCGCGACATTAATGTCCAATACCAAATATAAAATGTCTGCCACAATTTGATAGCTCTAGTATTGATCAAAGAATAGCTCGCTACTGCACGTCTGCCTTTGTACATGTATGTCCTTGCTTCGAAATAGAAACAACTTCACGCTGCTTTTCAACAAAAAAAATAAAATAAGCTGTAGTTACGAGGTTTTTTTTTAAAAGTGACGGTACATGTCTTTTCTAAAAACACACGTAATTACAGCTTAAACGCATGCAAACAAGAAAAACCGATGGTATGCTTTATATACATAGTATCTATCTTAAAAGATCTGTCTTTGACAAAAGGGTCATATCTTCTGAATAACAAACAAAATAACTTTTGTTTTACAAAAAGAAATAGATGAGCAGACTGTATTACTTAACTTAGTAGAATCGCAATTGTTCATTCTAGGATAATTATGCTCATTTTCCAAATTACGCCTCAGCTTAGACTATTCCGTATTGCTCATGAGTTATTGGTTTATGGACTTCTCAGGTGACATCTTTTAGCATTATGTATTATTAAGAGCATTGATACGCAAAGGGCTCAGGTAGAATTTTGACTAAAACTTTATTCTCAAAAAGCATGTTCTGTCATAGGACTTACAAGATGTAAACACAGATCGGACTCAATTTAGACAAATTTAAAGCTGACATCGATCCCATTGTGTTCTCAAATACCAAATATTTTTCCAGATTCCGGCTCATTTACATTTGTTTGTATTCAAGAGTCATCATTTGTACTCTCGCAGACAGTGCAAGTGCCTAGTCTAGAACATACATCCTTTCACAAATAAAACTGGGTATGGACGTCCCGGATAGAAAAGTTTTGTGGGAACATTGAGGCAATAGAAGACAATGCTGGTCACTTGTATGTTCTCTCATTTGCCCTTTTGTGTTATCTTGAAGTCATATTTTGTCTTTTGTAACATACATTTTGCCGTCACCTTCGGTTTTTTGAAATGGAACATTCTAAATTTATGCTGTGTTGGAAATGACTTATCCTTTTCAAGAACCTTTTAGAATAATGTAAATGAATACATGTACAGTTTACAAAATAGAGGCAGAAATAACGACAGAAACTATATGAACCAAAACAGGAGAAAGTAAAAGTCAGCTTTCTTCTTTTCTTACCGAGCCAATGCTTACTGGACACATAAAATTCAGGGTATGTTTGGGAAAGAGGTAAATAATCTAGGACGATTCTCCGTTGCGTTTCTAAAGTCACGACGCAAATCTCAGAATTAGCCAATCGTTTGTTTTGTTTGGCAATCTGGTATATTCATCCCTAGATACCCACTTGAAAATTTCACGTTTTACGTTTGAGTAACATTTAATTTTCCAGACATTTATAGTGCTTAGTAAGAATGGTCGTGTACTTTTAAACCTTGAAAATCTTTCAATTCGATAGGAATCTGGTAAAATAACTCATAGCTATTCAGACCAACATGGATATAAATCAGAATGCACCTTGGCATAGGCTGGTCAAGATCCATATTGTTCTCTAATATCTTCTACATAACCATTCGGATTGGCAACTGTAATCCATTATCATGGGTCGGGATCGGATCACAGTGTGCGAGTTCGATACATGTTTGATCCAAATGCCATAAGGACATTTTTCAGAACTACTCTCGATTGTAGGGAAATAGAAGGATATAGGCATGGTTTATTGACATGTAAGCATGAAAATAAATCTACAATACTTTCCCCAGGAAATTAGAGTAACATGTTATGAATTGGTTATTTTTCCAATATAATAAAGCAATGGGTTCATGGATCAAGATAGACTAGCAATCATGGTCACGGGGGCATAAGTTTGTATGTCATTTAAGTGCAAGACACATAATTATGCGATTTAATATTACCCCTACCGAGTTTCACAGGAGGTAGGCCTACAGTCTGTAGTCTGTGATCAGTCTGATATATTAATTGTATTGCGACCAACATTATTACAATGCAATCATGACCCTTATGGTGGTGATGTACACCTAGCACGTATTTTAAGGAGCCTTGCCCTCATAACAGCTAACGATTTTCTCGGCAGTCCTAGTAGTTCATAACTAACAACGCCGACTGCTGTGCTGAAGGTTTGGGTGGGGTTAATATTATGATTTCCGTCAAGTTGAACGCCAAGGGATCTAAAAGACATTAAAACACAATTACTTAAATGTTATAACTGTAATTATTCATTGCTCTCTTGTTTTTCTTTCATTTTCTCACTTACAGATGATTGGCTTTTCATTTTTCAACGCTATCATAATATTATTAATTCCTAAAATTAAAAGAAGAAAATGCTGATTATCCTGCAACATAATCAATCAATGCTAGTCTGAAATATCTGAAAACGGGTGAGATGAATTTTAAATTACACAAGGTCCCAAAATTATTTTGGAAGATTTGGCGTTTTACAGACAATTTTAGACTGATACAAGCTCAATGATGATGCAGACGACAAAATCAATATTAAGAACAGCAGACCATATCGTTGGTGGGG
This sequence comes from Fragum sueziense, assembly GCA_963680895.1. Classification (NCBI taxonomy): domain Eukaryota; kingdom Metazoa; phylum Mollusca; class Bivalvia; order Cardiida; family Cardiidae; genus Fragum; species Fragum sueziense. The sequence goes on along the minus strand of OY804592.1, from coordinate 77,466,231 downwards.
AGTCGAAACCTCGTAACTACAGCTTGAAAAAGCTGGAGTTACGAGGTTTTGACTACCCACCGACGATATGTATGATGTAGCACAGAAAAAAATAGGGGAAATGCGAAAATAGGCCTACTAATCATCAGCATTGTCTACTTTTAATTTTCAATTTTCCTAATTAAGATATCGTGACTTTTGTGGAAAATAAAAACACCAATGGGAAAGAAGAAAATACTGCACCACGAGTTGTTGTTTTTTTAAACAAAAAACCTACCTCTGAGGGGGTAATTCCAAGTTGATATTCGACCACCAAAGAAAGGAAAAGTACCATATTGAAATGTTCAAGGAAACGTTCTGTATTGAAATGTAATTAACCCATTACCAAACGACAAAATTTCAGGATTGTCCAATTTGAAAGCTGTTGCAGACGACAATGTAAATGATCATAAAAGACAAAAATGTTTATGTTATAGCCAAGAAAATATTGAGGCAAAAGGAGAAACTGCTGGTTATCAGCAGTTTCTTCTTTTGTCTCAATGTTTTCCCAAGCCTTTTCTATTAGAGACGTCAAAACCAGGTCTTGTTTGGGAAAGGGTTAAATACCACATTATTTAAACCAGCTATCTTTCATCTAAATGCCTTCCCACAGAGCGACAAATCTTGTTGCATTTTCTAGAATTAAGCTTGGTTATATAATGGGCGAATGTTTTACGAGGGTACGTGATTCTTTTTACACAGATAAGAGGTGAATCGGTTAAGAAATGATTGCATTTAGACCATAGCCGTTTCCAAGACGGCACAAGACGAAATGGTGATGTCATCCGTGGAAACGGATATTGAGAATGTTTTTAAAATCCGTTTTAACCCATTACCATATAATGACTCTTTTTGACTCCCCTAAAGAAAACGACTTTGAAAAACATTGTGGAAAATAAAGAAATTGCTTGTGACAAGCAATTTCTTCTTTTTCCACAATGTTTTCTACTTAAAAAGACCTACAAAATTTAAATTCTATTCACGTCTGTAACACCTTTGAATTTAGACCAGTCTAAAATTTTGGCGTTTGGTAATGGGTTAATTGCTTGTTAGAACATGGCCCATTTTTTAAAACGCTCTGTATGGATTAGAATTGAGAGCACGCTTAATTGGAATTGAACATACAGTAACATGACAAGAAAATTCTACGAGTTTGTCATATTTAACTTGATGATTGATTGTATACATTTATTCCAGTGAGAAATAACAACATGTAGGTCAGTAGATGTTGAATGGAAATATAAATTCAAACCCATGTTATTTATTTATTCTTTCCCAAAAGAGAGAAAATGGAATGTTCTTATTTTAACGCTACTGCAGACAACATAATTGTTGATACCAAAGATAATATTTGTTGTACAATATATCACAAATATTTTGAGACAAAGAAAGAAAATGCTGGTTGGTAACATTTTGTCCTTTTGCATTGATATTTTTCCAAGCCCAGTCTAGATATTATCAACATTTTCTTCTTCTTTCCTAGGCCTTTTGCTTGCGTCAAAAATTGAATGTATAGGGAAATGGGTATATCAGCAGATTATTCTGTGTGTATAGTCATGTAATGTTTGTAGTAAGAATGTTTATACCTGAACTATTATTATTATTTGTGACATATTTATTGTGCATTATGTATGATATCACTGTATAATTCATTATTTTCATTAAAGAATTGAATTGAATATTATGAGGTTATTTAGCATGTCTATGTACAATACTGAATTCTATTGGATGAGTAGGCTTTGCAGAACGATGCTATATTTGGACGAGTCGATTGGAGAGTCTAAATATAGACTGGTTTTGCAAAGTACGAATCCAATAGAATTCGGTATTGTACAAAGACATGTTAAATGACCTCTTTATTTCACATCATGTTTTTTACACAAAACATAACAAAGATTAGTTTTAGTTCTATATCTAGATTAATTACTTTTAAATAGAATTCCAAAGAATAATAATAATAGTAGTAGTAATAATAATAATGATGATAAAAATGAAAATAATCTCTTTAATGATGTTTAAAATCATTTTCTCCTTTTGCCTTAATGTATTACCAAGTTTTTGTTGTTTTTTTTTTTTTTTTCAATCACAGAATTTAATGTAGGTCTTGTTTATGACAGAGTTTTCAAAATATCACGTTGAAACAAACATTCAATCCCAATGCACATTTGCTTTTGCAGACGACAACTCTACTAAGGGAGATTACTCTTCGATGCAAATATGGATTTTTGTATCGAAGCCTCGCTTTGAAAAAAAATCCATATTTGTACGGTTCAATCTATATCTGTAGGGTTCAAATGAGTGCAATGCATATTTGGACGGTTCAACCGGTGCATCGTACAATATCGATCTAGCCGCTTTGGAATATCGAGAATCCCGTGCGTCCACGCAATTATCTCGTGCGTACAATACGGCACTAGGTATTGTATACTCACGTGGTACGAATGGGGCTTTTTGATTGGTTTAATATTTTCGGGTGTGAAATAAAAGTAGTTCTTGTAAATCCCATCTCATGTAAACATTCAAACAAAAAAAGACAATAGTACGTACGATCAAAAGTATAATACTCAGCATGCGTTGTCTACAATCGATGATAGATGGGCAGAAAATGGTCTAATTTTCCAAAATACCCTGCATGGTTTCGACTTTAGGACACACATTTTCGGAATTAACTAAAAGTGACAAGAAAATTCTATGAGTATGTCATTTGTAACTTGATGATTGTATACATTTATTTCAGTAAGAAAATAAGTACATTTTATAAAAGCAATATATAAAAAATATAATAAATAAAATCATATAAAAATGTAAATAACATTTCTTGTCATACTAAAATGATTAAAATATGCAAATAATTATCATAATGAAAGAAAAAATATGCACAGGTTATTTCATATTTGAATAAAAAAATATAATGTTTCGGTGCTTTGAATTATTTCTCAGTATTTTGATTACCTAGCTATAGATGGCGAGATTTGACCCGGCAGAGCAGACCAAGCGGAAAGGTCAACAGACTTATCGTCCAGGGGTGATAGGTGTGCCGGAACCTCTCGTGATTTGCCGAACGCTTCGAATGCTTCGCTATTTACAGCTAATAATCATATTATTCAACAACTTAACAGTATTTGCACGTGCATACATTTGTCGCGTCATCTTAAAATGGTAATTGGTAAACTGAATGTGCAAAAATGCCGATCCTGGTCAGTCTTTGCCATCTGTACGGTATGACCAGGATGTAAACTGCATTTTCAAAGTATTTTCATTTTTTGAGATTACGCCTATTTTAATGATTACCTTTATTGAAAATTTCGATCCAAACGGACCACGGTAGCTTAAAGTGACATTTCACATTTATTTAATCTTTAAAAGTATGTCTTGATGCAAAGATTGTTTATTGTAATGCGTAGAAATGCTATCAGTTTTTTGAAGTTGTTATTTATAAGCGAAAATACGCCTTCAAAGTTGAGACAGAAATGACAAATTCTATATAAATCTGAACTTTTGTCCACAACAATTTGTTTAATTTTAGCACAAAAATATATATTTCTCGTAAAAGGTCCAAAATTTTGGCTTGAAATTTTCAGAATTTTCATAAGAAAACAGGCTCTTTCAGATAGAATAAAAGTAAAATTTATGTAAAAATAATTTTGAAATGTCACTTTAACACTTTTATTTGTCTAGATTAGATAAAATCTTATTTTCACATGGCGCCTGAATGCTGTACAACGGATACCGTGCACGGTTTTACGTAAATTAACGACGGACCATTTCCATCTAAACTTGACAATAAACTTTTCCACTTTTCTGTACAGTTAAGGTCACTCTGCCGGGTCAATTATTTTCCTCTATAAAAATATATAAAACCACAAGAAAATTGTTTATGACAACGTTTTGGGGTCCGCTATACCGTTAGAGTACAGTTAGTCATTTCACGTGTATTGAATCTGTTTACTTCATCCGGACTGAGAGAGACAGAACACCCATAAATCATGGCTACTCGTCTGGAGACTACTGTCATTTATATCTGAGTCGTGATCCGAGGTGCGTTCTTTAGAGCGAGATTTTTTAAGATTTCTTAGAGTTTTGGAGAAAGAGTTTTTAAGACCGAGACTTTGACCGAGCTGTTCCGAATGCTCCATATTTATACAAATGACGTCATCATGACGTCATTTGTATAAAGTATGGAGCATTCGGAACACCGCGGTTTATGAATTATTCGGAACAACTCGGTCAAATCTCTTTATATTGTTTGTACAGAGTTGACCGAGGGGTTCCGCACGAAGTATAGGGTAATGGCGCCTCCCATTGAGCGTCTTAAAAATCTTGCTCTAAAGAACGCTTTATCCTAAAATATCTTAAGAAATCTCAAGATATCTCAAGAAATCTCGCTCTAAAGAACGCAGCTCTGGAAAAGGTGCCCTTATAGGTTTTTTAGACCACCGTTCTTTCAGATCTGCCTGTGTCTACGTGCAGTCTGACTAGGGCCCATGCTGCTGTCTCATGGTTGCTATGGGTCACCTTGAAACTATTGGAGAACACCATAGTTTATGGTCAGGCTGCCTGTATACACAGGATGGTCTTGGGACCATATTGGGCTCAAAAGCCTTATGAGTCTCTTTCAAGACCATGTCTCATCTGTGTTTTGTCTTACAAAATGCAAAATTTTGAAAAACTTGAAAGTATTTATCCCTGTCAGAACGCTTTTTTACCATTATAGTACAGTAATATAAGCACTATACGAATTAGATGTTAAGACATGTTGTTGTTGCTCTCTTGCTATGTTGCCTTTATCATGCAGAATTCAATAATTGTCATACTTATTTTATCCTCGGCCATACTGTCTGAGTAAAATCTCGGGAAAAATCGTTCGCATCTTGCAGAAAGTTTACTATCATCTCCGACATAAAATTCCGAGTGATAGAATCGAACGATTAAATAAGTTTATGGAAAGTATTGCTTAGTTGTATGTAAACCGATGTAAGAGAGATAAGAGAAAACCACGGACAGACACAAAAGTCAACAAAAAGATAAATGATGAGATATTATGACAGATTTAAGAACCTACGTAATGAGTAAAGTGAGTTGAAAACAAGAGTTCATCGCGTGTGACCAGGAAAACGCTAGCTGTTGGGTAATAGACACTTTTTGGAACGACTGCCAAGATTGTCCTGTGAATGTTTTCAACAACGATTCTCGATTTATTATGTAATTAAAAATAAAACTACAACCAATCTGATTAGTTTGATTATAATGTTTTAACCATCGATTCTCAATTTGCTATGTAATCCAAAATACCACTACATGTATTTTGAAAGTGCATAAAATAACTGAAACAATTCTGTGCTAACTCAAGTTAATATTTTAATTAAATCAAATTCGTTTTACGGAACGGCCATATTATTTCTCATAGTTAGGCTACTTCTTTAATTCTGGGAAAAAAAATCAAATTCTTGAATACTTCTCGTATTCTCAACTGCGATGAAATTGTCGGAGTGTAAAATTTGTACGTCTGGGTAAATTCTAGCAAAATAGAAACGCTGCCAAAACTGCCCTGGTTATTCTCTCTCGTAAAAACGTAATGATCTTCAGTTATTGCTCTATTCCAATAACACTTAACCCAAACACTCGTAAAAATATAATGCGATGTAGTTTTAACCCTTCCCCAGACTTGACCTAATTTCAACATCTGCAAAAGATATGGCTTTGGAAAGCATTTAGGGGAAAGAAGAAAATGCTGACAAGCAGCATTTTCTCCTTTTCCATCAATGCTTTACATGCAATGAATTTGTATATCGTGATTTTTGTAAAATAAAATTTCATCGTCTGCAATGCCTTTGAAATCGGACAAGCCTAAAATTTTGATATTTGGGAAATAGATAACTGGGTTACTAATACGCGTTATTATAGCACGTAGCCAAGTCCATTACCACACAGACACAAGTTTTAAACCCATAGGGGGTGATACCTTTCTAAATACATGTACATGAGTTCAGAAATAATAATTGATACGTTTAACCTTTTCCCAAGCAAGATGTGGTTTTATGTCCCTAAATGACAAGGCTTGGGGAAAAATGAGACAAAAGAAGAAATGATCATACGCAGCATTTTCTATCGTTGTCCCGACATTTTCTGTGTCATATTAAACTGAGATTGTTTTTCCAAAAACATTGATTTTGTCGTCTGCAAAGGCTTTTAAATTGGACCACCCTAACATTTTGCAGTTTGAAAAGGGCTTAATATCATCTAAACGGAATATAAAATGCCGAGAACGGTAAGCAGTTACAGAAAGCATATACTTTGATGGTTGGTCCAGTTTTCGAGGTATTAATAATTCAAAGGAAACTCCCGGAAGACAAGAAAAAGTAATTGCTACAACAATTACTGAATAACATTTGAAAATATTTGTAATTTTGTAAATTCCCTACATTTACATCAGTTGTGTGTTATTTTTTTTTTACATTTGAAGCCATTTTGTATAAGCTGTTGACCTCTGACGTCATCGGAATTGAGGCTCCAGAATTCGTGGGTCATTTAATAAATCAGTGACACATTCTTTGTTTCCAAATTTTCCTTCCAAAACTGGGCACTTCATCAATCTAGCATCTAGCATACAAATCCTTGCGGGACATTGAGGGAATTCTCAGCGTCGGCTTTTTTCTCCTTTGCCTTGTTTAATGGTCAAATCCAGAGCTATTTGGGGAAAGGGTGTACACTATTTTCGGTTTCGTCGACATGCAATGGACTTTCAAATTTGAAAAAGAAAATCAAACGTGTCTGGTGATCCAATGTATCCTTGCAAATCTCCGAGAAATTGCAAACCTGACGTTCATTTCGGGCCCTTATTTAATAACATTTCTAAATAAATTTTACAAATACAAATTATATTGAAAGGCATGTTATTGGACGAGACGTATGTATGAAACAACCGAGTTGATTGTTATATGTAATTTGAAACGTTTTTGCTGGGATGCCTTTTTTCTCGGGTATCACCCCTACATGTCTGTGGCACAATACAAAGAACAGCGTGGTTGTTTCTAACCGAGACGACAGTACTTAGCTCTAGGCGAAGATCTGTATTTCAACATGAAATAGTGTTGCAGTTGCGAAGAAAAACGCTTGTTCCGTATTCCTTTGGCACATAAGGATTGGACTAATCGGGGTTTAACGCCTTTTTAAACACCATTTCAGTCCTATCGCTGGAGCACCTAGAACCACATACACATGCGCGGATCCAGAGGGGGGATAGGGGGTCATGACCCCCTGGAATTTGGCGAAAAAGGGGGTTATCAAAAAGATTACTGGTTATGTCCCAAATAAGCTGCGTCTTTTGTCCCTGTGTGCCACGACAAACCGTTGTTATATCTAGTCCTTCATGGTATGACATATATCTGCATGAGGATCAAGACGGGTGGGGGTCAGGACCCCCCCCCCCCCTGAAATTTTACGAAAAAAGGGGTTAAATATCGGATGACCCCCCCGGGAAAATACCTGGATCCGCGCTTGCATACATAATGTAGTTTATTTCATCATCACTACCACGACAAGCGTTCCGAGTCTCCAGCTGCTCATCCAAGGCTTACGATCATCTACCCAATTTCGGGAGACAAATGTCAAACAAATAGTACAAAATGGACTAGACTACCATCAAATAACACACACTAGATGACACAATGCTATAGACTTGGGTACATAGCCACTTTTCAGGGTAGATTTAGAATGGGCTTCTTTCTTTAGGACTATTTATTATCGAGCACCAATATTAACATAGGACAAGCTTTTACCGTCCAAATTTTAATCCATTAGTTGAGCGTCTTCAGAAATCATGACATGACATAATGATAATGAGTGGTGTCATTGAATAAATAATTATGCCGATCTATGTTAATATTCGCCAATATTATTTGTAATATGTTCGTATAACTTATTTCAGTTCACATGGCACTAGCCTTTATGTGAAGCATGTTCACATTTTTCAAATAGCTGAAGATACACCAAAAAGACTTGTATCATAGTTTAAACATATATAAAATATTTGCAAGAAAATATTACTGAGTAATTAGGAAAAAGCTCAGGCATGTAAATGATGATAATAAAATCTAAAGCTGTGCCATGTCGATCAAATGTAATACGAGGGGCATTCAATTAAAAGTGGTACTAATGGTCCACCATACCTCACGGTTCTATAAAACTAGTTGTGCTTGCGGCTTCTTGACGGGAAAAATACTGTCTATACTTAGTCAAAATTTGAGACAAATTCGTTGACTCTTTCAAAAGTAATAGAACTTTTAAGTTGGTTCAGTCATATACACTGGCTATTTCGCTGTGCGCAAAATGGAAAATGAACTGAAGTAGGATGTACGGGTCTACATTAAAGGTCGCATAAGCTATGAAATATCTGCATCACAAGTATATAATGAACTATATCAGATTCTTAGACATTCGAACGTTGAATAAACGTCAATTTTTAGGAAGATAATAAAAATTAAAATTGGTAAAACTGGCCTGAATGATGCCCCCTCTCAGATAACCCGGGTAGAGCTAGTACCAAAGCAGATTGTGCTGTACAGAGTGTCCCAAAAAAAAACGGAACCCATTTTTGAAAGTTCATTTCTCATGTATCAAGTGATATTTCTCCACCAAATTTACATATGCAATAGCAAGGACAGTTTTCTATTAGCAGTTAAAATTTGTTTGAAAAATAATGATTAGTTTTGAAAATATTGGCATTCAAATGAATATACCCGGAAAACCATTTTAACACGATATCGATCTTTTCGTTTTGCACCGCGCGCCTACACTCATTGAATACATTGACGCTATAAATTGGTTAATTAATATATTCAATACAATACAAACATGCTTTTTTAACATTGTATTCACCATAATTATAGTGCATTTTCATTTTTACTTTTTTTTGCTAATAAATAACTAACAATGCTGCGAGCTGCGATATAATTAAAATGAATACAAACAAAATATCTAAGTGCATCACAGACTCATGAATGATAATCATAGGCACTTATTTTATTTCTGACCAACATGCCGGTCACCGCTCAATTGAAAAGTATTACGGGTTTAATTTGACCTGACACTGACCTTTATGCAAAACACAAATAACACAAAATTCACCAAAAAGAATTAAATCATAGTCCACAGAAATGTATACTATGCAAGAAAATTAAGACTGGACTAATTTTAGGAAACATATCAAGCTTGTAATTTATGGAAATAAAAGTTAAAACTGTGCCATGTGAAATGAATCACAGAGTAATTTAAAATTAATTCAAACAACCACCCATGGACTCAATTTGAACGTACAGAACGTGTACATATTAAATTTTGAGAAAATCGGTACATACATGTACAACGGCACAGAATTCAACAGCTGACCGTAAGTGCGCTTTCACGAACGTACAAGACGCAAAAATCAATATCATGTCAGATCGGTTTTTAGTGTCATTATTAATTTGCTTATAACTTTTGAACCGAAGCATATTTTTAGGTGAAATTTGGAACACAAATGCAAAAATAATGTGTCTTCAGTACTGCAAATTCAAAAATTAGATTTTTTGCTTACGCTTAAAAATATTTGACTTTGAATTAGGGTTCCGTTTTTTGCGGGACACTCTGTAGATTCCGACATGACCGAACAAGACGCGTGGTTTAATGTGCAAGAAATAGCAGATAAAGTTGGTTTTTCATCGGGGACATGTTATACAATTTTGACGAAAGGGTTGAAACACAGAAAGGTTTATGCCAATTGGGTCCCCCACCTGCTGCCTTAAGGACAGAGAGCCACCCGTGCAAAATATGCTTTGAAATGAAGCAATAAATGCAACAAATGTTGGCTTTCTGAGCTTTATGCATATGATTGAACAATAATCTACTATTATGAGCACCAATGATGTGTCATTAGCAAGCAATGGTTGCGAAAAGATCAGACAAGGTCCGTATAAGCCAAAAAAATAAAAGCACGGCGAAAGGTTTGTGCGCGGCAATTTTCAAATATAACGGGTGTATTGTTCAAATTACTGTTTCAATTAGTACAACTTCCGGCGGTCATTCATACAAGAAATGTATGTCGGCGAAATTACAGAAATATCACGAAAAGAGCAGGTTAAAGACCGGCTAAAGAGGCATGTGCCAAATCCATGATAACGCAGCTGTCCAAGAGTGTCCTCTTGTCCAAGACTTCCTAGAAAAGACACATGCTGCACAGCGTCGTCATCCACCCTTATAGCCGGGCTTAAGCCCGTGTGGCTTTTTTGTGTTCACCATGATGACCAAAAAAGTCTCTGGTCGTCGGTATAGGCCTTCATGTTCCATATGAAGTGCAATTTTCCAGTGTCTGCGGGGTGTTCCAAAAGAGGCCCATTTATTGGCAAATAAGTAATGGATCTCAAAACTTTAGACGTGTATGGGTGTCAAAGAGCATTACTTCGAAGGATTGAAGAAACTTAAAATTGAACTGTGACATAACTATGGCTTATAGAACCCCAGTTCCAAAATTAATGGAACGTCCCTCGTACATATGTAACATAACAAATTTCAAAATTAATGCACGCAGTTAAAATAAATGCGTCTATTGGAACAATAGACCTACATGATTATAATCAGATGCAAAATTTTCAGCGTAACAGAGGATTAATAATTGTTGTTGTGCTTCTACTGAGGTCGTTCGCACTTTAATTACAGTCTCAGAGACCGCAAAACTGGTAATTCCTAGCACACACTAGACAATAATGACTAATTCCATATATCGTCGCTTTTCAACAAAAAACTCGTAACTGCAGCTAGTTTTAAGCTGCAGTTACGAGCTTTTTGTTGAAAAGCTGCGATATGAGACATGTTTTCGTACCGAGAACGTCGAGGTCAATTTTACGTTTACAAAACCTACTCAGTTATAGTAAATAAACTCAGGTTTTTCTAATTGGTACCACGTGCCCATGACGTCACTATTTCTTTTATCTTCGAGAAAGTAATCTAAGCAACTCAGAAACAGGTGCTAATTTGATTATAATAAGACAACTACTTGAATTACAAGTGAAGTATCGCTGGCTACATTCGAAAATGTCGTAACTACAGCTTAAATAAGCTGTAGTTACGGCATTTTTGAACGAATCCAATGATTATTAAATAAGTGTATTATAAACATTTATAGCCAATGTACCTCTGAAACGTCTTAACAATGGCTTTTCAAAGCTGTTGTTACGAGTTTTTTACACCCACCTAGATGATTATACCACTGTTCCTGACGATTGAAAGTGCATTGCAATCCAACAGTTCAAATGCACCAGCAGACACGTTTCTAGTCTAATCTAAAGACATTTCCATTATCTAAACCCTTTCTGAAACGGCAAAGAAACGTTTAAGTTTACTTTGAATGCTTGAACTGAATGTTAAGAAATAAGTGGAAATTAGATATGTCCTAATCAAACATGATGCTTTGCACCCGACCCGTCCACGTAAGTTTTTATTCCAAAGCATCCTCTGCATGTCGTATGCATTTCACATCTGTCGTGAAAGTAATCCGAGTTTTCTCTGATGAAAATCGCTCTTTCATATGTTTATGAGCGACATCAGCATATCAAAGAGCGATTTCATCAGAGAAAACTCGGATTATCGTGAAAGTTGAAAGTCATTCATGAAAGAGCTCCACATTAAGCATTAAAATTTTAATCTTTCTTGGAAAGGACCGTTTTCTTATCAAGACTTGGTATATATTTATCTATTTATTCATATATTTATTTTTTTATTTATTTTTATTTATCTATTTATTTATTTGTTGAGATTTTCGGAGCATAGGTCTCGATAAATGACCAGACAGAGTATCTCTAGCTCATAGCTAGAGATACTCTGTCATGTCATTTATCGACACCTATAATAGAGGGCCAAATAAGAAAAAAATAATCCACCAAAACAATTCGTTCTTTGCATCTTGTCTCTCTGAATAAAATACCCATCTATCTAATCGCTCTGTCTGAATATCAGTTTATCTTGTGATTCTTTTTATCTTGAAGAGAGAAAATATATTTCATACATACCTCAAGTATCTTGTACTAGTTTCAGGAAAATGTACGCCACACAGAAAATATCTTTTGATATAGGCCTATCATAATCTATGAATACGTCAATATGCTCTTATTCTTCGGTGGACGGACGTTTTGGCCACGGACGTTTTGGCCAGGACGTTTTGGCCAGGACGTTTTGGCCACAATATTTTACCAGGTAGGATCTTTTGGCCAAAAAAAAATTTATAAGGAAAAAAGAATTTGAACAAATGAAATTTATTTTATAGTTGCCATAGCCTAGTTGTACTTTTAGACATTTTGATAATAAAAATGATATATAAAGAAAAAAATAAGAATGAATGGTCTCAATCATTACTATTTCAATTTGATTTATATTTGGCCAAAAAGTCCTACCTTGTAAAATATTGTGGCCAAAACGTCCGTGGCCAAAACGTCCTGGCCAAAACGTCCTGGCCGAAACGTCCGTGGCCAAAACGTCCTACATTCTATTCTTCTTTCCTTTTAATATGAATACGTGTATATAAATTATATAAACTGTATTTTTTACAAGGCATTTTACATTCTGGAAAATTTAACGCAATGCCATTTTAGCCCCCATTTTTCTTCCCTTTTAGAATATCTTAGAAGATATAATGAGGTCTCTAATTCAATGCTTGTTTTCTTGTAAATAAATTGGCACCCGGGAATTACAACAACACGGATGCAGATCAGTTTGTATCTTAGTGTGCAGTCTGAACGTAATTCATACTGCTCTCAGAATAGTTGCTACAGATAATGAAGAAACTGTGTTAGAACAGTGTGGATCTTCATTAGACTACGCGTATGTACATGCTGGTCTGGATCTATTTTGCTCGCAAATACAGTATGGGTCAGTTTTCGAAATCTCGGCTAAAATTTGAGATAAACCAGCCCTGCGTTCAGTAAGACAAAACGTTTGCTAACGTTAGCAACAGTCGCAACTTCTTTGACATAAAATTGACAGAATTGACCGAGTATTCCGAATGAAATGGCTAATGTTTTGTCTTACTGAACGCACAGCAGTTACTCAATGGCAAAACTTAATGCAAGGGAAATAACTCGAAAAAGACAATACCGTTTGTACCTGTTGACTGAATCAGTCACCGATTCCACTCTACAGATAGAATCCATAGTTTTTATAAATTGATCACCATGAATATCTCTGCATTCAATACGTCCAAAAGTGTATATTTGCACAAAGAATCTACACAGTCAGCTAGAGATGCTGAATATGGAATAGAAGTTTGTCATATTTGTTAGCCAACATGTCAGGATATTGATGAAAAGAATGGTAGGCCTATCTTGTTTTGACAACATTTTCAAACAGTATTTCTTTTCAAGGTCGGACAGTGTGAAATAACTGCTTCAAGACAAAATGCCTGGTAGGTTTTTACGCAGAACTGTGACTAAGCTAATAGTATAAACATCAATTAATAGGGCCATATGGTCGACGAGGTAGGCCGAAGTTCAACTGAGGGTAATGATTATCTTCTCGCATAAACTGACCTACTGGTTCCCACGGATCGTCCACGTGGAACCCAGCCAAACAGACTCATCAGCTCTACTTCTGTCGACTAAACAACATCAACCCTTTCACAAACAATACCAGCATTTGGCATAAATATTACACGAAACTTTAAAATTTTGAAAACGGTTAGAGAAATTCAGCATAGCCTGCTTTTCGTATAGATCGCTACTCTATATTGCCTACTCTCTTACGAACAGAGCGCATTCTCCCTACATTCCATTTCGATAGAATGAGCTCTGTTCTCGTGGGGTCGTTTCACGTCTAATCTCGGGGCCTTTGCGGGATTTCGGTATCCAATCGTCGCCAATATACTCATAAACAATCGAAAATTCTGATACAAGAAATGATTGGCTGACGCTTCAAATTACCAGCTTCCGCCAAAAATAGAAACGACGTAATGTATACGTAATCAAACCAGATCAAACTGAACGATTTTGATTCGATAATTCAAATGTTACCGGCTTCAGCCAAAAATAGAAGCGACGTAATGTATACGTAATGATCATGCAAGATAAAACTGAATGATTTTGATTCGATAATTCAAATGGTGTGCTATAATTAGATTATGACGACCAAATAGGCTGTTGGCGTACCGAAAACTGCAGAGGTCACATTTGATGGTTTAATCAATAGAGCTCGGCAATGGAGAGTATATATTGCCGAGCTCTATTGATTAAACCATCAAATATGACCTCTGCATTTTTCGGTACGCCAACAGCCTATTTGGTCGTCATAATCTAATTATAGCACACCATTTGAATTATCGAATCAAAATCATTCAGTTTTATCTTGCATGATCATTACGTATACATTACGTCGCTTCTATTTTTGGCTGAAGCCGGTAACATTTGAATTATCGAATCAAAATCAGTCAGTTTGATCTGGTTTGATTACGTATACATTACGTAGCTTCTATTTTCGGCTGAAGCCGGTAATTTGAAGCGTCAGCCAATGAAAGAATGTATCAGCTTTTTGAATTGTTTTGTTGTGTATCGCCAACGATTGGATACTGAAATCCCGCCAAGGCCCCGAAATTAGACGTGAAATGACCCCGCGAGAACAGAGCTCATTCTATCGAAATGGAATGTAGAGATAATGTGCTCTGTTCATAAGAGAGTAATAGATCGCATAAATATCCGTGCTAAAATTCAATAGGCCTATCTCCTAAATTCTTATTAATAATTAGTTGTCCTTTAAATTGTCTTTTAATTTGAACTAGGCCAGACTTGGTTGCTTGGAAAAGTGCTAAACGTCTTGCCTAAGAACAATTATACCTAAATACATTTCGAAAAAGAAATTGATTTTATAACACCGAGCTCATAACGGACAGATTCATTATGTCTGTCTTTGCGACCGTCTGTCGTATATCAGGTCTGTCCAAAGCTATGAAGGATCATGATAAAAGTGGATAGTGGATATTAAATTTGATGGAAAACAATCAAAGTGCAACAACTGTTATATGGTCGACATATTAATGGCGACATGGTGACCAATGCACGGAATATGAAATGTCTACCCATAATTTAATGGCACTAAATTTTGTGCTAAATATAGACTATGTTTACCGCTATGTATTGATAAACCGTTGGTGTTGTTATAAAATGAGATTTATAACATCACCTACGAAATACTATTTTTACTCCAAAATTACTTCTCGAATAACTGGATAAAATCGTTCCCTTTTCAGGATATTGGTGTGCATACATTGTCCGTCTTGTGCATTCTGTGTCAATACCATATTGTTTAGAACCACACTATTATGATTGTGTCCGAAAATGTTCGGGATATTGAGTTTAAATTTTAAGACATACAAGGGTCAGTCGGTTTGTGGAAGTTTTCCGATGTTGAGAGAGTACAATCCATCGACCAATTAGTCTGACACATGGGTCGTCTATATAATCTAGTATCAACAACAGTCTAGGTGGCTAATGTCACATAAAACCAATTATACCTTTTCAGTGGAATAATTTTCGGTCTGTCTAAATTCGGAGGTGTTGCAGACAACAAAACCAATGTTACATTTGAACACCCTTGAATGGAAGCTGGTTGGCATCATAGTAGGAAAAATATAGGAAATACTGGTCATTAAGCATTTTCTTGTTTTTTAAACGAAAATACATGTACAGTTGGTTGTTTGGGTGATGGTTAAACGTAAATTCGTTCTCATAGCCTCAAAAGCTTTGCGAGTAAATATTAATATTTTGACGGAGAAAAGTTTATGTTACCTGTGCCAAGATTCGGGTCATAGCTTACTCCACAAGAGACCTGTTAAATTACAAGTTGCGAGTTAGAAGAAAAGGGGTGAATTGTAAATCCGTAAAGTACCCACTTCGACCAGCCTGCACTATTCATGCAGTCTGAAAAGGTCGAAACTCGTCGCTTTTTACTGATTCTCAGTAAGTATTATAATTTTCAGTTTCAAACAGCTTAAGTTTGAAACAAGCTGTAGTTGCACGTTTTTTTCTTTTCTTTTTGTTGTTGTTGTTGTTGTTGTAAGGGTATTTGTTTGTTGTTTCTTTTTTCCCAAAGAAAAACCAACTACCTAATCTGGCTTTGCTTAAGAACTGTAGTCTCAATTCAAGTGAAATGTTGATTAGCGGAACTCTTATTTCAATGATGCATAATTAGAATTCTGTTGACTTAATTATTGCAGGACTTTGGCAAAGTAATTGATATTTAGTATGCAAATCGTATCAAATATCACTTAATTATTAAAACATATCGGACAAAATGTTTCTACGAACATTTTCTAGGCAAACTTCCAAGGGGGTTGAATCTGGTTCAAGGTTTGTTTTCTCTATACTGGCACCGTTCTAGAATAAAATCACGCTCCTGGCTATGTTTGTACTAGTTTTTTTAATTGATCACTTGATTAATGTTAATATTGATAATATCAGAAATCATCGAACTAACCCATATTACTTAAAAATCCTTGTAGGTGGCTACCCTTTATCTACGAAAGATAACCGGGTATATATATTGTAATTCTTCACTGGGTCAAATTAATATTAATTAAGGCCAGACCGCAGGTAATTGCAGACTGACCTTGTTCTATATTGCTTTCCAAACCTGGATATTTTGCATTTTCACTGGACAGAAACGATCTACCCACACAGGTTGATCAATTCATACTGTATTTCTTGAATATTTTTACAGGACGTAGAATACCCGTAATGTCGCCATTTTGAGGTTCTTAAAACATCGGGATTTTTTTCGAGGGGCGTCGTTATGTATCCGAACATATTCGGACGTGCTCGTACACATTCGGCGATGGAGAGTTCCGCCGCCGAATGTTTTCGATCGCGCCCGAATAATTCCGACGTCGTGCGAATCTCATTGGGGTGGACTACCTTAACCCGTTTCTTTGTTCTATGTCCTATCATGGCTCACTTTCGTCATAACACTGTGCCCAAAATAGCGTCATTGTTTGAGAAAGCGTTAAAATCCACATCTCTGTTTCATTGACACTAGTATACGGACGAATAAAATGCAAAGTTCACATCGACGGAAACGTAGGAAATGACGTTACATGGCGTGACGACGTTATCAGAAAACGCAGTTTCTTGGAGACGACGTTTTGACGTCGGTTCTGTCGCAAAATGTAATTTCTCTCATGATCAAACAAAATTAAGATTTGATCATGTAACTTGTCGCGAGTTAATTCAGTTAATGGGTAATCGATTCGCCAGACCGGGCCGTAAATCTGTAAGAAGAAATGACACAAAATCGAGTCTGACAAGGGATTCGTCGGGGAATAGGCGTCAAATAGATGGACTGATCTTGACGAACAGGTCGACCCAGCGGCTCGGTATCACAAATGATCGCTGTAAGGAAGTAACAAATCGCAAGTTTAGTTTTACCAACCGGAATAGGCCTGTACGTCCTAGCAGAATACCGGTGGCTGCATGGAGATCGACTGTTGCTCCTGAACCTATCGTTACGACCACTGACAAACATGGTGTAGATAATGATACTGCATTGAGCAAGAAAGGACATGCAGATGATGAACAAACGACGACTAGTGATGGTGATGAATCCACAAACCCTTCCATAACGCAAAATGAAATTACAGGTATGAGGACTTACTCAAAACAAGACATCAGAATTTCTTTAACCCGATACCAAACAGCAAAATGTTAGACTCCTCTAAATTCAAAGATGTTGCAGACGAAAATTTAAACTGAATTGAATTTTTCATTTTTTGTTCTTTTTTTTTTTAGAAAATATTGTGGGAAATGAAGAAATTGCTTGTCACAAGCAATTTCTCCATTTTCCAAAATGTTTTACAAAGCCATTTTCTTGTGGGGAGTCAAAGTGTCACTGTGTGGTAATGGGGTAATAAAGATCAGACAGTAGTATGAAAGTTTCGTTTTCTTTAATATATTTCTCTGTAAAAAATCATATAAACTTTTCGCTGGCAATATGTTTGAGCCAGTATCGTATGTTAATGTCAATTTTCAATGTCGATGTATTCGATAAGATTATTGTTAGTCGTTTCAAGGCCAGTAACATAGGTTTATACATGTAACAGGGTTAGACGACCATTTCTTAAAAAATGCAAACAAACAAACAAACAGAAAAGCTGATCTTCTTACCATAGGAAGCATTTGCGGGAAAAGAAGAAAATACTGGTTATCATTATATTTCCTTCTTTTTCCCCAGCAATGTTTTCCAAAAACGTACAAATTAATGACCTTTTTACAATAGGTGACGTGGATGTCAAGAAGGGAAAGTCTTACACGATTATGATATGGGGAAAGTTAAATAGAACAAGTCCTACAAAACCGAAACCAGTGATACGGACACAAACAAATAAGGTATGTATCTACCAAAAATAAAACGAAACGTTATCCGCTATTTAACCCTTTCCCAAACGGCAGAAAATTACGGGTGGTTCAATTTGAAAACTGTTGCAGACAAAAAAAAAAAAAAAAAAAAAAAAAAAAACCCGATACCAATAAAGGTAGCGTTTCTGTACTTTATAGCAGAGAAAATATTGAGGCAAAAGGAGAAACTGCTGGTTATCAGCAGTTTCTTCTTTTGTTTCAATGTTTTCCCAAGCCTTTTCTATTAGGGACGTCAAAACCAGGCCTTGTTTGGGAAAGGGTTAAAGGGACCAGTCACGCAAGGAAAACGCATGATACACACGAAATTACGTACGGAATTTACTCTTCTGTAGTGCTTAGATTTGCGTCGTAGGCCCTATGCCTAATTCGTCAGTGGCACTATCCTTGGTAGTTAGTGATTGTGAGTCGATGTGCGTCGAACACTATCAAACCTTAGTTTTAATGCACTTTCATCTTAATTTTTTGTAGACCTATGCTGTATATTTCATTTCACAGACTTATAATTAAAGTGAACGCTCACATTTATTTCAGTTTTTAAAAGTATGTCTTGATGCAAAGATTGTTTATTCTAATGGCGTAGAAATGCTATCAGTTTTTTGAAGTTGTTATTAATAAGCGAGAAATACGCCTTCAAAGTTGAGACAGACATGACAAATTCTATATAGATCTGAACTGTTGTCCACAACAATTGGTTTAATTTTAGCACAAAATTATATATACTTAACCAAACTTATAAGTACTCCGTTTTATATTATGCGCAAAATTTTCCCCGGTAAAGGAATATCAAAAGTCGATATTGTTTTTTATTCCCTAACTTCATTACTTGACCGATAGCATTTTCATTTTGCAAAAAAATTGTGCAAAATGGTAACTTCCGGTCGACTAAAGAAAATTTAAATACACCTCCTGTGTTTCAAACACGAATCCCAAGTGTTTAATTTACAATTCATTCTTTCATGGATTGACGTGCCAAACATAAAAACATAAAATGCGTCGGAAATCTTTACAACAACAACCAATAACAATGGGTGTTTGACAAGGTGTTGCAATTAAAGCGTAGGTAATATTCTCATACCCACATTTCCAGTCGTTCTATACAAATTTAGGTCAAAATATTGTTCGTAACTGTCAAACATCAACATCTTTGTTACATTTGTGCCATCTTTCTAAAGAAATGCCATCCGTATCATGAATGTACATGCAACTGCTGTCACCCATTTTGTGGCCAAGTACAGACGAACCGGAAGTGATGCCAACCTACCAAGACAACCATGTGATAGGAAATCAAGCCGGAATTAGGACCGTAACATTGTTTTGTCTCGCCTACGTGAGTTGAAGAGTTCAGTGACTGTCACAGAAAGGGATACATTATGCCTTTAAGGGAGACCATTCAGTGTCCAAACTATCCGATAACGGCTAAATTCATCATGACAAGATGTACAAGATGCATAAAGCATGACCTGACAATTAACATATCAATGTTCAGTTGCAAAGGATGCATTAAATTTGCTAATTGTGAAAAGCGATTTACAGACTAACGATTTACTGTCCAGTATGATGATGATCTGGCACATGCTTAGCAAACATAGAGATTCTTATATCGACTTCTAAATTATTAAGACGATATCCCTACAGCATAATTCAGGAATTAAAAATGTTTTTGCGTTCCTGGTACCATGCTATTGTGTGAGCGAACAAGGAACACACAAAATCTTGACTTTGTGACTTTTTCTACCAACAGTGGCCTCCGTTAGCTGCTTCTTGTTCAATTCATGTTCTTGTGAAATTTATGAAAATTCAATAGATGATGGTAATATGGTTAAAGTGAAGTTGTGTCAAATTTGGTTAAGATATGTTAAATCGGTCTAGAGATATGCTTTATGATATAGTCGGAGTACTTATAAGTTGTGAGTAGTGTATTTCTCGTAAACGGTTCAATATTTTGGCTTGAAATTTTCAGAATTTTCATAAGAAAATTTGCACTCTTTCAGATAAAATAAACGTAAAATTTATGTACAAATTATTGTGAAATGTCACTTTAATATCTTGTACCATTTACTATCTCTCAGGCCGTATTCAAGCAACTTGATCGTCTCCAAATAGCAGAAGCGAATCGTCAGAAGTTTCTACAGACGAGAATACAAAAAGCGCGCCAATGCAGCGTCAGACAACAAGATAACGATCAGCGCCGCCTGGCGGTATCGGCAGAACAGAGGAAGAAGTACGAGACAAAGCAGGAACACAGGGAGAAGACCGTGGTTAAAGAGGAGATACATAGACGAATGGACACGTTTAAACGAAAAGTTAGATTCTTTAAAGCAGACTGGCAGTGAAATTAATTTTGTAACACGTCGTTTTCTTTCGTTAAAGGACTCGTAAGTACACTTTAACAAGCTGTACATACGAGTTTTTGAAGAAAAGCGACAATATTCATTTGGATTAAATTATGGATTTTCTAACTCAATCAAAATTGAGTAGATCCTCTGCTGTAATGTTTTAACGTGTATTGCTTATATCGTTTTTCATAATTGATTAAAAGTTATTTTGGATCCAAACGACTTATTGAATAATAGAGCCCAACGATGTGCATGTTGGAATAATAAGACTAGCATCCGATTCTGACTTGTAACATCCTTCTTTGATTGGCTGGGATAGGTTCATGAGGTTCAAACGCAGCGTTCGAAATTTACTAATTTTGGTATAACACGCTTGAAGGGACAATCTTGTATTTTCTGTGGCTACCGGTCGGTATAATGTTCGCACATACTTATTATTATGTATTAAACACCCAAAGTATTACTGTCCCTTAAACACCATTTTGTAATCTGCAACTCCTTTCAAATGAAACCACAATAAAATTGCATTATTTATGAAAGGTTCGAAGTTTTTAATTGGTACCTAATTGACTGACACAAACAACCAGCTTGCCTTGATGGGTTCATGATAAAAGAGTGAACAAGAGGGCCATGATGGCCCTGTATCGCTCCACTGGCTTTTAGACTTTAGACTTTTAGACTACGAAATTCTTCAAGGAGCACAATAGAGGTCTATCCAAAGAAGATTCATGCTACACCACAATGAAATCCAATCAGTGGTTATGGAGGAGAAAGGTTTTAAAAAAATTCTTAAAATTACTATATGTTTCATATTGCAATAAAAAAGCCCAACCCACAGCAGCCATATTTTTCAACCAATCGAATTTTAAGAATTTTATTAGGAACTGTACATTGAACATTCAGGCTAAATTACAATGAAATCCAATAAGTCATTTTGGAGAAAATTTTTAAAGATCTTTCAAATGAAAATTAATTTGATTAATTAAAATTTTAAAAGTTCTGCACAGAAGTTATTTATTTTAAAAAATTTGGAAGAGATGCATACAAGGAAGTTTGGTTGAAATTGGTCTTGTAGTTTTGGAGTACAAGACATTCAAAGATTTTTCAAAAAAACAATTTAATTAATTTATCTAAAACTTTAGTTCTACACGTAATCTTTTTTTAAATGGATTTGAAAAGGATGCATGCAAAGATGATTCCTGTGAAGTTTGGTTGAAATTGGTCCAGCAGTTTTGGAGAAGAATACTTTTTAAAGATATTTCAAAAATTTAAATTAATTTAATTGAATTTAAAGTTCTGTACTGAATTCATTTTTTGAATGTATTTGGAAGAGATGCATGCAAGGAAGACTCCTGTGAAGTTTGGTTGAAATTGGTCCAGTAGTTTTGGAGAAGAGGATTTTAACGATTTTTCGAAAATTTAATTTATTTAATTTAATCACTTTTTCAAGTTCTGTATGGAATTTAATTTTTTGAAAGAAGTTAGATGAGCTTCATACAAGGAAGCTTTCTGTGAATTTTGGTTGAAATTGGTCCTGCAGTTTTGGAGAAGAAGATTTTTAAAAGATTTCATTAAAATTAAAGTTCTACACAGAATTTAATTTTTTGAAGGAATTTGGAAGAGGTTCATGCAAGGAAGTTTCCTGTGAAGTTTGGTTGAAATTGGTCTAGTAGTTTTGGAGAAGAAGACTTTTAAAAGATTTTTCGAAAATTTAAATCAATTAAATTAATTAAAATTCAAGTTCTGCACGGATTTTATTCTTTTGAAAAAAATTTGGTAGAGATTCATGCAAGGAAGATTTCTGTGAAGTTTGGTTGAAATTGGTCCAGTGGTTTTGGAGAAGAAGATTTTTTAGAGATTTTTCGAAAATTTAAATCAATTAAATTAATTAAAATTCAAGTTCTGCACGGATTTTATTCTTTTGAAGGAGTTTGGTAGAGATTCATGCAAGGAAGATTTCTGTGAAGTTTGGTTGAAATTGGTCCAGTAGTTTTGGAGAAGAAATTTTTTAAAGATTTTTCGAAAATTTAAATTAATTAATTCAATCAAAATTCAAATTCTAAACAGAATTTAATCTTTTGGAGGAATTTGGAAAAGGTTCATGCAAGGAAGATTCCTGTGAAGTTTGGTTGAAATTGGTCCAGTAGTTTTAGAGAAGAAGACTTTTAAAAGATTTTTCGAAAATTTAAATTAATTAATTTAATTAAAATTCAAGTTCTACACGGAATTTAATTTTTTTAAGGAATTTAGAAAAGGTTCATGCAAGGAAGATTCCTGTGAAGTTTGGTTGAAATTAGTCCAGTAGTTTTGGAGAAGAAGATGTTTAAAGAAAAAGTTGACGCACGCACGGACGCACGGACGCACGACGGACACAGGGCCATGACATAAGCCCCGCTGGCCTTCGGCCAGTGGAACTAAAAATGGAACAATACAAAATCAGTTGTTTGGCTTTTTTATTCAAATGATAAAGGTGGTACTAAATGATGTAAACTAACAAAATAACTCTTAAACAATTACCCTCAAATATACCCAATATCTTAAACAAATATAGACCCTCTCACAAAGTCAAAACCCTTTCCTTCTTGCAGAAATACATGTAGTTTGTGAAAACATTTGGACAAGAGAAGAAATTGCTAATAACCATCAATTTCTCATTTTCTCTCAATATTTTCTAGAATGCAAACATATCATTTAATTTTCACATCATTTATTTAAATGTCTGGAACTCCTTTAAGATTGGACCACCCTTAAACTTAGGGCCAAGTGCAAATAAGGTGTGACAAAATGTCCAAAAATGAACTTTTGTTTTTGTATGTTTCAGTTGTTTTTTATGGTAGCATATATGTTCAACTTTGCAAAAAAGTTATGTTTTCGAGGAAATTAAGTCTGATTTAAAAATTATTTGGGCTTTATTTATAATATTTGGGGCATATTTTTCATTTTTTATTGATTTTTTAAGGAACAAAAAAAGTATTTTTTCTCTGAGTACTGTCAATTATATTTTGTTTCATAGTAAGCTAATGCCATATACAAACTTTTTACCCATTTTTTGTCCATTTCATTTGATTTTTTGAAAAAAATATTAAAATAAATGCTTTGAAAAGTAATGAGTTGTGAAAACATACTTGTATTTATTTTTATTCCGTGAAGATAAAGCATAATATGTCAAATAAAACAATTTAAAAATAAAAAGACATTATAACTCAATAATAAAAAATAAGAATTACTTCAATAGTTTGTGTTGTTACTTTGTAATATGCGATTTAAAAATGAACGGATTAACCGTTACTGTTGGGACACCATTAGCTTCCATGTATTTAGAGCCTTATAACATTTTAAAAAGGCTACTAATCAATGGGATTTATCATCTTGGTGTTTAGATAGGATAACTAAGCATTGATTTCACAGGAAGATAAAAAAAATCTGGTTTACGTGTATTTCATCATCATGTGAGTGCTCAAAGCCAAATAGTCAACTCTCTGATGGTGCAGCTACCTTAAAAATGGTTAATTGTATAAGAAACACATTGAAACAGGTAAAGAAGGGCATAGTTTAATTCATTTAAAGACAGTATGCTTGATTCCAGGCAATTTTCCACAGTTAAACTTCAAGCTAAAGTATGTCCCAACAGTAACGGCTTTCTCCCAGCCAAAATATTTAAATCAATGGTTATAACTAAATACATCTTCCAACTCACTGCATTAATCCTGTTTTCAATAGGAGAGGTCAAAATCATTGTATACTATGTATTAAATTGTGCTATTCGTTCTAACATATCTGCTAATGCCAGACAACATTTGTTCTCACAATGACAAGAAAATAATGGACTGCACTGGTTGACCAATTATTCATGACTTGAAAGTTACTGCAGCATTTTCAGTATATACTTTTAAAGTAAAATCAAACTGAAAATGTTAAAACAATCCACTACATGTAAATTGATTGAATATACCAACTTATGAATGAATAAATATATGCATTTAATTCAAATTAAACTTCACCTATGAAATTTTTGTTCTTTGTGTATTATCTGTATATTCTGTAAGACAGTATCTGATTAAAACTCTTGCAGGGCTGATAAATTGTGTATGGTAGTACTATTATGTATTATTATATAGTCATTAGTGGCTAAGTGAATGTATATTAAAGTAAAACAAAATTGTTTAAATGATTATCTCATGACTTTTTGCCATTTTCGACAACTCCAGAGAGTAAAATTTAAAATACATGTGCAAACTTATTTTTGTCTATATGATGATATTTTGTATCTTATACGTATATCAAATTATAATATATACTAGGCAAAAAAAGAAACGCAACTTCCTTTTCAATTCCTTCTTACGCAAAGACAACAAATCAGATTTGAACAAAATGTAATACATCTAAAGCATTAACATTTCACCTTATAAATTCCACAAAATCTTGTTTGTAGTAAATTCCATTAATAAGAAAACACCCAGTTTACACCGGGCGTCAACACAGTTTGAGAAAAAAAAGTGTATGTAGGTCGAAAAACACATTCTCTTTCGTTCAGTTTAGACCGATTTTCGAATGTTGTGAAGTCCATGCGATTTATTAGCGGACTCCATTTCATTGTTAAACCTATCCCGTAGCTGGCGTTAACCTGATGATACGGTTCTGCCTAGACCACGGTGGATAATCACGTGATGCAACAATTTCAGAAAATCTTTAACAACTTTGTTAAAAATTGACCGATTTGAATTCGGTTTGAAGTAGAGAAGGTGGACAGCCGTCACGCATTAGATGAGCGTGAAAACCGTTAAACTTATAAAAAAGTTATTGAAGATAAACCAAATTTTGTGTTTATCTTCAATAACTTTTTCATCAGTTGATTTTTCAAAAATCCACGCTTCCAGGTTATTTCTGACATTTTCCCGCCTTCTCTGCTTCAAACCGAATTCAAATTGGTCAAGTATTGACAAAGTTATCGAAGATTACCGGAAATTCTAAGTCACGTGATTATACACCGTGCAGACGTCATATCTCTTGCACGTCCGCTCCGTGCTCGTTCAGTTGTGGTCCCATTGAGAGCCAACAGCGTAAACATTCGAAAATGTGTCGATTTGTTGCCCCATCAATGCTTTTCAACAACATTTTGACTTTTTCAAACAAACAAAATCCGTACTGCAGACTGACGCTGATTTTGGCACAGCCGTGCTATGCGTAGGGTAGTGAGAAGTCTATGAACGCTTTGGCATCTTCTTGGTCTATGTTTAAGCTTGTGTTTGAAGAAAATTTGTTATGATAGTAGTCATTTAGAAACCACGACAGGGGGAAAATCACTTTTTAACAATTTACTATGAATCACGTGATGAATTTACAGACATCTGAAAAAATGACACAATATCTATGCGTATGGATGCAGGTATATTAAAAATGTGCTCAATATCCATTAAAAACATATTTTGTCGAAAATATTACGAAAAATTGGGGTTGCGTATCTTTTTTGTTCTAGTATATGATCGTATGAGCTTTATAACTCACCTTCAAACATGTACAAGTATGTGTATTCTTTCTTAGGATACATGCATGGCATTTTATTAAAAATCCCTTTTAAATGCTATGTTTGGGTTCCAAAGATACAAAGTTTCAGTGGTTAATTAACTTAAAAAAGTATCACTTTTGACTTGGGCAAATCTGCATTTAGTTGAGGTCTACACAATAAAAAGTGGAAGAAGTTCCTATCTTATCAATCAAGTTTAGATGATATCAATTGCTACATGTACATGAGACATATCTTGTTAATGAGATCAAGAATACATGTGCATCATAAATTGTAAAATTGCTTGCCATTCAGCATTCTATAGGTCTAATAGAATTATATCAGTGTTTAATTTTTTCAGTAATGTTCATACAATTTGAGTCTTTTAATGCACTTTGTAGCTTGAGAAAGGTTTCTTGGCTTGCCAAGTCTTCTTGAAAGTTAATGAAACCATTTTTTCACCAAGTAGCTCCTTGAATTAAATTGTCTAGAAATATGTCCCAACAGTAACGGCAGCCATTTCATCAATTTAGGCATGAATTTATTACAGTAAGGTTAATGCAGTCAATCTTAGTCACTTGTTTTTTGTTCTCAGAGTCTTACAGATTAAATTTAATAAGTTTAATGCATACTGTCATTTAAAAAGAATCAATTTATAGCTTGGACAATAGACTTTCAGAAGCCATTTTATTAAGGCCTGACTTTGAACCCCTGAAACGTTTGGCTTATTTGATATTTAATTTGTAATGCTAGTATCAACTTAACATGGATGTCTTGAAGTTTCATAGAACAGCTAATAAACATCTTAAATAGTCTATTAGACAAGAGCAGCTTATCAAGAATGTAACCGTTACTGTTGGGACATTTTCCGTTACTGTTGGGACATTGTTTCTCTTTGATGTGCTTGCTGTAAATATATAGATACAACAAAGTATTAAAATGGGAAGTGTTTGACAACCATTTGGGAAAAATTGGGGCTGCGAATGAGGCCAGAAATTATCTGTAGAATGATAATAGCTATCAAAAAACAAAGGCAGGGTGGCAACCGTTACTGTTGGGACAAAATTTTGTTAAAAGAAAAAGACTACCAAAATTTTGTCATGAAATCAATAAGAAAAAAGTGATGTAAATCAGAAACTACATCCTTTCCACCATGCATGTGTGTTATAATATCTCATGAACCACTTTCTTTGTGGTTGTGGCATCCAACCACAGAGAAATACCCAGATTTTGGATTTTTGGCCCATTTTGGGCGTTTTTTAAAAATTTCGCAAAAACAAAGAATTTCTTAATTTTTGACAAATTGTGTTTGTTTTCTCTTCAGAAACTGGCTCTAGATGAATTTAAAGACCAACATCCTATTTATCACTTAATGAAAAAAATATTTAAAAAACAAAAATGCATTTTTGATCAATGTCACACAAAAAAGCTGTTTTTTCGGCCATTTTGCGATATTCAATCTTTCATATCTTTTGAATGACTCGACCGATTTGTCTGAAATTTTCAGCAAAATTAAAAAATCCATCCTTATTTCAGAAAAGTAACCTATTTTGATGATACTTGTACAGATGTTTTCAAAATATTTTGCTGTTACCTGGAACATAAATTTTGAATGCTTATTTGCACTTGGCCTTAGGAAAGGGTTTATCAACGTATGTAAAATTATCAGTAGTTCATTTTATTAGTAAATCTATGAATTCCAATCCCAGTAACTGACCAGAGAAACATGTAAGAGGGGGTAAAGACATTCTTACTTTGCTATATCAATTCCAATTCCTACATTGTGAGTACTCTTGAGACAATTCCAATGAGTACCCACAATATAAGGTTTGTTGAAAAAATAAATGAAAAAATTCATTTTGAAAAACCTTCACTCCCTATTATCTGTATCACTGTAATAAAGGGTACCTGTAAGTACTGTTATATACCAACATGAAAAATATTAACAGATCTAATAGTATGACAGGGAACCCTGTAACACAATAATTACGATATTTTTTCAATAACACAGTTAATATACAACCAATTTGAATTCGGTTTGCAGCAGAGCAGGTTGAAATGGTGAATACAAAGGATCTTTTAAAAATCAGTTAATAAAAAGGTTTTTGACACCCATAAAAAATTTTGGTTGGTCATCAATAACTTTTTAACAGCTGATTTTTAAAAGATCTACCACATCCATCTGATCTATGACATATTTTCACCTTCTGTGCTTAAAACAGAATTCAATATTTTCTGTAATTGTTGTGTCACATGATTCCCCGTCATGTATGCCAACATGACAAAAATTAATTCTAAAGATGTAATGAAATGAGTGATTATTGAAAATGTATACATGCATATAATAAACAATTATAAATGCCATAGTGCTTTTGATATGGGAAATGCCAATTTAATAAAACATTTCTGATAGTCTTTTTACAAACAACATGTACAAAAATAATGTCATATCAATATCACAGTTTTCTATACATCATTCAAAGCACAGATGAACAAAGCATGGGCAAGCAACATGGGAATAACAGTTCATGCCAGTGTAATCCCTAAATGTGATCATCGCTCCATGACAGTAATTCATCAAAGAACAAAAAGAATCACAAATGCGCAATGACTTGGAGACAAAATAGTTGACCCATAATTATGAAACCTGTCTTACTAGCAATTAGGTGAAATTCGACATTTGGTTCAACTACCCGGGATCTAATCTGTTTCTCTTATAATCATATTGGTTTTACAGACTCCACAGATGACATCAATAGTAGAAAATGAAAGGGATAACATTGAAGCAAAAGAAAAAAAATGCTGATAATCAGCATTTTCTCCTTTTGACTCAATATTTTTCTGCCCTCAACATCCATTTTGCCATCTAAAGCAGCTTCCAAATTGGACCACCCTAAAATTTCGCCATAAGGGAAAGAGTCAATCATAACACATCTTTACTTGAATATGCACATCAATGCCCGATGCTGAGTCTATCTGTCAAGTTTAAATTGATGTGATTCAGTAGAAAAAAGAGAGGACAAAAATTCTACAGACTGACCGCCAGACAAGCTGACTAAGATATTATACTCCCCCCCATACATAAGTTTGGGCAAATAAAAATTACATTCAACATTGACTTTTCTAGATGCCAAGACATAGACAAACTTACCCTTTCAATACACAGTGATACCTTTTGATGCATCTAAGTGTCAAAGCTTAAGAAAACATTGAATAAAAGCTTGAAAATATTGAATAAATGCATTTTCAGTTTTTCACCCTTTTCCCTGAATATTTTTCACCTATCACAGCAGGCCCGTAGCCCCCCCCCCCCCCCCCCCCAGGCCAGCACAGAAAATGTTTTGACAGTCAGATTAATTTTGTCACCAGCAAACATTTTTATATTTGCGTTTTCACGCAATTGCTCTTCCAAAACTAATTCATCTTGTTTGGCGATTGTGGGTAATATACCTTGATCGTGGGTAATATACCTTCAAACTAATTCCAACATGTCAGTGCCTACAAAACATAGTGATTTTGAGCCTAATCTTGCATGTGATGTGACAAAGTTGATAATAGAACATTACACTGGAAGACAATGTTCTTATTTTAGAAAGGGTCAAGAATCTGCATGACATTCCTTAATGTGGTCTACAGCAGTAGTCTAATACATCAAAGAAATATATAATTATGATTCAGGATCTAGAAAAAGGTGCTTTATGGCATTTGAGAACAACCTGAATGCAGATCAGCCTGCATATTCATGCAGTCTGATCAGTACCCATATTGTCCTCTTATAGCTTCTTCATTAACTGTATCAACTGTAAGTTAGCAGAATTAGCACATCTAAGACATTTGACCACAGGATGGTCTAAAAAGTTGTTTTTCTAAAATGCTAAAAGGACCCTTTTTCCAGATCCAGACTCATATAGATACCAGTGGTCACGGTGGATAATCACATGACTTAGAATTTCCAATAATCTTCAAAAACTTTGTCAATACTTGACCAATTTGAATTCGGTTTGAAGCAGAAGGTGGGAAAATGCCTGGAATAAGCTGGACGTGTTGGATTTTTGAAAAATCAACTGATAAAAAAGTTATTGAAGATTAACCAAAATTTTGGTTTATCTTCAATAACTTTTTTATCAGTTAATTTGTCAAAAATTAACCACGTCCATCTAATGCGTGACCTCTGTCCACATTCTCTGCTTCAATCCGAATTCAAATGGGTCACATATTAACAAAATTATTGAAGATTTTCTGGAAATATTGTATCATGTGATTATCCACCGTGGTGGTGCTGTGTTACACTAACAATGGAATATAATCTGTATACTGGTGGTGCCAGTGTATACATTTTTGTTCAATAGCTTTGTTATTTTAACCATTTCCATTTCAGAAAGGCCAAAAACCATTCACAAAAGTTGGTACAAAAATCATTATTGTTATGCATGAAAAATAAACTTTCAATAAACTGTTTTTTTTTAATGCTAAAGGTTACATAAGATGTAAATATACAAAGTAAAAAAAAAATAATATTCCTAACAACTGTAAAGTCAAAGAATAACGAAAAAAAAATTGGGTGGAAAGCACTGTGGAAAATGAAGAAATTGCTTGTAATAAACAATTATTTTATCGTCCATAACATTTTTCAAACCTCTTTGTCGAGTGGCATCTAAAAAAGTCAACATGTCTGACTGGGTTGAACCCTATATCTAGTGCATGCTCATTTGAGTTTTCCTCGTGTGATATTCATAATATGATCATATAAATGAGTATCCATGTGTTTGTGAAACATGAATGCCCCCGAAATGGCAAATGTTAAGTTTTAGGACTAACAGACAGACAGACAGAAGGACCGACAGACACAAGAAACTAGATGCCGAAGGGCAACATGTCGAGCCCGCTCATTTTGAAGAAAGAAGACCATACCTATGTCTACAGCTGTCATTACAATGGCGTTGTAAAAGTGGGGACAAAATAAGTTGGAATGATGGGGATCATGGTGAGACAGTTTATTGTTCACAAAATATTACATGTCTATGTATTTATAACGAGATACCAGAATGGATTAATTTGAGTATACATATGTGACCCATCACGCTAAAAGGGACGTTATGCTAAGTCCATAAAACCAAATTCCGAGAAATATACCAGACCAAGCAGAAGTCCATCCGATGTCGTATTTGGAAAACGAAAATATTGTAAGGTAGAGAAAACATTCTAGATTCAGAAAATACTTAGCGACACTCCGCCTTACTGAGCTTGACATTTGTGCCAAGTTAAGGAATGGCCCGGACAAGCAAAAATCAACTCATTTTTTACATTTGACCTCAAAGTTTGACCTTGACCTTTCATCTTGGAATCTGGTTCTTGCACGCGACACTCCATCTTACTGAGCTTGACATTTGTGCCAAGTTATTTCTGAATCCCTCCATCCATGGTGAAGTTATGGCCCGGACAAGCAAAAATCATCTCATTTTTGACATTTGACCTCCAAGTTTGACCTTGACCTTTGAGCTTGGAATCTGGTTTTTGCACGCGACACTCCGCCTTACTGAGCTTGACATTTGTGCCAAGTTATTTCTGAATCCCTCCATCCATGGTGAAGTTATGGCCCAGACAAGCAAAAATCATCTCATTTTTGACATTTGACCTCCAAGTTTGACCTTGACCTTTGAGCTTGGAATCTGGTTCTTGCACGCGACACTCTGCCTTACTGAGCTTGACATTTGTGCCAAGTTATTTCTGAATCCCTCCATCCATGGTGAAGTTATGGCCCGGACAAGCAAAAATCATCTCATTTTTGACATTTGACCTCCAAGTTTGACCTTGACCTTTGAGCTTGGAATCTGGTTCTTGCACGCGACACTCTGCCTTACTGAGCTTGACATTTGTGCCAAGTTATTTCTGAATCCCTCCATCCATGGTGAAGTTATGGCCCGGACAAGCAAAAATCTTCTCATTTTTGACATTTGACCTCCAAGTTTGACCTTGACCTTTGAGCTTGGAATCTGGTTCTTGCACGCGACACTCCGCCTTACTGAGCTTGACATTTGTGCCAAGTTATTTCTGAATCCCTCCATCCATGGTGAAGTTATGGCCCGGACAAGCTCCATCCGGACGGACGCACGCACGCACTAACGCACGCACTAACGCACGCACGCACTAACACACTAACGCACATACACCGAACCGCCATTGTGACAACTATGTCGAGCTCACCGCAAGCGGGCTCGACAAAAACAATCAGTCCCCAATCTTTCAATCTGGGATATGAAAATAACAAACCAAAATCAGGCAATGTTGTCCAACATTCTAAACATATTATACCCTGAAATCTAAGCAAACCCTTTACCAACAAAGAGAAACTAGTATGATTATGTTACAAATATGCATTTACTCTTTAACCCTTTCCCAAACTACAACTGGTTTTAACGTCCCTATCAATAATTCAGAAAAAGTTTTGAAAACTGTGGCAAGAGAAGAAAATGCTAATAACCAGCATTCTGTCTTTTTCCACCACATTGTTTTCTGTACCAAGATTTACAATTATTCCATTTTTATAACCATAAATGATAATAATATCAAACTTTTGTTGTTTGGGTAAAAGGTTTAAGAGACAATTCACGGGACATTAAAATAAATAGCATAACAAACAAATATATCATTATAAAATATAAACAACTATTTTTTTAACAGATTTGATCAATTTGGCTCAATATCTGATCTTAACAAGTGATGAAAGCATTGATGGGTGTATTCGTTGTATATAATAAACTTGAGATTCATCTTTAACCCATTACCAAACGACCAAATCTTGGACTTCTCCAAATTCAAAGATACTGCAGACGACAATATGAATTGAATGAAATTTTGCCTTCTTTGATCTTTCTGGGTAGAAAAAATTGTGGAAAATGAAGAAATTGCTTGTGACAAGCAATTTCTTCATTTTCCACAATGTTTTTCAAAGCCATTATCTTGTAGGGAGTCAAAAAGAGTCATTGTGTGGTAATGGGTTAATCATACTCATAGGCAAGCAAATTCTTCTCTTCATCACCAAGTTTTCTTCGTGGTGGAGCAGCAGGAGCAAAGAACTTGTTCAGCTGAAAGAGACAATGCAGCATGTAAATAATAGAAAATTGATTATCTTTACAACTGTAAATTCTTTCAAAATCAAGATTTGGTTTCGACATCCCTGACTAAAAAAACTTGGGAAAGCATTGAAGCATAAGAAGAAAATGCTAAGAACCAGCAGTTCTCCTTTTACCCCAAAATTTTCTGTGTGATATTTTAGACAAATCCTATTTCTATAAGCACCCGTTTCATTGTATGCAACGGCTAAAATTTGGAAAACCCTCTAAATCTTGCTGATTGGTATAGGGTCAATCATACTCATAAGCAAGTAAAATTTTTTCTCTTCATCACCCAGTTTTCTTTGTGGAGGTGCAGTAGGGGCAAAGAACTTATTCATCTAAAAGAGACAACATTCACAAACAAGAGCTTCGCAGAGCGGCACATATACGCCCGAGAGGGGCTTGTCAGTAAAATTGGCCATTTTTTCAATTCATGGACAGATAATTCAAGAACGAAAATAGTTATCTGAATTCCGTAAGCGGTGTGCACAACTAGACACCATAGAGAATCATTGTGGCAAGTTTGATAAAATTCCGATTAAAACTGTAGGAGGAGTTGCGCACACAAGAAATTGCTAATGGACAGACAGATGGATGGACAGACGGATGGACGACCAGGGCCATAACATAATACGACCCTTCGGGTGTATAAAAGTTTTACAAGGGGTTGATGGAAAACTATTATAAATGCATATGTGACCCATCACGCTAAAAAGGACCTTATCCGAACTCCAAAAATCCAAATTTTGACCAACTTGTCAGACTCAGCGCTGGTCAACCAGATCCTGTATGCGAAAAATGAACATATAGTAAGATAGTGAAAACATTCCAGATTTAGAAAATTACATAAAAGTGAAAAGTGTAGGTCCTAGTCTGGCTGCGCGGATTGCGCAGACAGACTAGGGTTGATATTTTTCACACATCCGATAAGGTCCCTTTTAGCGTGACGGGTCACATATTCATGATTTTTTATACCTTTACCACTTTCCCAAACAACAGGATTTAGGCTGGCCTAATTTGGAAGATGCTGCAGGCGACAAATTGAAAGTGAATAAGTATAGAAATCATGTACATTTTAGCACAGAAACTATTGAAGCAAAAGGAGAAAATGCTGATTATCATCATTTTCTCCTTACCTTCAAACATTCATAATGTCACAAAATGAGGCCATTTGCGACAGTATTTCTTTAAAGTAATAACAAAACCCTTACAATTTGAGCCAGTATTATAATATTTTTGTCATTTAATTTTGGGTTTAAAAAATTAGAAAGGAAACTGTTTTTGAATTTCTTAGTATAAGACTGAAACTTAGTGTACACATGAACACTTTTCTGTCACATCCAACGTCCTACTGACCTTGCTCTTGTTTAAGTAGGCCACAAACAACAATGTTATCACAATAACAGTAAAGAACAGCACCCAACTATAGGCAGAAGCTCTCTTTGACTCACCTTGCTCTTGTTTAAGTAGGCCACAAACAACAATGTTATCACAATAACAGTAAAGAACAGCACCCAACTATAGGCAGAAGCTCTCTTTGACTCACCTTGCTCTTGTTTAAGTAGGCCACAAACAACAATGTTATCACAATAACAGTAAAGAACAGCACCCAACTATAGGCAGAAGCTCTCTTTACTTCTGTGTTTATCTCTCTCCATTGCTTGGTATCACCGAAATCTGAAATTAAACATAGATATGTAAGATTCGAATAGATAATTTTGTTGCTTTTACTCTTCTAAGAACATAGTAAACCTTTCCCAAACTATGAGGCTTTTGATACTCCAATTGGAAAAAACTGAGATGCAACAAAGATGTAATACAAAAAAAAGCTGTTTATTGGACAGACAGAGATGATACCAATATACTTCCATCTTTGGCAGCATATAACAAGTAAGCAATACCTTGAAGGGTTAACTACAAGTACTCTAATACCAACCAATGATAATCTCCATTCTTAGTGAACACTTACATCTTTAATGTTTCAATAATGAAATAGTTTAAAATTCAGATTTTAGGAATGGCAATGAATGATTATGAAAATATACAAGTACATACGAGCACGAGATTCACTTGGTTTGGAAGACTTGACATGACCTTCATCTGTTATGACAGCAGAATCATCACCACCATCAGTGTGTATATCTAGATTGGTGAGTATTCCACCCTCCTCATTGTCAACCCCAGTATCTTCATCTACCATCTCCTCTGATTCATTGTCCAGATCATCATCATTATTACTATCAGTGACTGCATTATCATCATCAGCGTTTATCAACGCATCATCTGCGTTTCCTTCATTATTATCTGATTCCTCATTCTCTTCATCATCATCATCATCATCATAGAGATCTGCCTGATCCCCATCACCAAGATTCATGTTGTTCTTTTCATCATCATCATCATCTTCTTCATCATCATCATCATCATAAAGATCCATCTGATCTCCATCGCCAAGATTAATGTTGTTCTTTTCATCATCTTCTTCATTGTCGCCATCCTCAGTGTCTGAAATTTATTTAACCCATTACTGTATGTTGAGGCTTTCTGACGCCCAACAAGAAACATGCTAGGGAAAACATTGTGGAAAATGAAGAAATTGCTTGTCACAAGCAATTTCTTCATTTCCCACAATGTTTTCTACCAAGAGAGACTAAAAAATGTAAAATTTCATTCACTTTAAATTGTCATCTTGGAACAGTCCAAAATATTACTGTCTGGTAATGGGTTAAATAGTAAATGTCAATCATATCAGAACAAATATTTCCCTAATGACAACAAGAGGGCTAAGATGGCCCTGTATCGCTCCACTGGCTTTTAGACATTTAGACTACGAACTTCTTCAAGGAATACAATAGAGGTCTATCCAAAGAAGATTCATGATACACCAGAATGAAATCCAGTAAGTGATTAAGGAGCAGAAATGTTTTTAAAATTTTCTTAAAATTACACTATGTTTTGTATAGCAAAAAATAAGCCTAGCCCACAGCGGCCAAGCTTTTCATCCGATCGTGAAGAAATTTGGAAGAGATTCATGCAAGCAATATTCCTGTGAAGTTTGGTTGAAATTGTGGTCCTGTAGTTTTGGAGAAGAAGATTGTTTAACAATTTTTCGAAAATTCAATTTATTTAAATTTATTAAAATTTAAGTTCTATACGGAAATTATTTTGTTCAAGGAATTTAGAGGAGATTCATGCAAGGAAGATTCGTATGAAGTTTGGTTAAAATTGGTCCAGTAGTTTTGGAAAAGAAGATTTTTCGAAAAATTAATTTAATTCAATTAATCAAAATTTAAGTTCTACACACAATTTATTTATTTATTTATTTTTTTTAAGGAATTAAGAAGAGACTCATGCAAGGAACATTTCTGTAAAGTTTGGTTGGAATTGGTTCAGTAGTTTTGGAGAGGAAGAATTTTTAAAGATTTTTCGAAAATTTAATTCAATTAAATCAATCAAAGTTCAAGTTCTGCGCAGATTCAAAAATTTAATTCAATTAAATTAATTAAAATTTAAGTTATACACAGAATTTATCTTTTTGAAGGAATTAAGAAGAGATTCATACAAGAAAGATTTCTGTGAAGTTAGGTTAAAATTGGTCCAGTAGTATTGGAGAAGAAGAAATTCTAAAGATTTTTCCAAAATTTAAATCAATTAAATTAATCTAAGTTTAAGTTATGCACAGAATTTATCTTTTTGGAGGAATTAAGAAGAGATTCATACAAGAAAGATTTCTGTGAAGTTTGGTCCAGTAGTTTTGGAGAAGAAGAATTTTTAAAGATTTTTCAAAAATTTAAATCAATTAAATTAATTAAAATTAAAGTTCTGCGTGGATTTTATTCTTTTGAAGTAATTTGGTAGAGATTCATGCAAGGAAGATTTCTGTGAATTTTGGTTGAAATTGGTCCAGTAGTTTTGGAGAAGAAGAATTTTTAAAGATTTTTCGAAAAATTAATTCAATTAAATTAATTAAAATTCAAGTTCTCCACAGATTTTATTCTTTTGAAGGAATTTGGTAGAGATTCATGCAAGGATGATTTGTGTGAAGTTTGGTTGAAATTGGACCAGTAGTTTTGGAGAAGAAGATGTTTGAAAATTGTTTACGCACGGATGGACGGACGCACGGACGGACGCACGACAGACACAGGGCCATGACATAAGCCCCGCTGGCCTTCGGCCAGTAGAGCTAAAAAATTAGACTGTTCCAATTTGAAAATAGCTTCAGACCAAAAATGGATGAAGATAAAGTTAGGACTTGTGTAATATATTACATCGAAAATAGTCAAAATATTTTTCAAAACAAACATAAATCACTGTCTTCATGAAATGCAATTTTTTAATGCTATTTTTATAATTGAGGGAAATTTATAAATATTCAAAATACACATAAAATTATACAATTACCAAATCACTACTACTTCTACTCACTAGTTCTTTTCATGATAAAAAAACGTTGTTGTTTTTTAATAAGAACTTTATTATTTCAACCTACCTGTGTGACTTTTGTCTATTGGGAGCATATCATCATATCTACAATGTATAGAGCACAATAAACATTACCTAGTCAAATAGTCATAAAATAAGCATATAAAATTTAGAATTTACTAGGTTTTGTTATTACCAATTACGAAAACCAATAAGGTACTTCCCTTTGTCCTCAACAGTACAAAGTTTTGTTACTAAGTTAGATTTTTAAAATGTAAATGTAAAAGAGGATATTGTTAATAAGTCAGCATTTTCCCCTTCTAATAAGAGTACAAATTTCTCTTTCAGGAATTTTTGGGAGAGCAAAATAAGAAATGTGACATATTTTTATCACATTTTCTTACGTAACTGTAACATATCTTATATCCACTTGAAATTCTGTATAAAACTTTCCAAGACCGTCCTTATTTTTTAAAGACTGATCACATTGTTATTGCTAAATGACATGCACTTGAATATCCCTGAAAACCCTGACCTGCTTTATAGAGGATCCTCGACATTTCTTACTTACTGGTCATTATCCCCATTGTAGTCATAATCCTTTGTTGCCCCATCTCCATTGTCGTCATCGTCATCATCATCATCGTCATTTACTTCCTCAGCAATGTCATCCAGATCAACTGCAGAGTCATCTGAATAGTCATCCACATCATTATCGTCATAATCGTCATCATCATCATAGTTATCATCATCAGTGTCATCCCACCAGTTCTCCTCAAAGTCATCAGAGTAATCATAATCATCATCATCATCATCATTGACTTGATCACCATCATCCATAATGTCATTGTCCACAGCATCAACATCATTATCACCAACATGATCAGAATCATTATCATCATCATTGTCATCATCTATATGATTATCACTCATAACATCATTATCTGCTTCATCTTTCTCAGTATCATCAAACATGCCATAATCATCTGCAAGATTATCTTGATTATCACCATCAACTTTATCACCAACTTCAATTTGATCAGATTCGTTATCATTGTCATTGTCTAAGCTTAGGGTAGTTGGATTCATATTTTTTGAAGTGTTATCGACTATAGTGTCTTTCCCCTCTTTGTTTTGATTGTAATAATCATTATCACCAGGCAACAAATCATCACCTGTACTTTTATCATCTGGTGTTTCTATAGTATTTCCATTTACATCATTATTAGCTAAATTATCAGTCAGAGTCTTACCTTCATCAAGGTCATTATTTGGATTTGAAGGTATGGTTTCCTTTTCACTTTTAGATGAAGATTTATCAGGCCTAGCATTGCTTACAATAATACTATTTGTCAATGTTATTACATCATAACTTTTTTGGTTACCAGTTGTTTGATTATCTATTGGTTGAAGTTTGATTATTTTGTTAGTTGTGTCTGAATCAATGCTGGGGTTATCCTTATTAGGTTTTATTGCTGGAGTTTCTGTTGTTACATTTTTGTCAGTATTGTTGACAGATTTATTTGTTTCACCTGACACTGAAGATTTGTCAGTTTTTTCTTCAATCAAAACAGGGCCTGGCATCAGAATGTTTGGATTGAGATAAGTTTGTCCATTGTTATCTGTCAAAAGAGGTTTGACTTCAGTTCCAGTTTGACTTGAAACTTCTGCTTTCTTTTCCTTCGTTTCTGAAATAGTACTTGGATTGTTTGGTATTGTGTTGGAACTATCCATATTATCAGGGTCCGCAATTTTGGTATCTATTTGACCATGACCAGTCTCTTTGTTAATTGAAACTTGATCAGGATTGGGCGTTTGTTTACTAATACCCTGGTCTGGTGATGGATCAACTGCACCATCTGTGTCTGAAGTATCAGCAGGATCATTCACAACCTCTCCTCCAGCCATTACTGGGCCAGGCATCAACAGGTTTGGAATAGTATCTGCTTTCAAACTATCTTCAATATTATCACTCTTAGTCTCTGAATTAATAACATCTTTATTTTGATTTGTTATTATTTGACTGGGCATTGAATTAGCTGTTTCTGTCTTAACATCATCTTCACTAGTTTTGGTACTGGGATTTATTTCAGGGACATTATTTACAGTCTGTTCATTCTGTACTGGTTTAACAGCATTTGCCTTGATGTCCAAGTCTTTACCACCCTCATTCACTTCATCATTTATAGAATCTGTAATTTTCTCCTCTGAAGACACAGGCTTTACAATACTGAGTGCCAAACTTTCTTTCTGAGGAACCAAAGTTCCAATAGAATCACTATTTGTATCATCTATTTTACCAGCTATTGAGTCTCCATCTGTCTTTTCATCTATTAATACAGGACCAGGCATGAGAATGGCAGAAACCTGTTTTGGTGCATCAGTAGACTCTCCAGGAGCTGCAGTGCTGCTTATGCCTTCAATTGGATCATCTGGAAAGAAAGGAAAATAATTTGATATCTAGATTTATGCAATACACATACAAATTAATTAACCCATTTCCACACAGTGATGCCTTTTGACGAACTTACAGGAAAAGGCTTGGGAAAATATTGAGACAAAAGAAGAAAATGCTGATAACCAGCATTTTTTTTCTCATTTTGTTTCAATATTGAGTATGTTACGTTATTCACAAAACTTGTCATTAACAACTTTGGTTTTGCCATCTGTTGCAGCTTTATAATTGGAACAGTCAAATTATTGCCTTCTAGTCAAAATTACGAGAGAAAAAGGTGTCAGGACATTGTGGAAGCATAGTTCCCCTTTCGCAGTGCAGGAAGGTCATGTTAGTCCTTGGGTATAGGGCAATGGGTGACTCTCAGGAAATTATGGGTTAGGATTGTACAGTTGCCAACATTTGGGTAGACTTATGGCCTGTTGTCTGACTCACACAGTGGTAGAGAATCCAGCTAATGCTTAATTTTCAAACAAAATGAAAACATAAAAAAACAACAGAAAAAATAGTTATTTATCCAAATATATGGATGTGTTAGTGTTGATTGATTCATTGTGATTTATCACCTCTTTCAACTGCTATGGTCATATTGCGGAGGCTGGAGCACCTTACCATGGATTCCTGGTAATTCTCTAATAAAGAATACCACAATATCCAATTTGAACCTCCATCTGCTCTCTCATATACATTAACACCCATTGGTGAGAGAGAGATGATTTCAGTGTTCTCCCCAGCCCAATAAGCTGTATCAGCCCCACTACAGCTTCATGTAAATTAGGGCAATGCCACTACAGCTTCAAAATTACCCCTACAGCTTAATGTCTTCAAATTGGTCACCAAATAGAGACATTCAGAGGTATTTCATGCCAGAAACTGATAAATAATGCATTCTTATAAATTAAAATGTAATAATTCTGTATAAAAATATTATAGGAAAAGAAGAAATTGCTCAAATTGAGCAATTTCTTCTTTTCCTATTATGTTTTTATTCACAATTATTTGCATGAACACATTGCGTTTCAAGGTTTCCAATAGATGTACCTGTCCTATAATTTGCCACTACGGCTTCAAAATATTCTGCGGAAAACCCTACATTTTCATCAAATGTCAGAACGGATATTGGCCAGGGTTCAATCTGATTAAAATCCAATGTTATCATTAATCTATTGATATTGATATTGGCCAGGCACTCATTAGGGGTCATCTTCATAACCTTTTCCACTGTCAGACCAACCAAATAAATGCTTCCAAGATGTGTGATAGCTATCAAAATTTAAAACCGAAAACTAAACCATGATCACATCTCATTTTAGTGCAGAATGTTTGTCATGGTAACACCATATACAATGTCAAGAGTGTTTTTTCTGTTACTTAAAATGGGTCCATAGTACAGACTTGTTCCCAAAGGCAACAAGAGCCATCATAGACGGATTATGCTCCCCCAATAAGTGTTTGTCACAAAATAAAGACTATCATACATTAAGCCCCCTTTTCCCATGACAGATTTTTTGTACACACATTATTTATAGAATATGGTCTAGGACATCTCATTTATCAGATAAGCACAAAATTTCATTTAATTCTGTCCATTAGATGAAGAGAAATTAGAGAAAAAGTAATTTTGACATTAACCCATTACTGCACATTGACGCCTTTTGACTCTCTCACAAGAAAAGGCATGGGAAAATATTGTGGAAAATGAAGAAATTGCTTGTGACAAGCAATTTCTTCATTTCCCACAATATTTTCTACACTAAAAGACCAAAAGATGTAAATTTTCATTCAGTTTTAATTGTCGTCTGCAACATCTTTGAATTTGGAGCTCCCCAAAATTTTGTCGTTTGGAAAAGGGTTAAGGCCCCTTTTTCCATGACGCAGCCTCAAATTACAAAACCGAGAAAAGGGTCCCTAGGGATTATCCCAGGGAGTTCACATGTGAAGTTTCATTGAATTTGGTCCAAGGGTTACTGAGATCTGGCTGTGGACGGACGGACGGACGGAAGGACGGACAGAGAGAGACGTAGAGACGGACACACGGACGGACGGACAGCGTGGCGACTGCATGCTCCCCTGAAATTTTTTCGGGGAGCATAAAAATTATCCTTTTTCCCAAAAACATGGAAAGAAAATTCCCAAAACAAAAGAGTTTCAGTGTTTTGGAATGAAAATTTGATTGTTCTCTTTCATATAATATATGTTGATCAATAAAATACTAGAGACAACCTGGAACTTCCTTCAGTTTATTCTCTTTAGTAGATTACACATAGAACTTAATGTTTTGTTGCAATCTGTGTAGATACTGTTATTTTCCAAATTTTGAGAAAATTACTCAGTTTTGCCAATTTGCCTGGTTTCGGACCAATTCCCAAAACTATGTTAAAAACGCTGAGGGATTCGATTAGTTAGATTAAAAATAATTGATAATATTTTTTCCAGGGACATTAACAATGGCATCTTACAGGTGACTGTCAGATCTATGCTACTATAATATGAAATAAGATGAAACATCATTCTGGTGGACTCTGACATTACCAGCAGGGCTCAACTTTTATTTACTGTAGTGAAACCCTGTCCATGCAAAGCTTAACCTCACATCAAGAGGTGTTTATATGTATCCCCTTATATATTACAACAAATCAAACAATAAAACTAAAAATTTTAGGGTCAAACTCATTTGCATATTAACCCACAAGGTTCCTCAAACAATACAGTAGCACTTGACATTTCCTTGTACACTATCTATCTATATCTAGGTATATACTGCCTAACTCCCCTTTCGGATATTACTGGCAGGTGCGCATCTGTGCTGGAATAAAAACTGTTAGTCATTGGTTAGTGTGCAAAGTTTAAAAATAAAGTGAATGTTAGATTAAACTCCAAGCTGATTCCAGTGATTTTTTTCCTAAAAAAAAAAAGGTCGTTATTGGGCCCCTTCCCCTCTCTGAGGAATATACTTTTTTCCCCCATTTCAGATAGATTTTCCCCTACTGGAACTACTTTTTTGTGTTGCAAAGAAAAATCCAAGTGATATTTAGATTCTAGGCATCTCTAACAGTTTAACTGGTTGTATTAAAGCCCAATTGTGATATACAAGCAGATATACAAGTTAAATGCATTTGTTACACTGTATATGCGGATATAAACATGCATTGAAATTTTCCCTTTTTTGGACGTTCTCGCGCAACTTTTCCCCTACCAAGTATATAGGAAGATACGCTCCATTGAAGATGCCCAAACCCTGCAAACAGACCTGGACAGCCTCCAAACTTGGGAGAAAACCTGGCTTATGTCATTCAACCCCATCAAATGTGAAGTGATCAGAGTGTCCAGAAACAGGTACCCAATACAATCCAATTACCAGATTCATGGGAGCACCCTACAAACCGTCAAAGGGGGTCGTTACTTGGGCGTCAACATAGACGAGAAACTATCCTGGAACACCCATGTCTCCTCCACTGCCAGGAAAGCCAACAACAGCCTCGCATTCTTGA
The DNA here is from genome assembly GCA_963680895.1 of Fragum sueziense. Taxonomy (NCBI): domain Eukaryota; kingdom Metazoa; phylum Mollusca; class Bivalvia; order Cardiida; family Cardiidae; genus Fragum; species Fragum sueziense. Next base: position 77,422,469 of record OY804592.1, on the reverse strand, counting down.
GACGGAACCTTACCAGCTGCCCACAAGACATCAAGGCCCAATGCTACAAGACACTGGTAAGGCCTATCCTGGAGTACGCTAGCACATCCTGGGACCCTCATACAAATTCCAACATATCGCAGCTAGAGGCAGTGCAGAGGCGAGCAGCCCGCTTCGTCAGGGGCGACTACTGCACCACCAGTAGCACCAGTCAAATGATGAGTGACCTTGGCTGGTCCCCCCTGCAACATAGACGCTCGAATGCCAAATTGATTATGGTGTACAGAATCACTCACAACCTGATAGACATCCCACCTGCCATCTACTTCCATCCTGTGGCCATACATACTAGAGGTAACCCGTCCAAGTACCTTCTTCCATCCTGCCATACCGATGTCTACAGGCACTCCTTCTTTCCCTCCGCCATCAGACTGTGGAACCAGCTCCCAGCCAGCATTGCCACTCTGAGCAGCGTCGAGGACTTCAAGAGGGGCCTCATTCCATAACCACTCACTACAACATTTTTATTTTTAACCGCACCTCACCCAGTTGATTTTGGTTTTATGCGCTGCACAAAGGACCTTGTATATATTTTGTATGACAATGCCCCAGAGAGGGATGATGTACACAATTGGAAGAAGAAGAAGACCAATGGGCCCTGACCCCCTTCCCCCAAAATTGAAAATAAACACTGGATTCCCTGGCTAACTCTGCTCAATGGCAGAAAATCAGTCTAGTGTTTTGAAAGCCCCAGGTTCAAGTCCCATAATGGGTATAGCTTCAACAGTGATATTTGGATAAACCTACCAGAACGAGCAACTCTGCCACAACTTAGATTTACACAAAATAGGACAACTAACAGTATAAATAAAGTCTTCATTGTTGATAGTTCAACGTTTGTCTACGTGTCCATGTATTGTCAGGCTTTTTAATCCTTTATGGAATGTTAATTTGTTTTTCTCGATCTGTCAAAATATTGACACCGGTGTACGATCTAAAGTTAACTCGTTAAATTAGTCCGACCTGTTGGCCGAAAAAATACTGCTTCAATGATGTATCAATTTTGTAACAAATCGTGACATTGGCGACAGCATATAGCTGCAGATATAAAGTGAGGTATTCAATCTTAGACTTCCTGCTTCAATCTTAATGGTTTTTAATTGATTAGTGGTGAAACAACAACTTTATCATTGGTTTTCGCGTTTCTTGTTATTTCGTACCCTAAACATGTCATACCATTTCTTTTATGTATAACCACAAATTGCTGTATACGATAACGTGAATTTGATATTTACCTCTTGATCTATTGATTTCACCATTATGTAATACAAGAGCAATTATAAGGCAATATAAAGTCAGGGGTTTTTCTTGCTAGATATGGCTGTAGCCGTTGAACGGCTACTTCCCCACCCAAAAAAAATTCCCCACCGGCAGAAAAATTCCCCACCGGTCTGCAAAAATCCCCCATTTGTTTTGTTTCTTCAGCCTTTATAAAAAAAATTCGGACACATCTTTGTGATGATCATACTTGTAGAAAAACGCTTTATCTCAACAAGTAAAGTGTCTATATAATAGGGTATACGGCTCGGGTAATTGATTGAATGATTCGATTATGGTTATCCCTCTAGGTAGAATTGAAATTCATCGGACCCGGTTTGAGCATTAATAAACTTTCCTTTATTATTCCCCTTGCAGAGTGACCGTTTATGCTGATAATATTTCAAAGGTCCGTAAGAGGTCGGGTTTGATTTGTAAATTAAGAAGTGGAAAGCGAGTTGATAGTACGCACACAAATGAAAAATAAATGAATTAATGAATATGAACAGAAACGATCTACACACTGATATTTTGAAATAAATGAGCTGTTATTTGACGGCGCTGATTGCCATCCGACTAAATTCCCGGACATTCGGACGGTCAAAATTTACATTGATCCCGAATCGAACACGCCAGTGAAATGGCGTCACCTATACAGTTCGGCTTCATGGAATAAAAGGTAAATACGAAGCACCATCAGGAGTATTGTCATAAAATAGTTAGAAAGTTTTGAAAGCAAATCAATAGGGATAAAAAAAAAAAAAGCGGATGGCCAGACAAACAAGCTCTTGTCACTCAGGATCGTCGAAGGAAAAATGGAAAATCCCGTCTATCAAATGTAGCGTCTGCCTCGTAATGGTAACTGGCACTACTCGACACCAGTGTATTGACACTTTTGCACATTTGTCACGTTATTTAAAGTTACAATGACTTAGATCTAAATGAATAGTCTAAGATCCTGATCAAGTGCCAGTGGTCTTGGTCTACAAGTTACTATTGAAAGATTTGTTTAACCCTTTCCCAAACGACAAAATTAGATCTAAATGAATAGTCTAAGATTGAGTGCCAGTGGTCTTGGTCTACAAGTTACTATTGAAAGATTTGTTTAACCCTATTCGAAACGACAAATTCTAGGGTAGTCCAATTTGAAAGTTGCTGCAGACGACAAAATGGACATTCAAGTCAAGTCAAGTAAATTTATATAGGTACATAAACTAAGAAAATATTTAGACAGAGGGAGAAACTGCAGGTTCTTCTGCTTTATATTTGTTATTATCAATATAATAATTTTTCCCCAAATTTGAAAAATCGCGCGCTTTTTTTCCCCACCTGAAAGGCCAGGCCCCTTCCCCAAAAATGAAAAAAAAGCCCTGTTTAAGTGAAATTTTGAGACTGCATGAGATATATTGTCGTCATCTCTGTTTTGTTTTCAACCAGCTCAAGTTGGACTGTCCTCAAAATTTGCTGTGTGGACGAGTACTGAAATGAAGGAAACACTGAAACAAATTTAATATCTATTACCGAAATGCTCATACAATATCTATCAGTTTTTCATAAGTTAATCGGAACGCAAGAGTAATTACCGAAAGGCATTTTTAGCTCACCTGAGCACAAAGTGCTCGAGGTGAGGTATTGTGATCGGTCTGTTGTCCGGCGTCTGTCTGTCTATCTGTCTAACTGTCTAACTGTCTATCTGTCCATCCGTCAACTTTTCAGAAAAAAATCTTCTCCTCCTAAAGTACTGGGCAGAATTCAATCATATTTCACACATATGATCTATGGGTCATGCTTTTTCAAAATACTTCAAAGAATTTGAATCGGGGCCATAATGGGGTCAAAAAGTAGGTCACTAGGTCAAATCTTCTTTTTGCTCTAGGGGCCACATTTGTTGCTCAATCATTGTGAAAATTATTCAGAATATTTGTCTTGATAATATCTAGGTCATAACAAATAGGTCAAGTCAGGTCAAAAACTAGGTCACTAGGTCAAATATTGTAAAATCCATCTTTTTACTCTATAAGTGCCAATTTTGGCACACACTTTGTCAAAATTGTCCTGAATGTTTATCTTGATGATATCTAGGCTATGTCAAGAAGTGGGTCATTCCAGGTCATTAACTAGGTCATGATGTCAAATCTTGTGAAATCCTTCCTTTTGCTCTGGGAGTGGCAATTTTGGTCCAAACTTTGTCAAAATTGTTCTAAATGTTTATCGTTATGATATCTCATGATCAAAGAAGGGTCATGCAAGGTCAAAAACTATGTCACAAGGTCAAATATTACAGATCCTTTCTTTTGCTCTAGAGATGCCAATTTTGCCCCAAAACTTTGTCAAACTATCCTAAATACTTATCTTGATATGTAGGTTATGTACAAAGTGTGGGTCATGTAAGGTCAAAAACTAGGTCATTGGGTCAAATCTTGGTTTTTCTTTAAGAACGGAAATATATACTTAAACATTGTGAAAATTGTTCAGAATGTTTATCTTGATGAAATCTAGGTCATTTTTAAAGTGGGTCATGTGAGGTCAGAAACTAGGTCGCTAGGTCAAATTTTGATTTTCCTCTAAGAACCAAAATATTTACTCAATCATTGTGAAATTGTTCAGAATGTTTATCTTGACGAACTCTGAGTCATTTTGAAAGTGGTTCATGTGAGGTCAGAAACTAGGTCATTAGGTCAAATTTTGTTTTTCCTCTAAGAACCAAAATATTTACTCAATCATTGTGAAAATTCAGAATGTTTATCTTGATGATATCTTGGTGATATGAATAGCAGGTCATTTGAGGTTAAAAACTAGGTCGCTAGGTCAAATTTTGATTTTGCTCTAAGAACCAAAATATTTACTATATCATTGTGAAAATTTCCAGAATGTTTATCCTGATGATTTCTTGGTGATATGAAAAGTGGGTCATGCGAGGTCAGAAACTAGGTCACTAGGTCAAATTTTGTTTTTGCTGTTAGAACCAAAATATTTACTTTATCATTGTGAAAATTGTTCAGAATGTTTATCTTGACGAAATCTGGGTCATGGTCAGAAACTAGGTCACTAGGTCAAATTTTGTTTTTCCTCTAAGAACCAAAATATTTACTCAATGAATGTGAAAATTCAGAATGTTTATCATGGTGATATGAATAGCAGGTCATTCGAGGTTAAAAACTAGGTCACTAGGTCAAATTTTGATTTTGCTCTAAGAACCAAAAATATTTACTTTATCATTGTGAAAATTTCCAGAATGTTTATCCTGATGATATCTTGGTGATGTGAAATGTGGGTCATGGGAGGTCTAAAACTAGGTCACTAGGTCAAATGTTGTTTTTGCTCTAAGAACCAAAATATTTACTTTATCATTGTGAAAATTGTTCAGAATGTTTATTTTCACAATATCTGGGCAGTGTTTATTTTTAATTTTGGGGGAAGGCGGTCAGGGCCCATATGTGGGGGAAAATTTGCGTGTGAACGCCAAAAAAGGGGAATTTCAATACATGCTTATACTCTCAAATACAGTGTCATAAATGCATTTAACTTGCTTGTATATCATAATGGGACATTCAAACAACCATTACAACTGTTAGAGATGCCTAAAATCTAAATATGAATTGGATTTTTCTTTGCAAGAAAAAAATCTAGTTCCAGGAGGGGAAAATTTCTCTTAAATTGGGGAAAAAAGTATATTCCTCAGAGAGGGGAAAGGGGCCCAATAACGACCGTTTTTTTAAGAAAAAAAATCACTGCTGGGGCATGTATAAAGTGGGTCATGGGCGGTCAAAACCAAGGTCAAATTTTGTTTTTGCCCCAAAAAATCAAAATATTTATTCATCATTGTGAAAATAGTTCAGAATTGCTTATCTTGATCATAAATGGGTCATATAGAAAGTGGCTAATGCTAGGTCAAAATTTAGGTCAAAAGGTCAAATCTTGTTTCTTGCTCTAAGAACCAAAATATTTACTCATCATTGTGAAAATTGTTCTGAATATTTATCTTGATGATATCTAGGTCATGTAAAAAGTGGGTCATGCGAGTTTGAAGTTTGCAAGCTGTTTGTTTCAAAGTCCTCTCAGGTGAGCAATGCAGGGCCATCTTGGCCCTCTTGTCAATATTGTTTTTATCAATCTTCCATAAAGTCTGAAACATGCCAGGGCTTTTTTTCAAAGATTTGTGAAGAGGCCTTAGCCTGTTCATTTTGTGAAATTTTAACCCATTCTTCTGAGCATTTTGTGAACACATTTTTAGTAACAAAGCAAGGACATTGTACAATTAAAGCATAACTTACAGTGCTTTATTAATGAATTACTATTTGAAGATCATACCAATGATAAAACTAGCTTTAAATTACATAGAATGAATTTTAAAGAAGAAACAATGCATGAAATGCAAATTGACAAGCACAAGTTTTGTGAATTTTTTCTGCCGCCATTGAGAAAAAATGAGCCTTTTTTCAATTGTGAAGTAGTCTGTTACAGGCCTCTGCTAAAGAACGAGAAAAAGCCCTGCATGCTTAATCCTTTCCCAAGTGAACGGTTTAGGTGCATCTGAAAAAATTATTAAATATGCTTTGCAAAATGCCCATCATCCCTATTTCACAATTTTTTCTGTGCCCCTCCATAAAAAACTTAAACCATGATCTTATTCTTCACCAACATGAACAACGTTGTGATTCTGAATGGAAATGTATGAGGTTTTTCATGTTGTCTGCAGTAGCTTTTTGGTTCAGCCACTTTTAAGCAAGCCGGGACATTAAGTCAGGGGAGCTTATGTCACAGCCGTAGTGTCGGCGTCCTGTCCTGTCCTGTCGCGTCTTCACTTGAAAAAAAAACTTTAACCTGGACTTTATCTCAGGCGCTATTTGAGGTACAGCCTTGATATTTCACACATGGATACCTCCTGCCAAGACCTTACATTTGAAACCATGACATTTGACCTTGTGACCTTGACCTTAGAGTTTGACCTACTGTTAAAAAACTTTAACCTGGCCTTTAACTTACACACTATTATAGATAGAGCCTTGATATTTCACACATGGATACCTCATGCCATAACCTTGACCTTGAGACCATGACCTTTGACCTAGTGAACTTGACCTTTGACATTGGACTCCCTAATTTTTGTGATAAGCTTTCGTTTAGGCGAGCTACGCTGTCCACGGACAACTCATGTTCTTTTTATATATGGGAATAGGTTCATTGAATATGAATTTCATATCTGCTCAAAAATTGAAACACAACTTTCATGAATTTCTTCTCATTAAAACCTTTCCCCAATTAATGTTTCAACTCTTTCATTCTGATTACCTGTATGAAAAAATCCATATTCTGAGTGTGTTTTGGTAATTACTTGTGTTTTTAAATGTTTTTTACATGTCATTATTTCTACAGACTTTTATTTGTTCTCTATTTTTAAAGATTAGTGTGAATCTTGTCAGCAACATGGAAGTAGACAGAACAGAAAATGGACAAGACTTGCATGAAATAACTAACTCAAAAGTTCAAGAAGGTCTAGAGGATAAACTGCAACATGACAAAGATGATAATTGGTTTGTGACCAAAGATTTGAGTTCCACAGATCTTACAGAGTTACCTAGTCATGTCATCACCAACAACCATGTGAAACGTTTACTTGTAGACTACAATGAACTTACAGGGCTCCCTGATAGTTTTGGAACTAGTCTCATTGATTTGGAATTTTTCTCTGCTATTGGTAACAATATTTCTAGGTTACCGAGTTCATTTGGTGAATTGTGCCAGTTGTCAGAGATATACTTGAATGAAAATGGTTTGAAATGCCTACCTGAATCATTCTGTCATCTGAAATGTTTGAAAAAAGTGAAACTTACGGGTAATGAACTTGATTGTTTGCCAGAAAATTTTGGTGAGCTAGAATCTCTAGAATTACTGCATTGTGATGAAAATAATCTCAGCAAGTTACCAAAGACTTTTGGGTTATTGGAACGTTTAGTAGAGCTAGAACTCGGATGTAATTCTCTATCTGTGTTGTCTGAAGGCTTTGGAATGTTAATGTCATTACAGATTCTAAATCTTTGCAACAATAATCTTGAAGTCTTGCCTGAGAGTTTTGGTAACTTACCAAGCTTAAAAACTCTGGACATCTCGTGCAATAAGATTAAATCCTTGCCACAGAACTGCAAGTCAACAGACACACTTCAGAAATTTTACACAGACAGTAATCTACTTCATGATCTACCTGGCTGGGTCTCCTCACTGTCTCAAATAAAGGAACTTTCAGCAAAGGACAATCAGTTTCAAAACCAGCCAATCAATGATGATTTTGCCAATGGTTGTGTGAAATTAAAACGATTAGATCTCAGTGGAAATTTCATTAGTAACCTTCCAGAAAACCTAGGGGATTGCTCACAGCTGGAATTTCTACACTTTGGGAGTGTTATTGGCGAATTAGAGAGGCGTAATTTTCAGAATGGAAACTGGCTGGCAGCAATACCTGACAGTATCTGTAAGCTAGAACACCTGAGAGAACTTCACCTGGATGAAAACCAACTCACTGAACTACCAAAAGATTTTGGTCAACTGGTTTCACTGGAAACGCTGGATCTTGGTAAACTGTTTTGAATATTTTGGGGTCAACCATATCACATCTAGTTTTCCAAATCATCATCTAACTTTAACATACTATTAGCTAAGTAAGGCAAATATTTCATGATAATAATGAGCTAGATGAAAGGAATACTACTAATTCTGAATAAAAGCAACTGCACTGCTTATTATTAAAAACCCTCAAACATATGTAGAAATAAGGATAATAGTAACAAATATTGCTAATACATGTATTGCAATGGAATCATGTTAGATACTTGTAACATTTGTTTTAAGAAGTTTTCATTATTAAAGAAAAACAATAGTTGTTGCTCCATTTCCATATATGTGCATTGACACCTTTTCGCACCATACAAGATAAATGCTTGTGAAAACATTGTTGAAAAGAAGAAATTGCTTGTAACAATCAATTTCTTCATTTCCAACTATGTTTTCTACTGATAAACACGAACAAATGTTAAAGTTCATTAACTTGAAGCTGTGGTCTGCTACATATTTTGAATTTGACCAAAATTTTGCCATTTGGTAATGGGTGACAGTTTGACAATTTACTTGTCATCTATAAAGATCAGAATCTGCTGCAGGATACAGACTTTTTTTTATAGATCTATACAGAATTTAACCCTTTCCCACGTATTGATGCTTGTAGACGCCCCACAGAATAAAGGCTTCGGAAAACATTGTGGAAAATGAAGAAATTGCTTGTGACAAGCAATTTCTTCATATCCCACAATGTTTTCATAAGAAAGACCAAAAATGTTAAATGTTGTTCAACGGAAATTGTCGTCTGAAACACCTATTAGTTTGGACTAGGCTAAAATTTTGTTGTTTGGTAATGGGTTAAACTGAACCTTTGATTTTACAGGTCAGAATTTGCTACATGAGCTACCGGAATCATTCGGTAACCTGGCATCTCTGAAAGTGTGCCTGTTGTCCAAGAACCATATACAGTGGTTACCTAGCAGTTTTGGTAATCTGAAATCACTAGAGGATCTCAGGCTGGATGACAATGAGGTATAGATGATTTCATTTGACATGGCACTGACCTTTATGCAAGACATGCTCATATTTTGCAAATAACCCCCAAATTTTCATGCTCAGGGAAAACCCTGAATATAGTATTTGTCAGGGAGTTGAAAATAAAATCAGCCGACTGTACTTCAGAATGGAACAATCTTATTCTTACCTTATAATTGTATCAAATGTAAAAATGCAGTATAGGTCCCAATAATTGACATGGCAGACCATCTCTACATGTAGATATTAGCTGGAGACACTCTGCCAGGTCATTTATCGGACCTATATAGATCTGATAATGTTTATCAAGGGTAACAAAAAAATATTAGAGAACAACATGGATCTTGATCTGACTGCACATAATACAGTTATACAGTTGAGAACATCATGAAATTGACATTCTGAGTGGAATGGGAATGTTTTATGAACGAATAAACGGATGAATGGAATGAGCGTTTTGAATGATTTTGTGTATCTAAAAAATCGATAACACGCCCATGATAACCTTTCAACCAATCAAACGTGATCTTAAAGTAGTAACAGCTCGATATCGGAAATTTACCAATATTATAGGTATGAAGGTTTATCGATAATACGCCCACGATGATATTTCAGCCAATGAAATGCCTTCTTTTTATAACAACCAATTAAACCTGTGAGCGTTTTTAATGTTCATTGAGCGCTATGAATGGTTTTGTGAGCGGAATGAATGAACATTTGAATGGAATGATTTTGATCGGAATGGAATGGAATTAATGTCAATTTCATGATGTTCTCAACTGTACACAGGTTGATCTAGATACATGTTGGTCTCAATACAAATGCCACAAGATCCCCTCTTCTCATCCATTTTCTCCTGTGTGTATATTTAAGCTTGGCGAGTTACCAGAATCATTTGGAATGTTAAGCAGTCTCAAGTCTCTAGACTTATTCAGTAATCATCTTCGAGATGTACCTGAGGCCCTTCACTCTCTCACAAATCTTGTCAGATTAGATCTGGATGCTGTAAGTAGTATTTTCATATTCCTAAGCGGGCGAGCACATAGCTGCTGCTTTGTAGTCCGTGAACTCATCTGTCCATCCATCAATCCAGAGTGATTTCTCTTCAACCATCAAGCTGAACTTTACCCTTTCCGAAACAACAAAACTTCAGGGCAACTCAATTTTAAATGTGCTATAGATGACAAAAGAGACGTTAGTAAAGATAAGATTTGGGTACAAAGTAGCCCAGAAAATATTGGGACAAAAGAAGAAAATGCTGGTCATCAATATTTTCCAAAGTCTTTCCTTTCCGGTTGTCAAAACTAGGTCTTGTTTGGGAAAGGGTTAATGTGATATAGCTGTCTCTCCCAAGGATTTTATCCACATTTATAAGTGTGTAGGTCAAGCAAAGCAAATTTTTTGTGACCCCTTATTTGGGGATAGGGGCATAGTTGGGCTTTGGTGGCTCTTGTTACAAAAGAGTATTAAAATAGATTGTTTGTATACAGAAATTTGTAAATTATTAATTAACTTTTTCAACATAATCTTAGCTAGCATCAGAGAAGCCATTGTAGGATTTTGAGCAATCGTCAGAAAATGTAGAGATCAGTTTACCTTATTCCTAAACTTAGTCCATGTTAACCCTTCCCAAAACTGCACTATTTTAAAGTGGTCTTATTAGAAAGCTGCTGAAGACAAACAAAACGGATGTTGATAAAAATGGAATTTATGTACATAACATTATAGCAAATAAGATAAAAAGTATTAAGCTCTTCCTCTTTTTCCACTGATATTTTCTGACAATCTTTCCACTTTGGGTGCCAAAAAAACATTTTTGGAAAAACATTGACAGTCATTCCTGTGAATTTTGATAAATATTTGCATTTCTTCTGTTTTCCACAGAATGATTTCAATGTACCTCTATCCGAGATCCCCCTGATTGTCAGTAAGTCCAAATATCCCCAGCGAGATCCCAGATTAAAGGATGACTGGCGTGGACGACCCAGGCAGGATATTGTTAATATGGAAAATGAAATTGTCAAGGTAATATCTCTCATTTTACCCCTTTCCCAATCCCAAACAAGACAATTTTAGGGTTGTTTAATTCAAAATCTGTTACTGACAACAAAATTGATGTTAAAAAAGATTGGAGTTGTGTACAATGTAGTCAAGAAAATATTGAGGCAAAAGGAGAAAATGCTGGTTATCAGCATTTTCTTCTTTTGTCTCAAGGTTTTCTCAAGCTTATTCTATAAGAGACGTCAAACAAGGTCTTGTTTGGGAAAGGGTTCACCATTGTTCTGTTCTCTTTAAATTTTGTTGAGAGGAACCCATGCTAGGTTGTCAGACAAACAAACAGGTAAAAGATATATTTAAGAAATTTTGTACGGAATGGTCAACCTGCATAGTAAAATTATTTCTGTTCAAGGAAATTTCAAATGGACTGCAGGGGCAAAGGTAGTACAGTGGTAACGCCCTTGACTTGTAACACAGGGGTCGCTGGATCGATCCCCTGCCTCTCCAGTCATTTGGATGAGACTTTAAACTGAGGTCCCTTCTCTATATGACCTTAGCTGTTTAGTGGGACGTAAAACTCCATTCAATTTAATTCAATTGGACTGCATTTGTAATTTGTTCTCATTCAGGTTGATGAATGTAGCATCCTTGATTTCGAGCCACCACCCCCTCCATTAAACTTCAGCGAAGATTATTTGATAAGTGCCATGGAACGTAACCTCTCAATATGGAAACATGGATCAGAAAGCTCAAACAGACACCAGGATAGACGACCACACCATATCAGACACAGACGCAGGCCAAATAGGAATAAAGATGACATGGACTTTGGCGGGGAAGATAGTATTGATGAGGGGTCAGATGTCAGTGATAATGACGAGTCAAATAAATCAGATAATACAAGTGACGATGAATTTGTACCACCTTTATTTGTGAAGGCAACAAAATGGAGTGGTATGTATGATTTTTTCATTTTCCACAATGTTTTCTACCCAGACAGGCCAAAAAAATGTAAAATTATATTTACCTGAAATTGCTGCCTGCAATCTCTTTGATTTTGGATCAATCTAAAACTTTTGTCTTTTTGGAAAGGTTTAAAAGGAGATTTATTTTTGAGGCAAAAACAAACTGTTAGATATAACGTTTTGGTCTGTAAAAATAGCGTATCTAATACGACTCAGCCAATCACAACCGGGAATTATTGGGGGAATACTGATTACGTCACCAGCCAAGCGAATGCAGATGACAATCGGCTATTCCGTAGATCTACCGAATGCTGCCGAGTGGTGTATTTTGTTCGAATTTCAGTCAATCGTTGATTTCCGTTAATTTTTTTATACGGAGCAAATCGTTTCCTCGATGTTGATGGGATAATAAATATCAGGCCATTGCATCACTTCGTAAATCGGAAATTGCAACTCGAAGAAGTTCGTTTTCTTTTTAAATCGGGAAGCGAGTAAATCCACTTCTCAGCACATCGTAAAGGCGATTTTGGCCGATATTATTTCTGAAGAGGACCTACAGTACAGACAAAGATTGCCCACGATGGTAATCTCGTTCAGAAAAAACACACTGAAAAGTCTTGATCGTCGGAAACATAGCGCGCTTAGATGTCCTCGAAAATGAAAGTAGGTCGGTCCGGTTGGGTGCTCCTGTTAATTTTAATCCTTTCCCGAACAAGAGGGTAAATACTCATTGCCTCCAAAAAAAAAATATCTGGAAATACGCATTGGAAAAATTTGTGAGGGGTAAATACTCCTTACCTCAAAAAATTATCTGGAGCTCTGATGAATTCAGTTCAGCAAAATGTTATTTTTTGTCATGTATACATGTATTATCAACTTATTGAATAAGCTGGATTCTGACAAGAGTTCCCTTACAGCATTGTAGACCAACATGTTTCAAGACCAGCCTATGCTGAAGTGAATTATGACAGTCAATGATACTCTCTTACAGATGCTATAGGTCATGAAGACACTATTTGTGAACAACATGGTTCCAGATCAGACTGCTTGTATATGCAGGTTGATCTAGAACCATGTTGGTCTGAAATGCCTTAAGGGTCCTTTTTCTAGATCCCAGTTGTTATTGTTGTTTGTTCCAGGATCTGACAAGACCGCAACAATAAATCCTCCCTCAAGTACCAACAACACAGAATCTACCTCATTTATAGAAGAGACAGAATGTTGGGATGACGAAGTGGAAAGTCTTCCTGAATTATATGGTAGGTAGATTCGTTAAAGCATTTTCTTGTAACAATATTTATACCCCCACTAAATGAATGTTTTTTATACCCACGCAAATCGAATGTTTTATTATACCCCTGGAAAACAAATGTTTAAGGTATATTGTTTTAGCGGGTATACTGAAATCAGCCTTTCTGGCCGTCTGTCTGTCTGTCCGTGTACAAAATACTTGTCCTGACCAGATCTCTGAAAGTAAAGTAGCTATCACCGTGAAACTTCATGGGAAAATAGATCTCACTTAGAAGAAGCGCAGTGTTCATACAGTTCATAAAGTTTTCGAGACCAGGCCCCGGTTTCTCGAAAAAACTTAAGTACGTTCTCATGCTCAAATCTGAGCACCGTGCTCAAATCGCACGAAATCCACGTGAACTTCAATCGAATACCCTTCAACGTTGGAGAGTATCCCTTTGAAGTTGAGCACGTTCTCATGAGAATATACTTAAGTTTTTTCGAGAAACCGGGGCTTGATGTACTGTGTACATAAGTTACTTAAAGTTTCTATATGCCCTTTATTTCTTTGTTCGAGAAGAGACAGTAAATGTTACATCATTGCTACCCACTCCATACAGTTAGGAAGACTGAGGCTGACAATTAAGAATCTTGCCCAAAGACACACCATACCCGTGTGGGGCTCGAACTCGTAACCATTGGGCCACAATTCAAGTGCGCTAACCACTGCCTTACTCCAGCTGTCATAAGGAGTGTACAAGGAGCATATCTCTACCTTGCTTATTTTGTGAGTTTTTGCCCTTCGTTTCCAACAAAACACTTGTCTGGACAAATGTAGTGGCAGGGGTATTTTTATCACCTTTAGTGATAGATTTCTAGTTTCTCAACCTTAAGCACTTTAATGCGTCAAAATGCACCACTGTTTCTTTTTTTAGAGGTTAACATTTATTTGAGTGACATTTTACCTTATTTGATATTATTTTATCTAGATTGTAAGTGCATTCTTTCCCCTTATTACAGATAATGTCCAGGTAGATGTCCACCCCACCAAGATGTATTATCCACCTGTGTATAATGGTTGCTTCACGTTCGCGCCACACGACCTACATGTCGACGACTACATCAAGAGGCCAAATGTTTACCCTGTGGAAGACGACCAGTTTGAAAACTGTGATGATGATCAGACATCAGAGATATCGGTTGATCCAATCTTTTAAAGGCAGAATAACACTTAACATCTTGCAAATTTTCCGAGAACTTCGTACAAAAAAATAAATATATATTATCAAAATATGGTCTATAAATTACATATATGCCAAATCTTAGCTTTCTACCTTGTGTATTGGCTTAGATGTCGACGGATTTAAAACCCCATGATTTGTTGTCCCGGGGATAATATTTACAATAATGGAACATATGGGGTTTTAAATCCGTCGACATCCTAGCCAATACAGAAGATAGAAAGCTAAGATTTGGCATAGATGCAATTTAAAGGCCATATTTTCATAATACATATTTATTTTGTACAAAGTTTTCGGAAAATTTGCATGATTTTAAGTGTCATTCCCCCTTTAACCCATTACGGTTACCAAACAACAACATTTTGGACTGTTCCAACAGGTGTTGCAGACGACAATTTTAAGTGCTTAGAATTTTACATTTTTAGGTGTTTTTGTTTAGAAAACATTGTGGGAAATGAAGAAATTGCTTGTCACAAGCAATTTCTTCATTTATCACAATGTTTTCCAAAGTATTTTTCTTTAGGGGCATCAAAAGGTGTCAATGTTTGGTTCCCAAGTGGCATTTTTTTTACTGATCTAATCAGAAGCTGTCGAAGAAGACAGAATAATTGGAATCAAAGTGAGAAAATATGTGTAGTAAAACATACAAAATTATGAGGGAAAAGAAGAAATTGCTAATTAAAGACAATTAGTTCTTTTCCCTTAATGCTTTCCCAAAATGTTTCTATGTACATCAAAACTAGGTATTGTCAGTCATCCAACTATGAATATGTGATAATGTCTGTGATTATCTTATCGCAGGAATTTATAATAGGGCAAAGGGCATTTTTTCTTTTCCGCAAAGTTGAAAAAGATCTCTTTTTTAGTGAGCCAGGACTTTAAGTCCAGGGAGCTAATGTCACAGCCCTAGTGTGGGCGTTGCGTCCCGTCCCGTCTTCACTTGGAAAAAAAACTTAACCTTTTCTATATCTCAGGCAGTCCCTGTGCAGCACCATTTCAGATACAGCCTTGATATTTCACACATGGATACCTGCTGACAAGACCTTTGGAACCATGATATTTTGCCTAGTGACCTTGACCTTGGAGTTTGACCTACTTTAAAAAAGAATTAATCTGAGGCGAGTTCTTTTGAGCAAGATTTCTTGAGATATCTTGAGATTTCTTAAGATGTTTTAGGATAAAGCATTCTTTAGAGCTAGATTTTAAGACGTTAGAGTGAGGCGCCATTATCCTATACTTCAAGCGGACCCCCTTTGTTAACTCAGTAGAAACAATAAAAGATAAAATTGACCAAGTTGTTCCGAATACTCTATAGTACCATGGTAATGTCCCATACTTCATACAAATGACGTCATCATGACGTCATTTATATGAAGTATGGAGCATTTAGAACACCTCAGTCAGAATCTAGGTCTGAAAAACTTGTTATCTAAAACATCTTAAGAAAGTGTAAAAAATCTCGCTGTAATGAACGCGCATCTGGCCAATATCTCATGCACTATTTATGATAGAGCCTTGTGTGTCACACATGGATACCTCATGCCATGACCTTGACCTTCAGACCATGACCTAGTGACCTTGACCTTTGACATTGATTGGACTTCTTTTCTGCGACAAGCTTTTGTATAGGCGAGCTACGTTGTCCATGGAAAACTCTTATTAAGGACAGATCCTCCATTTATTTCCTACGGTAAGAATTTTTTCATTTTTTCTGTACTGATATTTTTATATATGAGAAGTAAAAAAATGACCTAAAAACTATAGGTCACCAAGCGAATTAAAAAGTTATTGGATTTCAAGGGAGACTACTCTTCTCTAAAATTGCAAAAATGACGTGTCACTTAAATACCCACAAAAATGTGTTCGAAATGACCAGGATTACATAAATAAGTCTTTATTGTGTTCAATATGTTTTATTCTGTCTAAATGAGTATCAATTTGGGAAAATTTAGTGGTGATTTTGAAATTTTTAGTAAAACATTCTTTCAAAAGTACCTGAAATTGCTCTTTTTTCGCAACGTTTCTGATAATAAAAAATATTCCAGCGGTAAGATTTTTTTCTTTTTTGGTATAGACATAGTGCTTGGTCATACCTACAAAAACAAAAAAAGAAAAATATATCAAACCAAGCGTTTTTCTTAGTTATAAGTAAAATTTGGTTTACTTTTTGCAGCTCTGTCCGAAATTGTTTCACTACTTTTATCCATTTTCTTTCTTATTACCAGCTTTAGATAATAAAAAGTGTCGTCTTTTGTGTCCATCTGAAGGGGACTAGCTCATAAAGACACCACTTTGCTTTTGTTGCTCCGTTTCCTATCGCTAACGCCACATGTTGAACGAGTAACAGAAAGCGAAATGTACCATCCGAGTACTATTACACTTTAATTGACAAAACAGAGAAAATTGAAATAATCGAAAAGGGTCTTGTCATTTATCAACCAAACATCAACTAAATGTAAATAAATACATTTGCTGAAAATGCCAATTACTGAAACAGCTTTATTTCGTTATTTAGGATATGCGCAGTAAGTTGCGCAGTAACAATTGGAGGATCTGTCCTTAAAGAACCTTTGAAGGAAACAATTGTCTGTGATTTCTCTTGTACCGGTATTTTGTTTAGTAATGGCTGCATGAAAAAAACATGTATTTATTGTATGATTGTTAACCCTTTCCCAAACAACAACAGTAGTTGCAAAGAAAAAATAATGGTTTTACAATGAGAACACAGAGAAAAAAGAAGACAATAAGTTTTATGCAATTTCGTCTTTCCTGGCAATGATTTCAAAAGCTTTGTCTGCTAGGACATCAAAACAAGGGTGTGTTTTTGAAAGGGTGAAATTTTTGCTGTTGATGCAGTCATGTCCGTGTTTATTGAGATTTATGGTAGGAATTGTAACTGTTAATTAGGCTTTTCTCAAAAACAAAGAGAACCTTTTGTCATTATAACAGACAAAATTGATTCATTTAACCCTTTCTCAAATAATAGTTATCAGCATTTTCTCCCTTTGTCCCAATGTTGTCTCAAGCTTTCTCTATGAAGCACGTCAAAACATGATCTTTTTGAGGAAAACTTTTAAATGGGACTGTTGCCATAAAAATGTATTTCTGGCATTTCTTGAAAAGTTGCTGCCACCACTGCTTATCTCGCTTAGATTATTTTATAAAACCTTTTCTGAACAGTGAGACCCTTTAATACAACCGGAAATGATTTTGGAAACATTGAGGTAAAAGAAGAAATGCTGACAATCATTTTATCCTCTTGTCTCAATATTATTAGGGCTATATCATATACAAAATGTGCCTTTATTTACATTCATGTTCTTGTGTGCATTAGTTTTCAAATGGGATCTGTCCTATATTGTGTCATATGACAATGGGTTAACCCATTACCACACATCGACTCCTTTTGACTCCCCTAAAGTTTGAGTTTATTGGGGTTTTACGCCGTTTTCAACTACTAGGGTCATATCGCGGCGCCTGGAGCACCTACCCATGGATTCCTGTTGTTTCTCAAACCAGTACTACCACAACACCCTTACCGAGCCTCCAGCTGCTCGTCCACTTAGGTTAACGATTTCAAACCCATTGGTGGGTGACAAGACTCCCCTAAAGAAAATGGCTTTGGAAAACACTGTAGAAAATGAAGAAATTGCAAGCAATTTCTTCATTTCCCACAATGTTTTCTACTTAAAAATGCCAACAAACCGTAAATTTCACTCACTTGAAATTGTCATCTGCAACATTTTTATGCCCCCTTTCGAAGAAAATGGGGGTATATTGTTTTGCAAGTGTCGGTCGGTCGGAAGGTCGGTCGGTCCGTATGTCGGTCGGTCTGTCCGTAGACCAAACCTTGTCCGGAGCATAACTCGAAAAGTATTAAAGGTAGAATCATGAAACTTCATAGGTGGATAGATCTCATTATGGAGAGGTGCAGTGCACAAGAACCGTAACTCTGCCAATCAAATTTTTTGAGTTATTGCCCTTTGTTGATTTTATAACTTGATTCTTGTCCGGAGCATAACTCAAAAAGTATGTAAGGTACAATCATGAAACTTTACAGGTGGATAGATCTCATTATGGAGAGGTGCAGTGTACAAGAACCATAACTCTGCCGATCAAATATTTTGAGTTATTGCCCTTTGTTGATTTTCAAACTTGATTTTTGTCCGGAGCATAACTCAAAAACTATGTTAGGTAGAATCATGAAACTTTACAGGTGAATAGATCTCTTTATGGAGAGGTGCAGTGCACAAGAATCGTAACTCTGCCGATCAAATATTTTGAGTTATTGCCCTTTGTTGATTTTCAAACTTGATTATTGTCCGGAGCACAACTCAAAAAGTATGGAAGGCAGAATCATGAAACTTAATAGGTAGATAGATCTCATTATGGAGAGGTGCAGTGCACAAGAACCGTAACTCTGCTGATCAAATTTTTTGAGTTATTGCCCTTTGTTGATTTTCAAACTTGATTATTGTCCGGAGCATAACTCAAAAAGTATGTAAGGTAAAATCATGAAACTTAATAGGTGGATAGATCTCATTATGGAGAGGTGCAGTGCACAAGAACCGTAACTCTGCCGATCAAATTTTCTGAGTTATTGCCCTTTGTTGAATTTATAAATTGATTCTTGTCCGGAGCACAACTCAAAAAATATGTAAGGTAGAATCATGAAACTTTACAGGTGAATAGATTTTATTATGGAGAGGTGCAGTGTACAAGAACCGTAACTCTGCCAATCAAATTCTTTGAGTTATTGCCCTTTGTTGATTTTTACACTGAATTCTTAACCTTGCCTATATCTCATGTCCTTTTACACATACAGCCTTGATATCTCACACATAGATACCTCCTATCAACATCATTTAGATTTAACCATGGCCTTGGACCTTGTGACCTTGACCTTGGAGTTTGACCAATTTTGAAAAAATTAAACCCGGCAAATATCTCATGACCTTTTACAAATACAGCCTTGATATTTCACACATGGACACATCTTACCAAGACCTTTCATAATTGACCATGACCTTGGACTTTGTGACTTTGACCTTGGAGTTTGACCTACTTTTGAAAAACTTTAACCTGACCGATATATCATGTCCTTTTACACATACAGCCTTGATATTTGACACATGGAAACCTCCGACCAAGACCTATCACATACGACTATGACCTTGGACCATGTGGCCTTGACCTTGGAGTTTGACCTACTTTTAAATAAATCAAACTGGGCCTATATCTTATGTGCTATTACACATACAGCCTTGGTATTTCACACATGGACACATTTTACCAAGACCTTTCACATTTGACCATGACCTTGGACCTTGTGATCTTGACCTTGGACTTTGACCTACTTTAAAAAAACTATAATCTAGCCGATATATCATGTCCTTTTACACATACAGCCTTGGTATTTCACACATGGACACCTACGACCAAGACCTTTCACATTTGACCATGACCTTGGACCTTGTGACCTTGGTGTTTAACCTACTTTAATAATACATTAATCTGGCCTATATTTCATGTCATTTTACATTTACAGCCTTGATATTTCACACATGGTCACTTCCAACCAAGATATTTCACTTTTGACCATGACCTTGGACCTTGACCTTGGAGTTTGACCTACTTTAAAAAAAACTTAAACTAGGCCTATATCTCATGTCCTGTTACCTATACAGTCTCAATATTTTACACATGGACACCCCCTACCAAGACCTTTCACATTTGACCATGACCTTGGCCTGTATGTCATTGACCTTTGATTTTTACATACTTTTAGAAATCTATAACATAGCCTTTATCTTATGTCCTATTACACCTACAGCCTTTATATTTCACACATAGACACCTCCTACCAAGACCTTTCACATTTGACCATGACTTTGAATATTGCAACCTTGACCTTGGAGTTTGACCTACTTTTAAAAAGACTGAAACCAGGCATATATATTATGTCCTTTTACAACTACAGCCTTGATATTTCACACATGGACACCTCCAACCAAGACCTTTCACATTTGACCATGACCTTGACATGTGGCCTACTTGTAAAAACTTTAACCTGGCATATATGTTTCATTTTACTTTTAAATATACAGCTTTGATATTTCACACATAGACACCTCCTACCAAGACCTTTCATATGTGACCATGACCTTGGACCTTGTTAACTTGACCTTGGACTTTGACCTACATCAAATGTAGGCCTTTGAGGGGGCATATATGTTTTACAAACATCTCTTGTTGAATTTGGACCAGTGTAAAACTGTGTTGTTTGGTAATGGGTTAATGATTTCTTGATTTGTCAAAGACAAATGACTCTAACTGAATGTCAAACTTGGCTAAGTGAACCACTGGAATATAGATGACTTGTTTGATTTTATTTTGAAAAGTGTTTAACTCTTTCCTACACTATGATACATTTTGATACTTCAAATAGAAAAGCTTTGGACATATTAAGAGAAAAAAGAAAAGTTGATATCAGGCTTTCTCCTTTTCCCTCAATATTTTCTTTGCTACTTTGTACACACAAACTATTATTTTGCTGTCAGAGCAGTTTTCAATTTGGACTACCCTGAATTTTTGTCATTTGGGAAAAGGTTAATGTTTCTTCTCATTTGTAAAATTTTCTAGAATCAAGAATGGTTGATAAGTGTTAATATCATTTGTATAATTTCAAGATTCATTTATTTCATTGTATATGATTGTGTTCAATTTTTTATTATTATAATGGTGCAATTTCTGCTGAGAAAAAATAATTGTAAATAGATATTAAGAAAGGTTTGCCTTTGTTCAATTTCTTTACTATTTTGGTTGTACATGTATTTTTGATGTTTTCCTAGTTTTAGGGTTATTGCAAAATCATTTCTAGTAAATATCTTGATCTTTCAAATGAAAAGGGACTGTCTCGGAATGCCATATTACTGATTACAAATTTGACAATGAGAGAAGAATCACCACAGGTTAATCTTTCCCGAATTTCAGAGTGGTCGAATTCAAAAGAAGCCACAGACTCCTTCATAAGAAAGGCTTTGGGAAAACATTGTGCAAGAAGAAGAAATTGCTTGTGACAAGGAATTTCTTCATTTTACACAATGTTTTTCAACTCAAAATAGAAAGATTTGTTAAATTTTATCAACTTGAAATTGTCGTCTGCAACACCTTTCAAATTGGAACAGTCCAAAATTGTCTTGTCCTGTAATGGGTTAAACTATCTGTATCATGTAACACAGAAGATATTGTGGCAAAAGGAGAAAATGCTGTTTACTTTTGTCTCAATATTTTCCCAAGTCTGTTCAATTAGGTGTGTCAAAACTATGTCTTGTTTGGGAACAAGATAAGTTCTGAGAGAGAAAATTTTCAACTTCTGCGAGTTTGAGTTTATTGGGGTTTTACGCCGTTTTCAACTTCTATGGTCATATCGTGGCGGCTGGAGCACCTAACCGTGGGTTCCTGGTATTTCTCGCACCAGTACAACCACAATATCCAAACCGGGCCTCCAGCTGCTCTCTCACATAGATGATTCACACCCATTGGTGAGAGACAAATGACTTTTGTCAAATGTCAGAATGGATACTGGCCGAGCCGGGGTTCGAACTCGACGAACTCGAGACCCCTGGATTGACAGACTCTGACGTAACCGACTGAGCTATCCGGGCTCGGCTCAACTTCTGCGAGACTGTGAAATTACACCATGGCCAGACCTAGGTTGACAGTATTTATACGCAGCCGAATGTGGTTGTTTATTGGCATCATCTCCGTCTTTCTGTCCGTCCATCCATCCGTACATACATCCACTTTTCTTGTGAGCGCAACTAAGTTTCAGGCTTATTAGTCCCCTACCGGTGTTCACACCGGAGGGGACTATAGGTTTGCCCTCCGTCTGTCCGTCCGTCCGTCCGTCAGTCTGTCCGTCTGTCCGTCCGTCTGTCCGCCTGTCCGCTCAAATCTGGATCCCGCGATAACTTAATAACTAAGCAAGCGTTTTTGATGAAAGTTGGTATATGACTAGATGGCAATGTGTAGATTATGCACATCATTTTATTTTTGTTTTTCGACTTAAATTGAGGTTGCTATGGTTACAGAAATAGTGAAAATATGGCCAAAAATGGGATCCTGCGATAAGATAATAACTAAGCAAGCTAGTTTGATGAGACTTGGTATATGACTATATGGCAATGTGTAGATTATGCACATCATTTCATTTTTGTTTTTAGACTAAAATTGTTGTTGCTATGGTTACGGAAATAGTGAAAATATGGCAAAAAATATTGGATCCTGCAATAAGTTAATAAGTAAGCAAGCTAATTTGATGAGACTTGGTATATGACTAGACGGCAATGTGTAGATTATGCACATCATTTTATCTTTGTTCTTTGACGAAAAGTGCGGTTGCTATGGTAACGGAAATAGTGAAAATATGGCAAAAAATGGATCCTGCAACTTAATCTATTATTGATTACCATATTGAGTCAATGTGAAGCCGGTAGGGGACTTTATGTGTTGCATACAACACCAGATACTTGTTGAAATTGCTGGATCTTGATGAAACTTGGTGGATGTTATCACCTTAATTGGTAGATGTACATGTGGTATGGATTTTATGGTTCATTGATATTTGCCTGAGTTATGCCCCCTGAAAACTTTGTCTCTGGGGCTTAATGATATTTCAGCCTTGTGAACGCAATTCCTTCTGGGTTTTTGACAGGATATTTATAAAACCTTCTTGTGAACACAACTTTTCACAGGTTTTTGAGTGGATATGTATAATTCTTGTCAATGTCATTTTTGTGTCTCAAGTTTTATAAGTGGCGGTGTATATTGTGACTATGGCACTCTTGTTGCGTATGTGAGAACGTCCCTTTTATTTCGCTTAATCACATAATATATGTGACCCGTCTTCAGTATTATTTCTAGTCTGCATGGACTTCCCCGACTGACTGGGATAATATTTTCATTCCAAAATAATTTTCTGAAATTGAGAATGTTTTCCTCCATCTTATTACACATTGATTTTCCAATTGCTACATCAGAAGCGTGTTCTTTAGAGCGAGATTTTTTAAGATTTCTTGAGATGTTTTTGATACAGCGCTTTTAAGACGGAGATTATAAGCGAGGTGTTCCAAATGTTCCATACTTGGTACAAATGACGTCATGATGACATCATTTGTATGAAGTATGGAGCATTCGGAACTCCACGGTTTATGAATCATGGAGCATTTGGAACAACTCGGTCAATTCTCTCCCATATAGATTCTACAGAATTTACCGAGGTGTTCCGAAAGAAGTATAGAGCAATGGCGGCTTCCAGTGATTGTCTTAAAAGTCTTGCTCAGAGGAACGCTTTATCCTAAAACATCTTAAGAAATCTCAAGATATCTCAAGAAATCTCACTCTAAAGAACGCACCTCTGGTTAACCTCTGCTGAGTCTTAATCTTTTATATTGCTTGTATGGACTTTCCACATGGTCCTCTTTAGTGTGACAGATCACAAATATTACATTTTCAACAATTTTGCAATTTTCCTAGATCTACTCCTCAATTTATTTGTTATGAAGGGTTTTTCCAAGGAAATTCTAAGTGTAGGTGAACATTAATGCATTACAATTATCAATACCTTTTGTTGTGCCTTTTGTGAAAGTTTGATATCACAGAACAGAAATAATCCTGCACAAGGAGAAAACACTAATTTTTAATACAGACATCAACACCATGGATGGTTTTCACGGTGGATGATCACATGATACAATAATTTCAGAAAATCTTCAATGTTTTTGTTAATGCCAGACCGATTTGAATTCGGTTTGAAGCAGATAGTATGGACAGACCTCACACATTAGATGGACGTGATGTATTTTTCAAAAGCCTGGCAATAAAAAAAAAGTTATTGGAAGATCAACCAAAATTTGTGTTTTATTTTATCTTCAATAAATATTTAGCAGCTGGTGCTTTCCAAAGTCCACAATGTCTAGCTTTTTCCTGGCAATTTCCCACATTGTCTGTTTCAAGCCGAATTTAAAGTGGTTGAGTATTAACGAAAATATTGATGATTTTTTGAAATTCTATGTCACAGGATTATCCACTGTGGTTTTGGAGAGGTAGAAACTTGAATCAAAATAAATTCATAAGATATGTCTGGTTGTTTCGCTTTATTGACAGGCCGGTAGGAACAGGGGGGGGGGGGGGGGGGGGGGGGGGGGGGCTGAAAATTTTGGGAAAACCCAAATTAGCCCCCCCCCCCAAATTCAGGACAAGGGCTTTAGCCCCCCCAATATGAAATTGCTTCCTACGGGCCTGATTGATCCAGCTTCACGGTATCTACATTTCCAGTTGACTAGTCTAAATAACCCTTTCCCAAATATGATCTGCTTCTGAGAACCCTAGAAGTAGGTTGTAAAAACTTAAAGAGAAAAGAAGAAATTACTGATTTTCAGTAATTTCTTCTTTTCTTGCTATATCTCATCGCCAAGGCTGGATAGCTCAGTGGGTAATGTAAGAGTCAATCAATCCAGGGGTCACAGGTTTGAACCCCGTCTTGGCCAATATATCGTTCCTGACATTCAACATTTGTTTCTCATGAATGGATGAGAGTCCAATGTGTATTACATGGCAAAGCCCGGATAGCTCAGTCGGTTACGTCGGAGTCTGTCAATCCAGGGGTTGCCGGATTAAATCTCAGCTTTGAACAATATATTGTATCCGACAATTGACAATAGTCATTTGTTTCGAATCAATGGATGAGTCATTTATGAGTAGCTGGAGACTCGGATTGGATATTATGGTAGTCAGAGAAATTCCAGGAATCCATGGTAAGGTACTCCAACCGCCGCAATTTGACAATAGCTGTTGAAAGCGACAGTATACCGTATTCAATCAATGAGTATCACATCATAGAAAACATTGAGAAACTAGCTCTGTCTATGAAACAAAACAGTCACGGTGTATACGACCTTGATGTTTTACCTAGAGACTTTTATTTTTTCTATAGTGTGAACTTAACCCATCAGCAAACAACAAAATTTTAGGTTGCTCCAATTTCAAATATGTTGCAGACGACAATTTCAAATGAATAAAATTTAAATTTCTGTTGTATTTTGGGATAGAAAACACTGTGGGAAATGAAGAAATTGCTTGTCACAAGCAATTTCTTCATTTTCCACAATGTTTTCTGAAGCAATTAAATTTTGAGGAGTCGAGTCATTGTGTGGTAATGGGTTAAGCTTTCAACAGGGGTGCCTTGATGTACTTACAGATCATACAAGAGCTTTGTAACTTAACCCTTTTCCAAGCAAAAATTTAGGGTTGTCCGATTTGAAAGCTGTTGCCTCAATGACTTCTGAGCTATTGTAGATCTATATATACAAATTATATATCAATTCACACCAATTTTATTCTCCTTTGTAGCTTTACTATTAGATCAGTCTTTTTCATTGTTTTGGAAAGGGCTATAGAAAAATAAATTGATCTTTGATCACTCTTAATCTTGAACATCTACATTTAACCTTTTCCCAAACTCTGACATACTTACAAGAAAAAGGCTCGGAAAATATTGTGAAGCAAAATACGATAAATGTTAATAATCAGCATTTTCTCATTTTGCCTGAATATTTTCGGTGCTATATCATTGTACTTATCTTTTGTTTACCCATACCAGTTTTGTCTTCTACTGCAACTCCTTTCAAATTGAACAAGTCTCCTTTGTCATTTGTTAAAGGTTTAAAACCCTTTCCCAAAACAACAAAATTTAAGGGTGATACAATTCAAGATCTACCGGATATTACAAAATAGATGTTGATAGAGATTGGATTTGTGTACAAAATAACACAGAAAATATTGAGGCAAAAGGAGAAACTCAGTTTCTTCTTTTGTCTTAATATTTTCCCGAAAAAATTCTATTATGGATGTCAAAACATGGTCTTGTTTGGAAAAGGTTTAAAATGGTGATGATAATGTGCACAAAACAAACAAAACACCATGTTTTGCCTTTTGAAGACTTTTTAATTATACTTTAACTAAAATTATCACATTATTTTGATATGTCGATATACATGATTTAAAGTTAACCTTTTCCCAAACAACAAAGTTTCAAGGTAGTCCATATTCAATGCTCCTGCAGACAAAATTGATGTTGAGAAAAATTGGATTAGTGCACAGTAAAACATAGAAACAGTGAGGCAAAAGAAGAAAATGCTGATTATCAGCATTTCCTTCTTTTGCCTCAATGCTTTTCCAAATCCTTTTTTAAAGGATATTATCTTGGTTTTGTTTGGGAAAGGGTAAACTAAGCTACAAAATAAATTATTCATGCTTGTATTTTCCATACACCATTCTGAATATCATATATAAAATAAGACTTTTTTTCAATGCTAAACATTATTCCAATCATGTAATCTCTGGTCTATTCAATTTTGAGAAGGAAAACTTAAAATATAATTAGCAACAATTATGCATGCCATTTAAATCTCTAGCTATGATTTAAACATGTATGTGTATGAACCATTGATAAACTAATTTCAAATACAAGTAAAAGAAATAAGATAAGCTTAATCAAAAATAATTGAGCAAATGTTATATACAAGTAATACAAAGAAAGAAAGAAAACAAGAGCCGTCAGAGACGGACAATGCTCCCCGAATAAGGCATTGTCACAATAAATATATGCCATGCAGAGCTATCAAATGTTAAGCCCCCTTTTTCCATGACATATTTTGTATACGCAAATTTTAAATAGTTTATTGTCAAGGGCATCTGATTTGCTACTCAAATATGAAATTTCATCAAATTCTGACCATTAGATTAGGAGAAATTAGAGAAAAACTGTATTTAACCTTAAGTCCCCTTTTCCCATGACGAGGCCTCAAATCCAAAAACCGGGAAAAGTACATCGGCATTTTGTCATAGGGAGTTCACATGGTAAGTTTCATTTGATTTGGCCCAAGGGTTATGGAGAAATCACTTCGGACGGACGGACGGACGGACGGACGGAATGACGGACGGACAGGACGGACGGACGGACGGACAGACAAAGCGGCGACTATATGCTCTCCCTTCGGGGAGCATAAAAATTGGCTAGACCTACAGCATAGAAAAACAAATTGTGTATGTGTACTGCAATGACTCAATAACAGCATCTTTTAACCCTTTCTCAAACAAGACCTGATTTTGACGTCCCTTAGAAAATGGGCTTGAGAAAACATTGAAGCAAAAGAAGAAAATGCTGATTATGTTTTCGAACCAGCATATTTCCTATGATATATGTACACAGATCTTTATGAACAACAATTTTGTTGTTTGTAGCAGCTTTCAAATTGGAACGGTCAAATTTTTTGTTGCTTGGGAAAGACTAAACTAAATAAATGAGGTAAAACACTTTTCAATAAGTTGCCAATGTTGAAGAAACAGACTAACATAAAAAACAAACAAAAAAGCTAAACCCTTTCCCAAACAAGACTGGGTTGTCACATCTCTATTAGAAATAGCTTGGGAAAACATTGAGACAAAATAAGAAACTGCTGATGACCAGCACTTTCTCCTTTTGTCTCAATATTTTTTGTGCCATCCTATACACAAATTCTATCTTTTACAACATCCCTTTTATTGTCTGCAGCAGCTTTTGAATTGGATCACCATGAAATTTTGCCGCTCGGGAAAGGGTTAATTAATATGTTCTTATCCTCTGAGATTCAAACTCCAAATCTATACTAATAAGTGCCCATTCTGACATTATTATGCTGATATTAACCTTTTCCTATAAAGCAAAAATTTTGACTTTCAATTTTAAGGGGGAATGCTCCAGTTTTTCGGAACACTCGGTCATTACTGTAGTAAATTGAATGTTTCGTACCAATATGTTTCGCTACTTTAATTTCAATAATATAACACATCATCACAATTGACCATTTTCGATGGTAAAAGTGTATTTATTATTCGAAACTGATTTCCTCAAGATGGAAATCGATTATTTAGAGCAAGACAGTCGTAAGTGTGTATGCAGTTACCACTGATTTGCGTCATTTCATTCATGTGTAGCTGATAAAAATTGCTGTAATTCACTAAAAAGTGCACTGACCTATACATTTTCTTTTTGAATTATTACCAGGACATGTTGCTTAATACAAAGAGGGAGTTTTATCAAATTCTATTATGTAGAACTTGAAATATTTCCAAAAATATGCAAATTTTGACATAAAACACTCCAGCTTCGTTGATCAAACCGAATACGTGAACATGCTGTTTTATACATTTACGTGTTTATAATAGCACATATTTTGGGTTTTCTGTTCTTATTAAATGTAAGACGTTACTTTAAATCCGTTTTCGGGACTAAACGATGAATATACAGCATTTTATTAGCATTTTAGTGACATAAGACAGGTGATAGAAATTGTGCATTTTTTCGCTGTAGAGGTATGTGATACGAATGCCTATAAAATTCAAACAAGATCGCTGACCCTCCATTTTTATTTTATTTTTCAATTGGCAATAACATGCAATTTCAACATACAAAATATAAATAAATTCTATTATTGGGAAAAAAATTAGGAAACTGGAGCATTCCCCCTTAAAGCTGCAGCACACAACAAAATGGATGCTGATAAATGGGTTTTCTTTATTTTATAGCGCAGAAAATACCGAGACAAAAGGAGGAAATGCTAGTTAACAACATTTTTTTTTCTTTTGCCTCTATGTTTTTTCAGGTTTTTTTCCGTTAGGTGTGTCAATCAGGGGCAATGTTTAGGAAAGGGTTAAAGTCAGCTTATAAAGCAAGATAGCATTGAATTATTTTCCTGAAAAAACTTATACTACACCCCACTACACTTATCATATTTAATTTCATTATTATGCTTTCACAGCTACAGACCCTTTACACTATGTTTTCTACTCAACTTTTTACTTTTTTTACAATTTTCCACCAGAAAGCCTCTCAACGTATGCACAAGCTTAACCCTTTACGAAACGGCAATATTTTAGGGTGATCTAATTTGAAAGCTGCTCCAGACGACAAAATTCATGTTAAAAAGGAAAGGGTTTGTGTAGAATATGGCACAGAAAATATTGAGGCAAAAGGAGAAACTGCTGGTTATCAGCAGTTTCTTCTTTTGTCTCAATGTTTTCACAAGCTTTCTCTATTAGGGACGTCAAACCCAAGTCTTGTTTGGGAAAGGGTTAAACTGGTTAAAGCCCCATGATACTACTTTGTGTATAATTAAAAATACGACTATCTGTATCATTTTTCAAGACAGACACACAAATCTGGAATCATGTGGTAATCAAATGCATTAAGAGCCCTTATTCCAGATCCAAACTTCATCCTTCCCTGAACAGCAAAACATTTGGGTGAAAAGAGCTGCAGACAGCAAAATTGATATTGATAAAGAGATTTGTACATGATATAGCATAGAAAATAAATTGAGTCAAATTATCAGCATTTTCTTCTTTTGCCTTAATGTTTTCACAAACCTTTTCAATTGGAGACTTCAAAATCAGGTCTTGTTCGGAAAGGGTAAAAGAAATTTGTATAACCCATTCCCACATAAAGACGCCTTTTGACACCCTTATAGATAAAGGCTTTGGAAAACATTGTGGAAAATGAAGAAATTGCTTGTGACAAGCAATTTCTTCATTTCCCACAATATTTTCTATCTAGAAAGACCAAAAATGTAAAATTTCATTTATTTGAAATTGTTGTCTACAACATCTTTTAATTTAGACCAGTCTAAAGTTTTGCATTTTGGTAATGGGTCAAAAAATAAGTCCTATTTTCACATGATGAGGTGTATGTATAATCACAGATTATTCATTTGTAACTCAGACTTGTTGTGTCAGAAATCAGGTTTAGCCTCTGTTAGGGTTAACTCCTTTGCTTTGGCTTCAAACTGGTCTTTGTCGTCTTTGTAGAGATTTGCGACATCTTGATCAGCAGGGGCGTCCATGTTGGGGTGCAGTAGTAAAGAAGATATGGCAAATAAAACTGAAATAAATACACAATTGTTACCTACTCACAGTCTCTGATGTTTAATTAACCCTTTCCCAAACAGGGCCTGGTTTTGACGTCCCTATCAGAATATGCTTTAGAAAATATTGAGACAAAAGAAGAAAATGCTGATAATCAGCATTTCTCCTTTTGCTTCAATATTTTCTTGACAATAACATAAACAAACATGATCTTTATCAACATCTATTTTGTCATCCACAACAGCTTTTTAATTGTACCACCCTAAAATTTTGCCGTTTGGGAAAGGGTCAAGCTCAATGAAAATCTCTGAAGAATTAATAGAAAATGATGATTGTCAGAATTTCATACTCTCCTTCAATAATTTCTTGACATATCATGTTTTAATTTTTTCGATAACAATTATGCATTTACTTTGCTTCTGAAAAAAGGGCAATTTTTAGATTAAAAAAAAATAGAGAACTACAGGAGTTATTCGAATTTCCCAGGTGGCATGCACAACTAGGCACCAAGGAGATTCAATTTTGGTAAGCTTGATCTTCCGACTGAAACAGTAGGAGTTGATAACAAGAAGTGTATCATGGATGGACAGCCATATGGATGTACGGACCAAAACGTGATAAGACCCTTCTTATGTATCAACAAGTATTTACTGGCTTTCATACACTAACATCTATAGGTACTGATAAAATCAATGACCTGGCAAAGCATATCTAGATAATAGCTAGAGATGCTATACCAGGTCATTTATCAAGATCTGTACAATGTCATGTATCGTATGTAGTGAAATACACATATATCACATGAAGCAAAATATTTGAAAACAAAACTTCAAATAAACTTTTAAATAAATTACTGCCACCACAGTTTACAAATTATACTCTGGACTTACTATAAGATATACTATATGATGGTTTCCATTCTGTTGTGAGGAAGTCTATACATATTTTGCCCTCTTTATCTATATTGGGATGGAAGACCTTTGTATGAAACCAGATCTGAAATACAAGATGTCTCAAACCCTGAAAATTCTTCTAATTGAATAAAAGGACGGAATTCACACTCAGAGCAACACATAAGAGGGGGTAAATACATTTTAACTTTGTTCTTTCAAATCCATGCTCATTTTTTTGCTCTATGTTGTGAGTGGCTATTTGATTGTCTAGACGAGATTATTTGAATGGGTACCCACAACATAGGATTTGACTATCAATAAACAAAATTTTGCCTTTTGAAAAGTCATGACCCCCTCTGATCTGCAGCTCTGCACACTGATAAACATGAACCAAAGTTACCAGAAGAAGCCTTGATACCAGATGAAACTCATTTGAAGATGTCATTGGATGATATGATTGTATTACTCCATGTAACACAGATTAAGATAAAAATATTGATTTTGATCTGCTTTTACATCTAAACAGTCTATTATGTTCCAATTGGAAAAGGGTTAACCCTTTCCCAAACAACGAAAATAGGGACATTTCCAATTGGAAAGCCGATGCAGATTTCAAAATGGATGTTGATAAAGTCAGGATTTTGTACAATGTAGGACAGAAAGTATTGAGACAAAAGGAGAAATTGCTGATTATCAGCAATTTCTTCTTTTGTCTCAATGTTTTCTCAAACCTTTTCTCTTTAGTACGTCAAAACCAGGTGTTGTTTGGGAAAGGGTTAATAAAGCAACAGAAATACCTTTGGTGGTTTTAGAGGATAATCTGTAGGGAAGTCTATTCTGAGATGAAACTGCCCCCCTTCATATGGACTCCCACTCTGAAAGATACAAAGCTCTTTATATTACCAAACGACAAAATTCTAGACTGTTCCAAATTCAAAGATGTTGCAGGCGACTTTTTAAAATGAAAGAAATCTTATATTTTCCACACTGTTTTCTATAGCCATTATGATTATCTTGTAGGGACTTAAAAAGAGTCACTGTGTGATAATGGGTTAAGGGGTTAGAATAAAGCTATATGGACTACAATAATAACTTTAAGTCCCAAAGATGATAGTAAATAATGGTATGTTTGTCTTAAGGTATATGACCCATCATTAAAAACACCACTTTCTAGAGATATGAAATGCATCAAATTACACACACTTGTAAATACAATTCACACAAGTTGATTCACCGTGCCGGATTTCAAGATTATGCTTCAAGAAGAAAATAATTTACAAATATTGTTTTACTCTATATTTATATGCAAGGGAGGTAATTTTGAACATTTTTGTCAAATATTTCTATGAGTATGCATTAATTCAAAATTCTAAACCGTTCAAAATGCTTATGTTTGTATTTGGAATGGAAATGTAACACAGTTTAAGAATTACTGGCACTTTCCAAATTTTGCCTCTGGCTCTTTAGTGCTAATTATGAAATAATAACAAGTTTAGCGGTGTTTATTGCCAATAAAACCCGATGTGCGACGGACTACATGTGTAGGTAAAAACCGAGGCGCACAGCGCCGAGGTATTTGCCTTAACATGTAGTCCAGAGCACAGAGGTTTTTATTGCGCAATAAAGACCGCTAAACTTGTTATTATCTCCATTATAACACTCTAAATAAAAAACGCACATTAGAAATGTGTTATTTTGTGAAAATTCTGCCATGAACTAGTTTTCGGCGTAGGAAACGCATTGTCGTTTAAGTGACGTCATTTGACATTACCTTGACGCCACGTAACGTTTTGGCGCATACACAAAGCATAATTACATAGGGTTTTTATTGCAAATAAAACCCGATGTAGTTCTTCTTTCGCTATATATGGATTTTACGGAAAAGTGTTATAATGATGGATTGTATACGTTAAATACTTCCATCTGGTGCCACATCCATATGCAAAGTTTAAGCATTAGCTTCATTTGGTGTAGGGATAAGAAAAGCTTGCTTCTTCGAAAAGTCAAAATGAACAGCAAAATTAATGTCATTGCAACGTAACACAGCTAATGTCAAACATCTTGAAAAGTATCCCAAGATGTACAGCAATTACACCTTCTATGCAGGACCTTGAATTGTTGTATGACAGAAAATAATGAGTGAAAAGGAAAAGTGAATGCATGTTATGGACATGTAGAATAATGGTAGCTCAAACACGATCTTTTCATAATACATTTTAAAAGTAGTACATTTTTAGACAGCTACAATTTGAAAGCTGTTGAAGGTGATAAATTTTACGTTGATAAATATATATGATTCGAGTACAATATAGCACGAAAGAATATTGAGGCAAAAAGAGAAAATGCTGTTTATCATCAAAACAGTAAAACCTTTCCAGTAAAGACATCCAGACCAGGTCTTCTTTACAAAAAGGTTTATTTCAATGAGTGTAGGTATCAAAATACTTACAGGACCCATAATGGAAGCAACCCAATGGAACACTGAAAAAAATATAAAAGGGAAATTTATATGTGAAAGAAGAAGAACTTAGGAAACCATTTTACCAAAGCAGGAGATATACACAGGGTTTTCAACTGAATAATTTGAAGCTGTAGTGGTAAAGTATTGATGCAATTAATGTTATAACAAGAGTGTCATAGTCACAATATACGCCGCCACTTATAAACCTTGAGAAACCAAAATGACATTGACAAGGATTTATAAATATCCACACAAAAACCTGTAAAAAAAATGTGTTCACAAGCAGGTTTTATAAATATCCACTCAAAAACCTGGAAGGAATTGCGTTCACAAGGCTGAAATATCATAAAGCCCCAGAGTTTTAAGGGGGCATAACTCAGGCAAAAATCAATGAACCATAAAATCATTCCTTCATGCAAATCTACCAATTAAGGTAATAACATCCACCAAGTTTTCATAAGGATCCAGCCAGAATCTTAGAAGGAGTTGCATTGACAAGGCTGCAATTTCAATAAGCCCCAGAGACTAAGATTTAAGGGGGCATAACTCTGGCAAAAATCAATGAACCATAAATTCCTTCCTTCATGCACATCTACCAATTGAGGTGATAACACTGACCAAGTGTCATTAAGATCCAGCCAGAAACTTAAGAGTTGCGTTGACAAGGCTGCAATTTCAATAGTAGTGGCATTACAATTATTTACATAAAGCTGTAGTGGGGCCGATACAGCTTATTGGGCTGGGGAGAACACTGATACATGTGTTCCAAATTTCTCAAACACATTTCTGTACATTTCCAGAGTAACTCTCTCTCACACACAAGTCCAATTTTAAAGCTGTAAGAGCAAAAGAAATAAATATTGCTAAAGATATAATTTGTTTACAATATAGCACAGAAATTATTGAGCGAAATAAATACTGGTTATTTTCTTCCTTTGTCTCATAGTCTTCTGAAATATTTCTTTATAAGACCTATCTATGTCAAACCTTGTCCTTGTTCGGGAAAGGCTTATATTCACATTTGTCATTTTGATCACATGATACAATGGCTTGTACTGTTATTTCTGAATAAGAAATTCCATAACTCAAACAAGTCCCATCAGATTGCCTTAATCTGTTTCAACTGTCCGTATTACAAAGTTCAAATTCTTGCCATGACTATGCTAAAGTGTTACAGCAATCTATTAATGTGCAGAACATATCAAACATGTTGGGAGTGTATGATTTTTAAATGTTACAATGTAATGTAACTGCGACGTTCTTTATCATATTGACACCTGACTTGCCGAATCCATATCTTCTCAGACGCAAATTTCACTCTTTGATATAGGATGTCACTGCATTTACTGAATGGAGCGACGTCCGATATGGAAAATGAAGAAATTGCTTGTCACAAGCAATTTCTTCATTTCCCACAATGTTTTCTAAGTAAAAAGACCAAAAAATGTAAAATTTCATTCACTTAAAATTGTCCTCTGCATCATTTTTAAATTTGAACTGGTCTAAAATTCTCCCGTTTGGTAATGGGGTAAAACTCTATCAATACTCACTATCATCCTCTAGTGGACCTGCAGAAAATCCGGGCTCTTGTGGCAGATCCTGGTATACTTTTTGTAGTTGCTGTAAAACAAATACTGAATGATCATCCAAGAATAATATGTCCAGCCAGCTCTAAACTAATGGTGAACAAAAACTTAAAAGATCAAGACGTGTTTGTGAAACACTAACACCTCCGAAAATGCTAATATTAAAGGCTACCAAGCTCGACAGTTGATTTCGCAGTATATTAGAAGAAAATCATTAAATCAATGTGTTTTATAAAAGATCCGTCAAACTTGATTGTTTTAAAAGTTTTATTTGCTTTTCTTTACGTCGATACTTGGAAAGAAATAAAGATCAGCAATTTACGTAAATCTCCACTGAATGATGTCATACCGTGGCTTGACTCCGCCCCCCAATTTAGAGCATGAGGTTTCTGACACAGACAATGTGTTCGACTTTTCTGTCATAAAGCGAAGTTTCGATTTTTATCCATTTCTCGATCGTCAGAGTAATACAGACAAACTTAAACTGTTCTTTGGCACATTCCTTCACGATCACTAACGACATATTCTTTGACTGTTTTAACATTTTTTCTAACATTTTCCAAGGATAAATTCCGTGTTTTGAGTATCGATTGGGGAAGTCGCTTTATGACAGAAAAGTCGGACACTTTACTTTGTCAGAAAACTCAGGCTTACCAGGAAATGACCCATGACTGACCGTTTTTCCTGCCATGACGTCATTCAGTGGCCGGTATGACGTCATAACTTCAAAATGGAAGTTTAGCGTTTTTTGTTTGGAAAAGATCGGAAAAGACCAAAATAACCAATATAAAAGACGAAATAAAAACACTTCAAATGTTTAAAAATTGTAGAAACTTTGCTATTTGGTTCTTAGAAAGGTGTTTTTTCGACACAATAATTTGATTTTGGCAATCAACGGACACTAAGTCTTTAAGGTTTACGAACTGAGAATGAAAACACCACTTTCTAGCCATACAAAATGCATCAAATTACACACACTTGTAAATACACTTCACATAAGTTGATTCACCGTGCCGGATTTCAATATTATGCTTCAAGAAGAAAATAATTTACAAATATTATTTTACTCTATATTCATATGCAAGGGAGGTAATTTTGAACATTTTTGTCAAATATTGCCATAAGTATGCAATAATTCAAAATTCTAAACTATACAAAATGCTTATGTTAGTATTTGGAATGGAAATGTAAAACAGTTTAGGAAATTTACAGGCACTTTTCAAATTCCGCCTTTGCCTCTGCATTTCGTTCTCAGTTCCTAAACCTTAAGTATCAATATTTTCGGGATGACTGACAAACGAATGGACAGACAGATAGTGGTTAAACTATATGCCCCAAATCTCTCCATACAGGGGCATAAAGAATAATCAATAAAGGGCTATGAACTTCAGGAAGGGCATTGGCCAAAACTCCTGGATGATACAAATTAACATTAAAGGGGCTCATGCTAGATATTTTGTGCTACCGAATAATGCGGGAACTCATATTTTGACATGGAAAACAATTTGAAATACATAACTAGAAGACCTGAAGGTCTTGAGTCGCTCCACAGGCCTGAATTTCTTTAAATATTCAATCCAAGTTTTGATTAGATTGTTCAATAGTTGTGTTTCTAAGAGCAAAAAGAAAGTAAAACTAGATTGTACAAAACATGTGGTTCTTTGAGCAAAGAGAGTAAAACCCTGTTTGCCATTTGAGAAAGGGTAAAAGGAAACAAGAGAAAATTCCAGATCAGGATGATACTGGCAATGATCATTTTTCCTTCGACCAAACAGATCTAAACTATCATTGATTACTCCAAAATAGTTCATATTTCTAAAAATAGATTTCATTGTTCTAAAAATAGATTTGGGGAAATACCCTATTTATAAAATAATCAGAAAGCCCTGATTTTCTTGTAATTTCAAATCCAAGTTTTTACAAGATTTTTCAATACTTTTGGGTCTTAGAGCAATAACAAAGTAACTAGAAAGCTGAAAATACCTTCATATAAGATTTAATGGTTACCAAGATTTGTTTTGATTAGAGTGAATTTGACTGATCTAGTTTGATAATGAAGTCATAATTGGCAATTTTGTCAAATTCAAAGGCATATAACTGGGAATGTTATATTACTCTAAAGCTAAGAATCACACTAAAATAAGATCTTTGCCTCACTTACATTTTGTTTTAGGTTTTGACCTGATTGATCATTATTTGTGGTTGAAAAGAGAATGAAAATAAAGTTGAAAACTACAATTTGTCAAATTCAAGGGCAGATAAATCATGATTTACGATTCTAATGAAGCTGACAATTACATCCATGCAAGATTTTATGGACAATTAAGATTATAACAAAGTTTCCTGTTGATTGTTGGATATTTATAGTCGTTTGAGTAAAAATAAGGTCAAAAATGGTAATTTTGTCAATTTCAAGGGCACATAACTCATGATGCAATTTTCAAATCAAGCTGAAAGTTGCACCCAGGCAAGATCTTATAGTAACCATCATTCTGTCCAAGTTTTGTCTTGATTGGTCAATATTTGTAGTTGCTAGAGTGAAAACAAAGTAAAAATAAAGCCGAAAATGGCAATTTTGTCAATTTCAAGGGCACATAACTCATGATGCAATTTTCATATCAAGCTGAAAGTTGCACCCAGGCAAGATCTTACAGTCACCATTAATCTGTCCAAGTTTTGTCTTGATTAGTCAATATTTGTAGTTGCTAGAGTGAAAACAAAGTCAAAATAAAGTTGAAAATGGCAATTTTGTCAATTTCAAGGGCACATAACTCATGATGTAATTGTCAGATCAAGCTGAAAGTTGCACCTAGGCAAGATCTTATAGTCACCATCATTCTGTCCAAGTTTTGTCTTGATTGGTCAATATTTGTAGTTGCTAGAGTGAAAAAAAGCCAGAACAGCCATTTTTTAAATTCAAGGGCAGATAACTCCAGATTTTCTGATTCAATCAGAATCAATTGAAGGAATCTGAGAGAGGACCACCCAAAGATCATTCCTGTGAAGTTTGATTGAAATCCATTGAGTAGTTTCTGAGGAGAAGATTTTTAAAGAAAAAGTTGACGACCGGACGGACGGACGGACGCACGCACGACGGACACAGCGCCATGACAATAGCCCGCTGGCCTGACATTGTTTTTATGCTTCCGAACTGTTCGGGAACTCATATTTGTGCATGGAAAAACAATTAGCAATGCATAAAAACCTCAATCTCGGCGAAAACATCTTTCCTTTGCTATAGATCAATCCTTAGCCGTGTGCGATTTAGGCCGGTAGAGCTCTTCCAGAAGAGACTGGTTCCTGCCTCTGATACACTACGTAGTAGAAAAAATACTACGTAGTGTATCAGAGGCGGGAACCAGACTGCATCTTCTTCTTCCAGAAGACAACTTCTGGCCTAAATCGCACGCGGCTCTTTACAAGCGTGTTTACACATTCTATTTTTACTTCAAAACAAGACAAGGTCAAGGTCAACGAGACCCATCTCCGCGTTATTAACACACCGTACAACCGGCTGTGTTGATGACTTTGACCTTATTTGCAAGGAATACGTGAAAGGGTTTATTTTGTACAAGCACTGAACATTTATACGTGTATTTATCAACTATAGAATACCAAAGATCCTTTTGTTTATTTATAAAAGTAAATTCATTTGACCTACCATGCACATGACATCAGATGCCGAATCTGTCTTCGCTGACTTTCTACGCAGCCGGTTGTACGGTGTGTTAAATGTCGCTGAGCACAGATGACGTATCTCTGACGTAATTGATTTTTGAAGGGTGGGCATATGTAGCCGTTACAAAACAAAAACAAGGACGACCAGCATGTTATTAATTGACTTGGATTTTAATACTTAATAAAGCTCGACGAGTGGTAACAATGGACATAAATGATCTACCCCTTCAGGTTGGTAATTTCATACATTATTTCTGATTTGTAATTATTGTGCCATTTGCATTTTCGACAGCCTAGCTAGTCCCCCTTTAACTGTTTTGATTGATAATTCCAATCAGTTTTTGTGATATCATAATCTGATTGATGAAATTATTTCAATTCATGGTGTATGATAATTATTGTTTTATCATGTTTTCAAAATGACCCATCAATAAAAAGTTCGATTTTACCCAAAATAAAGGAATCAATCAACAAAACATAAATTGTAACTCAGT
Organism: Fragum sueziense; assembly: GCA_963680895.1. Lineage (NCBI taxonomy): Eukaryota > Metazoa > Mollusca > Bivalvia > Cardiida > Cardiidae > Fragum > Fragum sueziense. The sequence goes on along the minus strand of OY804592.1, from coordinate 77,383,077 downwards.
TTCATAAATATTTGTACCTTTTCTTGTCTTTTTTATACTTAAAAGAATCAAGTCTTCAAAATAGAATATATTTTAGATATGAAAAAATCTCATAAGCAAACAATCGGAGATGAACAGATTAGTGAGAAAGAAGTGAGAAAGGGGGATACACAAAGAATTGTTGAATTTGTGTAAAATACAGCTCATTTTGATTTTTCTTCATTTACTTCATTGTTTTCTAGCACAGGGAATTTTAGCGATTTTTATGTAGACTCTTTCTATTAAAGACAAGGGGACCAAGTTTTCATGTACAGAAAATAGTACCCATTCTCGCAAAACACCTGTTACAACGCCATTTTTGAAGATAATTACACGGGATCTTCTTTAATAAGCTCCTTACATATCTATTTAGCGAAAAATCCGGTGGTCTGTACAGGTAACGATCAGTATTTTTCATGACAGAGGCCGTTTCTCGACAAAAGGTTCGAAATTGCCATGTACGACACAAGCGTGATGTCAGCGCGTTCGGTTGTAACTCTGGTGAGTGTTTATGTCACAATGTTCCATTTGACTTTCGAACGAAACAGAACGGCTCATTATTCAATTTCACCATAATTGTCCAAAGCAATGCTTTAATTCTCATTTTTTCAAGCATAATTTAGCATAACTGTCGATGATTTTTTTTAAGTTTTCACAATAAAAAGAATTACTTGAGTGAGTGTGCTCAACAGCGAGATGAACTCGCCCTCCATCAGTCGTACGTTCACTATTTATCGAGTAATTCTTTTTCTTGTTAAAAAATAAAATTTGTGTTCAATAAGCGTAAAAAGATACGAATTAAAGCATTGCTTTGGACAATTTTGTTGAAATTTGAAACTGAACCGTTCTGTTTCGTTCGAAAGTCAAGGGGAACATTGTGATAAAAACACTCACCAGAGTATCCCAACTTCCCAAGCGAACGCGCCTAAAATTGCCGAAATCTAAAATCCGTTGAGTCGGCAAAACATTCAACAAATTAAAGCTGAATTCTTTGTGATATTATTCAACAAGGAAGGTTGGTGAAAGATTTTAATTTATTTTATCGTTTTAATGCATGTTTTGGCCACGATCATGCACAAACTAGCAGATTTAGTCCTACAAGCGGGGGTCACACGGTCACGTCGTTCATGGCGTTTTTGAACCTTTCGTCGAGAAACCGGCCTCTGTCACGAAAAACTCTGATCGTTATGCGTACAGACCACCGGATTTTTCGCTAAATAAATATATATGGAGTTAATTAGTGAAGATCTCGTGTAATTATCTTCAAAATTGGCGTCGTAATGGGTGTTTTGCGAGAATGGGTACTATTTTCTATACATGAAAACTTGGTCCCCTTGTCTTTAATAGAAAGAGTCTACATAAAAATCGCTAAAATTCCCTGTGTTTTCTAGTGCAATTTCTTTCTTCAGACGTTCCTTTGAACATATTTATTTTACATCGATTGGGAAGCAAGTTTTTTCAACTTATTTTAATCACTCTCGATTCAGCTTCCTGGAAATACACTGACCAGTACTCACGCCGAATGTGTGGGCCAATGAGAAGCCTCGAACAACCCCCACTACCGGGGGATCTTACTCGGAACCTCTTACAGTCTTAGTCGCTAGGCCGACGCTCTACCTCTCGACTACGGACACCACTCTTTGAAAGACTCTTTGAAAGACAGAAACAAAGATTTTGTTTGGGAAAGGGTTATGAATACATTCTGACAGGTATATCACGTGAATGTTGTCATTTTCACCACAGGGAATTTTAGCGATTTTTATGTAGACTCTTTCTATTAAAGACAAGGGGACCAAGTTTTCATGTATATAAAATAGTACCCATTCTCGCAAAACACCTGTTACAACGCCAATTTTGAAGATAATTACACGGGATCTTCTTTAATAACCTACTTACATATTTATTTAGCGAAAAATCCGGTGGTCTGTACAGATAACGATCAGTATTTTTCGTGACAGAGGCCGTTTCTCGACAAAAGGTTCGAAATTGCCATGTACGACACAAGCGTGATGTCAGCGCTTTCGGTTGTATACTCTGGTGAATGTTTATGTCACAATGTTCCATTTGACTTTCGAACGAAACAGAACGGTTCATTATTCAATTTCACCATAATTGTCCAAAGCAATGCTTTAATTCTCATTTTTTCAAGTTTAATTTAGCATAAATGTCGATGATTTTTTTTAGTTTTCACAATAAAAAGAATTACTTGAGTGAGTGTGCTTAACAGCGAGATGAACTCGCCCTCCATCAGTCATACGTTCATTATTACTCGAGTAATTCTTTTTCTTGTTAAAAAAATAAAATTTGTGTTCAATAAGCGTAAAAAGATACGAATTAAAGCATTGCTTTGGACAATTTTGTTGAAATTTGAAACTGAACCGTTCTGTTTCGTTCGAAAGTCAAGGGGAACATTGTGATAAAAACACTCACCAGAGTGTCCCAAGCGAACGCGCCTAAAATTGCCGAAATCTAAAATCCGTTGAGTCGGCAAAACATTCAACAAATTAAAGCTGAATTCTTTGTGATATTATTCAACAAGGAAGGTTGGTGAAAGATTTTAATTTATTTTATCGTTTTAATGCATGTTTTGGCCACGATCATGCACAAACTAGCAGATTTAGTCCTACAAGCGGGGGTCACACGGTCACGTCGTTCATGGCGTTTTCGAACCTTTCGTCGATAAACCGGCCTCTGTCACGAAAAACTCTGATCGTTACGCGTACAGACCACCGGATTTTTCGCTAAATAAATATATATGGAGTTAATTAGTGAAGATCTCGTGTAATTATCTTCAAAATTGGCGTCGTAATGGGTGTTTTGCGAGAATGGGTACTATTTTCTATACATGAAAACTTGGTCCCCTTGTCTTTAATAGAAAGAGTCTACATAAAAATCGCTAAAATTCCCTGTGATTTTCACTCCTGTTGTGTGCGATTTAGGCCGGTAGAGCTCTTCCAGAAGAGTGTGGTTCCCGGCTCTGATACACTACATACTAGAAAAAGTACTTCGTAGTGTATCAGAGGCGGGAACCAGACTAGCTCTTCTTCTTCCAGAAGACAACTTCTGGCCTAAATCGCACGCGGCTCTGGATGAATGAACCCATGCATGAAATTGGAAATTTTGGTAAAATTGACATACAAAATTATGACAATGATGTTTACCTCACAATGAAAATAGTACAGACAGAAAGGAATTACCTTTTGCAAGAATTTTACAGCCATCTGTGTTCTTTAAACGTAGTTTTATTTCATTTTCAGGGCCAAAAATTTATTTGTTTACATTTGTGGAGACTTCTCAAAAGGAGAACTCAAAGGGAGTTAACTACAATATTCCCCTTATGAGAACAAATTACACAAAAGGAAAATATTTACTGTAAACCATTACCCATCTGATCAATACATGCTTAAAGGGACATTTCATTCCAATGTCAATTTTTCAAAGTATGTCTTACTGCCAAGATTGGTTATTCTAATGAGTATAAATACTATCAGTTTTTTAAGTTGTTGCCAATAAGCGAGAAACACGCCTTTAAAGTTGAGACATAAACTGCATATAAATCCGAACTGTTGTCCACAACAATTTGTTCAATTTTATCACAAAAATATAAATTTCTCGTAAACGGCGCAATATTTTGGCTTGAAATTTTCAGAATCTTCATAAGGAAATCTGCTCTTTCAGATAAAATAAAAGTAAAATTTATGACAAAAAATTCTGAAATGTCACTTTAATCAAGCAATATTTTGTTCCGTTATAACTAAGCTTCTTAATTACAAATTGTTACTACCATGACATCATAGATCCAGATCAGTCTATTCCCCATTGACTAGCCGTCAGTCTAAAATTTTCCAGTCTTAACGTTTTTTCATTTTCGGACTGACTGATTTAATGCAGCACTTTATCCTATTTTGGCTTAATCATTGTAATGTTCATAACTTTGAAATCCTCTAACATCAAATTCGGGAATGTCCGTTAAAACTACGCATTGTTGGGAAAATGGTTAGGGTTGAATGGCATGTGACAGCCCATTCATACAAGAATGCATTTCACACACAATTGGGGTTTTTATTGCATGATTTTACCGTTAAAATCGATATTATCAATATAATAAACTTGGTCACCTCTCAGAGTTAACCCGGTCATTTCATCTAATGAAATCATTGATAGACAGATACATATATTTGTTTAAGGACAGATCATCCATTTATTTCCTACGGTAAGATTTTTTTTTATTTTTTCTGTACTGATATTTAAATATATGAGAAGTAAAAAAATGACTTAAAAACTATAGGTCACCAAGCGAATTAAAAAGTTATTGGATTTCAAGGGAGACTACTCTTGTCTAAAATTGCAAATATGAGGTGTCACTTAAATACCCACAAAAAAGGTGTTCGAGATGACTAAGATTACATAAATAAGTCTTTATTGTGTTCAATATATTTTATTCTGTCTAAATGAGTATCAATTTGGGAAAATTTAGTGATGATTTTGAAATTTTTAGTAAAACATTCTTTCAAAAGTGGCTGAAATTGCTCTTTTTTCGCAACGTTTCTGATAATAAAAAATATTCCAGCGGTAAGAATTTTTTCTTTTTTGGTATAGACATAGTGCTTGGTCATACCTACAAAAACAAAAAAAGAAAAATATATCAAACCAAGCGTTTTTCTTAGTTATAAGCAAAATTTGGTTTACTTTTTGCAGCTCTCACTATTTTTATCCATTTTCTTCCTTATTACCAGCTTTAGATAATAACAAGAATTGTCCGCGGACAATAAAGCTCGCCCTAACGAGAGCTTGTCACAAAGAAAAGTCATTTCCTAAGTCAAGGTAAAAAGGTCATGGCCCAAAATGAATTTTTTTTAAAGTAGGTCAAACTCCAAGGTCAAGACTACAAGGTCCAAGGTCATGGTCGAATGTGAACTGTGTTGGAAGGACGTGTCCATGTGTGAAATATCAAGGCTGTAGGTTAATAAAAGGACATGAGATATAGGCCAGGTAAAAAAAATTAAAAGTAGGTCAAACTCCAAGGTCAAAGTCACAAGGTCTAAGGTCATGGTCAAATGTGAACGGTGTTGGAAGGAGGTTTCCATATGTGAAATATCAAGACTGTAGGTGTAAAAAGACATGAGATATAGGCCAGGTTAAAGTTTTTTGAAAGTAGGTCAAACTCCAAGGTCACAAGGTCCGTGGTCATGGTCAAATGTGAATGGTGTTGGCAGGAGGTGTCCATATGTGAAATATCAAGGCTGTAGGTGTAAAAGGACATGAGATATAGGCCAAGTTAAAGTTTTTCAAAAGTAGGTCAAACTCCAAGGTCAAGGTCAAAAGGTCCAAGGTCATGGTCAAATGTGAACGGTGTTGGAAGGAGGTGTCCATATGTGAAATATCAAGACTGTAGGTATAAAAAGACATGAGATATAGGCCTGGTTAAAGTTTTTTTAAAAGTAGGTCAAACTTCAAGGTCAAGGTCACAAGGTCCAAGGTCATGGTCAAATGTGAACTGTGTTGGTAGGTGTCCATATGTGAAATATCAAGGCTGTAGGTGTAAAAGGACATGAGAAATAGGCCAGGTTAAAGTTTTTTAAAAGTAGGTCAAACTCCAAGGTCAAGGTCACAAGGTCCAAGGTCATGGTCAAATGTGAATGGTGTTGGAAGGAGGTGTCCATATGTGAAATATCAAGACTGTAGGTATAAAAAGACATGAGATATAGGCCAGGTTAAAGTTTTTTAAAAGTAGGTCAAACTCCAAGGTCAAGGTCATAAGGTCCAAGGTCATGGTCAGATGTGAATAGAGTTGGAAGGAGGTGTCCATATGTGAAATATCAAGACTGTTGGTGTAAAAAGACATGAGATATAGGCCAGGTGAAAGTTTTTTAAAAGTAGGTCAAACTCCAAGGTCAAGGTCACGAGGTTCAAGGTCATGGTCAAATGTGAATGGTGTTGGTAGGAGGTGTCCATATGTGAAATATCAAGGCTGTATGTGCAATAGGGCATAAGATATAGACCAGGTTAAAGTTTTTTTTAGGCCAGGTTAAAGTTTTTTAAAAGTAGGTCAAACTCCAAGGTCAAGGTCACAAGGTCAAAGGTCATGGTCTCAAATGAAAGGTCTTGGTGAGAGGTATCCACATGTGAAATATGAAGGCTGTAGGTGTAATAGGGCATTAGATATAGGCCAGGTTAAAGTTTTTTTTTAAAATGGTCAAAAAGTGGGTCAAACTCCAAGGTCAAGGTCACAAGGTCAAAGGTCATGGCCTCAAATCAAAGGCCTTAGTTAGAGGTACCCACAGGTGAAATATGAAGGCTGTATCTCTAACAGGGCATGAGATATGGGCCAGGTTAAAGTTTTTGCGGACGCTGACGCCGACGCTGACGCCGACGCCGACATCCGGGGGTATGACAATAGCTCTTCCGAGACTATCGTCCCGCGCGGGCGAGCTAAAAAGTGTCATCTGTTGTGTCCATCTAAAGCGGACTAGCTCATAAAGACACCATTTTGCTTTTGTTGCTCCGTTTCCTATCGCTAACGCCACATGTTGAACGCGTAAAAGAAAGCGAAATGTACCATCCGAGTACTATTACACTTTAATTGACCAAACAGAGAAAATTGAAATAACCGAAAAGGGTCTTGTCATTTATCAACCGAACATTATAGACTAAATGTAAAAAAATACATTTGCTAAAAAGGCCAATTACTGAAACAGCTTTATTTCGTTATTTAGGATATGCGCAGTAAGTTGCGCAGTAACAACTGGAGGATCTGTCCTTAAGGCCTGTCTATACATTTAAAATTATTTTCTTTTTGTTGATATTATTTAACGTTATATAAATATTTAGCCGAAGTTAATTAATTATAAGCACATTTGGTCATTTAGTAAAATCATTCACAATGCGTCTTCTTCATAACCACATAAGAAATACAATCTGAAAATGATTAGTTTTCTCCTAGCAAATTGATACTTCTTGTCCATCGTTAGATGAGTGAATGAATATAAACTCTTAGACAATTCAAGTTGCATATAAAGCTTTGGTAGTTCTAGCAATCTTAACATAATGCTAATTTTTTAATTTCACTCACCTGTGGTAGTAATATTAATCACAGCGCTTTCCTCGTAGACATGTTTCATGTGCAATATTTAGTTTGATAAGAAAACTGAGAAGTAAAAAGAATTTCTTTTCTTTCCCATTCTTCCGAATGGGTTGTAATAAATAAAAAAAAAATAAATATTGCTACGAAACTCATTATAGCCCAGCAGATAAATTGGATTTTTTATCAAAATCATGCATTTAGTGATGCAAGGATGAAACTTGGCACAAACATTCATATTGGGTCTCTCATCAGAAAACACCCGTTAGCCACCTGAAAATTCAACATGGCGGCCATTTTTCAAGATGGCCGCCAAATCGTAATAGGAATTATACCCCTACAAACTTTGTATAGATTTTAAGGACGAATTCTCGAGAAATTAAACGTTATGATTACTGCAATGTGCAGAGGGATGAAGAAATGGTATAAAGATGTACTAATGGGTCATTATGGCCGCTTTTCGTCAACATGGCCGCCAATTTATTCGGAAAATCCATTTTTTTCTGAATCTTTTTTTCTGCAGCAAAAATTTTCATTATTCCCGAAAAGCATTACAGGATCTTTACGAGTCTCCTTCTTCCTAATGGCTACATCGGCGATAGAGAAGTTTCTTTGAAAATTTATGCAAGAATGTTATGAACCAACCAGGCACACATTGTTAGCTGCACTGCTGTGAAACCTAGAAAAGGGTCAGGTGTCGGTTTATCAAAATTTTATTTCTATTTGGACGATTGTTAAGTGTCCAATATGCAATCTAGTGAGCCATATATTTATATCATAATATGTCTGTCCTACTGCATTATGTTTGTTATATGTATTAGCTAGATAGCTAAATCTGATTGAACAAGATGTTCATCACAAGAGAGCCAAAACAGCGGAATGGGACATTGAATACTAAAATGGTGTAGATCCCACACCAATACTTCAGCCAAGAAATGGCTGGAGAAGCAGAATCTCGCCTAAATCATTGGTTTGGATTTTAATTTTACCTTATTGGCACACAGTGTATCCATAAATAGGGATACACTGTTGAATTGTTGCCCTCAAACTTCTTCTGCTTGAAGAAGCTCCTTCTGTGGCAACAATACCTGGTCATTTTCCAGTCATTACTACTAATCAATATGTCTTGGCAATTGATAAAATGATTAAATGACAGTTGCCAGAACAGAACGATGAAGATGATTGTGTTATTATGCTTTGTAGTCAACATATTGAAATGGATGCTCTCAAATCTATTGATACTCTAATACACTTTATTGGTTGGGTCGGCGCTATTGTAGATGCTGATTGAGCTCATAAAGCTCCAATTGGAACTGAAGAATTATGATATTTGTCCCTTTGTATTGTTTCTAGAACACGACCAGTTCACATATCAAAAATATATGTATTAGCAGATCAAATATGCCAATAAATAATATGGCAATGCAACTAATGAAAATGATGACACATGCCATTATTTTAGGTCTTGTGCCTCAGGCACGTCATGGTGAAAGTCTGCAGTTACATTTTAATACGCCTGAATGGTCATATAATGTTATGGCACTGGTCATCTCTTTATCTGCTCCTTCATCGGTTCTTTTGTCCTTAGCAATGTCTTGTGTGTGTAACTCCTCTTACAGTCTCTATCGGAAGATAATCAAACATGAGAGAATGAAACCCCACTCCAGATTGTCTAGTAAACTGTTGTACATGCCACTCTAGGCATTCTTGAATTATCTGCCATCAAATTGAAAGTATGGCCAATTTCTTGTGCGCGCAACCCGCAACTCCTATAGTTTTTTTTACATTGAACTATCAAGCGCTGAGTTTACCCATACCCTTTTGTTCATTTACTTTGTATACTATGCACGCTGGATACCTGTTCATCTTCAAAACAAGTCATCTTTTAAACAAATGTACCCAGTAGGCTCAAGGTTTTTCAATCGGAATAAATGAATTTCACCATGTCATTAACAATTGACAGGTTAGATACCATGAACAGACAGCTTGGGATCAACAGCAACTCTTCAAATAATTTGGAAAGATGCACACTGCCATGACAGATATGGTAAATCGTTTTAAGAGGAAAATTCAGAACTGCTTACTCTTTACATGAAGATAATAGCCACCCCAATGGCTTTTGAAATGGTCAAATCCAATGCCTAACTGGAGGAACCTACTTAAATTAATGCATTAATATGGATTTCAGACGGATGAATGCTACTTCTATTGGCCTCGTAGAGTCGAATGTACTAGTACTTTGCTTCTTTTGAATTAAGTAAATCAGAATCAGGGGCCCGTATTATCAACGATCCTACGACTAGGTTTTGAGTAATTACTTGTAGCAACAAATCTGATTGGTCCAATCTGATTTCTAGTGCCATCAGATGTATCGTTACGCAGTTTACAAAGAACCTGGTCTTACGATTGTTGATAATAAGGGCCAAGCTCCTGGTGATTGAAAGCTAAAGATCATAAAATAAAATTTTCAGCCTTTCTTGAAGTTGTTCATAACTTTCCAATCATGAGGAAGTTACCTCATTTAAATATTGCCTTATCAAAAAAATCTTTCCCATTTCCATTTATTTGGGGCTGAAAACTTCACACCAATACTAAGTCCCATATTGCCCCATTTCTGGAAAAAACAAAGTTGCAGCTGCAGATCCAAGACCAGTAATTTATGCCATCATAGTTGATTGATAAGTTGAAGCTTCATGGGTATTCATAGGTCAATCGAGTTCATTTTTTAATGTATACAGATACAGCATCCTAAAATCTAAAACTAGTTCTACAAAGCATAGACACTACATCAAATAAGAGTAATAGACCAAAGGCAGTCCACCTAAGTAAGGCGGTTATGTTTGGAGGACAATGACAACAACACTGATTTTCCAATTTCTGGTTGAAAAAATATGTTCAGATACGCCAGCAAAACATTGTCATATTGGAGCAAGGGAATAAAGAGATGTGCATAACCAGTCTTGAGGGAACTGTGTCTTGTAATCACGAGGAAATACGTGTTTGATAATTAAGCCATCGCCACAGATATCCTTATACGTGTATCAACGATATTGGTGTTGAAGAGCTTTCGTTAAGGGTATCACTTTATGGTGGATGTCACTACATACAATACACTGTATTTATTTTGGGAATAATGCGAAAGAAAGGGAGAGATACTCTTGTAGTTCACGCCTTCTCTGGCTGTGATGTTGTTTCAGCTTTACGTTGATAGGGCAAGAGGCTGCTATCTGCTATCCTAAAAGTAATTGGAAATTTAAGTAAAACAGATAAAAAAGATATTGGTCATGCATATAAAAGACGGATCTATCTCTTTTCATATTACCAGTGTAAGACTGGAAATGTTTTCACACTAAGTTATATATACCATGTAAAAAAGTTTAGCAACACTGACTTTGTTAATTGAAAAACAAGAGGACCATGATGGTCCTATATCGCTCACCTGAACCAAAATGATATGAGCAACACTTTTGTTCAATTCAATAAACATTTATGACTGTAAGACTGAAAACTAACTTATAGTCAATAACTTTGTGAAAATCAAACTCATCTGAGATCTTATGGTGCCAAACATTGTGTCCAGGTTTTTCTTGATTGATAAATAATCACAGATTCTAGAGTATAAACAAGGTCGAAAACAGCCAAAGACGGTAATTTTTTCAAATTCAAGGGCACACAATTCTCGACTTTCTGATCACATCAGACTGAAAATCTACCTCATCCAAGATATTGTGTCTCCAACATAGTGTCCAAGATTTGTCTTGATTGGTCAATAATTGAAGATTCTAGAGTGTAAACAAGGTCAAAAAGCAGCCAGAAACGGCTATTTTGTTAAAATTCAAGGGCACATAACTCTCAACTTTCTGATCGGATCAGACTGAAAATCAAACTCATCTGACATATTATGGTCCAAAACATTGTGTCCAAGTTTTGTCTTGATTGATTGATAATTGTAGATTCTAGAGTGTAAACAAGGTCGAAAACAGCCGAAAAAGACAATTTTATCAAATTCAAGGGCACATAACTCTCGCCTTTCTGGTCATATCACACTAAAAATCAAACTCATCCGAAATCTTATCCTCTCAAACATTGTGTCCAAGACTTGTCTTGATTGCACAATAATTGAAAATTCTAGAGTGTAAACAAGGTCGAAAACAGTCAAAAACGACAATTTTGTCAAATTCAAGGGCACATAAGTCTGGACTTTCTTGTCTTATCAGATTGAAAATTCTAGTCATCTGAGATCTTATGATCTCTAACATTGTGTCCAGGTTTTGTCTTGATTGATTGATAAATGTAGATTCTAGAGTGTAAACAATGTCGAAAACAGCCGAAAATGACAATTTTATCAAATTCAAGGGCACGTAACTCTTGTCTTTTTTGTCAGATCACACTGAAAATGAAACTCATCCGAAATCTCATGGTCTCAAACATTGTGTCCAAGATTTGTCTTGATTGGTCAATAATTGTAGATTCTAAAGTGTAAAAAAGGTCGAAAACAGTCAAAAACGACAATTTTGTCAAATTCAAGGGCACCTAACTCTCTTCTTTCTGGTCAGATCACACTGAAAATCACACTCATCCAAGATCTTATGGTCTCAAACATTGTGTCCAAGATTTGTCTTGATTGGACAATAATTGAAAATTGTAGAGTGTAAACAAGGTCGAAAACAGTCAAAAACGACAATTTTGTCAAATTCAAGGGCACATAAGTCTCGACTTTCTTGTCTTATCAGATTGAAAATTCAACTCATCCGAGATCTTATGATCTCCAACATTGTGTCCAAGTTTTGTCTTGATTGATTATCAAATGTAGATTCTAGAGTATAAACAATGTCGAAAACAGCCGAAAATGACAATTTTATCAAATTCAAGGGCACGTAACTCTAGTCTTTTTTGTCAGATCACACTGAAAATCAAACTCATCCAAGATCTTATGGTCTCAAACATTGTGTCCAAGATTTGTCTTGATTGGTCAATAATTGTAGATTCTAGAGTGTAAACAAGGTCAAAAACAGTCAAAAACGACAATTTTGTCAAATTCAAGGGCACATAACTCTCGACTTTCTCATCTAATCAGACTGAAAATTAAACTCATCTGAGATCTTATGGTCTCCATCATTGTGTTCAAGATTTGTCTTGATTGGTCAATAATTGTAGATTCTAGAGTGTAAACAAGGTCGAAAACGGTCGAAAACGGCAATTTTGAAAAATTCAAGGGCACATAACTTTTGACTTTTTCATCTGATCTGACTGAAAATCGAACTCATCCAAGATCCTATAGTCTCCAATATTATATCCAAGTTTTGTATTGATTGGGCAATAATTGTAGATGCTAGAGTGTAAACAAAGTTAAAAACAGCATTTTTCGTCATTCAGGGGCAGATAACTCCACACTTTCTGGTCCGATCTGGCCCATAATCGAACACATCCGAGAACTTATGACCATACTTGTTTTGACAAAGTTTGGTCAAGATTGACTAATATTTGTGGATGCTAGAGTGTAAACACCAAATTGTGGACAGACGGACAGACGGACAGACGGACAGACGGACAGACGGACGGACGACGGACAAAAAGCGATCACAATAGCTCACCTCGAGCACTTCGTGCTCAGGTGAGCTAAAAAGTATTTTGTGTGATATTTATTTCACAACCGTTATATATATTTTGGCATATGCATTTACGCAGAACATTCAAAGGTCGCTTTGTGGTAACGTTAAATATTGTGTTAGAAACATTGTCTTGACGTAGGTGAGGGGTCAAAATAAAAAGTTACAATAGAATTCGGTATCGACTGTGCGGCCATTTTCAAGCCAGAACAACCGTGAAAAGTTTTCTAATCCACTTAAATTGTGTGTACATAGTATCTTTATCAAGAGATTGAACGTCATTCGCGTCAGTACGATCACGCACACGTCTTCCTTAAATGCACCGTATGTGCTCTATGGGTGACAAATCAGAAAGAAATGGATGATAATGGGAGTCCATCAGTGTTGTATACGCTTAATTTGGCTTAAAGCATTTAGGACTCTATACCAGTCAAGTCTGGTGCGTTCATGGTGTAGCGTCAGGGAAATTACAACGTATGGTCAACGTCTAGTAACCGTTCATCTGTGGAGACGATCACGGATGGTGAGTGTGGATACTCTATATTGAAATTCTTGTGGAAGCCACTCGTAAGTTTTGGTGTTGATAAGGAACATCTTTGCCGTGACGTAACGAAATTATGACGGTCATCTTCTCGTGGCCTTTTTCTACGACGTCCTTGACCGGGACTATCTCAAACCACACAAATTGGCTCAAATAGCATCCTCAAATTGTTACTTATGCTTTGAGATGCGCAAAATTCAAAACGGCATCTTATTCGCCGGTTCTGTCACGTAGAAACACATTAGCGATATAACGTCCTTCTAACGTAAGTCCATGGCGTAGTCCCACAGCGTTGCAGAAAATTCTTTTTAGTGGTCTTTCTTATGCTGGGCAAAGACAATTACGTTCACACCTAAATGTTTTCTAGAACTATGCTCCATACACATGAATACCATGGCAGACATGAAAACCGGAAATGCGCACCTGGAGTGCGAGACGCACGCGATTGCGGTATAAAATTCACCTGTTTGTGTTCTCTAGCTATAATCTATTGTGTAAACGTTTGATTTTATGTTAAAATAAAACTATTTTGGTTACTACAGATATTTACATTTTGTTGCAAAACTTTTTTTATTATGTATATGATATAATATCCCAAACTAGCGCAATTTTGAAACACACACAAAGCATGGTGTTCACCAAGCAGAATTTGCTGTGGCTGCAAGAAGACATGAAAAGATTGATGCTATCGGTTTAGCCTACCCTGCCCTTGATTGTGCCGATGTAAATGCTGACGCTCCAGGAAAGCATGTTGGTAAACTATGTATGTTACAATTTAAGGAAACCCAGGCTAGATAATCTATGTAACCGGTTTGGAGTAAGCATACGAACATACACCGTTGCGTCCTATGTCACATTATTTCTGACCAAAACGAAGGAACCATAGAGCTTTTACCAAGTTAAACCGTTCCTATTGAAAACAAGAGGACCCTGAGGGCCCTAAATCGCTCACCTGAGTAATGTTTTAATAATGCCAAATAACTTTGCATATGTTACGCATTGTTGTCACAGAGAAGAATTTGGCCATGTAGTTTAGGAGGACATGTTGTTTACAGAAATTGATCAGCTTTTATGACATTTCTAATTTTCTGATGCCACAGCAACCAGAGTTTTTCATAGATTTCAATTCTTTTAGCAATTTTTATAAGGGACCACCCAATAAACATTACTGCCAAGTTTGGTTGATTTTGACCGAGAAGTTAAGGAGGAGATGTCGTTAAAAGAAGTTGTTGAGCTTTTGTGAAAATTCCCATTTTCCAATGCCACGGCAACCATAGTTTTCCATGGATTTCAATTCTTTTAGCAATTTTTATACGGGAACACCCAAGGAACATCTCTGCCATGTTTGGTTGATTTTAACCCAGAATTTAAGGAGGAGATGTCGTTTAAAGAAATGGTTGAGCTTTTGTGAAATTTACCATTTTCCGATGCCACGGCAACCAGAGTTTTTCACGGATTTCAATTCTTTTAGCAATTTCTATAAGGGACCACCTAAGGAACATTTCTGCCAAGTTTGGTTGATTTTAACCCAGAAGTTAAGGAGGGGATGTCGTTTAAAGAAATAGTTGAATTTTATTGAAATTACCCATTTTCCGATGCCACGGCAACCAGAGTTTTTCATGGATTTCAATTCTTTTAGCAATTTTTATAAGGGACTACCCAAGGAACACTTCTGCCATGTTTGGTTGATTTAACCCAGAAGTTAAGGAGGAGATGTCGTATAAAGAAATTGTTGAGCTTTTGTGAAATTTCCCATTTTCTGATGCCACGGCAACCAGAGTTTTTCATGGATTTCAATTCTTTTAGCAATTTTTATAAGGGACTACCCAAGGAACATTTCTGCGAAGTTTGGTTGATTTTGACCCAGAAGTTAAGGAGGAGATGTCGTTTAAAGAAATTGTTGAGCTTTTGTGAAATTTCCCATTTTCTGATGCCACGGCAACCAGAGTTTTTCATGGATTCCAATTCTTTTAGCAATTTTTATAAGGGACCACCCAAGGAACATCTCTGCCAAGTTTGGTTGATTTTGACCCATAAGTTAAGGAGGAGATGTCGTTTAAAGAAATTGTTGAGCTTTTGTGAAATTTCCCATTTTCTGATGCCACGGCAACCAGAGTTTTTCATGGATTTCAATCATTTTAGCAATTTTAATAAGGGACCACCCAAGGAACATTTCTGCCAAGTTTGGTTGATTTTGACCCAGTAGTTTAGGAGGAGATGTCGTTTAAAGAAATTGTTGAGCTTTTGTCAAATTTCCCATTTTCCGATGCCACGGCAACCAGAGTTTTTAATGGATTTCAATCATTTTAGCAACTTTTATAAGGAACCACCCAAGGAACATTTCTGCCAAGTTTGGTTGATTTTGACCCAGTAGTTTAGGAGGAGATGTCGTTTAAAGAAATTGTTGACGCCGTGACGGACAGACGGACAGATGGACAGACGGACAGACGGACGCCGGACATTGATAGATCACAATACCTCACCTTGAGCACTTCATGCTCAGGTGAGCTAAAAACAGCTTCCCATAACATTTACTAGAAATTAAAATGACCTTAATGTTAAGAAGATCCGCCTTGAATTAGAAAGCCTACATGAACTTTATTACATTTTTGTTGGAAAGAAACACTATGCCTAAAGGTTGATAAATTTCGCTTATTTTGCCCAGTATTGTTAAAAAACATATGAAAGAAGGATTTTATGCATAGAATATGCTAAAATTCTATTTTCTTGTGTTTATAAACATACATTTTGGTATAAAAATTACAAAAATCGGCCAATTATATCAAGTTTTAGGGTGAAAACGATATTTTCAATTCGGCAATGGCGGCCATCTTGAAAAATGGCGGCCATCTTGAATTTTTGAGTGGCTAACGGGTTTTTAAGAAACTACATGGTCTTATGAATGTATGTGCCAAATTTGATGCTTGCATCATTAAATGCATGATTTTTACACTAATCTGCTTAGCTATTAGGAACAATAAAAAGAAACCATGTTTCCAATCCTTATGAATAAAATTGGCGCTTTAACTATCACATTTTGGCATTTCCCGAGTTTTAAAGTCATTTTGAAGGCCAAGGTCAAATATCTCAACAACGGGCCAACGCTTTTCTTTCAAATTTCACACAAAGTTACATTAATATCTGGACAATATATCTGTAAAGTTTCATAGAAATCGTGTTTCAAATAAAACGTGTGGAGATAGTTTGGTAAAGTTGGTCGTTAAAAAATAGCGAAATTCTTCGAAAGAAAGAAGAATGAATATTTCGGAAAAAATATACATGGAATATCAAATATAAGCCCATAAATGTTTAACGCATATATCAAAAAAACATGCATACAAATTTTCACGCATCTTGGGCTGAAAATAAGAAAGATATGCGACTTAGAATAACCCCTATTGTGTTTCAGTCCATCTTACCCCACCCACTTTATTTACCCATATCTCAAAAAATAAGCCGAAACCAGATTTTTTACACATACAAATTAAAGATATTATGTAACCCTATCAATCCACGAAATTTAAAGAAAATCTATTTTTTGACCCCTTATTGCAACCCATCCTTTGGTCAATTAAAATATTTTGGTGTCTAGTAATGGGTTAAATGTCCTACATGTCATAGAGACCAATTTTGTCTGGACATGGAAGTTATAATATTGAATCCTTTCCCAAACAGCAACATGTAAGGGCAATTCAAATTGGAAAGCTGTTACAGACGAAATGAATGACCTTGATCTTTGACAAAATAACATGTCCGCCTTTCTTCTTTGCCTTCATGTTTCCCTTGAGCCTTTTAATCTTATAGGGATGTCAATTAGAGAAAGGGTTAAAAACTTGAAATATCTCAGGATGACTAGACAGACAATATCAAGCCAGTAAACCATCTCTAATTTCTAGATAAGAGGGGGTAAATGCATTCTAAGTTTGTTATTGCAAATCAAGATCCTAAGTTGTGGGTACTCATTCACCTATTACTGCACAGTGACACCTTTTGACTCCCTCACAAGAAAAAAGAAGCAATTTTTTCATTTCCCACGTTTTCTAAACCATGTTTGAAATTTTTTAACATCTCAACAGTTTGAAATTGACGTCTACAACACTTTTCAAATTGGAACAGTCTAATATGTTGCTGTCTGGTAATGTGTTAAATTGTCTCGGTGAGTCAATTCTAAGGACCTCTATGGATAAGGCGAGAAATCTCCCTAAAAGGCTCTAATGGAAAAGTAAATTTTCAAAACATGCAAAATGATGATAATTTTACCCCCTTCGCTGCCCCGTGACGGCCTGATCCGTCATGCGAAAATGTCGCTATACTGCCCAATGACGGCCTGGGCCGTCATGAGGGGGTATCGATGTTGTTTTTTTTTTCAAAGTTTAAGAACAAAAAATGTAAAATGCAAAATGAATAAAAATATATTCACTGAATAGCATGTTCAATTATCTTTCAGAAAATATAAGGTTTTATATAGTTTTTTTGAATTATTTTTTAGTTATAAGTTCATTTCTTACACTACCGTCAATTTCTTGGAAAATAGTCTGGCAAATAGGAACCAATTTTCCAATATTTGTCTGGCAGCGAAGGGGTTAAGCTATATTGTTAGATGTATACCTTAATCATACAAGAGGACCCTGAGGGCCCTAAATCGCTCACCTGAGTAATGGTTTAATAATGCCAAATAACTTTGCATATGTTACGCATTGTTGTCCCAGAGAAGAATTTGGCCATGTAGTTTAGGAGGACATGTTGTTTACAGAAATTGATCAGCTTTTATGACATTTCCCATTTTCTGATGCCACAGCAACCAGAGTTTTTCATAGATTTCAATTCTTTTAGCAATTTTTATAAGGGACCACCCAATGAACATTACTGCCAAGTTTGGTTGATTTTGACCGAGAAGTTAAGGAGGAGATATTGTTAAAAGAAGTTGTTGAACTTTTGTGAAAATTCCCATTTTCCGATGCCACAGCAACCATAGTTTTCCATGGATTTCAATTCTTTTAGCAATTTTTATAAGGGACCACCCAAGGAACATCTCTACCATGTTGGGTTGATTTTAACCCAGAATTTAAGGAGGAGATGTCGTTTAACGAAGTTGTTGTGCTTTTGTTAAATTTACCATATTCCGATGCCATGGCAACCAGAGTTTTTCATGGATTTCAATTCTTTTAGCAATTTTTATAAGGGACCACCTGAGGAACATTTCTGCCAAGTTTGGTTGATTTTAACCCAGAAGTTAAGGAGGAGATGTCGTTTAACCCTTTCCCAAACAAGACCTGGTTTTGACGTCTCTAATAAGTGAGGCTTGGGAAAACATTGAGTCAAAAGGAGAAAGTGTTGATAATCAGCACTTTCTCCTTTTGACTCAATATTTTCTTAGCCATATTGTACGCAAATCCAACCTTAATTAGCATTCATTTTGTCATCTGAAGCAGCTTTGGAATTGGACTTCCCGAAAATTCTGTCGTTTGGGAAAGGGTTAAAGAAATAGTTGAATTTTTGTGAAATTTCCCATTTCCCGATGCCACGGCAACCAGAGTTTTTCATGGATTTCAATTCTTTTTACAATTTTTATAAGGGACTACCCAAGGAACATTTCTGCCAAGTTTGGTTGATTTTGACCCAGAAGTTAAGGAGATGTCGTTTAAAGAAATTGTTGAGCTTTTGTAAAATTTCCCATTTTCCGATGCCACAGCAACCAGAGTTTTTCATTGATTTCAATTCTTTTAGCAATTTTTATAAGGGACTACCCAAGGAACATTTCTGCCAAGTTTGGTTGATTTTGACCCAGAAGTTAAGGAGATGTCATTTAAAGAAATTGTTGAGCTTTTGTGAAATTTCCCATTTTCTGATGCCACTGCAACCAGAGTTTTTCATGAATTCCAATTATTTTAGCAATTTTTATAAGGGACCACCTAAGGAACATTTCTGCCAAGTTTGATTGATTTTGACCCAGAAGTTAAGGAGGAGATGTCGTTTAAAGAAATTGTTGAGCTTTTGTGAAATTTCCCATTTTCCGATGCCACGGCAACCAGAGTTTTTCATGGATTTCAATTATTTTAGCAATTTTAATAAGGGACCACCCAAGGAACATTTCTGCCAAGTTTGGTTGATTTTGACCCAGTAGTTTAGGAGGAGATGTCGTTTAAAGAAATTGTTGACGCCGTGATGGACAGACGGACAGACGGACGCCGGACAATGATAGATCACAATACCTCACCTTGAGCACTTCGTGCTCAGGTGAGCTAATAAAAACTGATTTTGTTCAATCAAAACGATTCAACATGTACAGATAACTCTTGGTTTCTGTACCTACCTCCAAATTACATTTTCTTACCCCACCGGTATTCATTTAAGGTTTACGAACTGAGAATGAAATGCAGAGCCAGAGGCGAAATTTGAAAAGTGCCAGTAATTCATAAACCGTGTTACATTTTCATTCCAAAAACAAACACAATCATTTTGTATGGTTCAGAATTTTGATTTAATGCATACTTATGGAAATATTTGACAAAAATGTTCAAAATTACCTCCCTTGCATATGAATATAGAGTAAAATAGTATAGTCTATCGGTTATAACTGTAGACTTGTATACAAACACTAAAAACAAATACATAGTTTTAACATTTACCAAAACATTTATCGTGAGCTATACGAGCGAATTAATGTCCTAATTCTTTTATTTCCAAAAGAGGAAGTGTTTGTGTTGGGCCATTTATCAACAACAAGAAGTAAAGTGTTTGTATACAACTCTACTTTTATAGCCGATGAGTTATATTTGTAAATTATTTTCTTCTTGAAGCATAATCTTGAAATCCGGCATGGTGAATCAACTTATGTGAAGTGTATTTACAAGTGTGTGTAATTGGATGCATTTCGTACGGCTAGAAAGTAGTGTTTTCATTCTCAGTTCGTAAACCTTAACTAGAATTAAGTTTTCTATGATTTTATTAGTAAGATTTTTTCTGTAAATGTAAGGACAATTGGTGTTGAAAATATACACCAGTTTTTGTTTTGTCCTTAATGTGCATGCGCATCATTGAAACAAGTTTAAAGGCGAAATCTTCCCTCCAAAAATATGGCAATTGGTATATGAGCACTATTTTTAGTATATAAGTATGTTTCCCCCCCTGACCCAGGAAATCCTTTTTACCCAGGAAGCATATGGTCAAGTGACACAACATATGTCAATGGGAAGCTGGGTCAAGGGGCGGAACGATATTCACCAGCCCAGGGAAGGTAGGTATTCCCCGGTTTTAAAGTTGTTTCAATGATGCGCATGCGCAATACGGACAAAACCAAAGCTGCCATATGATGTCAACACCATTTATCCTTGTATCTGTAGAAAATAAATTGAAAATAAAACAAAAAGAAATTTCATTTTACGTCTATGAATACCGGTAGTATAAAAAACAAGAGGACCATGATGGTCCTATATCGCTCACCTGAACCAAAATGATATGAGCCACTGTTTTGTTCAATTCAATTGGTATTTAAGACTGAAAACAACTTATGGTCAATAACTTTGTGTCAAGTTTTGTCTTGATTAGTCACTATTTGAGGTTTTTAGAGTAAAAGTTTGAATGGCAGATAACTATTCTGATTATTCTATAATTCATTTATCCAAGATCTTATCGTAATTAACATCATAATCCAAATTTCGTCTTGATTGTTCATTCGAAACAGCAATTTTGTCAGATTTAAGGGCACATGCATGACTGACCACTTTCTCATTTGATTGCAGAAAATTCAGCTCATGCAAGGTCTTACAATCAGCAGCATAGTGCCAAAGTATTGTCTTGGTTGATCAATAATTGTAGATTCTAGAGTGTAAACAGGGTCGAAAACAGTCAAGAACAGCAATTTTGTCAAATTCAAGGGCACATAACTCTTGACTTTCTGATTCAATCAGACCAAAAATCAAACTTATTTGAGACTTTATGGTCTCCAACATTGTATCTAAGTTTTGTCTTGATTGGTCAATATTTGTAGATTCTAGAGTATAAACAAGGTGGAAAACAGTCGAAAACGGCAACTTTGTCAAATTCAAGGGCACATAACTCTCGGCTTTCTAAACAGATCTGACTGAAAATCAAACTCATCCGAAATTATATAGTCCCAAACAATGTGTCCAAGTTTTGTCTTGGTTGATCAATAATTATAGATTCTAGAGTGTAAACAGGGTCGAAAACAGTCAAAAACGGCAATTTTGTCAAATCCAAGGGCACATAACTCTCGACTTTCTGGTTCAATCTAACCAAAAATCAAACTCATTTGAGATCTTATGGTCTCCAACATTGTGTCTAAGTTTTATCTCGATTGATATATAATTGTAGATTCTAGAGTGTAAACAAGGTGGAAAACAGTCGAAAACAGCAACTTTGTCAAATTCAAGGGCACATAACTCTAGTCTTTCTGGTCTGATCAGACTGAAAATCAAACTCAACTGAAATCTTATAGTCCGCAACATTGTGTCCAAGTTTTGTCTTGATTGATCAATAATTGTAGATTCTAGAGTGTAAACAAGGTCGAAAACAGTCCAAAACAGCAATTTTGTCAAATTAAAGGGCACATAACTCTCGTCTTTCTGGTCAGATCAGACTGAAAATCGAACTCATCCGAGATCTTATGGTCTCCAACATTTCATCTAAGTTTGGTCTTGATTGATCAATAATTGTAGATACTAGAGTATAAACAAAGTCAAAAACAGCATTTTTTGACATTCAAGGGCAGATAACTCAGCACATTCTGGACCGATCAGGCCCATAATCGAACTCATCCGAGAACTTATGCCCATACTTACTTTGACCAAGTTTGATCAAGATTGGCCATCTTTTGTGGATGCTAGAGTGTAAACACCAAATTGTTGACAGACGGACAGACAGACGGACAGACAGACGGACAGACGGACGGACGGACGGACGACGGACATTGAGTGACCACAATAGCTCACCTTGAGCACTTCGTGCTCAGGTGAGCTAAAAAAAAAAAGAAATTATTTAGGTAGGCGTAAAAATCAAGAGTTATCTGCACCTATAGAATTTTATAAATAGCAAAAATCAGTATTCATTTCATTATGGTAGGGTGATTATTGAGCAAAAAGTCCTCTATTTTTGGAGTAGGTGGGACACCTCTGTTAACAAGACATGTTATATACCAAAATATTCGTAAGGGTCTGTAGTTTTCAAAGCTGCCTGGATCATTCGCTGATCCAGGTGGCGTTCTGAGAAATCCAAGATGGCCGCCAAGATGGCGGCCATCTGGAACTTTCCTTCCACATACTTTATAAACCAAGGCATGTCTAATGAATATTGCAATTGGTTCATTTTCTTTATTTTTTTCTAGTAGAAGGATGATTGTTGTTTATGATAAAATAAAAAAAATCAAATCTATTTTACCAAAAATATGTTTTTTAATGCTAAAAATATAAAATTTATGGTAAAAATGCCTATTATAGTGACTAACATTGTCAATAATTCAGAGATGGTTTAAATTTTTCATTTTTATTGTGTATCATGAAGTAAAATAAAGTCTGTACAATAGATATTCCTGATTTTAAACAAAAAATCATGGAATATCTATTAAATTGAACATTTCATAATAGGACCGTCCAATTGTCTGAATTCGCTGTTTTTTTAACTGAAAATGGAAGATTTCCTGTATTACTTATAAGATGATTTTAATTGGTAAGTATAGCTTCCTATTACATTATAATAGCATAAATATTATTAAGAGAGCCATAAAAAATAAAACATTGGGTAATGAATTTTATTATTTTAGAAGTGGTAGGATCAATTACACGAGGTATTTTTTACCCTTGCACCTTGAAGTTTGTTTGGCTCCAGATTTTAAATGTAAACAATACACTATTCAAACAATAATTTCTAATGTGAAATTAACAATATTTATAACTTAAAGGTAAACATTACTTTAAATCATTTTCTACACAATAGAACAACTACATTATCATTTTTTATGTGTTTTGTTTTACTAAAATACTGAATATCAAATCTGTCAAAATGACACTGTTTGTCAGCTGACCTTGTCTGTCAATACTTCTTATTTTTTTAGTTTGCACATCTTTTTGCAGTGAAACTTACACATGCATAACAGTCAAATAATTTCATTTTTTATGTTTCAAACCTTTTCTAAATAAGCCCATTACCAAAATTATTAAAAAAAATCCTTTGTTTTCTATACAAACTGTTAAACACCGGTGCTTAGGTAACTTCCACCCCGTTTAATTTGTCCCTTTCTGTTAGATGACAGAGCCTGCTATTGGAAAGAGTTCAAAGCGCAGGCGCTTGGACATCAGCCCCACAACTTTTGCTGGTTTTGCTTTGAAAAGTTTTCTGATACAAAGACAACATTAAATCCAAAATAATTTGAAAATTTGCTGAATTATTCAAATTTAGAGAGACAATGTACCATATTGGTATTGCACATTTGTGATGATAGGGCTGTTGATAAATTCCCCCCTTGGTCAGTTTTTCAGTCTGTTTCAGAGAATGATGTAACCACTGAGCCAGCCGAAATAATCTTCAACCCCATTATAATGGCTTCCCCTATTGATTTCAGTACAATCTACACTGTATTGAAACGTACTAAAGAGCAAATGAACGCTCTAGGGCAAACTGTCTGTCCAGTTGTCTTTAATATGGGTCTGTTGACTAAAGTACTTGAAATTTTTTGGGCTCGACCAAGTGAGTTTGATGGTGTTGTTCCTATAGAAGGTGGTATGCGTTTTATGATGGCATTATTTGGGGGCATATGATATATAAATTATGGTGACGCTGGATTGAAGGATCTGCTGGTTGAGTCTGATCAGTTTGGACCACTCACTGCAAGTCATATATTATCTGGTAAGGACTATTTGATAAATTGAAATTACTTGACAGTAACTGGTTTGGGTCAAACGGTGAATCTGTCGAAGGTATTACATCACTTGTAGAAGCAGATATTAAGCCTCTGATTGAAATGTTCCGTTCAGAAGGTAGGCAGAACTCACCACTGTTCAAATTTTGGGATGATTACCTAAATGAAGTGTCTCTGCCACTGAAAATGTTTTTAGCATCGTCAAGACATGGAAAATGGGATCTTAATATGTATGCCAAAACCAAACTATTGCCATTTCTGTTCACTTCCAATCGGACTGTTTATTCCAAATTCATGACTTACCAAGTCCTTGCTTTGAAGAGGATACCAGACCAATTGTTGCAATGTTTCAATAGAGGCCTTTTTGTCAGTAAACTAACCAGAGGTTCATTTAATGCAGTACGGAATGATTATGTTTTGGAGGTAACAGAAAACAAGGCCCTGAAATCTTCTGGTGGTATTACCGCTGCAGAATGACCTGATTGAGCGTAACCTCTATTATCATAATTACACGCTTGACTGGTCGTCCTAGTGTATCTCCATTAGTTCTCGTTCAAGTCCGTGAACCAAGTTTAAAAGTTTATATACCTTTTAAATGACCTGTTACATAACTATGTACTTGTCATTGAAATATAAATGTGCGAGTTCCTTGGACCCGGAGGTTCGAGGTTTGAATCACGAACGACTTCTTTTTTCCTTGAATATTTCTTGGATTGAGCGGTTATTACATTTTGTGATATGATATTTTTTACCCTTTTATGTGTATATCTACTCTAATTTATCTAATCTGTAAAGTTATTCTTCAATATCTAAGCCCAAGTGATATTATGCGAACGAGAGAAACCCGAGTGTGCAAGAATAACAATGAATTTTGTGCTAGGCCTGAAATAGACTGGGTCTACCGTGGTGTTATAATAAACCCTCAGTACTGTTATAAAGTCTCGAAACAATGACTTGCATCGATCCGTAGTTATGAGAGTTTAACTCTTTCCCAAACAAGACCTGGTTTTGACGTCCCTAATCGAAATGACTCGGGAAAACATTGAAACAAAAGAAGAAACTGCTGATAACCAGCAGTTTCTCCTTTTGTCTCAATACTTTCTATGCCATATTTTACACAAATTACATCTTTAATAACATCCATTTTGTCATTTGTGGCAGTTTTTGAAGTGGATCACCCTAAAAGTTTGTCGTTTGGGAAAGGATTAATAACAACACCAACGAAATTTACTATTTGTTTGTCTGAAATTATGTTATGGTTAACTGAATGAAATCGTTCCTGATTGCGTATTTCGGCGCATTGAAACAATCTCTTCAAACAGTTGAATTTAGTTCACAAAAAGAAAAAAATATAAACGATTTCGGGGATTTGAACCTCGATCCCAAAAGGCTGAAAGATGATTTTCGGAAACAAACGGATATTTTCGGGAATAAATGTATTCAAATGAAAATTTATTCATTGCATAAAGGTCAAATCATGTCAATGTGTTTTATGAATATCATTGGCATTACACACAATGATTAAGCTTTAGGTCGATGGTTTCTTTCGCGGCCAGTAATAGCTAGATACGCTGATGCCTACAGCCCAAACAAAGATTCAGACTGTCACACAAAGAAGCATCACTCTGATTCAAAATGCCACACAAAAACTTATAATGAGGCAGTAAGTAGCATGCTCAACTTATTCAATGAAACTTTCATTGACCCCTTTTCCCTAACTAATCCTCCATCAAAATTGGTGAATTTTGCTACTGGTGTTGAAGTGTCTGAAGATACTGAGACAAGTTTGCTGAACTGTTTTGATACTGGAAAAAATATGCTTACAAACTTCATTTCAGTGAGACTGACAGAGGAATCACAGAAATGTTTTTTCGAACCAATGGCAAGACCAAATGTGAAAACGATGCGCAAGAGTACTTGCAGTTTAGCAGCTAAAGCCACATCAAACTTCCCTCCAATCAATGGAGAAGAAATGTATTTGCGGCCATTAGCCATCAATGCTTTTACGAAAGTACCTTTACAGGGGGTCTTATCATTTGAAAATTCCCCAGTTCCACTTGGTTTGTTTAGTGACGATGGTGTTATGCTGTCTAAACAAAAAAAATCTGATTTTTTTAGATAAACTTGAGAATATTTCTGGTTCTCCATGTAGTGTAAGTAGTATTGAATTACCAGATTGTATTCTGTTTGATGGTATGGGTGTGGTCAAAATTTTGCAGCCTACTCAAGGAGTCAACCTTACTTTTCGTGACATGGTGTCTAGATTTTGGAGGTACATTCTTTTCCACAGTAACGGTATTTCATATGTGCATGTTGTTTTTGATAGATACATCCCAAATAGTTTGAAAGGTACAGCTCATAGACGACGGGGAGAAAAGACTTCTGTTTCTACACCAGTTGTAATGCAATACAAAATGCCAATTCCTGACTGGAAAAAGCTATTGAGCAGTAGCAGAAGTAAGGCTGAACTAACAAAGATGTACTCACAATACCTGACAGAGAATTGTCAGGATATATTGTCCGACAATCAAGAAATCTACATTTCAGGTGGAATACGTGACCATGTCTTCAGAGTCTGTTCTCATGCCATTTATTACCATAGTTTGTCAAACCAGGAAGAGGCTGACACTAGACTTCTGCTACACTTGATGTATGCGAAGTCTGCAGGTGTTTCAAAAGCTATTGCTCAGTCAAGATACAGACATATTAGTTCTACTTTTACATCATTTTCAGGCATTTGAAATGGACAGGATTTACTTCAGAACTGGAAGAAAAGCTGTCTATACAGATATGACAAGATATATTCCAGTCCATTTCATACATGAGCAGTTATCTGTAGTCCAGAGAACTGTCTTATTGCCTGTTTATTGTATCACTGGTTGTGATACATGTTCTTCATTCTTTG
The DNA here is from genome assembly GCA_963680895.1 of Fragum sueziense. Taxonomy (NCBI): domain Eukaryota; kingdom Metazoa; phylum Mollusca; class Bivalvia; order Cardiida; family Cardiidae; genus Fragum; species Fragum sueziense. Next base: position 77,356,050 of record OY804592.1, on the reverse strand, counting down.
GAATTGGAAAGAAGAAGGCATTTCAGATTATGAAAAATCATTCTTCTAAATTCACTGATCTTTCTGATCTGGAAGCAAGTCGTCGCCTCACACACAGATTTAAATCAGCAGCAGTCACATTTATTGGGTTGTTGTATGGCAGTAGCACATGTGTATCAGTGAATTCCCTCAGAGCATCAATGGTTGTCGAAAGGTCTAAAACTAAACCAAGGAAACTTCCCCCAACTGATGACAGTCTATCTCTTCACCTCCTTCGCTGCTTATACCAATTGATAATCTGCTCTAATTGAGAATGTTGTACTGCCTGATCCAATAGAGTTTGGTTATGAAATTGATCAAACCACCGGAATGTACGTTCCCCTGATGATGGCACAGCCTGCTGCTCCACGAGAGCTTCTTAGTGACCTTGTTTGTAAATGTAGTAATGTCTGCAGTGAGAATTGCCCTTGTTCCAAAAATGAGCAGCCATGCACCAAAGCTTGCGTGTGTGAAGGTTCTATGGACGGCGAGGACTGGTGTAATAATTTATTCACAACACTAGCTGATGTTACTGATGGGGATGATGGATATCCATTTCATTTTGGGGATCAGCCCTATCAACCCTTACTATTGCACTGTCTCTTTCATAAGTGCAACTTCCCAAAAAATCTCTACTCTGTATAACATATAAACTTTTCATCAGAAGTGAGTACTTTCAGGCACTAAAATATTTCAGTGTGCACAATTTCTGTACTATAACATTATGTTTTTAAGATATGAGTTTAAAAGTTATATGAATTTTTAGTATCAAAGTAACAGCTACAATAATCTAATACACACTTACACCAACAGACTTCCTTTTCATGGTTTTGAATTTGATACACAATATTTGATGCCCCCACAATATAAACGAAAAGTCTAAATATTGCTTATATTTTTCAATGCAAAGGTCATTTACATTTTCCTTTATCAGGCAATCTTTGCCTCAATATTATATTTAGACTTGTTTAATATGTTCATATAAATCAAAATCCGTGTCAGGTTCCATCAAAGAAGCGTAATTTTAGTAATTGTAAATTTGCCCTTTGTAAAATTGGTGGGTGGGGTAATTTGAGTCATGTATATAAACCATGTAAATTAGGCATTATGTGTGTGTGCAAGGATATAGAAATGAAGAAAATACAATACCTTTACTTAGTGTTACAATGTTATATCAAATAATTGTATTTTCTAATACTGCTTCTTGAATTTAACATTAAAAATAAAGAAAAATGTCATTTTTTGTGCTTTTTCCATTGTTTGACCTTGAAATAACCTTATCAGTTTTTAGTATGGGTTGAATTGATGACTCAGAGTTAATATACTATTATAAGGCTATAAGAAAATACCAATCAAATAACATTATTTCTATTTTAATAACTAGTATTCTCCTATTTTAAAGAAACTGGAAATTTTCAAAAAACAGCGGCCATCTTGGATTTCTCGGAATGCCACAGGGATCAATCAATGATCCAGGCAGTTTTGAAAACTAGAGACCCTTACCAGTGATTAATCTACCTCTGCGTCCTGCGTCCGTTACGCATAAAATTGGCTGGGGACGCATAATTTTGAATGATGCGCGTCCTATTGGACGCATCATTTAAGAAGGGCTTTTTTTACATCATTTATGAAGTTCTCGATCTCTATACAACCGTCATTGCAAAGTGAAAGTAGAAGAACAATCTCGGAAAATAACGCGGTCACAATAACTCGATTGTTGGTCTGTTTGATAATTAGTACTTTACTCACAAATTAATCGAACCTTAAGATTGACTTTTACACGAATTGATCTAAGCATTCGAGATTCTAAAGTATTCTTTCTTTTTCATTAAAAAGTACTGTTTTATCAGTTATACTTTATCTGGCAAATGTTAAAAACATAAATGGTTTAAATATTTGAAAGAACATTATTCCCATTGTTGTTTTACGTTCGTATTTTTTTAACAGAGTAATCCGTTTAACCTCACCGAAACGACAAACACAAGTTACTGTTCACGAGAAAAACAGATTTACAACAAAACATTCTGTCAAAAGGGCTTGGGCTAACTAATTTGAGAAAGTTTTTCATTTGTGAAGTAAAATCATGCTCTCTCGTCGACGATTGAGAATTCAGTCTGAAATTGGTAAAGAGATTGAAACCGATGGAGAAAGGGCGCGGGCTATCGCCCCAGGACAAAGTCCAACCCTGATGTTGCCAATTATGTCACTGACAATGGCGACTTCAGAACAAGTCCAAAACGAAATTGTTGTTGACTGTGAAACTACAAGGGATGGGACAACATCTCTTTGCCAATCCAAAACAAAGTCTGTCCATTTACCTTAACATGAATTCGAGGCTTTGTGAGAGGCAACTAAACTTGTATGATAGACGGAATGTTCAAACTGTTTTTTGCAACTTTTTGTTGTTTGGTTATCAAGTTTTTTTTTTAAATTTTGTTTCAAAACTTTTTCCAATTTGAACAAATGTCTGCCATGCAAAATTTTCCTATGATAATAACAATGACATTACAGCGTTTATTCATTTTCCCAACAACGGCAATGACATAGGCCTACTTAAATATCAATTGGCGTAGATCTACAATTCAATTAATGTAAATGAAAAGGTGGGACTCATACATTTTGAATTGGACGCATTGTTTTCAAAGCTATGCGTCCCCAGGACTCATTGTTTCAAATTCTAGATTATTCACTGCCTTACGAAACTTTTGATATATAACATGTCTTGTTAACAGAGGAGTCCTACCCCACCTATCTATATGCCTATATAGTCACCCTACCATTAATTTGTCTAACCATAAAGCTTAATTTTGTTTCTCAATTTGTTAGTTTTGAAAATTGATCCATCATGCTGAGCCTTTTAGGGAGATCCTCTCCTTATCCATAGAGGTCCTTTGTACCCAAAATACAGGGCTTGATGAAAATAAACAAAATGTTGCATTTTGAAAAGCAATTACTCTCTCTCATCTGTAGCACTGCAGAGGCCTGTATTCGATATCATACTATGCAATGTATGCCCATTTGGTGATATAGATTGATTGATTGGGGGTTATAGCAATATCGCAGCAGCTGGAGAACTTAACCAAGGATTCCAGTCATATCTCTTACAAGTACAACATCCCTACCAAGCCTCTAGCTACTCGCCCACATAGGTTAACAATCATGAGAGCTTCGCAGAGCCGCGCGTATACGCCCGAGGGGCTTGTCAGTAAAATTGGCCATTTTTTCAATTCAAGGGCAGATAATTCAAGAACGAAAAGTTATCCAAATTCAGTGAGCGGTTTGCACAACTAGACACCATGGAGAATCATTGTGACATGTTTGATCAATTCCGAAACAAAACTGTAGGAGTTGCGCACACAAGAAATTGCTAACGGACGGACAGACGGACGGACAGACGGATGACCAGGGCCATAACATTAATACGACATATAGAAATGTTGTTGGGAGACAATTTTGTAAGAAAGGTTATTTGCCGCAAACCCGGAACCTCATAAGTGATAGTCTGATGTGCTACCAACTGCACTATGGTCGCGGCCTTTGGTGATATAGAGATCTCACAAATAAAAGAACTAAACGAAATATTTCATTTTAAAATGCAGGTTTATTCGATATCCAACAACCATGCAATAACAAATTTCCCCCTTTAATAAATCTAAAAAAAAAAAAAAAAAATAGAATCATGCTATTTAACTTTGTTGCCAGAGACAGGTGATGCTCTATATAAAGTTGGTGGCCACAAAATTTAGGATCAACAAACATTTTTTATAAATATGTATTTATCCTTTCCCAAACAGCAAAATTTTAGGGTGGTTCAATATGAAAGCTGCTGTTGATAACAAAACCGATGTTGGTGAGAATCAATTTATTTACAATATAGCACAAACTAGGTCTTGGCTGGGAAAGGGTAATAGAGAAAGCTTTCAGTATAATGTCCTTACACCCTCAAAAGTTCCCTCTAGCTTAAAGTCTTCAAATTTTCAAAAACAAAAATTATATGGTGTTTTGATGTAATTTTTGTGTAAAGCAAAAAAAGGCACTTTTGAAAAAAAATGTTCCAATTGAGGGATTTCTTCTTTTCCAAAAAATGTTCTCATACATAATAATTTGCATAAACACTATACATTGGAAGTTTATGTATAAATAGATAATAGAGTAAACAAGAGTTGTCCGCGGACAACGTAGCTCGCCTATACAGGAGCTTGTCACAAAAACAGCTAATTTTTTAAAAGTAGGTCAAACTCCAAGGTCAAGGTCACTAGGTCAAAGGTCATGGTCCCAAATGAAAGGTCTTGTCAAGATGTATCCATGTATGAAATATCAAGGCTGTATCTCTAACAGTGCCTGAGATATAAGCCAGGTTTAAGTTTTTCAAAAGTAGGTCAAACTCCAAAGTCAAGGTCACTAGGTCAAAGGTCATGGTCCCAAATGAAAGGTCTTGTCGAGATGTATCTATGTATGAAATATCAAGGCTGTATCTCTAATAGTGCCTGAGATCTAGACCAGGTTAAAGTTTTTCAAGTGAAGACGTGACGTGACGGGACGGGACGCGGACACTAGGGCTGTGACATTAGCTCCCCGGACATAAAGTCCCAGCTCGCTGAAAATAAAATTAGGAAGTAACATTAACTTGTCCTGAAATATGATTAAGCTTAGTATTCATTCATCCCCAAGATTTTTATTTGCTTTGCAAGCCACATGTAGAATTTTTGGACTTTGTCTAATGATAAATGTGATTTCATTGTACAACTTCAAATCATTCGGCGGAGAACCCTGTAGAGTAATGATTTGTCCGCTGTCTCTATGTTTCAGATTTGTGAGATAACAGTTTCATATTGCTGTGCGCTGGCTTGAGCCAGTAGATTTATCGCAGACAACGCCTCCTCATCTCCCACATCCCCGACACATTCCACCTCATACTGCACGGCCGGCTGTCCGTAGAGGTCCTGGTTACTCTGAATTATCTCCCCACTACTCGTCGCATAGATATACTGGGTAGTAGGGGTGGCACCTGCAATGAAATAGAGACATTTTTTTTCAATCTATAGCTATTTAACATTTTGCAAAAAGACAAAATATAAGGATTGTCCAATTTGAAAGCTGCTGCAGATGACAAAAAAAGTTACTGAATAAGATTTGTGAATAATTTAGCACAGAGAGCATTGAGGCAAAGGAAAAATGATGATAGTCTGATTACTATCAGCATTTTCTTATTTTGCCTCAATGTTTTCCAAACCTATTTTACTAAGGATGTCAAAACCAGGTCTTGTTTGGGAAAGAGTAAAGTCTATCTAAAATAAAATATAAGTGGGCATGCAATATGTTTCATTAATCAGGCTGAACTAGAACTGTCGCAAAGCGGACGAATACCCCCCACTAGGGCCTTGTCACTGAAAAAGTGCTATTGGTCAAAAGGTTCTTGACTTAGAGCATGGAAACGGATTTTAAACAAAGTCCAACTTTGACCTTTGACCTGTGTGACCCCAAAACAATAGGGCATCTCCTTGGGTCATGGGCAACAACTGTGTAAAGTTTCATGATCCTAGGTCAAACGGTTCTCAACACAGAAACGAAATTGTTAATTTTGACAACTTCCCACCCCCCCATTAAAAAGTTCAAAGTGGCATAACTCTGAAACTAACGACTGGATCAAGATGAAAATTGCAGGTGCACAACTTCATATGATAGGAAACATGCTGATAAAATTTCAGAAAAATTGGTCAAAAAGTGTGGGAGGAGAAGAGGACACAAGATTATGTCCACGGACGGACGGACGAACGGACGGATGGACGGACGGATGGACGGACAACCTGATTCCAGTATACCCCCCCATAACTTTGTTGTGGGGGGTATAATTACAAGCAGTCAACCACAGATAATCGTCTTTATCTATAATCGCATTATCTATAATCAACAAGAGCTGTCCGAAGACAGCGCGCTCAACTTTCTAAGATGCTTAGTATAAAGGGGGCATAACTCCAAATATAGTAGAGCCAGGGTCATGGGTCCTGGTAGTAAGATAGAGGGTGTGATGGTGAATAAGTATTCCAAGTTTGGGTTGAATCCCTTTGTTAACAAGTATGGAAGTTATTGATGTTTGAAAAAACTTAAACCTTGGTTGCAACGCCAACGCTGACGCCCGGGTGACAGTATAAGCTCTCATTTTCTTCGAAAAGTCGAGCTAAAAATGAGGCTAGATATTTCACATTTAGTCACACAACAGGAGTTGTCTTTTATGGTTACTTCTAATACATACAATTTTCAACAATTTCTTTTACATCTATGTTGACAATACACTTGTGGCCTTTCTTGTATTGACTCAAAGTTTGTTTAAATACTAGTACATTTGACATTTGTGTACATTAGAGCACAGAAAATATTGAAGCAGATGGAGAAAATGCTTGTTACCAACATTTTCTTCTTTTGACTCAATGTTTTCTGACCCTCTCTCAGACTCTTTCAGGGACATCAAAATGTTGTGGTCTTGTTGATGAAAGTGCTACAATCTTACCAGAATCCCCGGATATGACATATTCCTGGGGTCTCTCCTGTATTAACTGATACTCAACCCCCTCTTGACCCTCTATCGGGACCTCCACCACCTGTTCGTCTGTCTGTTCTACATGGACTACCTGTGGCTCACCAGTAGAGGGCTCTTCAATCTATGAAGATAAGCACCACAACAACAATAAATATAGCAAAGCGTCTTTAACAGTTTTGAATGTTTGACTGAATTGATTAATTTAATGATGTTCAACACATCTTTTAACAGTATCACAGTCATATCACAGTGAGCAGAGTACCAAACCAAATGTTTCCCTAACAGTACTACCAATACATCCTTTCTGAGCCTCCAGCTGCTCATACCACAGAGGTTTAGGATTCTCCATCCATTGGTGAAGGACAAATGTCAGAAAGGAAATAATCATAAGAGGCAGCTAGGGATTGAACACAGGATTTTGAACATGACCAGCTACCAACTGTCCTATGGTCCCAAACAGGAGATACAGTCGACACTCTTTATGTCGACATTGGATATGTTGAATTTCCGCTTAAGTCGAAGTGAAAGTCTTGCCCCGTCTTCACCAGTGGATATCAAAAAGTTTAAACAAAATAATTTCGAAATAAATATGGCCATTGAAATTTAGTAGGAAAAGGATAGAAATTGCTCGTTTCGAGCAATTTCTTTTCTTTTCTTACTATATTTCAAATATAAACACACTCGATGAGCAACAAAAATGGTCAATTGGCATTTAATTCGAAACTGAACAATATCGGATGAGTCGAACTTCGGATGTGTCAAAGTATTTTGACGGCTCCTTCAACTTCGACATAACGAGTGTCAACTGAATAAGAATCATGATAAAAACAAATAAAGTAAAGTTTTCACCACAGTTGTAAATGTCTGATGGCAGTTATTAGATTAGATTAGATGAATAATCCTTTATGGAATGTAAATTTTTTCAGATAGTCCAATTTGGAAGATGCTAGTGACAATAATATGGATGCCGATACCAGTAAAGTGTGTGTGTACTATATAACACAGAAAACATTAAGGCAGAAACGGAAATACTGGCTTTCAGAATATTTGCCCACATGGTCATTAAGATGTCATTATCTGATGAATTTTAATTCAGCACAATTAAAAAATTCTTATTTCTTTTATACAGTAGTATAAATTTTAAATCTCACATGTACAACCATAGTTTCTCCTATTTCCCCCTGGTTAATCTGCTGGTCTAGCATTCTCTTGACCTCTCTCTCCGTCTCTAAATCAACAACCCGTAACTGACCATTCTCATCTTGATGTAGAATAATCCTCTGAACCTGTAAATACATGCAAATAATAGAAGTGTGATAAGATAAACAATTCATTGTCTTTGTTAGCAAAGAAAACAATTTCCTCTATAGCTAAAATTTCTTTTATTCTAGCAGCAACCAACAATCAATCTGTACTACAAGTTCCTTTCCAATTATTCTATTTAAAATCCAATTAAAACTTACTTGAGCGGACCAGAATTTGGACAGACAGACAGGCAGACAAACAATAAGGGAGGTTATACAATAGAGACCTTTTAGTCTATATAAAATTCCAACCTCCTTGTTTACCTGTTCTGTGGGTACTTCTGGAGCCTCTTCTGCCTTCTCTTCTTTCATCTGGAAGGACGGATTAAGTAACGAGGCTCGAGGTTTGAACGATGACACTCGCTGCTTCTTGCCAGCCAGCCCCTCTGCAGCAGTCCCTCCGTGCTGTAATAAGTGGCCGGTCAAATACTCCTTCCTATAGAACCGTTTACCACAAAGAGTACAAACATGGTTCTTTACACCCATATGTGTAGACATGTAATGTCTCTTCAGACTTCCTGCAAGGGAAAACAAATTGCTTTTAAAAACTGGAATAAGAGCTAGGATTTCAAAGTATTTCCTCCTTATTATGCCCTATGAAAAATGCATGTGGCATAGAAAAAGGTCAGACTGCACATTAGGGCTGACTATCGATGCCAATTTTAACTATCGGAGCAATCACTATCACGATACTATCACTATCGTGACATACTATCACGATACTATCACGATACAATCGTTTTTCACAAGAGGGTCTGTAAAAGGTGTGTAAGTTACTTAAAAATAATGGCTTTTTATGAGGATTAATCTAGAATGTGTAACACTGCTTGATCAGTAAAGTGTAAGTAGAAAGATGCGTTAGATTTGTTCATTACCGGGACGACGATCAAGTCATTTAATCAACTTATGAACACAAAAACAAACAACAGCAATCATCTACGTAATTTCATCATAAAGCATATGACAAATAAAATACTCGTATGTCTAGATAATAATTCGTCACTTGTTCTTTGCTAAAGAAAAAAAGACGGATTTGCTTTCAACTGGTCAAGTATCTTAATCGCCATTTTTTAGCATGCCTAGCCCATAAAAAAGTATGGAACTGAAAATACGATGGAAATGCATGATAATTCTTAAAACTTCGGAACCCATTACAGAAAACGATGAATTCACCCACTCACAGGCTAAATTTAATAACATACTAGATCTACAGATTAGTTCCGTTTAAGAAATCTGACTCGAAAGTTTCAAGTGAAAAGTAGAAATGAAAGTGAATCTTTTTTCTTTTCACAAAATATTTTGGGCTACAATAAGGTCTTCAGACTCGTAGTCCAATGCGGATTCTGAGATAAGTTTTACCTCATGTTTTATATTTAGGCCTACCTTGTGTTTTATATCCATCATACGATTTAAAAGAAAATCTTTTCAAATGCAACGTACAGAAAGCAAATTCCACTCAAAGTGAGTCAACACGAAAGACACATTGTTTTGGGGTTAAGAACATCGTAATTGGATACCACCGATACGGTGTTTTAGTCACTCACTGTTTATATGACGTCACTTCTCCGAGATCAAATAAATGCCGCCGACTACAAAAATGCGGTGTTTTACTTTACAAGGGAATATGTGTAAACGATTTTTGAATATAACATCGTCATGTCTCTGATTTTTTTCCATTGATCTGCTCTCCCGCGTGCATGATTAATGTCGTAAGTGTAGCTTACATGAGCTGGAGTTTTCACATTTTTGAGTGTGGCCGACGCTATCGTTAGAAGGGACACGCCTTTGCACGCGCCTTTGGGAGAATAGAAAATCACTGTCTGGTTTTCGCACGCGCCTTTGGGAGAATAGAACAAGAGGACCATGATGGTCCTATATCGCTCACCTGAACCAAAATGATATAAGCAACACTTTTCTTCAATTCAAAAAATATTTAAGATTTTTAGGCCTGAAAACGAACTAATATGGTCAATAACATTGTGAAAATCAAACTCATCCAAGATTTAATCGTGCCCAACATTGTGTCCAAGATTTGTCTTCTTTGATAAATAATTGTAGATTCTGGAGTATAAACAAGGTCGAAAACAGCCGAAAACAGCAATTTTGTCCAATTCAAGGGCACATAACTCTCGACTTTCTAGTCAGATCAGGCTGAAAATCAAACTCATCCGAGATCTTATGATATCCAACATTGTGTCCAAGATTTGTCTTGATTGGTCAATAATTGTAGATTCTAGAGTGTAAACAAGGTCTAAAGTAGCCCAAAACGGCAATTTGATCAAATTCAAGGGCACATAACTCTCCACTTTTTGATCAGATCAGACTGAAAATCAAACTTATCCAAGATCTTATGGTCTCAAACATTGTGTTCAAGTTTTGTCTTAATTGATAAATAATAGTAGATTATAGAGTGTAAACAATGTCAAAAACAGCCAAAATCGACAATTTTATCAAATCCAAGGGCACATAACTCTCATCTTTCTGGTCAGATCAGACTGAAAATCAAACTCATCTGAGATCTTATGGTCTCCAACCTTGTGTCCAAGATTTGTTTTGATTGGTCAAAAATTGTAGATTCTAGAGTGTAAATAAGGTCGAAAACAGTCAAAAACAGCTTTTTTGTCAAATTCAAGGGCACATAACTCTCAACTTTCTGATCAGATAACACTGAAAATCAAACTCATCCCAGATCTTATGCTCCCCAATATTGTGTCCAAGTTTTGGATTGATTAATCAATAATTGTAGATTCTAGAGTGTAAACATCGTCGAAAACAGCCAAAAATGACAATTTTGTCAAATTCAAGGGCAAGTAACTCTCGACTTTCTGATCAGATCAGACTGAAAATCATACTCATCCGAGATCTCATGGTCCCAAACATTGTGTCAAAGTTTTGTCTTGATTGATGAATAATTGTAGATTCTAGAGTGTAAACAAGGTCAAAAACAGCCGAAAATGGCAATTTTGTCAAATTCAAGGGCACATAACTCTCGTCTTTCTGGTCAGATCAGACTGAAAATCGAACTCATCTGAGATCTTATGGTCTGCGGTCTTATGTCCAAGATTTGTCCTGATTGATCAATAATTGTAGATGCTAGAGTGTAAACAATGTCAAAACTAAGTATTTTTCGCATTCAAGGGCAGATAACTCCCGACTTTCTAGTTCGATCTGACCCATAATCGAACTCATCCGAGATCTTATGGCCATACATGTTTTGACCAAGTTTGGTCAAGATTGGCTTATATTTGTAGATGCTAGAGTGTAAACACGAAATTGTGGACGGACGGACGGACGGACGGACAGACAGACGGACGACGGACAAAAAGTGACCACAATAGCTCACCTTGAGCACTTCGTGCTCAGGTGAGCTAAAAACTATGTCTGGTTTTCAACCAATCAAAGTGGAAATGCTTTATGACGCACTTGTCGGCAGGCGGGCTTTTTTGTAAACAAATGATAATTAGATCATCCCCCCATGGAGTATAAGAACCAAACACCCTTTTCAATGCATTTTAAAAACTGTTTTACCGATTTCATGACACGGACTAAGTCTTTTAAAATGGGATTTACTTTTTATTAAGGTATGTTGGTGTTAACAATTTTAAACAAGGAAATGCATCTTCTTTGTTTTGCTACAAAGTTCTAAGCACACTTAGACCGAATAATATGCCGTTTGCATGGCTATTTGGCTATTTATACGATATCGCAGCTAGACCTAGATGTTTTCAACCTGTTTGACAAACAAATATTCCGTCCACACGGCAAAACCATGTGCAAATGGACAGGAGCGGTTTGGTGTTTGTAAACGTAAGATTTCGTTGAGCAGACGACTTTCATTCTCTGAAAGCCAAAAATATCGAACTCGGTTACACAGGCTCGGAAACAATTACGACTTTACGACGAGGAATAAAATGTCAGGGCTGATAAATAGGAATAGGAAACAATGAGAGAAAGGTTCAACTGTCAATATGAAAGTAAACTATCGAAACTATCGATAGTTGGACGAACTATCGGCGATAGTTATCGATAGTTCATTTCACAATCGATACATCAACATCGGAGCAGTCTCTATCGCGATGCATCGATATATCGATCCATCGTTACACCCCTACTGCACATATGTTTAACCCTTACATAACATTGAAGCAATAAAAGATGATCAGCAATTTCTCCTTTTGCCTCAATATTTTCTGAGCTATATTTTATATTCTCACTTTTTATATCAACATTAATTTTATAGTCTACAGCAACTTCAACATAGGAACAATACATATACATTTTTGCTGTTTGAGAGCAAAGGAATAAATGAAAACAGGAATGATTTATGCTTTTTAAGAAAGGTTTAACTTACTGTGATGTCCGAACACCTTATTACAATCTTGACACTTGAACTCAGTTTGATGATTTGTGTGTTTATGTAGTTTATGTCGCTCCATCAGATGTTTCCGCGTAAACTCTCGGCCACAGATATCACACACAGCAGGAAAACCACCACCATTACCATCGTGACATTTCAGGTGAGACTTCAGGGCAATCTTACTGGGACATCGTTTACCACACAATGTACACCTAGAATAGAAATTGACTTGTGGCTCTGAACAATTATCCAGTATATAGTAGAATTCACCATAGAATAATTTGAAGCTGAGTGCCACTGTGGACAAAAGTGACTTTAGAAGCCTTCATATATAGACCTCAAATGCATAACGATGATGCAAAATTTGAAAATGAAACCATTGGATAAGAAAAAATTTCTTGTTTTGATACAGTTATATCATTCACAACTAGAACTTGGCAAAGCTGACTTATACCTCCACTAGCGCCTTGTCACTGATAAAGTGCTATAGGTCAAACAGATCTTCAGTTGGAGCACAGAAATGGATTTAAAACCAAGTCCAATTGTGACCTTGACCTTTGTGACCCAAAAGCGATAGGGTCTCTTCTTGGGTCAAGGGCAATAACTACCGGTATGTGAAGTTTCATCATCCTAGGTCAAAAGGCTCTTGAGTTAGAGCATAGAAACAGATTTTAAACAAAGTCCAATTGTGACCTTGACCTTTGAGCTTTATGACCCCGAAACAATCACGGGCAACAATAGTGTTAAGTTTCATGAGTCAAATTATTTATTCAAAATCATTCGTTAAATCATTCATATATTCATTTCTACACAGTAGGATAACCCAGAATACTTACTGATATGGTAGATCTCCAGTATGGGTCCTCTGGTGTATAACTAGTGACTTCTTGTTGGTGTATTTCTTATTACACTGTGTACAGGGGAATGGTTTATTACCAGTATGTTTGTACATATGCACTGTAATAAAGAGTTTATAAAACAGTGTATAACTAATGACTTCTTGTTGGTGTATATCTTATTACACTGTGTACAGGGGAATGGTTTATTACCAGTATGTTTGTACATATGCACTGTAATAAAGAGTTTATAAAACAGTGTATAACTAGTGACTTGTTGGTGTATTTCTTATTACACTGTGTACAAGGGAATGGTTTATTACCAGTATGTTTGTACATATGCACTGTAAATAAAGAGTTTATAAAACAGTGTATAACTAATGACTTCTTGTTGGTGTATTTCTTATTACACTGTGTACAGGGGAATGGTTTATTACCAGTATGTTTGTACATATGCACCGTAATAAAGAGTTTATAAAACAGTGTATAACTAGTGACTTCTTGTTGGTGTATTTCTTATTACACTGTGTACAGGGGAATGGTTGATTACCAGTATGTTTGTACATACGCACTGTAATAAAGAGTTCATAAAACAATGTATAACTAGTGACTTCTTGTTGGTGTATTTCTTATTACACTGTGTACAGGGGAATGGTTTATTACCAGTATGTTTGTACATATGTACTGTAATAAAGAGTTTATAAAACAGTGTATAACTAGTGACTTCTTGTTGGTGTATTTCTTATTACACTGTGTACAGGGGAATGGTTTATTACCAGTATGTTTGTACATATGCACTGTAAATAAACATATTTATTGTTGAAATAGGTTTACACCCATGAATTACTGCCTTGATCTAAAAGAATAGCGTTCTTTCCAAAGACCAGAAAGAATACTTAGGGCTCAAAAATGACTTCAAAAGTTACAATTTACCTATCCATTTTGTCAAATAGTTTTGGGAAAATTCGCTTAAAGGGCTAGAGTGATGTTAACACCAATATGAAAATTCAATAAAGGAACTTCAATCAAATTTTCTTCTGCATTCATAAGCAGCAAATACTAGATATACTAAACAAAATTCTCACTTTTAAACTTGAGTGGTCCAAAGAACACTTTATGACACTGGCTACATTTGAAGTGTGGTCGTGGTTTCCGGCCGCCATCCGGTGTACCCTGGTCCGAGCCCGTGTCCCCGGCACCGAGTCCCTGCACACTCTGACTGGCCAGCTCTCCCTCCAGATACCCATCCTCGCCCTCGTCCGTGTCGTACAGATTCTCGTCACTGTCATCGTCACCACCATCGCCTTCTTCCTCAATGTTTAGTGTGATAATCTGCATCTCCTCTACAAAATTCATGAAACAAATTGTGTGATAAAGTTCCAGAAGTAAAGGAATAAATTATTTAAGGCTTGGAAAACATTGAGACAAAAGAAGAAAATGTTGATAATCAGCATTAATTTTTCTCCTTTTGTCTCAATATTTTCTGTGTTATATTGTGCACAAATCTTATCATTATCATTTATCAACATTCACCATGTAGTCTAGAGCAGCTTTCAAATTGGAGTTGTTTAAGAGGGTTAAATCATGTCTTCAGCTTATTGGATAAGCAGGACAACATATAAATGGGGGTAAAGAAGACTATCTTTGTCATATCAATTCCAAACCCTATGTTGTGTGTACTCATTTTAATCATTTCAACAACACAAATTCAGTGAGTATCCACAAAATAGGGTTTTTTTCTTTTCTTCTTTCTTCAGGCGTTCCTTTGAACGCATTTATTTTACATCGATTGGGAAGCAAGTTTCTTCAACTTATTTTAATCCCTCTCGATTGAGCTTCCTGGAAATCCACCAGTACTCGCGCCGAATGTGTGGGCCAATGAGAAGCCTTGAACAACCCCCGCTACCGGGGATCGAACTCGGAACCTCTTAGTCGCAAAGCCGACGCTCTACCCCTCCACTACGGACACCACAATAAATATTTTAATGAAACATTGCATTTTGAAAAGCATTTACCCCATCTAATCTGGAGCTATGGATAAAAAATATTATAAAACTCACCAGTTTCTGCAGCCTCTGTTTTGGGTGCTGATTGAGTGATTATTTCTGCTGTCTGTTCTCCTACAGAATGGTACAAAACAGGGATTAGTCTAATATGTCATTTGCATATGATTCAACTGATGCAGGAGTCTTGTAAAATAAGTTTATTAGGTCTCATGTACATTTATTCTCCAAGTCATATTAAGTTACATAATACCCAGTAATATAACTGTAAAATCAATTAATCGACTGAGGACCTATCCCCCAATGATTTTGTGAGAAACACAGACTGGCCGACCTATCATCCTAAACTTTAAATAAATATCTCCCGTGTCACAATGATCCAAAATTATTCGTTTTACTTCAGCAGGATGTGAAGAATAAGATCAGCCTGCTAGTCTCAATTCAGCATACCAGGGATAAACAACAATAAATGACTAGTAACAGTTTACAAACCTGGTAATATAGATTTAACAGCCCTGACTGTATAATCATCCGTAGTTTCATCTCCCGTAGATTTTGACACAAGTACTGACTGTCCATCCTCAGACACCTTCAGTATAATCCTCCCAGGATGACCCTGACTCTCTGACGTCACGACCGCTTCTTCCCCGACGACCGTCTCCTCGGTAATCATGTGAGTGTCAGTGTCCACTATCTCACTGACTTCTACAGAATCTGTGAAGTAAGCTTCAGATCCTGTTTCAACTATTGTTGATGCTTCTGTAACTACAGATCCAGATGTGGCTGCATTCATTGCTAGTGATGACTCAACTGCTGCTAGTGTGGCTCGTAAATTAGGCATTGACTTTACCAGATCTTTGGGCGGAGTTTCTTCAACAGTTGACTCAAATATGCCAGTTGCTGTCTTCTCTGTTGGGGGCTCATCTTCAACTGTGTCTTCATCTGAAGCCAATGATTATTGTTTGAAAAAATGACACTATCTGTTAACCATTTCGCAAATAGCAAAAATTTGGGCTGTTTCAATTTCAAAAGTATTGCAGAAGACTCCTTTTGGACTGGTCTAAAATGTTGCCATTTGTATAAGGACTAGAAAACTTCTCTCTACAGTTATCATTGTTTTCTTTATTCAACCCAATATCAGATATCCTAACTTCATTATGTCTGGTTCACAGCAAGTATAGCCGTTCAAACAAAAGTTTACATAGTGTCTATTCATACCTTGAGGTTCGTGTGCATCCTGCTCATCCTCTGTACATTCTAATTTCAAGTCTTCATTTTCACCATTTCCATCAATACCATCATCAACTTCCTCAAGTTCATCTTCTTCATCTTCCTCATCACGAGGTGCAGGAGTTTCCTTATGTACATACTGAAATAAAGGCAAAGTGGATTGCTAATACACCACAGTATAGAGCTACAGATAAGAAAGGGTAGCCCATTACCAAACGACAAGATTTTGGACTGTTCCAAATTGAAAGGTATTGCAGACAACAATTTCAAGTGAACGAAATTTCAATGTTTGTTGTCGTTTTGGGTAGAAAACATTGTGGGAAATGAAGAAATTGCTTGTCACAAGCAATTTCTTCATTTACCATGATGTTTTCCAAAGTCAATTCCATGTGGCTTTTCATTTTGAAAATTCTCATTCATTATTCATCTAATCCTAAAATTGTGGATACTCATTAGGATTGTCTCATTAAGACAATTTAAATGAGTACCCACAACATAGGGCTTGGATTTGAAGTAACAAATTTGAAATGCCTTTACTACCCTCTTATCTGTTGCTCTGCATTATATAACAAATGTTTGCCTAGAACTGGTTGAAAGAGTTCCAGACATACCAACATATACCTCTAACCCTTGTCTTGTATACTACACAGCAATTCAACAAAGAGTCAACATTGAAATGTTTTTTCTCTGAGATATATCAAACATCTTCTAACTGAATAAAAACTTTGATAATTTCATTAAGAGCTGGAATTGATCAATTAATTTTAACCCTTTCAAAAACAATGTTAGTGTAGTCAAATTTAAAGGCTGCAGCAGACAATAAAATTGATGATGATAAAGATCAAATTTGTGTAAAAAAGGTACTGAAAAAATTGAAACAAAAGGAGAATATGCTGGTTATCAGAATTTTCTTCTTTTGCCTTAATGTTTTCCCAAGCCTTTTCTATAAAGGAAGTCAACACTAGGTCTTGTTTGGGAGAGGGTTAAGTATTGATTCTTTAGCCTCTCTTAAAACCTGTTGTGCTTCTTTATAAATTGTGCGTCTTTAAACACATGATTTATAAGGACGCATGAGGGGTTGTAAGAGAGGCTAAAGAATTGTTTGCTGCATGCAGTCTGCGTCCTGGTTGCGTCCATCAAAATCACATGTTGCATATGCATGCATCGCACGACTATGCCTATTTTTTAGACGCAGACCACACGCAGGAGCACAAACGTCAGGTTGCAAGAGAGGCTTTACTTACGTTTCTCATGAAATGTTCTCTAAAGATGAAGTATCTGTCAACCAATGCTCGGTTTTCCTGTGATGTATTGCAGCAGTAGTTCATGTAAACCTTTAAATCAAACTTCATGCCAAACCAAAAAGACTTCTCTGCTAGTTGTGCAAATGATGCTGTCAGATCGACCTGGTCACCTGAAAATCATGATAACAACTTGGCATAAATGGCTTGGGAAAATATTGAGACCAAAGAAGAAAATGCTGAAAATCACTAACCATATCTGTATCACCATCCCTTTTTGTCTCTAACATGATTTGAAAAGGAAAAACCAGAAAGATGTCTCAGCTAGCAGTGCAAATGATGCAGTTAGGTCCATCTGACAACCTGAAGATCATGGAAACAAATGTTTTTCTCGTCATTTTTGTAATTAATGTATTTTACTTCCTACCTAGAATTTGATCAATTCTGTAATTTTTATTAGCAGAAAGAAACAAAAGAAATTCAAAAGAGGAAAAAGTGATGCCATTACAAATCTTATTTTCTGTTGAATGTAATTAAAACACACCATATCATCTTGAAAACAATGTGTAAATTTCCAACTTAATGCCTAATCCTATTGTGACCCTGACCTTTTTCCTAACAGGTCAATAAACACATTGGAAACACTACATATCCAGGCAATTATTCAAACTGTTTGAAGAAAGGAAGAAAATTGTTACAGTAAATGAGGAAAGACCAAAATAATCAGGTGCATCTATATAATATGTCAATTTTTTGTATGGCAATGGTGACGAAAAATGACAACACCAATAGACCAATGACTTCACTGTTTTATATCAACAACTGAGATATAGCATCACACAAACCTTTCTTAACAAGTGAATCCTTCACTGCTTTCTGTCTGTCAGCACTTTTCATCAAGACTTTTCTGTTCTTGTTACCCATGGTATAGATCAGCTCACCCTTCTCCACCTTGAATAACTTTATCTGCTTCTTTAACTCATCCAGCCGGTTATACAATTCTCTACTTGAATACACAGAGGAGACCACAAAGTACTTGATCTCTCTATATGTCTCTACTGTGTCAAACTTCAGCAGTTTCTGAAATTGACATGATTTTAATTGACTCACATCAATTGAACAATCTGAACAAGTCCAAAAGGGTAAAAATCCAACTAAATTTAGAGAAATGAACCTTTTCTTTGAGGCTGATATTATGGTCACAGAGGCAGGTGCAAAGTTTCAGAGCAATAGCATAAGTAGAAACAGGGATATGACAAACCTGGTGTCCCGAAAAGCCCCCCCCCCCCCCCCCCTTCTACGAATAGACACACTAAAAACATGTTAAATCATTTGAAATCTAAAAATGAAATAATATGCAAATGTGCATATCTGAGTGATGGGAATTATCAGTTTGACCCATTCACAAGCAACAACCTGCATTGACGCCCTCAGGAAGAAGGCTTGAAAAAGCATTGTGAGTGTGATCTAATTTTCTTTTTTGTCGTAACCCTTTCCCAAACAAGAACTGGTTTTGATGTCCCTAATAGAGGGAGCTTGGGAAAACATTGAGACAAAAGAAGAAACTGCTGATAACCAGCAGTTTCTCCTTTTGTCTCAATATTTTCTGTGCTATATTTTACACAAATCCTGCCTTTATCAACATCCATTTTGACGTGATTTGGAAACCCCCAAAATTCGTTGTTTGGGATAGGGTTAAAGGGACCAATGCTAGGCTGTTGAATATTGAACAAGAGGACCATGATGGTCCTATATCGCTCACCTGAACCAAAATGATATGAGCAACACTTTTGTTCAATTCAATAAACATTTATGACTATAAGACTGAAAACTAACTTATAGTCAATAACTTTGTGAAAATCAAACTCATCTGAGATCTTATGGTGCCAAACATTGTGTCCAGGTTTTTCTTGATTGATAAATAATCACAGATTCTAGAGTATAAACAAGGTCAAAAACAGCCAAAGACGGATTTTTTTTCAAATTCAAGGGCACACAATTCTCGACTTTCTGATCACATCAGACTGAAAATCTACCTCATCCAAGATATTATGGTCTCCAACATAGTGTCCAAGATTTGTCTTGATTGGTCAATGATTGAAGATTCTAGAGTGTAAACAAGATCGAAAAACAGCCAGAAACGGCTATTTTGTTAAATTCAAGGGCATATAACTCTTTACTTTCTGACCGGATCAGACTAAAAATCAAACTCATCCGACATATTATGGTCCCAAACATTGTGTCCAATTTTTGTCTTGATTGATTGATAATTGTAGATTCTAGAGTGTAAACAAGGTCGAAAACAGCCGAAAATGACAATTTTATCAAATTCAAGGGCACATAACTCTCGTCTTTCTGGTCAGATCACACTAAAAATCAAACTCATCCGAAATCTTATCCTCTCAAACATTGTGTCCAAGTTTTGTCTTGATTGGACAATAATTGAAAATTCTAGAGTGTAAACAAGGTCGAAAACAGTCAAAAACGACAATTTTGTCAAATTCAAGGGCACATAAGTCTGGACTTTCTTGTCTTATCAGATTGAAAATTCTAGTCATCTGAGATCTTATGATCTCTAACATTGTGTCTTGATTGATTGATAAATGTAGATTCTAGAGTGTAAACAATGTCGAAAACAGCCGAAAATGACAATTTTATCAAATTCAAGGGCACGTAACTCTTGTCTTTTTTATCAGATCACACTGAAAATCGAACTCATCCGAAATCTTATGGTCTCAAACATTGTGTCCAAGATTTGTCTTGATTGGTCAATAATTGTAGATTCTAGAGTGTAAGAAAGGTCGAAAACAGTCAAAAACGACAATTTTGTCAAATTCAAGGGCACGTAACTCTCTTCTTTCTGGTCAGATCACACCGAAAATCAAACTCATCCAATATCTTATGGTCTCAAACATTATGTCCAAGATTTGTCTTGATTGGTCAATAATTGAAAATTCTAGAGTGTAAACAAGGTCGAAAACAGTCAAAAACGACAATTTTGTCAAATTCAAGGGCACATAAGTCTCAACTTTCTTGTCTTATCAGATTGAAAATTCAACTCATCCTAGATCTTATGATCTCCAACATTGTGTCCAAGTTTTGTCTTGATTGATTAATAAATGTAGATTCTAGAGTATAAACAATGTCGAAAACAGCCGAAAATGACAATTTTATCAAATTCAAGGGCACGTAACTCTAGTCTTTTTTGTCAGATCACACTGAAAATCAAACTCATCCAAGATCTTTTAGTCTCAAACATTGTGTCCAAGATTTGTCTTGATTGGTCAATAATTGTAGATTCTAGAGTGTAAACAAGGTCGAAAACAGTCAAAAACGACAATTTTGTCAAATTCAAGGGCACGTAACTCTCGACTTTCTCGTCTAATCAGACTGAAAATTAAACTCATCCGCGATCTTATGGTCTCCAACATTGTGTTCAAGATTTGTCTTGATTGGTCAATAATTGTAGATTCTAGAGTGTAAACAAGGTCGAAAACGGTCGAAAACGGCAATTTTGACAAATTCAAGGGCACATAACTTTTGACTTTTTCGTCTGATCTGACTGAAAATCGAACTCATCCAAGAACCTATAGTCTCCAATATTATATCCAAGTTTTGTATTGATTGGGCAATAATTGTAGATGCTAGAGTGTAAACAAAGTTAAAAACAGCATTTTTCGTCATTCAGGGGCAGATAACTCCACACTTTCTAGTCCGATCTGGCCCATAATCGAACTCATCCGAGAACTTATGACCATACTTGTTTTGACAAAGTTTGGTCAAGATTGACTAATATTTGTGGATGCTAGAGTGTAAACACCAAATTGTGGACAGACGGACAGACGGACAGACGGACAGACGGACAGACGGACGGACGACGGACAAAAAGCGATCACAATAGCTCACCTCGAGCACTTCGTGCTCAGGTGAGCTAATAAACAAACAGGTAAAAAATTTTCATAAAACATCTGATGATTGGTTTGATTTGATTTATTGGGGTTTAAAGCAGTTTTCAACTGCTATGGTCACATCACAGTGACGGGAGCACCTAACCATGGATTTCTGTCATTTCTCATACCAGTACTACTACAACACCCTAACTGAGCCTCCAGCTGCTCACCCACATGTTACTGTCCTACACACTATTGGTGGGAGAAAATGTAGTCAGAAGGAATATTTTCCGCGACCGGGGAATGAACCTGTGACTTCATGAGTGAGAGCCCAATTCATTGGTCAACCAACATTTAACATGTTTTGATTTGACATATACCTACCTTATTCTCTGTAAGATTTGTGAGTGTAACATCCTTGAATGGTTTCTGTGAATGCCTTTCACCAGACGGAGATGCCAGGACAAAAGCTTCACAATCTACTAGTTTACCCTTCCAATGTACATCATCCAGAGCCATAAACATTTTTGATTTACCTGTCAAATAAAGCATACATTTACATCATAGATATCTCTTTTATAAACCTTTACTTCGTCACCGCACGGAGATGCCAGTAAAAAAGCTTCACAATCTACTAGTCTACCCTTCCAGTGAACATCATCCAGAGCCATAAACATTTTTGATTTACCTGTCAAATTAAGTATACATTAAACATTTACATCATAGATATCTCCTTTATAAACCTTTATTTCGTCATCGCACGGAGATGCCAGTACAAAAACTTCACAATATACTAGTCTACCCTTCCAGTGTACTTCAGCTAGAGCTATAAACATCTGCGACTGTCAATTAACCCTTTCCCAAACGAGACCTGGTTTTGACGTCCCCAGTAGTAAAGGCTTGGGAAAACATTGAAACAAAAGAAGAAACTGCTGATAACCAGCAGTTTCTCCTTTTGTCTCAATATTTTCTGTGCCATATTTTACACAAATCCTATCTTTAATAACTTCCATTTTGTCATTTGTGTCAGTTTTTGAAGTGGATCACCCTACAATTTTGGCGTTTGGGAAAGGGTTAAACATAGCTACAGCTAAGAGGGGGTACTGACTTTTCAAAATTCAAAATTTCATTGATTCTTCATCAAACCCCATGTTGTGGGTACTCATAAGAATCATCTCACCGAGATGATTCAAATGAGTATCCAAAACATAGAATTTGGATTTCAAACAACAAGCATAGAATGCCTTTACACCCATTTATCTATTGTACACAAATCAATTAGACAGAGATGCCAGACAAAATGCTTCATAATCTAACAGAGGCCTGTTCTTTAGAGTAGAGTGAGATTTCTTAAGATATCTTGAGATTTTTGAAGAAATTTTAGGATGAAGCGTTCTTTAGAGCATTATTTTTAAGATGCTGGATGGGAGGCGCAATTACCCTATACATCTTGTGGAACTCCTCAGTCAACTTTGTAGAAACTATATAAGAGAGAGCTGACTGACTTGTTCTGAATGTTCCATGATCCGTAAACCGGCATGTTCCAAATGCTCAAAACTTCGTAGTATTCATACAAATGACATCATGAAATCCTATGTTGTTATTACTCATTTTTATTGTCACATCAAGACCAACAACACATGATTCAGATTTGAAATAATTTGGTTTATTGGGGTTTTTCAGCTGCTATGGTCATATCACAGTCAAATTGTTGCAGCTGGAGCACCTAACCATGGATTCCTGTTGTTTCTCATACCAGTGCTACCACAATACCCTGACAAGCCTCCAGCTGCTTGCCCACATAGGTTAATAATATCAAACCATTGATGGGCGACATTTTAGACAGAAAGGATATTTGCAGCGGCCGGGTATCGAACCCGAGACCTCTCGAGTGTGAGGCAGATGCGCTATCAACTAAGCTATGGCTGCAACCGGATTTAAAATAGAATTCCCATTCCTATTAAGGAACTTAGTGAAACAAGAGCCATCATAGACGGATTATGCTCCCTGAATAAGTGATTGTCACAAAATAAAACCTGTCATACATTAAGCCCTCTTTTCCCTTGACCGATTTTTTGTACACACATTATTTATAGAATATGGTCTAGAACATCTAATTTATCAGAAGAGAAATTAGAGAAAAACTAATTTTTACGTTAAGACCCCTTTTTCCATGACGCAGCCTCAAATAAAGAAACGGAGAAAACTGTTACTAGTTAGGGACTATCCCTGGGAGTTCACATGTGAAGTTTCATTATATTTGGTCCAAGGGTTACTGAGATCTGGCTGTGGACTGATGGATGGGCAGACACACGGACAGCGTGGCAACTATATGCTCCCCTAAAATTTTTCGGGCAACATAATAAAGAGTATTGTACTGTATTCTGACATACTATAGTTTTTCTGGTATAACTCTGTCAGCAGATCCACTCTCTCTTTCTTCGTAGTTATAATTTTCTTCCAGATGCCTCTGTTAGCTACTTCATGATACAGATCATCATCTCGTAGGGAGTAATTCCGCGCCTGGTCTCTGATCAGTCGCTTAAAACTGTTTGTAGCATTTGCAGGGTAGCCTTGCCCTTTGACATACATTATAATTGCTTTGTAGTAAACATCAAGGTCAACCTAAAATAAGAAAGTTTATGGTTAAATTCATTCATTAACCAATACCACTTACAACAAGCAAATTCGTTGAATTGATATCCCCCGCCGAACATATTTTCATTGTCAATAAAGTAGCGCGGAAACGAATATAACTCTGTATGTATATGGCTTCAACAGAACGAATATAACTCTGTATGTATATGGCTTCAACAGAACGAATATCACTCTGTATGTATATGGCTAAAACAGTCAGGGGCAGTAACTCTAAATTCGGCGGTCGAACCGGGTAACCCCTACGATATGCGCATGTCCTCATTGTAGTAAAGCTGTGTGCCAAGTTTCATTGAAATCCGGTGTATAGTTTTCAAGAAATAGCGCGGAAACGAATATCACTGTATGTATATGGCTTAAACAGTCAGGGGCAGTAAATCTAAATTCGGCGGTCGAACCGGGTAACCCCGATGATATGCGCATGTCCTCATTGTAGTAAAGCTGTGTGCCAAGTTTCATTGAAATACGGTCTATAGTTTTCAAGAAATAGCGCGGAAACGAATATCACTCTGTATGTACACTGAACAGATCTTCTAAACCGCCATGGCATGTAACTTAATATATCTCCATTAATATTTTAGAAAGGGGCTTGAAATTTTCAAATAATAAAGATTAACCATTTTCACAGAAGATGTCAAAATTTCATTGATGCCTTTTGACAATAACATGACTACATCGCAAATTGAAAAGGGTCACCGTCACGTCTACATTTTCACATCAGAAAGGTAAACTGTAAGTACGGGATGTGACATCACTCTGCGTCAATAACTCTGATTGACAACGAGCCCTCATTCAGTTGCAGCTATCTGGGAAGTACTAAGGTGTCATTCCAGACGTTTCAGTAGCCTATGTATGCCTGCCACACTTCCGGTTGCCTAGAATTTGTGCCAAAACTTATTGTAACGTCTTTTGACTACATTGGAGCGTTTCTCCGATTTGAATTAATCTGCTCATCATATTTCAGTGATGTTTGTTGACTGTTAACAAACATGTCGGTCAGTCCTCACGTATGAATTCTTTGATGGCGTTCTACGGAATACAATACGTGCTATAAAAAAGAACAAAAAATCGAGTTTGTAAACATAACTTTGTATCCTCTCCAGAAGCAGACAGGCGTCAAGGCTCTATTAATGATATGCATAACCGATTCATAAGTCATGTCTTTCGTCAAGAAAGGTACATTTGGAATAACAATAATTTGTATGGTAGACTGTACGGGTCATGATTTATTGTGCATTTTGACAAGGTTTTTGGGGCCATATTACTCATTAGAAAGAAGCAACATGAAAATAACCAATGCATTTAACAACAATGTCGGCATATCATCACTTTTGAATGCTTATTGTGTTCTAAGGAATATAATACGCGCCAAAAGAACAATAAAATGCAATTTGTAAACAAAAATTTAAATCCTCTCTACTAGCATACACACGTCAAACATCCATTACTGACATGCTAAATTCGTGAAAGAAACATGTCATCTGTCAGAAAATGTACATGTGAACTAATAATGTTTTGTATGGTGGACTCTGAAGGCCATGCTCTGTGGTGCACTTTAACACGGTTTGGTGTCCGTAAAAATCGTAATACAGAAGGCAATTGGAAAACAGTTAATGCATTTAGCAGTATCATGAGCTACCTTTTGAAACATGCATATGTCACTGAAAAGGGTACTTGCCTTATTCATACTGACGTCGCTTCTGATAAGCCCCACAGTACGACCCATATCACTGAAGGACATCAGGCCCATTGAGTTGCCTTTTCTTTGCAAAATCGGCATGTCGGATCAATATGAAGTAATGCTAAAGTAAATGTTTTGCAATTTAACTCATCACATCGTGCGCCACGTGCAAAAACGGTTTTATATCAAAGCCTCTTCAAACAAAAAGTTTTTGTTTTGATTTTGACTTTACCGCGTTAAATCGATAGCTAGTGATCACAAAATCTAATGAGCATAATATTGTTTCAAACAAACTTTTCGTTTTTCATTTACACCAAAAAATCTGTTCTGAAAAGTGGCAGTTTAGAACATCTGTTCAGTGTATATGGCTAAAACAGTCAGGGGCAGTAACTCTAAATTCGACGGTCGAACCGGGTAACCCCGACGATATGCGCATGTCCACTTTGTAGTGAAGCTGTGAGCAAAGTTTCATTGAAATCCGATCTATAGTTTTCAAGAAATAGCACAGAAACGAATATCACTCTGTATGTATATGGCTTAAACAGTCAGGGGCAGTAACTCTAAATTCGGCCGTGGAACCGGGTAACCCCGACGATATGCGCATGTCCACTTTGTAGTGAATCTGTGTGCCAAGTTTCATCCAAATCCTGTGTACAGTTTTCAAGAAATAGCGCGGAAACGAATATCACTCTGTATGTATATGGCTTAAAAAGTCAGGGGCAGTAACTCTAAATTCGACAGTCGAACCCGGTTACCCCGACGATATGCGCATGTCCACTTTGTAGCGAAGCTGTGATCCAAGTTTCATTGAAATCCAGTCTAAAGTTTTCAAGAAATAGCGCGGAAACGAATATCACTCTGTATGTATATGGCTAAAACAGTCAGGGGCAGTAACTCTAAATTCGGCGGTGGAACCGGGTAACCCTGACGATATGCGCATGTCCACTTTGTAGTGAAGCTGTGTGCCAAGTTTCATCGAAATCCGGTCTACAGTTTTCAAGAAATAGCGCGGAAACGAATATCACTGTATGTATATGGCTAAAACAGTCAGGGGCAGTAACTCTAAATTCGGCGGTCGAACCGGGTAACCCCGACAATATGCGCATGTCCACTTTGTAGTAAAGCTGTGTGCCAAGTTTCATCGAAATACGGTCTATAGTTTTCAAGAAATAGCGCGGAAATGAATATCACTGTATGTATATGGCTAAAACAGTCAGGGGCAGTAACTCTAAATTCGGCAGTCGAACCCGGTAACCCCGACGATATGCGCATGTCCACTTTGAAGTGAAGCTGTGTGCCAAGTTTCATCGAAATCCGGTCTACAGTTTTCAAGAAATAGCGCGGAAACGAATATCACTCTGTATGTATATGGCTTAAACAGTCAGGGGCAGTAACTCTAAATTCAATGGTCGAACCGGCTAACCCCGACGATATGCGCATGTCCTCTTTGTAGTGAAGCTGTGTGCCAAGTTTCATCGAAATCCGGTCCATAGTTTCCAAGAAATAGCGCGGAAACGAATGTCGGACGGACGGACGGACGGAAGGACGGACGGACATGGCAAAAACAATATCCCCCCCGAAAATTTTTTTCGGCGGGGGATAATTAATGATTGGGGTTTAACAATGCATTCAACAATTTTCCATTTATATTTCAACGGCTGGTGCACCTAAACATGTGTTCCTAGTATTTCTTTCACAAGTAAAAACACAATGCAGGGATAAAGACTAACAATTTTGATGTAGGGGCCCAGCTTGCCTAATATTCAGTATTTAACATTAGAGGTATGGGTAATGTATCCATGTTGCAGATAAGCCTCCTACATCTTCCTTACAAAAGGCAAACACATAACACAATTACAGGATGAGTAACATAATCATAAGGGAAACTAAGTTTTTTGGGCTACTAGTCCTACAGGGCAAGTGGAACAAAAATGATTTTACACCCCTGGGCCATGTGTTTATAGTATTTCTTCCACAAGCAAAAACACAATATCCATTGCAACACTTGTAAATTTGGACAAATTCAAAATTTTCATTGTTCCGGAAAGTGGTAATGGGGAAATGGACATAGACAGGTGGCAGTATACTTGCTTACTACTTTTTTGTCCTTAACCCATTACCAAAAAAATTTTTAGGAAGGTCAAAATTCAAAGGTGTTGCAGACTACAATTTCAACTGAATACAATTTAAAGTTTTTGATATTTTTGGGTAAAAAAAAATTGTGGAAAATGAAGAAATTGCTTGTCACAAGCAATTTCTTTTTTTTTCCACAACGTTTTCCAAAGCCATGATCTTGTAGGGAGTCAAAAAGAGTCATAGTGCAGTAATGGGTTAACCTTAATAATCATTTCAGCATCTCCAACACCAGCATCTGACTGCCTTTTTTGTTTACTGGTCTTTCTGGGCAGAATACAATGATGTAGATGAAGACATCCACTATGTTTTACCAAGTCTTTATCTTGAGGGCATCAAAAAGTATTATTATGTGTGAAATAAACAGACAGGGGATAATTGCTTAATAATTTTTTATCCTTCACTGCATTTCAGCACCTTTCTCGACTGCATCAGACTACATTTTACATCTTACAGTCATTCTGGTTACGAAATCTTTGTGGGAAATAAAGAAATTGCATGTCAAATGCAATTTCTTAATTGTCCACTTTGTTTTTCAAAGTCTTTACATATCTTGTAGGGCCATCAAAAAGCATCATTATGTGCAAAATGAACACAGACAGGACAAAGTTGCTGACCACTTTTTTATTCTTCGCAGCAGCCATCATTTCAGCACCTTCCTCAACTGCATCAGATTGAATTTTATATTTGTTTGGTCTTGGTGGGTAAAAAACATTGTGGGAAATGAAGAAATTGCTTATGACAAGCAATTTCTTCCTTTTCCACAAAGTTTTTTTCAAGCCTTAGTTTATCATGTGGGAGCATCAAGCATCATTATATATAGCAGGAAATAAAAGGCGAAATAAAGATAAACAGTGTAAACTCCCTTACCACTTTTTTATCCTTCACTGCAGCCGTCGTTTCCTTATCTTCTTCAACCCCATCAGACTGCTGTGTAGTAGTTTTTGTTGTTTGGGGTGGATGCACAATCTCAATTTTCATCCGTTTTCTCGATGGCGTGTCAGTCGCTGACATTTTTCTCTTTGGTGTGCTTGACTCATAGTTATCTTCATCAAGATTCTTAGGCTTTGTTTTTCCAGTCCTGCTTCTCGTAACATACACCCCTAAAGTGGAAATAAATTAATTCATTACCAGAGGGCAAAATTTTAGACAGGTGGGTCCATATTCTAAGATGTACTCTCTTAAGAACGGAGCACATTCTCTCTTCATTCCATTATGATAGAATGATGCTCTGTTCCCGCGGGGTCATTTCACGTCTAATCTCGGGGCCTTGGCGGGATTTCGATATCCAATCAAAATCTGATACAAACTTTCATTGGCTGACGCATCAAATTGCCGGCTTCAGCCAAAAGTAGAAGCGACGTAATGTATATATTGTAATCAAACAAGATAAATCTGAATGATTTTGATTGAATAATTCAAATGTTACTGGCTTCAGCCAAATATAGAAGCGACCTAATGTATATGTAATGATCATGCAAGATAAAACTGAATGATTTTGATTGGATAATTCAAATGATGTGCTATAATTAGATTATGACGACCAAATAGGCTGTTGGTGTATCAAAAACGGCAAAGGTCATATTTGATGGTTAATCAATAGACCTCGGCTTTGGAGAGTATCTAAGATGTTGCAGACCATGATTCTGTTTGAATGAGATTTTAATTTTTTTTGTATTTATCTAGTCGGGCGACAAAGTGTAATTATGTGAAAATGGATTAAAATAACAATTCTAAACTTAAAATAGAACTAGAACTGTCGCAAAGCGGACAAATACCCCCCACTAGCGCGTTGTCACTGAAAAAGTGCTAAAGTTCAAAGTGGCATAACTCTGAAACTACTGCCTGGATCAAGATGAAAATTGCGGGTGCACAACTTCATATGATAAGAAACAACCTGCTAAAATTTCAGCAAAATCGGTCAAAAACTGTGGGAGGAGAAGAGGACACAAAATTATGTCCACCGACGGACGGACGGACAACCTGAATCCAGTATACCCCCCCCCCCCCCCCCCCCCCATTACTTTGTTGTGGGGGGGGGGGGGGTATAATAAATATTCAAGCAAAATGGGCAAATACTGAAAAGAACTAAAAACACTGTAGAGCAAAGAGAAGAACCTAGTATTTTATTTCAAATATGATAACACACGCAGATGGCAGACCCATAGGAACAGGGGGGCTAAGCCCACAAAACTTGGCCAAAAAGGCCAAATTTCCTTATTTTACACTGAAATTTTAGGGAAAATCCCATTTAGCCCCAAAACATTATTCAGACACAGAGGGTTTCAGCCCCTCCAATGTGAAATTGCTTCCTACGGGCCTGGATGGTACAAACATCCAGCACAAATTTCTAGGTGATCTTTGTGCTTGAAGCTAAACTGGGATATTCTAAGACAATAATTACACAAGTTAACCTTTTTGCCAAACGGCAAAGTTTTACACTGGCCCAATTCTAAAGCTGCTGCAGATGAGAAGATGAATGTCAATGAAGAGATAATGTGTGTACCAAATAGCACAGTAAAGGAGAAAGTGCTGATAATCATTATTTTCTTCTTTTGTCTCTTTGTTTCCTCTAGCCTTTTTATCTCACATTAGAACCAGATCCTGTTTCTGAGAGGATAAAGAAATCTTTACGTATAAATCTATAACACTATTTTTTATACACAAACCTGGTGTATTTGCAGAATCTGTCCCATCTTGCTGTTTATCGTTCCTCCTGATGATTGGAGTGGTCACTGTAGAGTCCTTAACAATCAAGTTAGCCTGTATTGACATCAGGGCGTCCGCAGATTTTATCTTCTCTCCCCCTATAACTTTAGTAGTACCTCCCTTCTTCTGTGTCGTTGTCTCGGGCAAGACTGGTTCCCTGTATTGACAATGATAAGATAAATGTACAATATAGCAAGGAAAATATTGAGGCAAAAGGAGAAAATGCTGATCATCAGCATTTTCTTCTTTTGCCTAAATGTTTTCCCAATGACTTTCTAATATAGGGAAATCAAAACCAGACCTTGTATGGGAAAGAGTTGAAATTATTTCCCACAATTTTATCTTCTCTCCCCCTATAACTTTGGTAGTACCTCCCTTCTTCTGTGTCGTTGTCTCGGGCAAGACTGGTTCCCTGTATTAACAATGATAAAATAAATGAACATTAAAGGAAGGAAAATATTGAGGCAAAAGGAGAAAATGCTGATTATCAGCATTTTCTTCTTTTGCCTAAATGTTTTCCCAATGGCTTTCTAATATAGGGAAATCAAAACCAGACCTTGTATGGGAAAGAGTTGAAATTATTTCCCACAATTTTATCTTCTCTCCCCCTATAACTTTGGTAGTACCTCCCTTCTTCTGTGTCGTTGTCTCGGGCAAGACTGGTTCCCTGTATTAACAATGATAAAATAAATGAACATTAAAGGAAGGAAAATATTGAGGCAAAAGGAGAAAATGCTGATTATCAGCATTTTCTTCTTTTGCCTTAATGTTTTCCCAATTCCTTTCTAGTATAGGGAAATCAAAACCAGACCTTGTATGGGAAAGAGTTGAAATAATTTCCCACAATTTTATCTTCTCTCCCCCCATAACTTTGGTAGTACCTCCTTCTGTGCCGTTGTCTCGGGCAGAACTGGTTCCCTGGGTGAAACATGTTATAAAGGTAAGACTTGTGTATAATATAGCAAAGAAAATATAATTGAGGTAATACAATATTTCCACCAACCTTGACACCCAAGTTAGAAAATCTGCAATTTTTGGCCAAAAAAGTAAAACTAAATTGAGCCAGAATCAGGAGGGGCCCTTATAGCATTTGAGACAGACCTGGATCCAGATCAGCCAGCGCATATGCAGTCTGATCAAGATTCATGCTCTTCTCTAGCAGCTTCTTTACAACTTGTACCAACTTTAAGGAAACTGATCATATAGCATTGCATATACAAACGTTTCTTCATTAATGGTGATTCAGTATTCCTGAAAGGGCTTTTTTCCAGATCTTGGCTCTTTCATTTAGCAGGGTTCTCCACAGAAAAATTTGAAGCTGTAGTGACAAATAATATAATAGTAAACCTTTAAGGGGGAATGCTCCAGTTTTTCGGAACACTCGGACATTACTGTAGTAATTGAAATGTTTCATACCAATATGTTTTGCTACCAGATTTTCAAAAATATAACGCATCATTACAATTTACCATTTCCGACGGTAAAAGTATATTTATTATGCGAAACTGATTTTCGCAAGATGGAAATCGATTATTTAGAGCAAGACAGTCGTAAGTGTGTATGCAGTTACCACTGTTTTGCGTAATTTTACTCATGTGTAGCTAATAAAAATTGCCGAAATTCACTAATAAGTGCGCTGACCTATACATTTTCTTTTTGAATTATTACCAGGACATATTGCTTAATACAATGAGGGAGTTTTATCAAATTCTATTATGTAGAACCTGAAATATTTCCAAAAATATGCAAATTTTGACATAAAACACTCCAGCCTAGTTGATCTAACCGAACACGTGAGCATGCTGTTTTATACATTTACGCATTTATAATAGCACATATTTTGGGTTTTCTGTTCGTATTAAATGTAAGACGTTACTTTAAATCCGTTTTCGGGACTAAACGATGAAAATAAAGCTTTTTATTAGCATTTTAGTGACCTTGGGCAGGTGCAAGAAATTGTGCATTTTTTCGATGTAGGGGTATGTGATACGAATGCCAATAAAATTCAAACAAGATCGCTGACCACCCATTTTTATTTTATTTTTCAATTGGTAATAACATGTAATTTCAACATACAAAATATAGATAAATTCTATTATTGGGAAAAAATTTAGGAAACTGGAGCATTCCCCCTTAAACGCAGTATTTATGCAAATAATTGTGAATAAAAGTATAATGGAAAAAGAAGAAATTGCTCATATTGAATTTGAGCAATTTCTTCTTTACCATAATGTTTTTATACACAGTTTTCATATTTACAAGTATTGAAATGCATTATTCAACATTTTGACATTAAATTGTCTAAAATTCCAGCTATTTGGTGACCATTTTGAGGAAATTAAGCTGTGGGTTAATTATGAAGCTGAAGGGGCATTACACTTATTTTCTTGAAGCAGTAGTGGGGCCGATACAGCTTATTGGGCTTGGGAGAACACTGCTTAGCAATCTACTTTAAGCAATAAGCCTACCTAGTAGTTGCCATGTGGGTTGGTAAGTGAGGTGACTTCTTGTTACATGAGGCCCTAAATGGGGCTAGACAAAACTCATAACTTTGGTTCCAGTTGTTGGGGTACTTCTTCACAAACTTTTCTGTGACCACTTCAAGCTCCTTCAACAAGGAATCTACAATATATACACAGAATTTATTTGATATGTATCACCTTGATTTGATTAGATGGAATTGAAAGTCACATTCAACAATTTGCAAATAACACTATAGAAGCTGGTGCGCTTTTTGAAATAGTCCATTTCTAGCAATTCCTATGCTATAAATTGTAGTTTGTCTGATTTGAGCAACACTTATTTTACATTATGCAACACCTTTGAATTTGAACTACCCTAATATTGTTTTTAGGAAAATGTTATAAAACTTATCTGGAGGTGCTCATTTGAATTGGTCTTTGGAAAAGATACAAATTAGTATCCATAACATACATTTTGATAAACAATAAATGATATTAACCCTTTCCCAAACAACAAAATTTAATGGCGGTCCATTTTAATAGCTGCCGCAGATGACAAAACAGACGTTGAAAAGAATAGGATTTGTGTACAAAATCGCACAGAAAATATTGAGACAAAAGGAGAAACTGCTGGTCATCAGCAGTTTCTTCTTTTGTCTCAATGTTTTCCCAATCCTTTTCTATCAAGGACGTTAAAACCCAGTCTTGTTTGGGAAAAGGTTAACATTTTGAAAAGTAATTTACCCATTCCTAGCTCTATACTTGCATATAGACAGTAAAGTATATACGAACCTGTTGAGGGGTCCCTATCTTCCATCAAGAAGGGTATCTGTATATTGGATTCCGTATCTAACATCTCTAAACCATTCACAAGGGAATCTTCCAGTATCTCGTCATCTTTACTCATTAATATACCAGACATTGTTCCATACCTGTACAATGTCAAAGATCAAAAGAAACAGAGTTAGAAATGAACTTTATTACATGGTAGCAAGTACTTGCTTAGCTGGAAAAATAGCAAATTGGGCCAACATGTGTGAATAAAACAAGTGCATGTCGGATTGCGATGCAATACAGGAGTCCCCCACCGGATAACAAAAAATCCTTTCTTATTATATATCACCTATTACTAGATCTATAACTGTATACAAAATTTGAAGTTGCTAGCACATTAGGTTTTGGACAAAATGTCCCAAACAAAAATATAAGGGTAAAAACAACCAAGGGCTATAACTCCAAAAGTGGGCGGAGAAGAATGATTCTTGTACATGCCACTTGTCCTCAATGAGATCTATAAGTGTACCAAGTTTGAAGTTGCTAGCACTGATGGCTCAGGAGATATGGTCCGGACAAAAATGTAAGGATAAAAAACAACAACAGACAATAACTAAAAAAGTGGATGTGGTAGAGTAACAGTTCTTGTGCATTACACTTCTTCTCAATGAGATCTACCAGTGTACAAAGTTTGAAGTTGCTAGGGCTTATGGTTTAGGAGATAAGTTCGGGACAAAAATGTAAGGATAGAAACAACAAAGGGCAATAACTCAAAAAGTAGACATGGCAGAGTGACAGTTCTTGTACATGACACTTGTCCTCAATGATATCTATAAGTGTAGCAAGTTTGAAATTGCTAGCACTTATGGTTTAGAAGATATGTTCCGAACAAAAATGTAAAGGTAAAAACAACAAAGGGCAATAACTCAAATAATGGGGGTGTGGCAGAGTAACAGTTTTTGTACATGACACTTGTCCTCAATGAGATCTATAAATGTACTAAGTTTGAAGTTGCTAGCACTTTTAGTTTAGGAGATATGATCCGAACAAGAATGTAAGACTAAAAACAACAAAGGGCAATAACTCAAAAAGTGGACATGGCATAGTAACAGTTCTTGAAATGACACTTGTCCTCGATAAGATCTATCAGTGTACAAAGTTTGAAGTTGCTAGCACTTATGATTTAGGAGATATATTCCGAACAAAAATGCAAGGGTAAAAACAACAAAGGGCAATAACTCAAAAAGTGGACGTGACAGAATAACAGTTCTTAAACATGACACTTGTCCTCAATAAGATCTATAGGTGTACCAAGTTTGAAGTTGAGATATGATCCAGACAAGAATGTAAGGCTAAAAACAACAAAGGGCAATAACAGACGGACGGACGGACGGACGGACGGACAGACGGAATCGAGCAAACCTATAGTCCCCCAACCGGTAACCGGTGGGGGACTAATTAATTGAAAGTCAAAAAATTATCCAAGTCAATACTTTTTGCTACCAATAACTTCACTAGAATCAAATCCGATTTTACTGCTACTTTCCAACCCTGAACAGTGTTATATAGTTTTTTCATTTTTTTAAAATAATATACCTTTGAGCATTGGACTTTTGAGTAATGGTGTAAAAACTTACCTGTTGATGACCATCAATATGCTGTAAGCTACCAACGCTGGGGATAAACTGGCCATGACAAAGATCTCACACCATTTCATGTAACAGTTTTAATGTTCAAAATAGAAAATGCTTGAGAAAACATTGAGGCAAAAGAAGAAAATGCTGATAATCAGCATTTTCTCCTTATGCCTCAATATTTTCTGTGCAACATAGAACATGAATTTTGTCTTTGTTTAAATCCATTTTGTCATCTGAAGCAGCTTTCAAATGGGACCAATCTGAGTTTTTGTAGCTTGGGAGAGTTTAACCCTTACCCAAACAAGACCTGGTTTTCACGTCCCTAATGGAAAAGGCTTGGGAAAACATTGAAACAAAAGAAGAAACTGCTGATTACCAGCAGTTTCTCCTTTTGTCTCAATATTTTCTGAGTTATATTCTACACAAATCCTTTCTTTATCACAACCAAATTTGTCGTCGACACCAACTTTCAAATTGGACCACCCTAAAACTTTGTCGTTTGGGAAAGGGCTAAGAAGCCAAAGTGCACAACATACCTGCTGATGACCATCAATATGCTGTGAGCCACTGATGCTGGAGATAAACTGTCTATCACAAAGGCTTCACACCATTTGGTGAAACAGTCCACAAATACCATAATGTGTTTGCTTTCTGATCTCACTTTATACGGACCAAGCAACCGTAACTCAACCTGTGGATAAAGAAGATTTCATTCACAATTTTAACCCTTTACCTTGGAGCAAATACAGTTTGGGTTTGTCCAATTAGAAAGTTGTTGCAGACAACAAACTGTTTTCAATGTTTTGACATTGAAATACAAATATATTCCTCTTCATAAAATTGATTTTGTTGTCTGTTACTCCTTCTTTGGGGAAAGATTAAAATGTTCAAATTAGCATACATGTCATACCCACAATAATCCATTTGATTAATCAACTGTAGTTAAAAATGAACTTTGAAAAGTATAAAAACATTTCTTGAAGATGACAGACTGATTTAGACTAGGAAATGATATGATTGATGTGCACTAAGATTAAACAGAATGTATGCTTGGCAAACTTTCCATTGTTTGTTTATGCTGCCTGCAGTACATAGCTTACAATTAATCTTAAAAAATGCCATCTAAGTTTACCTTTTCCCAGAAAACTCCATTCTTTGCGTGATCTTCAGCTTGATCAGACTCAGCCTCAGTCTGTTCTGTCTGTCCTTCTGTCTGCTCCTCTGTCTGTACTTCTATCAGTTCAACTTTCTGTTCAAATATCTCTTCATCAGCTGTGGTGAAACTCCCCCCATCATTTGGTACTGACGATGTGGCCTGCATTTGAGTGACACGCAACATATTTGGACGCTTTTCACGACAGGCAGCACACTGTCTGATAAAATCCTTAATGAACTTGTAAATGCCATTCCAATGGTATTCTGAAACGATGGCATCTGCTGTTTTTTCCAACCCATTGTGAGTACCTGAATTGGAAAACAGAAATAGGCCTATGAAAAAAGTTATTTTTCGACCAAATATTGAACGTTTTGTTTAACAGATTTAAGAATTTCGTGAGTATTTGCATAGAACTAAAAATACAGAAAAACTTAAGAACATTTTAGTTAAAGAGGTATTCAAGATATTGAAGTATATAATAGTACTTTTCTTTTCATATGGAGTGGACTAAAACTGAGAGGAAATATCCCTGCAGATGGTTTGACAACACTTCAATGCTTTCAGTGTGTGCAGTACAATTCAAATATGTTAAAAACGATGGTAAACTTTTTTGGTGGTGGAAAAGTCTTGCATGCTGGTTCAGGTTGTAAGGACGTTACATGTGATGCTTTTACAGCTGTCAACATTTGACTTGTTCGAAATCATGTCAATAGATAGCCATGTTTTGATTTGTTCTTGACAGTGTTTTGACGAGTGTAATCAGCTGTGTCAGTAGTCACAAATTAATAACTCGAATGTGCTCACTTCAGTATACTATTTTTTGACTGGGAACAGCAAGTGCATCATAAGAAAGACAAGAGCTGTCCGAAGACAGCGCGCTCGACTTTCTAAGTTGCTTAGTATAAAGGGGCATAACTCCAAATATAGTAGAGCCAGGGTCATGGGCCCTGGTAGTACGGTAGAGGGTGTGAATAAGTATTCCAAGTTTGGGTTGAATCCCTTTGATAGTATATAAGTTATTGATGTTTGAAAAAACTTTAACCTTGGTTGCAACGCCGACGCCGACGCCCGGGTGACAGTATAAGCTCTCATTTTCTTCGAAAAGTCGAGCTAAAAATGTGTATCTAAGCAAGGGCTGTTCTTGACCCAGTTCCGGTCCACAGATTTTACATTTAGGGGGATTTTCCACTGACCTACATATTTCTTCACAATCTGATATCATATTGACTTGCTTTTCATACCTTTTCCAGGACAGTGTTTATTTTTAACTTTGGGGGAAGGGGGCAAGGGCCCATAGGTGGGGGGAAATTTGCGTGTGAATGCCGAAAAAGGGGAATATTCAAAACATGTTTGTACTCTAAAATACAGGGTTATAAATGCATTTAACTTGCAAGCTTGAATATCATAATGGGGCATTCAAACAACCATAAGAACTGTTACATATATATGCCTAGAATCTAAAAAGAAATAGATTTTTCTTTGCATTAAAAAAATGTAGTTACATGAGGGGAAATTTATCTGAAACGGGGAAAAAAGTATATTTCTCAGAGAGGGGGAAGGGGCCCAATAACGACCATTTTTTAAAGAAAACAAGATGTGTTTGTGAAACAGAAATGCACCCGAAATGTCAAATTTCTAAAATGTTAAGTTTTCGTGGAGTAAAGGCTTATTAAGGGTTAAGGGATGACCTTGAACAAGGTCAAATTACATGGAACTGATAGATATCATTGAAAGGAAGTTGCATACCAAATTTGAGCTTTGTATATCAAATACTTTTGGAGAAAAGGCAAAGGTTAAGTTTTCGGAGTAAAAGGTTAAGTTTTCGTAAAGTAAAGGGTTGATAAGGATTAAATGATGACCTTGAGCAAGGTCAAATTGCATGAAACAGATAGATATCATTGAAAGGAAGTTGCATACCAAATTTGAGCTTTGTATGTCAAATACTTTTGGAGAAAAGGCAAAGTTAAGTTTTCGGAGTAAAAGGTTAAGTTTTCGTAGAGTAAAGGGTTGATAAGGGTTAAGTGATGACCTTGAGCAAGGTCAAATTGCATGGAACAGATAGATATCATAGAAAGGAAGTTGCATACCAAATTTGAGCTTTGTATGTCAAATACTTTTGGAGAAAAGGCAAAGGTCAGGGTTTTTTCTCCTTTGGACAGGTCCGTAAAAAGGACCCGTTCCCAATGCCAAATAGGGTAATTTTTCCCCAAAATCTATAAAGAAAATTCCCAATGCAAAAGTCGTTCCTTCTTTTTGAATGAAAATTCAATCATTCCCTTTCGTATGTTGAGAAAAAAGTATCCAGAGACAAACTAGAAGTCCCTTCAGTTGATTTCATATGTTAACTATGCACACGACTCAATTTTTGTTGGCGTTGGTGAGGAAAATTTTTTCCAAATTTTTGACAAAACAACACATTTTTCCCAATTTGCTTGGTCTCAGACCCGTTCCCAAAACTACAAGAAAAAACACTGAAGGTTAAGTTTTCAAACAGACAGACCAGGGGTCTTTCTACCAATTTTTGTTTGGGGCCAGGGGTCAGTGAAATTGGGAAAAATAGCGACTTTTTTACCTAAATTGGGAAAAACTTAAACAAGTTTGTATTCATACTGTCACTCAGTTTCAGCTGCAAATTAGACTGCAGTGATGTAAAATGCATTCGTACATACTCTTGTTTAAGAATCTACTCTAAAACTATCTTCAAAATGTTTGTAAATGAAGATGAGGTCTTAACATGGGGAATTCTGGGTCCTCATTAGGAATTTTCACCAGAGAATTGGGAAAAAAAGATACTTTTTGCCATTGGGAATGGGGCCCAATAACGGCCCAAAATTTTGGCAAACGAGACCCCTGCAGACGGACAGACAGATGGACATGAGTAAAACAATATGCCCCCGATCTCTTGATACGGGGGCATAAAAAATCACTGCAGGGGTAAATTGAATTTGATCTGCCAGTACGCATTCAGGCAACCGCTCGAAAAGGCCCTTGTCTGTGAGATGCATGTTGAAAATTTCAAGCGTTGGAAGGACTGAACTGATCTTACACATCGAAAAATATATTTTCTGAGATAAAATTGACAGATCCTCTTGATAAAAAAAGAAAATGGTCAATTTTACTACTTCTTCGAAGAAATTTAAGGGTGAATTACGAAGTGGACCGGAACTGGTCCTGGTTCGGAACTGGTTCAATGACTGTACTTCTATTCAACCCATTCGCTACCAGACAAATATTGGAAAATTGGTTCCTATTTGCCTAATCCGAGTCTTCTCTGATGTAAATACGCTCTTTGATATTTTGATTTTTCGCTATTTACATCAGAGAGCGTTGCTCTTTGAAAACAGCGGAAAGTTTGGTAACGTTACAAGTAACATGAAGCTTTGTTTTTGTGTATCATATCGAATCACTCGGTAAAACACTGTAGGGTATAGATCAATAAATCATTTTTTGTCATACCTGACCAAAAATTTCATTTCAAATCGGCCTGCTGGATGAGTATAACCTAAAGTTACCTTTGGTTTTGAATGGAAGGTCAAGGTAAACAAAGGCTGCTCAGGTGAGGGTTGTTGCAAAACATTGCCTATTAACCTTTTAGAAATACTTTTTGGTCGTATTTTTTTCAGCAGCCATAACAATAAATGGTTCATTTATCGATATCATCAGGGGTTTTAACGATAGCGTTTAAGATCGGACGGTGAACGATGCGCAACAATTTGTTGCGAACTTCTTGATTTTTTCAAAGAGCAACGCTCTCTGATGTAAATAGCGAAAAATCAAAATATCAAAGAGCGTATTTACATCAGAGAAGACTCGGATTACTATTTGCCAGGCTATTTTCCAAGAAATTAGAAAAAATGATGGTAGTGTTAGAAATCAACTTATAACTAAAAATCTATTAAATAAAACTATATAAAACCTTATATTTTCTGAAAGATAATTGAAAATGCTATTCAGTGAATATATTTGTTGTAAAATCAGGTTCTTACCTCAGCTTTGGCCTGGCGTTATTCCTCCAGAATAACCCAGCAAAGACTCTTGGTAGGTCCGAACAACCTTGGTCTTCTTAGTTTTCTGCACCCGAGGTACAAATCACGTTGTGATGGCTTCCATATTAGTTGATAGATTACGTCATCATCATGTGACGTCTATCCCAGGTAAAGCCCGGGAAATCGGCCAGCCAATCAGCGCCGCCGTTCTGGGAAACCCCAAACATTAAGGTAGACAAGGCCAGTTTTACCACATTCCCCCCTGTTTTATAGGCCTTTAAACCAGGTCAGTTCAATATCTGCACCTTTAGGACCTAAATTAATGTTTGGTTGTCAACCTGTTTCTGCCTTTAGACAATCAGTTCCATTCTGAATCATCCAGGCCACTCAAGTTATGTATGACTTTAGCCCTGTTCAATGACAAGTTTTCTGTCCTGCCATTGGGGTCTCAAAATCCCTATTAGCTAGATCATTTATAGGCCCATTTATTGATGCGACCTTAGACCCTTCAACGTGATATTGCAACATAATCTGCCCATATAGGCCATGCGGCAAATGTCGACTCTGAAGCACATTCAGTGCGTCTCAAGCCCACTTCTTCCGTGCGGCTTCTTTTCATACTAGTCCCCATGAGACTACACGAGACTCCTTCAAGACTCGTAGAAATAAACCACCTTTCTATGGGTGATGTTACACACATCCCCTTCTATTGGTTGGTATTGTTATTCATCAATGCTTCAAACACACACTGCATTGCCACCTTTGACCTTTTTCGGTTCTGCACACAAAACATTATTGTCTGTGAGGGAATGAACCATTAATATCCTTTGTGTGTCTTGTGTCTGAAGCACAACCATTAAGTATTGGATAACTCAAGTCTAACCATTAGTCCACATTGAGTTCCTTTTCAAATAAACATGCAATTTTCCGCCCAGTCAGTCAGTCATGTGATTTGGCGCAGAAATGTTGAACTTATGCTTGCATACTTTAACACCATTTTGATCTGATTAGTCCAGTAATAATTTTCTGTATAAATACGTTCCTACAATATTCTGATATAGCCATTAGGTAATACATAGACTATTTATTTCAAAACAGATGATGAAATATCATTCTTGAAAAACTGTTAAATATAAGACAGGAAATTATATAATTATCAGGTATATCTTTTACGATGAATGATATAAATTACATCAGATTGTGAAAAAGGACAGTATTATTCAATGTCGGTGTCCGAATAAATGCTGTTTAGTAATTTAGGATTTGAATATTCACTGTTGGTGTCATGTGCATGTACCATGTCTTTCAATATGTGATCTAGATCTGTCTATAAGCCATACTAGGCTGAATGTTCATATATTATGAAACATGTTATTTGTCTTTATGTACTAAATGTACTTATAGAGATCTATGTCACTTTATAATAACTTCTGATCTTTATATCTCTCATAAATAACAGTACATGACAATTCCTTGAAACTGTATCAGGAGACTATCGGAACCTACAATCTCCATTATTCACATGAAATTTGTAAAGGAGTAAGTTATATATCAGTTTACCAAATTGCCAAATATAAAACATCTTCTAAGATTTTATGTTATAAAAATATAGTTATAGATAAATATTTGTATTTTCCAATTATCTGTATATAATGTTTTACTATAGTTTTAATTTCCCAATCAATATTTAAAGATACATTGGCATCAAGGGATTTTCATGAATCTATACTAAATGTATTTCTAAGCTTTAACAACAACATTTTCTAAATCTAATACTTTTATTTCAATTAGGTTTTATCCAAGACTGTAATTATCCATTCTATATTTGGATTTATTTAGATGAATTTAGTACATTTATTCAAACTTTTTTAATGGAAGTGATATATGGATGAATATAGTTCTATGATCTTTTAGTTTTCCTTTAATTATACAAATTCCAGATGTATCAAACATTTTGTATCAATCTTATTTGTGAAGCTTGTTTTCTGTTCCTAGGCTGAAACTGCTCTGAGAAGTGCAGGTGTTTTAGTATACATGTAGTTTGTCATCATTATTTTAGAATTTAACAAGTTACCCGTAACTTTGAATCTGTATTGGTTTTATTATACATTATTTTTCATTACACATTACCATCATTGTTAGGTTTATGAATACTTAGTGTCATAAATGTTGATCATCTCTAAAAGTTCAAATTCTTAACCAAGCAAGAGCAGTATAATTAAGGTAATAATGCCTATTTAACAAATTAAAGTGCAGTTCAGTTTAATGAAACTTTGATCTAGAACTATAGTAAACTGCAAGCATATGTCCTTAGCATAGATATTGTGTTACCATTTTTGTGCTAATATTTAGGCTGCCTATGGATCCTTTTACGAGTACTGTTTCCTGACTTCTCATATCAACTCCTTGTCCAGGATTAAATATTCATCATGCACTCATTTGGATGGTAAATAGTAACACTGCCTTGGTTTAAGGCAATTTGACTAATGTTTTAGCAGGTGACATTAAATGATTATGCCCCTTACGTCTGCTTGTAAATAGTACCCGGCTTTTCCCTGGCATAAAACAGTACCTGCTTTTTAGTATGCCTATCTAAGTCCAAGTATTACAAGCTAAAAAACCAAAGTTAATCCCCCTTTTTCACAATAAGTGAGGATTCATCATTTGCCCCCAAATTCATTTAGCATTTCAATGCTTTCACCTTTCATTACAATTTGGGGGACATTCTGTTTATGTTTATAACATACAAGAGAGTGGTGGTGGTGGTCTGTCTGTTGGAATCACAGCACAGGCCTTTGGTATTTTCCCGCCTTTCTCGTTAACCATATGGGATAACTGGCCGGGATCAAAAGCAAAGGTGTCCCACAACTTTTTTTCACATTCAGTCAAATGCCCTGTTTGGGGTAGAACCTTCATACCTGGTACTCTCCCCCCTCTCATCAATTTTTTGCATGAAGTACCCATTTGGGTCTTTTCTGCATAGGCCTTGACTGAATTTGGCAGCATTTCTTCTTGAACATGGGCGACACAGGTGTCTTCTTCAGTTTGTTGGCTGCTTATTTGCACAGCAGAGTGTTCATACCCACTTTCATACATGTTCTGCTGTGCTGGTACCTGCCCATTTTCATTGTATGACAGCTGTGTAAGTATATGCCCATTTCCAATGTTTGTGGCAGTACATGAATTTTGTGTGAGTGTTTCCTGTTCAATATTCTCAGTCACCATATTTGTAACCACACTAGTTTCCTTTGGTAGAACTTTTGTATTTCGTGGACCTGAGCAA
The DNA here is from genome assembly GCA_963680895.1 of Fragum sueziense. NCBI lineage: Eukaryota > Metazoa > Mollusca > Bivalvia > Cardiida > Cardiidae > Fragum > Fragum sueziense. The sequence goes on along the minus strand of OY804592.1, from coordinate 77,312,157 downwards.
AGCTTGTATGTCAAAGCCTCCTCTTCTGATCCTGTATGGTCTGAGATACCTGGCTCTTCTTCAAACAACTGCAAACATGCATTTAAAATGTCTGCAATGTCTTCACTCTGACCAGTCACCTGTGTTGAGCCCAATTCATTCCCATAACTCTTCATGGACTTTGCTGGCTCTTCATGTTCTTTGAGTCCAACATCCGTTGAATCAGGTTTACCATTGCATTTTTCTACTTCGTTCGAAGGTCGGCCTTTAGCTTTGGCCCCTTTCAATTTGCAATCTGCATCTGTAACTTCCCGCTCCAGGAGGCCAACCTGCTTGACAGCTTCAGGGATCAAATTTCAACTTTTTTGCCACTTGCTAATTTTAGCGAGTCCTTATTTTTACAACTTGCTAAAATGGAAAGTCTACTTGCTAAATGCAATTTTGCGAGAAAATCTTGTGATTTTGCTTAAAATGCGCAGAAACATACAAATTTGACTATTCATGTATTCCATGTTAATATTAGTTTAATCCTCGCTAAATCACCTGTTTTTGATGTTGTTAATAAAAATTGCTTTGCATTGACCTAGTTTTATTCTGTCATTTAGTTGTCCGATCTTGATCGCCAATTTTTCTGTCTAATGACCAAGTTACGAGTCAAAGTTGCATAGCAATTCATTCTATGATCGTAATACTTAACTCAGAAATAGTTGTCAATGACTGACACTCGCTAATTCTTGCATTATTCGGCGAAAATCAGTGTTTACTTGCAGTCACGTTTTCCTACTTTCATGTCTATTACCTCAGTCTTAGTAGGCCGTAAAGCGTCTGCTTGAGTAGGTTTATTTACGTCACGTGATATCAAGGTCAGTTTGCAGTTTTAAAATTTTTCACTATCGATCTTGTGAGGGCTTGACAGAATCTATGTCATTTTTGAGCATAGCCAATCATAATTGTGTGACTTTATTCACGCGGTGAATTTTGTCCATATTTGGTTATGTTTACTACAATTTGTTTACAAAAAGCCCGCGTGTCAGGCAAGCGCGTGAAAAAAGAATGACGCAATAAACCATGCTCGATTTTGATTGGCCGTATCCCTCTTTCACGAAAGTCAACATGATGTAACTTCTCGTACATAGCGAGAGTCTCGAATCCAAAAAATGCGATTTTTATTAGGTCAACCTAGAATCTAGTGGTATGAAATGGAGACAAAAACAAAACCCCTTCGAAATGATGAGAACACCATCTTGACGCTCAAGTGCTTTTAACATGTATGCTATGAATATTCTGTTAAAGTGTAATTTTGTCTCATTTAGTATACCGGCCCCCAGAAGTGGACCCATATTTTGAAGATTTTATGAATTGCTTCGCAGGTAGGCATACTCCAGCTTCAAACGACGGCGGCGAGCCGCGAAGCCTTGACTTTCATTCACAATTCAAACCCTATTTCTAGAACAAAAAATAAATTGGCTTTTGGGGACAGGCTAACTTAAAACTTCCCTTATTTGTTTTTTAATTTTCTTTTTTCGTTTTAGATTTTTGTACTTTCATTTTCACCCAACATAGGTCAGCCAGAAAATCAGACTCGCAGGAAAAAGCAAGTGCTGATTTTCTCAACTCGCATTCCGAGAAATTCACTCGCGTTTTGCGAGTTAGCGAGTGCGAAATTTGATCCCTGAGCTTTGGGACTGCCTTCTTTAGCCCACATCTCTGTGCTAATGTGGCTATGCTTAACTGTAGGCTCTTTCTCTGGAGTGCTACATTCGGTACTGGTAGCAAGTTTTTCAATTACAGCTACCAACCTTTCCATTGAATTGATGCAGTTATCAACTTTTGACTCCAACGATGAGTTCAGTTCTAAGCCGACTTTGTCGCTATTCTTTGAACTATCAGCATTTTTGTCCTGCTTCCTTTCTTCTGTTGGATAGTTGCCCAATGAAGATCTTTGCCTCACATTCTGTGTTCTTGAACCATCATCTGCAAGTCTTGATGTGCTTTTATGCCACAACAAGCTTTTCACTGCCTCATCTAAAGTCTTGGGTCTTGTACTGAGAGCCCTATTGCTTGCTTCTTCATCATTACATCCTTGTAAGAATTTGAAAGCCAATTCTTTCTGGACTGCATGTTCTTGCCAATAAGGTAAAGCTTTACATCCATAGAAGTATACCTTGTCTGCCCATTCTTGGATGGTCTCATAGAGCCCTTGGCGCAGATGGTAGAACTCCCTTCTGTAACGCTCAGGTGAATTACCAAATCTCTTCTCAAAACAGACCACTACATCAAAATATTCCATATTGGGACTTCTTTTCTGTAACATAGCCAAGTGTTCACTTGCTTTCCCCTGTAAACAGAAATACAGATTGTGCTTCCTCTGTGCACCTGTCCATTGTTGCTGTTTCGCAAAGATGTTAAACTTTGTGAAGAACTCATCCCATGACCCTGAACCATCAAACATAATACCTAATGATTTGAGTCTTTGACTATCTGTTGGTGGCCAATACGGTGTGTGCCAGTTATCTGAATACTTTTGGGATGCTCTGTCATATTCATAACAAACAGGAACTTTCTGTGTAACCTCCCATTGGTATTGATTAGGAGCGGGCGACACATGTCTATCCCCAAAGTTAGACTGTCCCCATGAAAGAGGTTGCTTGCAGTAATCATAGTTGTTTAAACTACTGTACGACCCGTGACAGTTGTAACCCTCATTTGAAGAGACGGTTTTCTTGACATAAGGCCTGAAGTCAAAACTGTCGATCATGTCCCTTGTAACATGAAGATAGGGTACATGACACAGGGTTTCTTTTGTTATGTTACCTTCCCTGTCTCTTTGATCTAGAATTAATCTTGCCAATCTATCTCCTATTCCTCTCACTACCATCAGCTCTTCTAGACCGCAGTAGTTTATGAGAATTTTACGCTCCATTATTGGCTGAACTTTGTTTACAAATTTGTATGCGTGCAAAACATTATTTTGATAATTTGTATTCCGAGCTCCAAATTCTTTTTATTTTAAGATCAATATCTGCTCTTCACAAGGTCAGGCATATAAGTTTGCTTTTCGTTCTTAAGTCAAACTAATTTGATTGTCTTAGAATAAAGATCTACTTGCTTTTCGTTGTTAAGTCAAACTAATTTGATTGTCTTAGAATAAAGATCTACTTTTTGTTCCCCTAGTCAAATCTCAAAAGACAATAAAATATGCTTTCAGTGCTTTCAGTCCTTTGAAAATGATCAGTCGATACGATTTTCAAATTAAGTTTGTGAAGTCTGCTTTTCAAGTTAAGTCAGACAGTTACCTGTTTTTATTAACGTAACTGATGAACAGTTGGACTGCTACGTTGATTGTCCACTTTCAGTTTGGGATAGCCGGACTACTATTGTCCACTTTTGGTCAATTGCAATCAATCACCTTCCTCCCCTTCCTTAAAAAATTTAGACAAAGTCTTGATAGTCAAGAAGTATGCAACCACGGAAAGTGATAATTTTTTAGCTAAGTCAAAACAATCAACTTTAAATCAAACAAGAGATGTTTGTAAAACATATATGCCCCCTCAAGGGCCTACATTTGATGTAGGTCAAAGTCCAAGGTCAAGTTAAAAAGGTCCAAGGTCATGGTCAAATATGAAAGGTCTTGGTAGGAGGTGTCTATGTGTGAAATATTAAAGCTGTATATGTAAAAGTAAAATGAAACATAGGCCAGGTTAAAGTTTTTAAAAGTAGGCCAAATGCCAAGGCCAAGGTCATGGTCAAATGTGAAAGGTCTTGGTTGGAGGTGTCCATGTGTGAAATATCAAGGCTGTAGGTGTAAAAGGACATGATATATATGCCTGGTTTCAGTCTTTTTAAAAGTAGGTCAAACTCCAAGGTCAAGGTTGCAATATTCAAGGTCATGGTCAAATGTGAAAGGTCTTGGTAGGAGGTGTCTATGTGTGAAATATCAGGGCTGTATGTGTAATAGGACATAAGATAAAGGCTAGGTTATTTCTAAAAGTAGGTCAAACTCCAAGGTCAAGGTCCAAGGTCATGGTCAAAGTGAAATATCTTGGTTGGAAGTGACCATGTGTGAAATATCAAGGCTGTATATGTAAAATGACATGAAATATAGGCCAGGTTAATGTATTATAAAAGTAGGTCAAACACCAAGGTCAAGGTCACAAGGTCCAAGGTCATGGTCAAATGTGAAAGGTCTTGGTTGTAGGTGTCCATGTGTCAAATATCAAGGCTGCATGTGTAAAAGGACATGATATATCGGCTAGGTTAAAATTCTTTTTAAGGTAGGTCAAAGTCCAAGGTCAAGGTCCAAGGTCAAGAACACAAGGTCCAAGGTCATGGTCAAATAAGAAAGGTCTTGGTAAGATGTGTCCATGTGTGAAATACCAAGGCTGTATGTGTAATAGCACATAAGATATAGGCCCAGTTTATTTTTTTTAAAAGTAGGTCAAACTCCAAGGTCAAGGCCACATGGTCCAAGGTCATAGTCGTATGTGATAGGTCTAAGTCGGAGGTTTCCATGTGTCAAATATCAAGGCTGTATGTGTAAATGGACATGATATATCGGCCAGGTTAAAGTTTTTTTTAAAAGTAGGTCAAAATTCAAGGTCAAGGTCACAAAGTCCAAGGTCATGGTCAATTGTGAAAGGTCTTGGTAAGATGTGTCCATGTGTGAAATATCAAGGCTGTATTTGTAAAAGGTCATGAGATATATGCCGGGTTTAATTTTTTTTAAAGTAGGTCAAACTCCAAGGTCAAGGTCACAAGGTCCAAGGTCATGGTTAAATGTGAACGATGTTGATAGGAGGTATCTATGTGTGAGATATCAAGGCTGTATGTGTAAAAGGACACGAGATATAGGCAAGGTTAAGAATTAAGTGTAAAAATCAACAAAGGGCAATAACTCCAAGAATTTGATTGGCAGAGTTACGGTTCTTGTGAACTGCACCTCTCCATAATGAAATCTATTCACCTGTAAAGTTTCATGATTCTACCTTACATATTTTTTGAGTTGTGCTCCGGACAAGAATCAAGTTATAAAATCAACAAAGGGCAATAACTCACAAAAGTTGATCGGCAGAGTTACGGTTCTTGTGCACTGCACCTCTCCATAATGAGATCTGTCCACCTGTAAAGTTTCATGATTGTACCTTACATACTTTTCGAGTTATGCTCCGGACAAGAATCAAGTTATAAAATCGACAAAGGGCAATAACTCAAAAAATTTGATCGGCAGAGTTACGGTTCTTGTGCACTGCACCTCTCCATAATGAGATCTATCCACCTGTAAAGTTTCATGATTGTACCTTACATACTTTTTGAGTTATGCTCCGGACAAGAATCAAGTTATAAAATCAACAAAGGGCAATAACTCAAAAATTATGATCAGCAGAGTTACGATTCTTGTGCACTGCACCTCTCCATAATGGGATCTATCCACTTGTAAAGTTTCATGATGGTACCTTACATACTTTTTGAGTTATGCTCCGGACAAGAATCAAGTTATAAAATCAACAAAGGGCAATAACTCAAAAAATTTGATCAGCAGAGTTACGGTTCTTGTGCACTGCACCTCTCCATGATGAGATCTATCCACCTATGAAGTTTCATGACTCTACCTTTAATACTTTTCGAGTTATGCTCCGGACAAGGTTTGGTCTACGGACAGACCGACCGACCGACCGACCGACCAACCGACCGACCTTCCGACCGACCGACCGACCTTCCGACCGACCGACCGACCGACCGACACTTGCAAAACAATATACCCCCATTTTCTTCGAAAGGGGGCATAACAAATTGACTGAAAGTTAAAAGATACTGACTAAAATACAGTTGCAATTTTGAAAATATTTACCAAATCAACACAGCCTATGAATAGTGCTGCGATTTAATTTTAGTATACTCTCAGTACTTTCAGCACTTTGAAAATAAGCAGCCGAAAACTTTCTCCAAAATTCTTTCTTCAAAATCCGCTTGTTGGCAAGTCGGATTACAAAATTTGCTTGGGAAGTCTGCTTGTCACCTAAGTCAGACTAATCTTCCTCCTCTCCCCTACCTGGAAATGATGTTGTAGGTACCCAGGGAAAAATAGATGACAAAGTGTGAAATGCATTTTTGAAAATTCCATTGCCAAAGATGCTTTGAGAAAATTTAGCAAAGGAATGCAGATGACCTGAAAAACTAATTTTGAACACAAAAAGATTTGTTGGAAAACACCCCTGGAACCTGAAATGGACTAGTCTAAATTTACCGAAGGACAAGGGGAGACAATTCAAGGTCCGCGAAAACTGACAATACAAAGGGTCAGGGAAGGGTGGGGTAGATTCCACAACAGGTTTGAGACTTATTGGGTTGCTGAATTTTAGCAACTGATGCAGCCAAAAGCATCGAGACAAAAATAAAACAATTTGCAGAAAATGCCGACGAAAAACTGCCAAATGCCTATTCGCCCGACATAAACTGAAATTGCAATCACTGAAAATGATGAAATAATTCACAAAACATCGCGAATCAATGCATCAAAAACAGTAACAGAAACCCTGGATGTCTAGACGACCGAAAAACAATCTGGCAAACCCCTGCCACCCAGTTTTTCAGCCCTTCAACCCAGCAAAAGGTCAACGGGCAATTCGACCGCAAATGCGATTCGAACAGCTCGCAAGCACCACTGTTGTAAAATCGGGTTCTTACCTCAGCTTTGGCCTGGCGTTATTCCTCCAGAATAACCCAGCAAAGACTCTTGGTAGGTCCGAACAACCTTGGTCTTCTTAGTTTTCTGCACCCGAGGTACAAATCACGTTGTGATGGCTTCCATATTAGTTGATAGATTACGTCATCATCATGTGACGTCTATCCCAGGTAAAGCCCGGGAAATCGGCCAGCCAATCAGCGCCGCCGTTCTGGGAAACCCCAAACATTAAGGTAGACAAGGCCAGTTTTACAACATATTTTCATTCATTTTGGAGTGAAAAAAATGACATATTTTGTTCTTAAACTTTGAAAAAAAACATCGGTCTCCTCTCATGATGGCCTAGGCCGTCTCGAGCAGTATAGCGACATTTTCACAGGACGGCTCAGGCGTCACGGGGCAGCGAAGGTGTTAAGACCCCACAAATAATGTCTGTTTTGGCAGTTTTAACTTGAATAATTCTCTTAGAAATATCAGCAGGGACATGAACAATGTTACAATAGGCATATTCACCTAAATTAATGACAATGGGGATACAATGACCCTCTCGCCAAGAAAAAGTCAAGGGAAACTCTGAAGGGGTACGAGATGGTTTGGGTGCGAATTGATTTTACGTATCAGATGACATACCGTCTGGACTGGCATGCGCTTCTTCAACTTTATTCCATCTTTCCTGGTGCGTCAGCAATACTTTACGAGTTTTCTTCCCGAGTTCTTGGTCTGTCGGCGTCCCGAGATAAAATAGCTCTCCGTTCAGGTAGCAGAATCTTTCCGCCCTTTTCCTCACCATACGCTTTTCACTAAAATTCAGTCCCGGTGGATAAATACCGTCTTTCAGATATTTCAACACCCAATTCAAGTCAACCTCTCCCTTATGAGCAGATCGTGTAGATGTTTTAGGGGGCATTCTGTTTTGTTTACGTGAAAAAATTGTTCAGATAAAACTCGCTACATCACCGCCATTTTGTAAAAATTACCCGGATAATTAACCCCGGATATTCTGATTCGCACAAAAACATTTTCGCTACACTATGGATTTTTCCCATTTATTTATTTATTTAATTTTTTTTCTTAAATTTTCATTTAAAATCTTATTGTTTCGTTCCAGTAAGAAAATAGATAAAAGATGAATTATAATTTTTCAAAGTTTTGCTTGTGTCATGCCAAATGGACCTACTGGGAAAATTATGTGAAAGAACAAGAGGGCCTGAATGGCCCTTTATCGCTCACTTGACTAAATCTGTTTTTGTTTTAAAACTTTTTCGGATAAGTCCAGCCCTGCCACATCCCCATTTCTTTAATCAAACTAAAAACAGACATTGAAAAGGGTTACTCAAGGAACATTCCTGCCAAGTTTGGTTCAAATTAGCCCTGTGAATGGTTGAACATTTCTTATGATTTCTCCAAATCCAATAAGATCTGCCCTGCCACACCCACATTTTCTGACGAATCAAAATTTTGGATACAAATTTTTAAAAGGGTCATGCAAGGATAATTTCTGCCAAGTTTGATTACAAGAGGACCATGATGGTCCTACATCGCTCACCTGAACCAAACTGATATGAGCAACACTTTTATTCAAATCAATTGATATTTATGATTTTAAGACTGAAAACTAACTTATGGTCAATAACAATATGAAAATCAAAATCATCAGAGATCTTATGGTCCCCAACATTGTGTCCAAGATTTGTCCAATAATTGTATATTCTACATTGTAAACAAAGTCGAAAACGGCAATTATGTCAAATTCTAGGGCACATAACACTCACCTTTCTGCTCAGATCAGACTGAAAATCCTACTCATCCAAGATCTTATGGTCCGCAATGTTGTGTATAAGTTTTGTCTTGATATTCTAGAGTGTAAACAAGATAAAAACAAAGCCAAAAATGGCAATTTTGTCAAATTAAAGGGCACATAACTCTCAATTTTCTGATCGGATCAAACTGAAATCGCAATAATCTAAGATCTTATAGTCCCCAACATTGTGTCCAAGTTTTGTCTTGATTGATTAATATAATTGTAGATTCTAGAGTGTAAACAAGGTGGAAAACAGCCGAAAATGGCAATTTTGTCGAATTCAAGGGCACATAACTCTCAACTTTCTGATAATGTCAGACTGAAAATCGAACTCATCTGAGATCTTATGGTCCCCAACATTGTGTCCCAGTTTTGTCTTAATTGATTAATAATTGTAAATTCTAGAGTGTAGACAAGGTCCAAAACAGCTTAAAATGGCAATTTTGTCAAATTCAAGGGCACATAACTCTCAACTTTAAGATCAGATCTGACTGAAAATCCCAATCATCTGAGATCTTATGGTCCCCTACATTATGTCCAAGTTTTGTCTTGATTGATTGATATTTGTAGATTCTAGAGTGTAAACAAGGTGGAAAACAGCTGAAAATGGCAATTTTGTCAAATTCAAGGGCACATAACTCTCGTCTTTCTAATCAGATCAGACTGAAAATCAAAAACATCCAAGATCTTATGGTCCTAAACATTGTATCCAGGTTTTGTCTTGATTGAATAATAATTGTAGATTCTAGAGTGTAAACAAGGTCGAAAACAGCCGAAAATGGCAATTTTGTCGAATTCAAGGGCACATGACTCATGACTTTCTGGTCTGATCATAACCAAAATCAAACTCGTCCAAGATCTAATTGTTATATACATTGTGTCCAAGTTTAATCTTGATTGGTAAATATTTGTAGATGCTAGGGTGTTAACAAAGTCAAAAGTAGCTATTTTTCGCATTCAATCGCAGATAACTCCGGACTTTCTGGTCCGATCAGACCAAAAATCGAACTCATCCGAGAACTTATGGTCAAACATATTTTGGCCAAGTTATGTCAAGATTGGCTTATATTTGTGGATGCTAGAGTGTTAACACTAAATTGTTGACAGACGGACGGACGGACAGACGGACAGATGGACGGACGAAGGACACAAAGTGACCACAATAGCTCACCTTGAGCACTTCGTGCTCAGGTGAGCTAAAAATTGGCCCAATGGTTAATTTTTGAATAATTATCTAACAATTTATCTCAGTCGGATAAGCCCTGCCCTGTCATGCCCATGTTTCTTTTTACAAATTTGAAAATTTATTAACAAATTTTGAAAAGGGTCACTCAAGGAACATTCCTGCCAAGTTTGGTTAATCTTGGTCCGATGGCTGATGTTTTAAAGAATTTTCTTTTGAAGAATTATCTAAGAGTTTCTTTCTTTAAGTCCAATAAGCCCCACCCTGCCATGCCCACATTTTTGTTAAGAATTAAAAAAAATTGCGAACAAATTTTGAAAAGGGTCATGCAAGGAACATTTCTGCCATGTTTAGTTAAAATTCCTTGCCCAATCATGGCAATGGTTAAGAAGATTTTTTGTGAATTATCTAACAATTTCTCGGATAAGCCCACACACCCACATTTTTTATGAATCTAAAAATTATGAACAAATTCTAAAAAGGTCACTCAAGGGACATTCCTGCCTACTTTGGTTCAAATTGACTCAATGGTTGATATCTAAAGAATTTTCTTATGATTTCTGAAAGTCTGATAAGCCCCGCCCTGCCACACCCACATTTTTTGACGAATAAAAAATTTGCAAACAAGGTTTGAAAAGGGTCACTAAAGGAACATATCTGCCAAGTTTGGTCAGGACTGGCCCAGTGATTAAGGAGGAAAAGATGTTTAAAGAAAATGTGAACAGACAGACAGATGGAGGACAGAATAGTGAGTGACCACAATAGCTCACATTGAGCACTTCCTGCTCATGTGAGCTAATAAACTTCTTATATATCCTAGTCAGTTCACCGAGCCCGATAGCTCAGTTGGTAATGTCGGAGTCTGTCAATCCAGAGGTCTAGATTTCAAACCCAAGCTCGGCCAGTATCCATTAATTCTGACATTTGTCAAATTAAAGTCATTTAAATCTCTCACCAATGGGTGTGAATCATCTATGTTAGAGAGCAGCTGGAGGCTAGGTTTGGATATTGTGGTGGTTCTGGTGAGAGAAATACCAGGACCCCACTGAAAAAGTTTATTTTTAAATTCAAGAACTGTTCTAGAACTTTAAATGGCACTTCTAGAACTTGGGTTCTGGTTGTGAGTTCCAACACCAGTTGGGCCAATATCCTTTCTGACATTTGACAAAAGTAATTTTTCTGTCACCAATGGATTTGCAACATGACTCCATCATGGATTCCTGGTATATTTCTCATAGTACTACCACAGTATCCAGTATGAACCTAGAGCTGCTCTGAGTCACATTGTTTTTATGGACTTCCCAAAAGATGGGTTACTTTTAAAAATGTCAAATTTACATCAAATTTTGTAATAACCTGACTGTTATCAGGTCAATGACTAGCATTGAGTTAGAATCTTGAGAAAGGACCCTTGACCCATTACTAGATAGAAAATTTTTAGCCTGGTCCAAATTCAACAAGAGGGCCATGATGGCCCTGTATCGCTCCACTGGCATTTAGACTTTTAAACTACGAAATTTTTCAAGGAATACAATAGACTCTGGTATATCCGAAGAAGATTCATGCTACACCACAATGAAATCCAAAAGGTGGCTATGGAGGAGAAATGTTTTTAATAATTTCTTAAAATTAAACCATGTTTCATAAAGCATTTTTTTTCAAAGAATCTAAAGAGATCTGTATATTGTACATTCATGCTAAATTACAACTAGAACTGTCAAAAGCGGACAAATACCCCCCACTAGGGCCTTGTCACTGAAAAAGTGCTATAGGTAAAAATGTTCTTGACTTAGAGCATGGAAACGGATTTTAAACAAAGTCCAACTGTGACCTTGACCTTTGACCTTGGTGACCCCAAAACAATAGGGCACCTCCATTGGTCATGGGCAACAACTGTGTAAAGTTTCATGATCCTAGGTCAAACGGTTCTCAAGTTAGAACACAGAAACGAAATTGTAAATTTTGACCACTCCCCCCCCCCCCCCCCCCCCCCTCATTAAAAACTTTAAAGTGGCATAACTGTGAAATTGATGACTGGATCAAGATGAAAATTGCAGGTGCACAATTTCATATGATAGGAAACATCCTGATAAAATTTCAGAAAAATTTGTCCAAAACTGTGGGAGGAGAAGAGGACACAAGATTATGCCCCCCCCCCCCCCCCCGCATTAAAAACTTCAAAGTGGCATAACTCTGACACTAATGACTGGATCAAGATGAAAATTGCAGGTGCACAACCTCATATGATAGGAAACATCCTGATAAAATTTCAGAAAAATTGGTCAAAAACTGTGGGAGGAGAAGAGGACACAAGATTATGTCTACCACCCCCCCTTAAAAACTTATAGGTGGCATAACTGTGAAATTAATGACTGGATCAAGATGAAAATAGCAGGTGCACAACTTCATATGATAGGGAACATCCTGATAAAATTTCAGAAAAATTGGTCAAAAACTGTGGGAGGAGAAGAGGACACATACACAAGATTATGTCCACGGACGGACGGACGGACGGACAGACGGACGGACGGACAACCTGATTCCAGTATACCCCCCCCATAACTTTGTTGTGGGGAGTATAATGAAATCCAATAAGGCGTTTTGGAGCAGAAGATTTTTCGAAAATTTAATTTAAATTAAATTAATTAAAATCTAAGTTCTGCACGGATTTTTTTTTTTTTGAAAGAATTTGGAAGTGATTCATGCAAGGAAGATATCTGTGAAGTTTGGTTGAAATTGGTTCAGTAGATTTGGAGAAGATGTTTGAAAATTGTTTATGCACGCACAGATGCGAGGACGGACACACAGATGCACGACGGACACAGGGCCATGACATAAGCCCCGCTGGCCTTCAGCCAGTGGAGCTAAAAATGTTGTTTACGACAATTTCAAATGAATACAATTTTACAATTTATGGTCTAACTTGGTAGAAAACATTGTGGTAAGTGAAGAAATTGCTTGTCACAAGCAATTACTTCATTTTCCACAATGTTTTCCAAAGCTTTATCTTGTGGAGCCTCAAAAAGTGTCCATGTGCGGGAATGGGTTAAGGCGTTGAAAACAACATAGACACATATCAACCTGTTCATACACACACTCTTATCAGGATGATTGTTCTCTAATGGCATTAGCAGTAGCAACTGTAATTTAACAGATATTGTTCTTATTACACTACATCATACCAAAGATGCATCTGAAAACTTGCTTTTCTAAAATTCTATAATGGCCCCTTTCCCAAATTTACAGCTTATCCATACTACCCTAATTACCTTTTGGCCACATATAAAAAGAACCAAAAATATTTTTCGCTGTTTACATTTAATAAAATTTCATATCATGAAACAGTATATTTATGTACAAAGTATTTACAATTTATTACATTTTTTTATGAACACAGCCTTTTTCACCCTTTCCAAAATAAACCCTGAATTTGATGTCCCAAAGAGAATTGAATGAATGGAGTGCTGTGTCTCACTCAACAGCTAAGGTCATTATGGAGACTGAAACTGTGTATCGTTTTAAAGTTGTCCCTAAGAGAAATGGCCTAACAAAACAATGAGGAAGTCGAAATGCTGATCATAGTATTAAATGCTGATGCATTTCTCCTTTACCATATAATATAGCACAGATTTTTTGAATGATCATTCAAACTGTCTGCTCTTTGTTAAAAAGATTTTTGGTATCTTTGACACCTTGGAATTTGAACCAGTCTAAAAATGTGTTGTTTAGAAAAGGGATAACAAAAAAGATTGGGACAAAGTCATTAACATCATACTATAGCTGCACATTACTGAGTGATTGCTGTTTGTAAACATTTGCACAGGATTTTGCATTCTTTAACCCTTTCCCAAACAACAAAATTTTAGGGTGGTCCTCTTTGAAAGACATAGACAACAATGCCAATGTAAATGAGAAAAGGATATGTGTACAAAATAGCAAAGAAAATAATGAGACAAAAGGAGAAAATGCTGATTATTTGCCTAAATGTTTTCCAGATCCTTCCACTTTGGGATGTCAAATCTAAGTCTTGTATGGGAAGGGGTTAACAAAAAAATATTTAAAATAAGTGTTGCAGTAAATTATTGTAAGCAACCAAATAATATGTCTCTGTGGTAGATACTATACATTGTCATAGATCATTAAATTTTCTGATTACATGTATTTGATTATATTACCACAAGAATAACCTAGCATCACTGTGAAAAATAGCTAACATTTGATCTGCCACTATTTTCTGTATATCTATACAATATTTCTTTTTCAAACAATCCATGTTTAAACGTCTCTGCTAAGAAGGCTTTGGAAAACAGGACATTAGACGAAAATGCCAATAGTCAGCTTACTTTATATTTATTTCAAACTTTTTCCATGTAATAAAATACGAGAAGTTTCTGTATCAATTAACTTGTATTGAGCCAGGATATGGAAAAACGGCACTAATAGCAGTTGAGATCTCAAAGGATCCAGATCTTCCTCTAACTAACTGCAGTCAGATCTGAACTAGAACTGTCGCAAAGCGGACAAATACCCCCCACTAGCGCGTTGTCACTGAAAAAGTGCTAAAGTTCAAAGTGGCATAACTCTAAAACTACTGCCTGGATCAAGATGAAAATTGCAGGCGCACAACTTCATATGATAGGAAACAACCTGCTAAAATTTCAGCAAAATCGGTCAAAAACTGTGGGAGGAGAAGAGGACACAAAATTATGTCCATGGACGGACAGACGGACGGACAGACGGACGGACAGACGGACAACCTGAATCCAGTATACCCCCCCATAACTTTGTTGTGGGGGGTATAATCAATATTGTCATCATGTAAAAAAGAAACTAGTAGAGAACAACACGGATCTTGATCAGACTGTGCATATACAAAAGCTGATCATGGTTCATGGTGTTCTCAAATACTACAGGGGACCAGTCACGTGTTTTAGAATTCAAGCCCAATTTTGCTGTTAACAACGTTTGTTGGAGAATCTGTGCAATTATTTTTCGTTTGGGCATGCACTAATGAGTAATGACTCAAGGCTTAATACTCAAAATAAACATTATATATATATATAAATGATTAGAATAAAGTTATTTTAAAACATTTTTAAAAGCACATGAATAAAGTCCTAAGCATCACAAAAACACATTTTATCATGATTCAAACACAGCCCCACAGTTCGGACAATGTCGCTGTTTCATCGCTAGGCAGCAGAGAATACCGATCGGGAAAAACAAAATGGCACAACACACACCCAAACACGTAAAATCATCTTCCAGCACACCCACCTGGAAAACAAGAATAAAATGAGTCCGAGTCTTGAAAAGGGTCCTTTAACCCATTACTGCACAGTGACGCCTTTTGACTCGCTCACAGAAAAAGGCTTGAAACATTGTGGAAAATGAAGAAATTGCTTGTGACAAGCAATTTCTTCATTTTCCACAATGTTTTCTAACCCAAAATGGAAAGATTTTTAAAGTTTATTCAACTTTTAATTGTTGTCTGCAACTCCTTTCAAATTGGAAAAGTCCAAAATTTTGTTGTCTGGTAATGGGTTAACCCTTTCCCTAACAACAAGATTTGAGACTGTATCAATTTAGAAACGCCTAAATACGACAAAATTGATGTTGATAAAGATACTATTTAACCCTTTCCCAAACGACAAAATTTTAGTGTGATCCACTTCAAAAACTGCCACAAATGAAAAAATATATCTTATTAAAGATAGGATTTGTGTAAAATGTGGCACATAAAATATTGAGACAAAAGGAGACACTGCTGGTTATCAGCAGTTTTTTCTTTTGTTTCAATGTTTTCCCAATCCTTTTCGATTAAGGACATTAAAAACAGGTCTTGGTTGGGAAAGGGTTAACCCTTTCCCTAACAACAAGATTTTAGACTGTTCCAATTTGGAAACACCTAAATACGACAAAATGGATGTTGATAAAGATACTATTTAAGTATTATATAATATAACACTGAAAATATGGAGGCAAAAGAAGAAAAGGCTATTTAATCAGAATTTTATTCTTTTGCTTCAAAATTTCCTCAAGCTCCTTCTATTAACCTTTTCCCAAACTGCAAAATTTTAGACTTCTCCAAATTCAAAGATGTTGCAGACAACAATTTCAATTAAATTCTACCTTTTTTGGTGTTTTTGGCTAGAAAACATTGTGGGGAGCAATTTCTTCATTTACTACAGTGTTTCTGAACGCCTTTATCTTGTAATCTTGTAAGGCATTGAAAGGCGTCATTGTTTGGTAATTGGTTAGGACAACCAGGTTTTCTTTTCTCTCAAAGTTTTTCACTGCATTCAAGTGCATTGCCTCATTATTTCCATGCATTTCATTTAATTTCATTCATTTGATGTCTACAACTAATTCAAATGGACAATCAAAGCAAGAGATGCCCGCAGACAATGTAGCTTGCCTATGAGAGAGCTTGTAAATAATAAGAGTTGTCCGCGGGCAACATAGTTCGCCTATACAGGAGCTTATCACAACAAGAGCTGTCCGAAGACAGCGCACTCGACTTTTTAAAGTTGCTTAGTATAAAGGGGGCATAACTCCAAATATAGTGGAGCCAAGGTCATGGGCCCTGGTAGTAAGGTAGAGGGTGTGATGGTGAATAAGTATTCCAAGTTTGGGTTGAATCCCTTTGATAGTATGGAAGTCATTGATGTTTGAAAAAACTTTAACCTTTGTTGCAACACCGATGCCAACGCCCACGCCTGATGACAGTATAAGCTCTCATTTTCTTCGAAAAGTCGAGCTAAAAACAGCATAAATTTTTAACAGTAGGTCAATGTCCACGGTCAACGTCACAATGTCAAGGGTCATTGTCCCAAATGAAAGGTCTTGGCAGGAGGTATCCATGTGTGAAATATCAAAGCTCTATCAACAATAGTGTATGAGATATAGGCCAGGTTAAAGTTTTTCGAAAGTAGGTCAAAGGTCAAGGTCATTACGTAAAAGGTCATGGTCACAAATGAAATCTTAGCGAGAAGTATTCTTATATGAAATATCAATAGTGCCTGAGATATAGACCAGGTTAAAGTTTTTCATGGAAAAACGCAACGCCATTACCAGTGCTGTGACATTAACTCCCTGGACATAAACTAAAGTCCTGCCTGGCTAAAGATCAAATTCCTAGGTAAAGTAATTAGGGCAGCGGTCATGGTCTTAAGGTCAAGGCATAAGATATAGATCAGGTTATCATTTTTGGAAAGTTAGTCAAAGTCAAGCTAAAAGTCTCAAAGGAAAGGTCTTGACAGGAGGCATCAATCTTCATATACATATATTGAGGCTATATCTCTAATAGTGCATATTGATAGGCCAGTTTTAAGTCAAAATCAAAGGACACAATATGTCAAACATCATGGTTGCAAATGAAAACTCTTGGCAGGAAGTATCCATGTGTGAAGTATCAAGACCCTATCTGTAATAGTACCCAAAATATAGGCCAGGTTAAGGTTTTTGTCTAAGTACACATCACAGACAATGCAACTATGGCCACATCGTACAACTGGCTGTGTCGAAGAAAGATGAGAGTCAGCGAAGACAGATACAGCATCTGATGTCAGGTGCACGGTAGGTCAAATTAATTCATTCTTATATAAACGAAAGGATCTAAGGTATTCTTCTATTAGAGAAAACTATTAGAGAAAACTACATGTAAGACTGTCCTTATTTGAATGCTACTTCAAATAACCCTGAAATTTATCAAACTGGCTAACATTGTAACCCTACCCTACAAGCAGGACATCCTCCCATGACAATAATTATGCCCCCTTTCGAAGAAAATGGGGGTATATTGTTTTGCAAGTGTCGGTCGGAAGGTCGGTCGGTCGGTCCGTAGGTCGGTCCGTAGGTCGGTCGGTCTGTCCGTAGACCAAATCTTGTCCGGAGCATAACTCAAAAAGTATTAAAGGTACAATCATGAAACTTCACAGGTGGATAGATCTCATTATGGAGAGGTGCAGTGCACAAGAACCGTAACTCTGCCGATCAAATTTTTTGAGTTATTGCCCTTTGTTGATTTTATAACTTGATTCTTGTCCGGAGCATAACTCAAAAAGTATGTAAGGTAGAATCATGAAACTTTATAGGTGGATAGATCTCATTATGGAGAAGTGCAGTGCACAAGAACCGTAACTCTGCCGATCAAATTTTTTGAGTTATTGCCCTTTGTTGATTTTATAACTTGATTCTTGTCCGGAGCATAACTCAAAAAGTATGTAAGGTAGAATCATGAAACTTTATAGGTGGATAGATCTCATTATGGAGAGGTGCAGTGCACAAGAACCGTAACTCTGCCGATCAAATTTTTTGAGTTATTGCCCTTTGTTGATTTTATAACTTGATTCTTGTCCGGAGCATAACTCAAAAAGTATGTAAGGTAGAATCATGAAACTTCACAGGTGGATAGATCTCATTAAGGAGAAGTGCAGTGCACAAGAACTGTAACTCTGCTGATCAAATTTTTTGAGTTATTGCCCTTTGATGATTTTATAAATTGATTCTTGTCCGGAGCATAACTCAAAAAGTATGTAAGGTAGAATCATGAAACTTTACAGGTGGATAGATCTCATTATGGAGAGGTGCAGTGTACAAGAACCGTAACTCTGTCGATCAAATTTTTTGAGTTATTGCCCTTTGTTGATTTTATAACTTGATTCTTGTCCGGAGCATAACTCGAAAAGTATTAAAGGTAGAATCATGAAACTTCACAGGTGGATAGCTCTCATTATGGAGAGGTGCAGTGCACAAGAACTGTAACTCTGCTGATCAAATTTTTTGAGTTATTGCCCTTTGTTGATTTTATAACTTGATTCTTGTCCGGAGCATAACTCAAAAAGTATGTAAGGTAGAATCATGAAACTTTATAGGTGGATAGATCTCATTATGGAGAGGTGCAGTGCACAAGAACCGTAACTCTGCCGATCAAATTTTTTGAGTTATTGCCCTTTGTTGATTTTATAACTTGATTCTTGTCCGGAGCATAACTCAAAAAGTATGTAAGGTAGAATCATGAAACTTCACAGGTGGATAGATCTCATTAAGGAGAAGTGCAGTGCACAAGAACTGTAACTCTGCTGATCAAATTTTTTGAGTTATTGCCCTTTGTTGATTTTATAAATTGATTCTTGTCCGGAGCATAACTCGAAAAGTATTAAAGGTAGAATCATGAAACTTCACAGGTGGATAGCTCTCATTATGGAGAGGTGCAGTGCACAAGAACTGTAACTCTGCTGATCAAATTTTTTGAGTTATTGCCCTTTGTTGATTTTATAACTTGATTCTTGTCCGGAGCATAACTCAAAAAGTATGTTAGGTAGAATCATGAAACTTTACAGGTGGATAGATCTCATTATGGAGAGGTGCAGTGTACAAGAACCGTAAATCTGCTGATCATATTTTTTGAGTTATTGCCCTTTGTTGATTATCAAACTTGATTATTGTCCGGTGCATAACTCAAAAAGTATGTAAGGTAGAATCATGAAACTTCACAGGTGGATAGCTCTCATTATGGAGAGGTGCAGTGCACAAGAACTGTAACTCTGCTGATCAAATTTTTTGAGTTATTGCCCTTTGTTGATTTTATAACTTGATTCTTGTCTGGAGCATAACTCAAAAAGTATGTAAGGTAGAATCATGAAACTTTATAGGTGGATAGATCTCATTATGGAGAGGTGCAGTGCACAAGAACCGTAACTCTGCCGATCAAATTTTTTGAGTTATTGCCCTTTGTTGATTTTATAACTTGATTCTTGTCCGGAGCATAACTCAAAAAGTATGTAAGGTAGAATCATGAAACTTTACAGGTGGATAGATCTCATTATGGAGAGGTGCAGTGCACAAGAACCGTAACTCTGCTGATCAAATTTTGTGAGTTATTGCGCTTTGTTGATTTTATAACTTAATTCTTGTCCGGAGCACAACTCAAAAAATATGTAAGGTAGAATCATGAAACTTTACAGGTGAATAGATTTCATTATGGAGAGGTGCAGTGCACAAGAACTGTAATTCTGCCAATCAAATTTTTGGAGTTATTGCCCTTTATTGATTTTTACGCTTAATTCTTAAGCTTGCCTATATCCTGTGTCCTTTTACACATACAGCCTTGATATCTCACACATAGATACCTCCTATCAACATCTTTCACATTTAACCATGACCTTGGACCTTGTGACCTTGACCTTGGAGTTTGACCTACTTCAAAACAAAACTAGAACTGTCGCAAAGCGGACAAATACCCCCCACTAGCGCGTTGTCACTGAAAAAGTGCTAAAGTTCAAAGTGGCATAACTCTAAAACTACTGCCTGGATCAAGATGAAAATTGCAGGTGCACAACTTCATATGATAGGAAACAACTTGCTAAAATTTCAGCAAAATCGGTCAAAAACTGTGGGAGGAGAAGAGGACACAAAATTATGTCCACGGACGGACGGACGGACAGACAGACGGACGGACAGACGGACGGACAACCTGAATCCAGTATACCCCCCCATAACTTTGTTGTGGGGGGTATAATAAACCTGGCATATATCTCATGACCTTTTACAAATACAGCCTTGATATTTTACACATGGACACATCTTACCAAGACCATTCACAATTGACCATGACCTTGGACTTTGTGACCTTGACCTTGGAGTTTGACCTACTTTTAAAAAACTTTAACCTGGCCGATATATCATGTCCATTTACACATACAGCCTTGATATTTGACACATGGAAACCTCCGACCTAGACCTATCACATACGACTATGACCTTGGACCATGTGGCCTTGAGATTGGAGTTTGACCTACTTTTAAAAAAATTAAACTGGGCCTATATCTTATGTGCTATTACACATACAGCCTTGGTATTTCACACATGGACATATCTTACCAAGACCTTTCACATTTGACCATGACCTTGGACCTTGTGACCTTGACCTTGGACTTTGACCTACTTTAAAAAAACCTTAACCTAGCCGATATATCATGTCCTTTTACACATACCAGGCATGTGACGAGTACTGACTTTCTAATACTCGAGTAATACTTGAGTATTTTAGATTTGGTACTTGTACTTATGAGTATTGAGTACTAAACTGGTTACAGTACTTAAGTAGTACTCGAGTAGTACTCAAGTATTATTGAGTATATATGAGTACTATAATGACATGCAGTATACACCAAAAAAAATCTGGAAATATAGATAAACAAATATAATTCAGAAACATCATTTTGTTTTAAATAATCTTTCTTAAACTTTTTTTATTTTTTTCTTTATTTTTCACATATAAAGGCTGATTTGTGAAGTACCAGATTTTATAAAAACAGTATTGAATCTCTCTCCTCTCTCTTGTAAGGAATTACATGAATAAGCTGGGAATAAACTTGAGTTCATTTTCTGGTTTTGACCAACTTAGTCCTTGGGCCAGATATGGTTGGAGTTACCACTAAAATGGACAAATGGACACCTATATATCTTGAAAGACCTATCCAAAGAAAGAATAAAAATGCAATGATATCCACTCTGCAGAGTAGCTATACCTCAGAATGTGCACTTGAAATTTGATAGGGTTTGGATAGTTGAAATTCAGTGCAAGGTTTAGAAATGTTTAAAATAATGTGGCTTTACTGCTTTCTATACTAAGCATACACTGCATATATAAACCAGATGCATAGAAATACAATTCATGTTGAATAATTTGTCCTACACAGCATGTATATGGAAAAATCACAACAGATGTATCCATAAAGGGAGGTAATAAGCAGAGCAAATTACATGCTTCTAAATATGGAGTATGGCATTATCATGTCATAAGCCAACTAGAAGACCTGAAGGTCTTGAGTCGCTCCAAAGGCCTGAGTTTCATGTAATATTTAATCCAAGTTTTGATTAGATTGTTCAATGCTTGTGTTTCATAGAGCAAAAAGAATGTTACAAAACTAGATTGTTCAAAATGTTTGGTTCTTCAAGCAAAGAAAGTAAAACTATATGTTTGCCATTTGAGAAAGGGTAAAAGGAAATGGTAGAACATTCCAGCTTAGGATGATACTAGCAATTAAAATTTTCCATCTTCCAAACAGATCTAAATTAACAGACCATTGATTACTCCAAAATATTTCATATTTCTAAAAATAGATTTTGAGCTAAAAATAGATTGGGGAAATATCATATTCCAAAATTAATGCACATGGCTGGTGAAACCTGAATTTCTTGTCATATCAAGTCCAAGTTTTGACTAAATTTTTCAAAACTTGTTGCTCTTAAAGCAATTACATAGTAACTAGAAAGCTGAAAACACATTCATAAAAGATCAATTGGTTACCAAGCTTTGTCTTTATTAGAGTGAGTTTGGCTGTTAGAGTGAAAAAAAGTCACAATTAGCAATTTTGTCAAATTGAAAGGCATATAACTGAGGATTTTATATTCCTATCTAGCTAAGAATCACACTAAAGCAAGATCTTAACTTCACCTACATCTTGATTAAGTTTTGACTTGATTGTTCAATATTTGTGGATGTAAAGAGTGTAAAATCGAAGTCGAAAACAGCAATTTTGTCAAATTCAAGGACAGAAAAATCATGTTTTAAGATTCCTATGAAGCTGAAAATTACACACATGCAAGATCTTATAGCCAGTAAGATTACGTGAAAGTTTCGAATAGATTGGTGGATATTTATAGTTGTTTGAGTAAAAATAAGGTCAAAAATGGTAATTTTGCCAATTTCAAGGGCACATAACTCAAGACATAATATTCAGATCAAGCTGAAAATTGCACTGAGGCAAGATCTTATCAGCACCAACATTCTGACCAAGTTTTATCTTGATTGATGAATATTTGTAGTGGCTAGAGTGAAAACAAAGTCAAAACACCCATTTTTTTTAATTCAAGGGCAGATAACTTCAGACTTTCTTGTTCAATCAGAATTAAATTTAGGAATCTGATAGAGGACCACCTAGGGATCATTCCTGTGAAGTTTTATCGAAATCCATCAAGTGGTTTCTGAGGAGAAGATTTTTAAAGAAAAAGTTGACGACCGGACGGACGGACGGACGCACGGACGGACGCACGCACGACGGACACAGCGCCATGACAATAGCCCGCTGGCCTGAAGGCCAGTGGAGCTAAAAATGAAAACCCTCTGTATTTTCTTGAACCTGTTAATGAATTCTGAATGTTGTTCCATTTCAAAGTGCCGGGTAGGCAAAATTTAACAACCTTCTTGTTTCCATGGCAACTGTCTTCTTATAGAAGTTTCAGCATTAGCTTCAACTAATCTAAAAAACATTTTAAAACCATTATAGTAATAAAACATACATTTTAGTTTTAAAATGTTATTTTGTTAAGACATCTCTTACACAAAACTAATTAGTATGCTTATGAATATTAATGAAAACTTTAATAACAAGATCCTGAAACACAAATGCCCAAGGAATGGCAATGTTAAGTTTTGATGCTAAGTTTTCGAGTTAAGGATTGATAAGGGTTAATGAATGACCTTGAGGAAGGTCATATTGATATTGGACGAACAGATAAATGTCATTGTTCAAAAGAAGGTTACATACAAAATTATAGCTTTGTATGTCAAATATTTTTGGAGAAAAGGCCAGTGTTAAGTTTTCATACAGACAGATGGACGGACAGACAGACAGACAAGAGTAAAACGATATGCCCCTGCGTGTTTAAATTGCTGAAATGAGACATTTCTAGTTACAATGTAAATATGATGTGTGTTTTATACCGTAATTCAAAAGGTAAAATAACACAAATAAATTAATTATTACTTATAATAAAGCAAAATCCTCAAATGATAAAGTATTATATAGGTATTGGAGTAATAAAACCAAAACCCTGATATATCAATCAAAAAAGTCATTCTATGATAATGAAATAAATAATAATAAGAGAAATCCAAAGAAACTTTGGAAAAATCTTAAAGATTTGTCTGGAAAAACACAAACACAGCAGTCTACATGTATTTTAGACAAGCAAGGAATCCCCACAGATGATGCCCAAACTCAAGCTGAATTGTTTAATTCCTATTTTGCAAGTGTATTGAGATCTAATGATAATACTGATGTTAATCTTACAGATCCTAATCTTGGACTATCGAAAAGAACACAGGTATTAAACAATTTCATTATTCCAACAATAGAAGAAGACTTCATTTTTAAACAGCTTCAAAACTTAGACATTAAGAAGTCTACTGGACTTGATGGCATTGGACCAAAATTCTTAAAACTTGGTGCCAAAGTTATAGCCAAACCAATTTCATATATATTTAATGAAAGTATAAGGAAAAGTCAATTTCCATCCCTCTTTAAGCAGGCTAAGGTTGTACCAATTCATAAAAAGGGTGTGAAGTCTGATGTCAGCAATTATCGTCCGATATCAATTTTACCTATTTTATCTAAGATTCTAGAACGTCATGTAAGTGACAATTTGAAAATATTTCTTGAAGAGAATTCACTTCTTCACAAAAACCAGTCTGGGTTTAGAACAAATCACTCTTGCGAAACAGCTCTTACAGCTATCATTGACTCGTGGATTGATGCCATTAACAATAAAGAGGTTGTAGGTACTGTATTCCTTGATTTAACAAAAGCTTTTGATCTGATAAACCACTCGCTTCTTTTTCAAAAAATGACTAATTATAACATAACAAATGTGACACTATCTTGGTTCAAATCCTACCTTTCAAATAGAACACAGAAAGTATCTGTTGGAGGCAAATTGTCTTCTTCTCAAGATATAACATGTGGAGTACCCCAAGGCTCTGTCTTAGGTCCAATTCTTTTTCTATTATATATTAATGACCTACCATTACATCTAGATGTCTCATCTACAGATTTATTCGCTGATGACACAACAGTTAGTGTCACTGGCAAGTCTGTTAATGAAGTATGTAAATTACTACAAAACAGCCTGAATATTATTGATGAATGGTGCAGAAAAAATGCAATGGTACCAAACCCAGATAAAACAAAAGCCATGATAATTTCTTCTACCAATCAAATGCAAAATGTTCAAAATAACAAATTGTATTTACATGATAAACAAATTGAATTCTCAGATGTAGAAAAATTACTTGGTATATATGTTGATCATAAACTGTCCTGGACAACCCAGGTAGAAAATACAATCAAGAAATGCAATTCACTTTTATATCTACTTTTGAGAATTAGAAGATTCTTGAGTATTCATGCTAGGAAAATGTTTTTCAATGCCTACATTCTTCCCCATTTAGACTATTGCTGCATTATTTGGGGAAACTGTGGCTCAGCATTGTTGGACAGACTACATAAATTCCAGAAAAGAGCTGCTAGAATTATCCTTGACAAGACCACTGACTTTCCCAGAGATGATCTTTTCAAAGAACTTAATTGGCTTACAATTCATGATCGCATCATTTTCAAGAAAGCCCTGTTTATGTACAAATTTACAAATGCCAAACTCCCTCACTATATATCTGATCTTTTTACCATGTCAGAAAATGTGAATCTAAGATCTAATGCAAATTTAGCACTACATATTCCAAAGCCAAGGATCGAGTTCTATAGGAAATCAATTGCATATTCAGGCCCCAAAATTTGGAATCAGATCCCTGTATGTATCAAAAACTCTGACAGTTTACAGAAATTCAAGACAACTTTCTTATCTTGGTGGAACTCTGGTGGGAAAGACAGTTTAAGTGTAAATGTTCTTTCATAACTGTTAAACATCAGATGAAGGGATGGTGCTTAGTTATAGTAAGTGCATAAAACTTACTGCACTTGATTTAGTTTTGCACTGATCATGGAAAGCTTTAATTAAGATAATCCTATTGCATGCAGTCATTGTATACAAATATCAAAATAATTGAGTAGCATATGGATCTTAGCCATGGATCAGGCTTGATGTTAGTTAAGTTAGATCTTTGTCTTTGATGCATCCCAAAAATTTAGAGAATTTCACACATTGACTCAATTATTTCTTTTTAAGACTGATCCAACTAAATACCTTCTGCAGATGACATGGTGAATGTAAAAGAAAATTGAAATTTAAATATAAAACACAAAAACATTGAAGAAAAAGGAAGAAAATTTTGTCATCAGCATTTTCTTCTTTTCCCTCAATCTTTTCTTTAAGTACCATTCTTCAGGACATCAAAACTCAAAATCATGACCAGTCTTGTTTGGAAAGGATTAATTATACACTTTTCATCATTTAGCAGGAAAAAGGATAATCCCCAATACAATCTTTCTTTTCTATATGTTTATCTTTGTTGTTGTATATAAACTGTTTTGTTTGTATTGATGTAAATGTAAATATTCTAGAGGCTCACAGGGAAGACTGGGTTAATCCCAACTGTGTTGCCTCTTTAAATAAAGTCTTTATTATTATTATTATTATTATTATTATTATTATACTTCGTTGGCAAATTATGGACAATTATAGGTAAACTGAATGTAGATCTAAAATGAGACAAAAAAGAGACGGGGGACTCAGTAAACAGTGTTTTTGACAGCATTTGGGGTTAAGGATAAATTCCTATTGTAAGCCCTTTAAAGTTTAAGTTTTTTTTTAAAGTAGGTCAAACTCAAAGGTCATGGTAACTAGGTCAAAGGTTATGGTCCCAAATGAATGGGCGTGGTGGAAGTCCTCATCCGGTAGGTTTCAAACCAAGGCCAAAGAAGTTCAAGACTTAACCATCTGCATGCAAAGTCGCATAACTATCACCCTTCCACTTCTGTTTGTTTCGTGCCACCCTCTCAATACCATGCTGAATGACACTGGACATGGATATGACATCCAAGACAAGAAGATCAGCCATCTTTTCTACATGGATGACCTAAAGACCTTTGCCAAGAACGATCACCAGCAAAAACAACTGCTGGAGACAGTAAAGGTCTTTAGTGATGAGATATGTTTGCAATTTGAACTGGACAAGTGTCCAAAAGCCACCTTCAAAAAAGGAAAACTAACATCAACATCTGACATACAGCTAGAAAGAGACACCATCATCAAGAAACTAGACCAAGACGCTAAATACAAATACCTTGTGTTAATGAAGGCGACGGAATTCAACATGCAGCAATGAAGGAAAAGATCAGAAAAGAGTATTACAGAAGAGTTAAGGCTTGCCATCAAGAGTGAGCTAAAAGCTGCAGATAAGATTGAAGCCATAAACACCCTGACAGTCCCAGTTGTCACATACAATTTCAATATAGTAAACTGGCAAATGCAAGAAAAAAGGAAAACTTGATACAAAGACCAGACAGTTACTAACAACAGAAAGAATGCACCACCGAAAGGTTGATGTTGAAAGATTGTACCTACCACGAAAGATCGGTGGCAGGGGCCTCTCATAGATTGAGATGGCATAAACACGTATTTGGAGACAACACAAGACAATCTGCTTCATCTGATCCGCGAACATGAACATAATAAGAAACTTTACTCAATCTCAGAGCAAGCCAGAATTCATTCAAGAACTGAACATTGCACAAACAACAAGAAGAATCAGTCACAGAGTTTGCCAAAAGAACAAGACGGATAAAGGCAAATGCCCAAAAGAGGATGACACAAACATGGAAAGCCAAACTAATGCATAGGCAATACCCTTAAGGTTTGACAAACCAGATGTTGGCCAAGATCAGACACATAAGTGGCTCTCTAGTGCAAGTCTCAATGCAGAAACAGAGGGAATGGTGATAGCAGCACAAGATCAGAGTTTGGCTACAAGAGCATATCGCAACAAGATCATCAAAGATGGTACAGATCCAAAGTGCAGAATATGGAACCAATATGATGAAATTGACTCAGGCTGTCCAACATTAGTGCCAACATAGTACATTCAAAGACATGGCAAGGTAGAAGGGTACATTCATTCGAAAATCTGCAAGCAATTTGGACTCCCAGCAAACAAAAAATTGTATGAACATCAACCAAAAACTGTCGTAGAGGGACATGTCAGTGAATAGTGGTACAGAGATCAAGGCTAACAGACCAGACATCATCATCAAGAACAAATTGGACAAGATGTTCATCATGATTGACATGACGGTTCCATCTGAAAGAAATGTCTCCGTCAAGGCACTTTAGAAACTATCAAAATACAAAGACCTTGAGATAGAAGTAGCCACAAGTTGGGGTATGGAGACGACAACTGTACAAGTTGTTGTAGGTGCACTTGGTCTCATTAAGAAGGGACTTGGCAAAATATTCAAGCAAATACCTGGTGCACCAGTTATCGAGGAACTGCAGAAGATCATACTCCTCGGAAGTGCACATATCATCCAAAGAACGCTCTAAATCACATGAAACCTTATAGTGCCTTAAAATCATGTGTTGATTCCGGCATTTCAGTATAAAAATACCTTTGTACAAAAACCGAACTAGACAATAATAATAATAACAATTCTAAAAGTATCAAACGAGATCATTTGAACCATCTAATCAGTTCTGTTCATCATCATACTCATTCAATCATTAGTGTAAATTGTGCAAAGAAAGTGTTAAAATATTTTACAATTATTTATAATAATGTACATGTATTCAGTTTACTGTATCAGTGTTTTCCTAAACTTTAGGGACATTATTTTCTATTTGATATTGGATTTAGGGTGTATTATTTTACGTTCAAAAGGGTTGTTTAGCCCTTATATCTAAGCAGATTTATAATAAGATGCAAAATTACGGATGCTAACAAATGATTGAATCTTGCATGAAAATGAGTGAATATGCCAAACGAATGAACGTTAACGGTTACTAGATAACATAACAGATGCTGATCTTAGAAGCAAAAGCAAATGCTAAGTTTTAAAGCAATAGTTATGACAGAAACAAACTTATTTGTTACATATATTTGAAAGATGCTCATTAAAGTTTGATGAAGAATTTCTAGGCCACAAAAAGGTAAAAATTGCTCGACATTAAATGCCAGAGCAATAGATATCTGTCTTGAGGTTGGTATCATTGTCATAGAGGTATGTGCAAAGTTTTAGAGTAATGGCATTAGTAAAACAGAGATATGACACTTTTACCAAACAAAACAATTCATGAATATGCAAATGAGCTAATTTGCATAACATAACTAAAATGAAAGAATAAGTCATAAGCTTTCATTTGATATCACTCTGACAACTGTGTGCAAAAATATTAATGAAGATATGGCCGAATTCATTTTCAAAATTTAAATAAGTATTTTGATGGGGCTAAGGGTTAAGATAAGGGTTACGGCAAAAGCCCCCCACCGCCAGAGTGTAAACAAGGCTCAAAATGTTTCTAATAAAATGTTCTTTAAGAAAAATCATGCTTTCAAAATTCCCCCTGAAGAGAAACGCCTTGTTTTGGAAAGTATTTATCAAAATTTTCGCCAAAAAATGGAATTTTTAAGGGAAATCATTAATATTCATGAATATGCAAATGAGCTAATTTGCATAAAATAACTACAAACAAAGGAGCGAGTCATAAGCTTGCATTTGATACCATTTTGACACCTGTAGGTCAATATTCAATGAAAATATGACCAAATAAGTGTTATAAATTTGAATGACAAAAATGATAGAGTTAAGGGTTTTAGATAAGGGTTACAGCCAAAAGCCCCGACAGCCAGAGTGCAAACAACGCTTGAAATGTTCCTAAGATAATGTACTTTGTGAAAACCCATGACTTCTTGCATTAGAAATAAAAGATAATTATAGAAAAATACTTTTTCGAATATTTCGGTCAATTCTTATACTTGATTGCACATAAAGCATATTTTGAAGAGGAGTAATGACGTCATAATAATTAAATAATTAAAAAATCATGATTCATAAGTAGTGAAATACATGCTCATACGTATGGATTGAAATAGATAGATTTATACATTCATTTAGTATTTTTTATTAATTTTTCCCTTTCCCTTACCCCAAACCAGATTGTCATTTACGTGGTGAAGGGTACCTATATATAGGTAAGGGTAAAATATATTTAGCTACTCTTCAGGTCGGATATCAACACGGAAAAACATCCGTCAGATGTATATCTACAAATATATATATGTGTCCTTTTGTCCTTTTTTCTGGTAATACTTACCCCATTTCCCTGGTCCTGGCCCAAGGACTAACTAAAAGGTATGCAATTTTAATACAGGTTAGCATCTATGATAGACTAATAAAATATATAGCCAAACAATATATAACAAAGGATTAGTTTATCATAATAATTACCTAAAGGCGTCAATTGTGTCATTGATAACCCTTTCCTAAATTGCTAAAGTTTAGGCTGGTCTAATTTGAAAGCTGATGCAGATGACAAAATGGGTAATGAGAAAGATTGGATTTGTGTACATTATAGCTAGGAAAATATTGAGACAAAAGGAGAAAATACTGATTATCAGCATTTTTTTCTTTTTCCTCAATGTTTCCCAAACGTTTTCTTACAGGTATGTCAAAACCAGGTCTTGTTTGGGAAAGGGTTAACACAGGTAAAACTGCTGGCACACATGTGTACCCAAGATAGCTTTTTAACCTTTCCCAAACAGTGAAAGTTTAGGTCAGTCAAATATAAAAGAAATAGCAGACGACAAAATAATTGAAGTCAAAAGAAGAAAATGTGTATGTTATAACACAGAAAATATTTAGAGAAAAGGAGAAATTACTGATTATCTTCAATTTCTTCTTTTCTCTCAAGCTTTCTTCATGTCTTTTAATGATACGTCAAAACCAGGCCCCGGTTTCTCGAAAAAACTTAAGTACGTTCTCATGCTCAAATCTGAGCACCGTGCTCAAATCGCATGAAATCCACGTGAACTTCAATCGAATACCCTTCAACGTTGGAGAGTATCCCTTTGAAGTTTAGCACGTGCTCATCAGATCGTACTTAAGTTTATTTCGAGAAACCGGGGCCAGGTCTTGTTTTGGAGAGGGTTAATATTCTTCAATAAGCAACTTTATCTATTTTTGTACAAATACTGTGCTTTCATACACTGTAAAATAATGACTGGTATACTGAATGTGGTCCATGCATTTGTATTCTGATTAAAACATTTGTTCGTTTGAAATCTGTTTTCTAATAAAAAGTACTCAAAAAGATTCATGAGTATTGAGTACTGAAGGGTCAGTACTTGAGTAAGTATGAGAATGAGTACTCATTTTCCCCCATGAGTACTGAGTACCAGTGAGTACGGGGAAAAGTGGTATTTGTACTCATAATACTCGAGTACGAGTATGAGTATCACATGCCTGACACATACAGCCTTGATATTTGACACATGGACACCTACGACCAAGACCTTTCACATTGGACCATGACCTTGGACCTTGTGACCTTGACCTTGGTGTTAGACCTACTTTAATAATACATTAACCTGGCCTATATTTATGTCATTTTACATATACAGCCTTGATATTTCACACATGGTCACTTCCAACCAAGATATTTCACTTTTGACCATGACCTTGGACCTTGACCTTGGAGTTTGACCTACTTTTAAAAAACGTAAACTAGGCCTATATCTCATGTCCTGTTACCTATACAGTCTCAATATTTTATACATGGACACCTACCAAGACCTTTCACATTTGACCATGACCTTGGCCTGTGTGACCTTGACCTTTGATTTTTACATTATTTTAGAAATATTTAACCCAGCCTTTATCTTATAAATGTCCTATTACACCTACAGCCTTGATATTTCACACATAGACACCTCCTACCAAGACCTTTCACATTTGACCATGACCTTGAATATTGCAACCTGACCTTGGAGTTTGACCTACTTTTAAAAAGACTGAAACCAGGCATATATATCATGTCCTTTTACACCTACAGCCTTGATATTTCACACATGGACACCTCCAACCAAGGCCTTTCACATTTGACCATGACCTTGACCTTGGCATTTGGCCTACTTTTAAAAACTTTAACCTGGCCTATGTTTCATTTTACTTTTACATATACAGCTTTGATATTTCACACATAGACACCTCCTACCAAGACCTTTTATATTTGACCATGACCTTGGACCTTGTTAACTTGACCTTGGACTTTGACCTACATCAAATGTAGGCCATTGAGGGGGCATATATGTTTTACAAACATCTCTTGTTTGAGGTAGTCTCTGTACTACTTTCTACATAGAAGCACCCAAAATATTGATTCACAGGGTGTCCATAGTTTGAGCAAAGCAAAATTCCCTGACTTTTCCAAGATTAAAATCAAATTTCCCTGACTCATGTTTACCGTATTTTGCACATTAAATTTTAAAAATGTTGGCCTCCTCCACCCCTACAGCCAACCCTTTCCACCTCTAACTTTACTGACTGTAACTGTATTACTATTTGTATGAATATTTTATTTTTCTTTTTCTTCATACATACATAATGCATGTTTTATGAACTTAACCTATACTGCTGGGTGTGGGTTTTGAAATAAGATGCATGCCAAAATGGACAAAAATCACAAACTAACTTCATAGAAGCATTAATCTTAATATATTGGACTATTTTTGGTGTGAATTTCAAAATATAAACTTACTTTTAGGCACTTCAACATGAATTAATAAAGGTACATTATTTGGTATCATGTATAAAATTCGTAAGCCTCTTAAAAACTCTCATTCTGAAGTACATTGAAGTACATTTATAAAAGACATATAAATACATATAACCCAAAGGCCCGTAGGACCAGGGGGGGGGGGGGGGGGGGGGGGGGGATTGACCAAAAATGCTGAATTTTCCTTATTTCACACGGAAAATTTTGGGCAAATCAAATTTAGCCCCCCAATATTCAGACACTGGGGCTTTAGCCCACCCAATATCAAATTGCTTCCTACGGGCATGAACCATATTAGTTTATCCTGTTTTTTGTGTCTTTTTGGCATGCTAATCTACAATATGCTAGTCCCTTTAGTTTCTTCTCAAAGAACAATTTGGAATAATGAATACTACTTATCACATTATCATTAATGTTATTGTTATCATCATTAAATCATTATAGCCAGCAAATCATGAAGAAACTGCCTTAGCCCTTATTTTTTATGCTCCCCGAAAAAATTTCGGGGGAGCATATAGTCGCCATGCTGTCCGTCCGTCCGTCCGTGTGTCCGTCCGTCCGTCCGTCCACAGCCATATCTCAGGAACCCTTGGACCAAATTCAACCAAACTTCACATGTGAACTCCCAGGGATAATCCCTAGAGACCTTTTTCTCCGTTTGCTGATTTGAGGCTGCGTCATGGAAAAAGGGGCCTTAATGTAAAAATTAGATTTTCTCCAATTTCTCTTCACCCAATGGGCAGAATTTAATGAAATTTTGTACTTTTGTGATAAATGAGATGTTCTAGACCATATTCTATAAATAATGTGTGTACAAAAAATCTGTCATGGGAAAAGGGGGCTTAATGTATGATAATTTGTCCGTCCATCTGTCCACAGCCATATCTCAGCAACCCTTGGACCAAATTCAACGAAACTTCACATGTGAACTTCCAGGAATAATCCCTAGGGACCCTTTCCTCCGTTTGTTGATTTGAGGCTGCGTCATGGAAAAAGGGGCCTTAATGTATAAATTAGATTTTCTCCAATTTCTCTTCATCCAATGGGTAGAATTTAATAAAATTTTGTACTTTTGTGATAAATTAGATGTTCTAGACCATATTATATAAATAATGTGTGTACAAAAAATCTGTCATGGGAAAAGGGGGCTTAATGTATGATGATTTTTATTTTGTGACAAACTCTTATTCGGGGAGCATAATCCGTCTATGACGGCTCTTGTTTTATCTTTTTATCATTCCTACACCAATTATTTCAAAATTCCCTGACTTTTTCTTGACTTTTGCTTAAAATGACATTTCATAATTTTTTGTCATAAATTTTACTTTTATTTTTATCTGAAAGAGCATATTTCCTTATGAAAATTCTGAAAATTTCAAGCCGAAATATTGCGCCGTTTACGAGAAATTTATATTTTTGTGTTAAAATTGAACAAATTGTTGTGGACAACAGTTCGGATTTATATGCAATTTATCGATTATGTCTCAACTTTACATGTGTGTTTCTCGCTTATCGGCAACAACTTCAAAAAACTAATAGTATTTATACTCATTAGAATAACCAACCTTGGCATCAAGACATACTTTAAAAAATTGAAATTGGAATGAAATGTCCCTTTAAACTGTAAAGTTCCCTGACCAATTCCAAAATTCCCTGACAATGCCCTGCCTTGAAAAAATATTTTTCCTTGACTTTTTCCCTGACTGTGGACACCCTGTTGAAGGAAAAGAAGAAAATGCTGGCAAACAGCATTTTCTTCTTTTTTGCAACATTTTCCAAACCCATCTTCAATCAAAACAATGTTCTTATTTAAAGTGTAAAAATAATAATAAAACCTACCCTACACGCTGGACACCCTCCCACCACTATAATTTGAGGTTGTCTCTGCACCACTATATTTTGTGTGACCGTCTGTGTAGTCTGGTACCCACCATAACCAGTACCCTGTCCATATTTTGGAGGATAACCATGAGGTGGGGGAGCTGTAGGCTGGGTACCATAGCTGTAACCTGCAATGGTTAATCAAATATTTAGTAAAAATTATATTCATATTGCTCTTAAACAAGTTTAAGGAGTATAAAGGAATTATTTTGTCATCTTTCTGTTTGGCTATCAATATGATTATCTCATTAGTGCAGCTTCTCTTAAGCTGGTATCCAGATTTCCATGGGGTTCCATTTAGAAGTGGGGGCCAGGGAGTTTATCCTTCTATTTAAGTATCATCCCTCTGCTACTTTGGCCAATTTTGTGGGTCGTAAATAGGGAAAACATTGGAAATCCCCTTCATACTTTGCCTAGAGCCCCAGATGGTCAAAAAGTTATTTAAGCCCAATTTACATGTAAAATTACATGATGCAAGTACAAACTGTGGAAGAATCTGCATGAATAATTTATGTGGCAAGGCACTAGCAGAGTCTTATCTGTGCCAATTCTTACAGTTTATCCCTTTTTCAAAATAAAAGCCAGTTCTGACCAACCTATTAGAAAATACCTTGGGAAAAAATTGAGACAAACCAAAAACAAGAGTGCCATGGTCACAATATACGCCGCCACTCCCAGAGACTAAGTTTTCAGGGGGCAAAAATCAATGAACCATAAAATCCTTCCTTTAAGCACAACTACCAATTAAGGTGATAACATTGACTAAGTTTCAAAAAGATCCAGCCAGAAACTTAGGAGGAGTTGCGCTTACAAGAAAAGTGGACGTATGTATGGACGGATGGACAGACTGAGAGACAGAGATGACATCAATTTACGTCCGCCTCTGGCGGCGTATGAAAAATTAATGCTGAAAACAACCATTTTATCTTTTTTCTCAAAATTTTCTGTGCAATATCATAGACAAATCACACTTTTCTCAACATAAATTTGCGTCATGATCTGGAAAAAGATCCCTTATGGCATTTGATAACAACATGGATCTAGATCAGCCTGTGCACAGTCGAATCCAGATTCATTTTGTTTTCTAGTAGCATCTTCATTAGCTGTATCAACTTAAAGTGAGCAGAATGGAAAATTACAAGACTGTTACATGTATTTGACAACAGGCTTATTTGGAAACAGTTTTTTTGTAAAACGCCATAAGGGACCTTTTGGAACCCAATACTGCAGTCCAACACCTTTACCACTTGGCAATAGCTGACATAAAATCATGACCAATATACAAAGCAAGAGATCTGAGGGGGTAAAGGCATCTTAAATTTGTTATTTCAAATTCAAACCCTATGTTGTGAGTACTCATTTGAATTGTCTCGAGATCATTTCAATGAGTGTCAACAAAAGAGATCTAGGCTTTGATTAGTAATAATAAAATAAGGCATTTTAACTCATTCCCACATATATAATGACGCCTTTTGACGTACCCACAAAATATAATCTTTGGAAAACATTGTGACAAATGAAGAAATTGCTTGTGACAAGCATTTTCTTCATTTGCCACGATGCATTCCAAAGCCATTATTCTTGTAGGGTGTCAAAAGGCGTCATTGTGTGGTAATGGGTTAAAAAGTCATTACCCCTCTTATCAGAAGCTCTGATACTGTATACATACAGTTGAGAACATCATGAAATTGACATCCTGAGTGGAATGGGAATGATTTATGAGTGATTAAATGAACAAATGGAATTGAGCGTTTGGATTGATTTTTGAATTTTTTTTAGCGTTTTGAATGATTTAGTGTATCTAAAAAATCGATAACACGCCCATGATAACCTCTCAACCAATCAAACATGATCTTAAAATAGTAACAGCTCCACATTGGAAATTTACCAATAGGTTTATTGATAATAATTATGTCCACGATAATTTTTCTGCCAATAAAATGGCTTCTTTTATAACAACCAATTAAACCAGTGAACGTTTTTAATGTTTATAGAGTGTTTTGAATGTTTTTGATTGTTTTGTATGTCTTTGGGGTCAGAATGAGTGAATGCTTGAGTGGAATGATTTTGATTGGAATGGAATGAAATTGATGTCAATATTATGATGTTCTCAACTGTACCTGGGGGTGGTCCGGATGGCTGTGCTCCATAGTTTTGGTACCCTCCTGTAATGAACATTAATCATATTATGATTCTTAACCCTTTCCCAAACTACATCAAATTTGGACTGCCAGAACTCAAAAGCTGCTACATATGACATAATGAATACTGATCAATAAAGAAGAGATTTGTATAAAATATATCACAGAAATAGAAAATGGTGGTTATCAGCATTTTCTTATTTTGTCTCAATGTTTTGCCAAACTTTACAGTCAAAACCAGGGGCCTGTTTCATCAAAACATTTAAGTCGTATTTCTGACTTACCAATGTCTAAAAATCGCGCAAGACAACAAACGCGTAACCCAGGTCTCAATAAATTGGCGATACGCGTTTCTTGCCCTAAATTTGTCGTAAGACACCAGTAAGTCAAAAATATGACTTAAATATCTTGATGAAATTGGCCCCAGGTCTTGATTGGGAAAGACTTAACCTTTGTTGTGGTGTAGAATTTGGTCTCTTTTGATTCAAGCTATGCTTATAAATACACTGTAGTTAATACATGACTGTATTCGTTTATCAATTTCCCCAAATTATTTCTTTTCTATCTCAAGACTCACCATTGATTTTCCATTATCATAGCATCATAAACAAGTTTAACCCTTCTCATGCTGTTCACATCAATGTCCTGTTGTGACATAAAGTTTTTGCTTGCAGTGTAGACTAAGATCAGCCTGCACAGACGTGCAGTCTGATCTTAGCCCACACTGCCTACTTTCTACTCAATAATTGTTGCAAAAACTCAAAATAAACTTACTGAAATGTCTCTTACATGTACAATTGATTCGAAATAAAATTTAAAGTCAGCAGGTCAAGGGTTAATTTTGATTTCACAAGGGTATATTTTGGCTTTTTGAGATTTAGCCACTTTCATCCAGAGACACATTTAGGCAAGACAACGATATTGATAACCAGCACATTATTATCATCATTTTTCTTCAATATTTTCTGTGCTACATTGAACACAAATCCTATCTACTGGTATATCAAGATCCTTTTTGTCTTCTGCAGCATCTTTTATCACTTTCCCAAATGGCAAGGATATTTCTGGCTCAGAATTTGATGCAAGAAAAATCTCAGTCACACAAAACTTTAATTCGAGAAATACTAAGTTTTCAATGGCAAATTGTATCTGATCCTATGTCAAAAATATACTTTTCTATGAGATTGTTATCTCATTCAGTCAATTTTAATGATATTTTTTCTAGCATAAAATTGAGCACATTTGCACAAATCTTGCCCAAAATGATCCCTGAAATGTCATTTATTTAGGGTGGTCCAATTCAAAAGATGCTGAGGATGATAAAATGGATGTTCATGAAGATTAGATTGGTGTACAATATAGTATAGAAGATATTGAGGTAACATGGAGAAAATGCTGATTGTCAGCATTTTCATCTTTTGTCTCAATGTTTTCCTAAACACTTTTGTTTTGGGATACATATCAAAAGTAAGCGTAGGGTTAAATCATTTTATTTTACTGATGTTTCAGAAAAGTTAAAAGTAAGCAGAATTTACAAACCTTGATGGGGTCCAGATTGCGGGGCTCCATAATTTTGATATCCACCTGTAATAAATATCATATACCGTACTAAAATTGTAAAATCAAAGGTCTAAAAGCATCATGGCAGCGCTAAGTAGTAGTCAAAGCTTTTCGCGGGAAAAATAACTATGATTATCAAAAATTAATCTTTTGCCAAAGTTCCATAGAAAACTGGCCAAAGATCAGAGATGTTAAAGATGACAATTTCAAGTAAATGAAACTCTAAATATTGTGATCTCTCTGGTAGAAAATGAAAAATTTCTTGTTAATTGCAATTTCTTTGTTTCCACAATGTTTTCCAAAGTCTTTATCTTGTGGGTCTCAAAAAGCATCAACCAGGGAATGGTTAAAAAGACACGCAGGAAGTCTCTACTCAGATAAATACAGATATTTTTGGCAGATGTTAATTGAAATACAAAATAATGAATCTAAAATAATATAGGGGCCTAGACATTTACAGATTATTTTACATAATACTATGATCAGCATCTGGAGTGTTCTTAACCCTTTCCAAAACAAGACCTGTTTTTGACATCCTTTTAAGAAATAGGTTCTTTTTGTCTCAATATTTTCTGTGCTATATTGAATTTGTTCACAAATACCCTCCTTTTTAATATCATCTTTGTCGTCTACAGCATATCTTGATTATGACTTTCCTAAAATTTTGTTGTTTGGGAAAGGGTTAAGTCAGTCTACTAACAAATTCAAATGTTTGCCCATGAAGTCCCGAGGGTTAACCCTTTCCCAAACGAAGGAAATTTGAACTTTTTCACTTGGAAAGTGTCAAAATGGATGTTGATAAAGGCAAGATCTGTGTAAAATATAGTACTGAAAATATTGAGACAAAAGGAGAAATTGCTGATTATCAGCAATTTCTTCTTTTGTCTCAATGTTTTCCCATGCCTTTTCTACTAGTGACATCAAAACCAGGTCTTGTGTGGGAAAGGGTTAAGTCAGTCTACTAACAAATTCAAAAGTTTGTCAATGAAGTCCTGAGGGTTAATTCTAATAAAACATTACCTGGTAAACTTTCCTGATACGCAGGGGGTGGATCGTTCTGGGACATTTCTCTATCTTATAATGTTAGATCTTTATCTTCTCTCTTCTGAAACAAGCAAAAAAAATTTTTAACCCTTTCCCAATCAAGAAATTTTAGGGCAGTCCCATTTGAAAGCTACTCCAGAAGACAAATTGAATGTTGTTAAAGAAAGGATTTATTTACAAAATAGTTCAGAAAATATTGAGACAAAGGGAGAAAGTGCTGATTATCAGCACTTTCTTCTTTTGTCTCAATGTTTTCCAAAATTTCTTCAATTTTGGATGTCAAAACCAGGTCTTGTTTGGGAAAGGGTGCAATGAATTCCTAAAATACAAAAATAAGATGGTCCAAAATCAAAGATGTTGTAGACAATAATTGCAAGTGCATGGAATTTTACATTTTTGGTCTCCCTGGATAGAAAACATTATGGGAAATGGAGAAATCACTTATCACAACTATCCACATTATAGGGTTTAATGAACAATATGCCATTTTGTATTTTGAAAAGTCAAAAATCCCTATTTTCAACAGCTCTGCATAACAGAACAAGATTTATCAGTATAAAGCCCTTAGATTGGAAGGGACAGGGGTGTAGCAGGGTTCTCCCCAAAATAATTTGAAGTCGTAGTGGCAGATTTTAAGTATTGGTTAACCTTGAAACGCATTGTGTTAATGCAAATAATTATTGTGAATAAAAGCAAAATGGGAAAAGAAGAAATTGCTCAATTTGAGCAATTTCTTCTTTTCCCATTATGTTTTTATACAGAATTATTACATTTCATGTTATAGCAATACATTGATCATCACTTTTTAACATAAAATGCTTAGAAATCCCTCCCCTTGAGTGACCTTTTTGAAAGAATTAAGCTGCAAGGGTACTTTTTAAGCTGTAGTGGCATTACACTAATTCCCATGAAGCTGTAGTGGGGCCGATACAGCTTATTGAGCTGGGGAGAACACTGTGTAGGAATCTTAAAACTTGTCAGTTGTCCATGCACAAGCTGGATTGAAAATTCAATTGTCTGAAGAATAATTACTCTGCTTGTCCTGGAAAATTACAAATATTGAAATATAACTGAAATCTCTGAAGAATAATTACTCTGCTTGTCCCGGAAAAATACAAATATTGAAATATAACTGAAACCTAAGTTTTAC
This sequence comes from Fragum sueziense, assembly GCA_963680895.1. NCBI lineage: Eukaryota > Metazoa > Mollusca > Bivalvia > Cardiida > Cardiidae > Fragum > Fragum sueziense. The sequence goes on along the minus strand of OY804592.1, from coordinate 77,272,224 downwards.
TCATTTATTTGACTCGCTTGCAAAATAACACTCTAATAACACTCTAAAATATATTTACATTTTAGTTTATTACTTTAACACAGTCAGACTCCTGTAGGAAAAAAGATTGTTTCCAGTTTTACATCTTTTCCCATATGCTGATCTCACTCATTTATTTTTATAATTTGAGAAGGCAACTTTCATAATTCATTAAGCCTTAGTATCCTGCACTTGTCCATGGACAAGGAAGCGTTCTCGGACCACTCCATTTTCCTCTATTTATTAATGACCTTCCCGAATATGTCTCAAAAGACTAATCTGTCTGTCTATTCGCCGACGACAGCGTACTCTACAGAAGAATCAAAGACCCCCAAGATGCTAGAGCCCTACAATCAGACCTTGACAAACTCCAGGAATGGGAATCAGAATGGCCTTATGGAATTTCACCCGCAAAACTGTAAAATTATCCACGTCACAAACAAGAAGAACGCTTTTGAAGAACAATACAACATACATGGGCATACATTAGAATCAAAAGACTCCGCGAAGTATCTCGGCTTGACCATCCACAAATCCCTGACTTGGAAAGAACACTTGGACTCAACCATTAAGAAAGCAAACAACACAAGAGCCTTCATAGCTAGAATCGCCTACCAGTGCCCCAAATCTACAAAAGAGTGAAAAGACTTATGCTATAAAACCTTCATTCACCCTATAACAGAATACGGAAGTGTGACCTGGGACCCATACACGAGAAACTACATAGGGAGAGTCGAAATGGTGCAATGACGATCAGCACTATATGTTACTGGCAATTATCATTGATCCAGCAGTGTCACCACAATGTTACAAGACCACTACAAGAGAGAAGAGCAAGTGCTAAAGCAGTCATGGTTTATAGAATCATTCATCAACTGATAGACATTCCACAATATTCTCCTTCTTTACATGGATCCGTAAAACAGACCCATTCCCAATGCCAAAAAGGTTCATTTTTTCCCAAAATCTGGTTGAAAAATTCCCAATGCAAAAGTTCTACCTTGTTTTTAAGTGAAAATTTTCTCAATTCCTTTCCTAAGTTATGCTAAAAACATCCAAGAATAACTGGAATTCCCTTCAGTCTATCTCATTTAGTAAATCTTAAAATGGACTCAATTTTTGTTGGAATCTGTGATTAAAATATTTATCCCAATCTTCCAGAAAACAGACAATTTTTCCCAATTTGCCTGGTTTCAGACCTGTTCCCAAAGCTATGAGAAAAAACACTGTTATCTGACAACAGCCACCACCAGAAGAGGTCATTCCCAGAAATACCACATCCCTTTTGCCAGAACACAGATCTAGTATCAGCATTCCTCCTTCCTGTCAAGCATATGCCTCTGGAATACCCTGCCCCAGACAGTGATGGACAGCGCCTCCCTTGACATCTTCAAGTCCAGGTTTCAGGCCTCTGCACTCAGTTAATTCAGAACCAACTCTTTTAACTGCACTGTAAATAGATACATGTATTAATCAGCACGCAATGTTCTTGTTTTCGCACACATACATAGCATGGTATGATGAGTGTGAACTGTATCCTAACAGAAGAAGCTGGAAAAATCCCAAGTCCGGCATAGGAATTCCACACCCCTGGGAAGCGAGACATTATGCTGGGTGTCAAACAATGGATTAACCATTAAAGTGACATTTCACATTTATTTCATTTTTTAAAAGTATGTCTTGATGCAAAGATTGTGTATTCTAATGCGTAGATATGCCATCAGTTTATAAGCAAAAAATGCGCCTGTAAAGGCGAGACAGAAATGACAAATTCTATATAAATCTGAACTGTTGTCCACAACAATTTGTCTAATTTTAGCACAAAAATATATATTTCTCGTAAACGGTTCAATATTTTGACTTGAAATTTTTAGAATTTCCATAAGAAAAGATGCTCTTTAAAGTGACATTTCAGAATTTTTTGTCATAAATTTTACTTTTATTTTTATCTGAAAGAGCATATTTCCTTATGAAAATTCTGAAAATTTCAAGCCAAAATATTGCGCCGTTTACGAGAAATTAATATTTTTTTGTGTTAAAATTGGACAAATTGTTGTGGACAACAGTTCGGATTTATATGCAATTTATCGATTATGTCTCAACTTTAAATGCGTGTTTCTCGCTTATTGGCAACAACTTCAAAAAACCAATAGTATTTATACTCATTAGAATAACCAATCTTGGCATCAAGACATACTTTAAAAAATTGAAATTGGAATGAAATGTCCCTTTAAGATAGATTAAAAGTAAAATTTATGTAAAAATAATTGTGAAATGTCACTTTAATGATTTAACTATCATCTAACATTAACTGCATCGAAATTATCTATTTTCTTTGTTGATCTTAAAGTGTATAACAGTGGCGGATCCAGAGGGGGTTCAGGGGTTCAAACGAACCCCGCTGTAGCCAGATTATTTCATTTTCATACAGAAATTTAGTCACGATTGTGTAATACTAGGAAACCCCCCCCCCCCCCCCATATGTATATTTGAACCCCCCTAACAGAAATCCTGGATCCGCCGCTGTATAACTAGTTTCATCATACGCAAAATTGTGTCCGAAAATTAAGGGATGACCATTTTACCAAATGTCCGAAATTCAGGACATAAAATAAATTATTTTGAAGAATTAACCCTTTCCCAAACAAGACCTGGTTTTGACGTCCCTAATAGAATTGGCTTGTGAAAACATTGAGACAAAAGAAGAAACTGCTGATAACCAGCAGTTTCTCCTTTTGCCTCAATATTTTCTTGGCTATATCACACACAATTCCAATCTTTATCAACATCTATCTTGTCCTCTTCAGAAGCTTTTGAATTGGACCACCCTGACATTTAGTCGTTTGGGAAAGGGTTAAATATAGTTAGTGTCTGATCTTGTAGGATGTCCGATCACTTATGGGAAAATACGGTATCAATATTTTCAAATCAAATCCTATGGCGAAAATATATATGGTGAGTATACTTAATACCAGCGTATACGAAATACCGGTAATTGCCGAAATATCCGAATAACCAACATGTGCAACAATGAAAACACTCTCTTCAGCCCACAGCTATTTGTTTTGATACGGACCACTGAGCAATGACCATTTTTGTCTACAAAAATACTCTATTGATGCAGTGTTGAATCTAGCTGTGTGTTCTAGGGGGCCCAATGGGCCCATAGCTCTTGGTCAAGGGGGTCATTCACTACAAATACATAGCTAATTTGGCCTATGCTTCATTCTCAGTGGGGTCATTTGAGATTTTAGGGGGTCATTTTGGCCATGGCCCCCTCTAGATTCAACACTGTTGATGAAGGAAAAGATCTGTCTATTCAAAGAATTCCATAGGTAACTTTTCTCTTGATCTCCAACGATAACACCCCCCTATAATGATATAGAAATACTGAATTGACAACAGTGACACCTATCGGCTGCTACATGACCTTCACCCTTTTTTACGTGAAATGATGTCACGTGATTGCCTTATTTGGACTGAAAAAATCTAGATCTAAAACTAAATCGCCGGTAATTCAGTGTTTTTATTTACATATGAAGGTATTCGCCTCTTTGATTTCAACTACAAAAGTTAAACTTAAAACCTCTGAAACGGACCTAGGGGTAATTATTGATAACCGTCTAGACTACCAAGGACACATAGACACTAAGGTCAAGAAGGCAAGCCAAATGCTAGGCATCATAAGGAGAAATTTCAAGTATTTGGACAAAGACATTTTCTTAAACTTATATAAAATGTTGGTCAGACCACACTTGGAATATGGTAGCTCTATCTGGTCACCAAAATTCAAGAAAGATGTAATAATGATAGAGAATGTACAGCGTAGAGCAACTAAACTTCTACCAGAAATCAAAGATCTACCATACATGGAACGGCTGAAAACACTTGGTTTGCCAACACTCAAATACAGAAGACTACGCACTGATATATTAGAGGTATACAAGATCCAGAACGGTCCTGACAAAATCGACAAGTCTAAGCTGTTTCCGAGAATAGATAATCAATACCAGAACACAAGAGGTCACAGCCAAAGAATATTCAAACAACATTGTAATACTCAATTGCGAAAGGGTTTCTTTTCGCAAAGGATTGTGGATGTATGGAATAGTTTGCCCAGTGAATTAGTTCTATGTAAAACTGTAAATAGTTTTAAAAATAAATTGAACAAAGTTTGGAAATCTCTACCAGTCAAGTTTAATGCTACCAGCTATGGACCGGAACCCGGACTGGCAGAGACAAACGAAATTGAATCGGATCTAAAAGGCCCAGGCCTACATCGATCTCGTAAACAACGGTAAACAACGGTGAGTAAAGAACCCTGTGAAAGACAAGAAAGGCTATTTTTTGGTTTCCAGTGAACTCGGCCTTAATACGAACTCGGCCTGGTGAACTCGGCCTGGTGAAATCGGCCTGGTGAACTCGGCCTTATTATAGGATATATATAGTATAATATATATTGAATGAAAAGTATAGGGATGTCTTCGATTTTTTTTTATATCAAGTGATATTTCATATGAAATTATTTATTCAATAACCTTATCATAAGTAATCTGATGAATTTATATACATTTATCCATTAATATTAAACTTGAGAATTCATGATTTTACGAAGTTGTAGACGACATAGAAGATTGAATTTTATGCAGAAAAGTGTTTATCGACGAAGAGAAAACATTGAGAGAAAATGCGAAATTGTCATCTGTTAACAATCTATCATTTTCTATCCCGATGAATATAAACAACAAAATGTATGATTTGTTAAATTTCTCAGTTTCTGCAGTTTTCAGCCGAGCCCGGATAGCTCAGTCGGTTACGTCGGAGTCTGTCAATCCAGGGGTCTTGAGTTCGAACCCCGGCTCGGCCAGTATCCATTCTGACATTTGACAAAAGTCATTTGTCTCTCACCAATGGGTGTGAATCATCTATGTGAGAGAGCAGCTGGAGGCTTGGTTTGGATATTGTGGTTGTACTGGTGCGAGAAATACCAGGAACCCACGGTTAGGTGCTCCAGTCGCCGCGATATGACCCTGGTAGTTGAAAACGGCGTAAAACCCCAATAAACTCAATTCTGCAGTTTTCAGAATGGATATTGTCGAAGAAAGTTATAATTTTAAATTTAACATTGAATATTTAAAGTCAAAATGAGAAAATGATGATAATCATAATGTTTAGCTTTGCCTAAATTGTTTTCGCAAGCCTGTTTTATTAGGATATATTGTCAGCAAAATGATTAACAAGTTATTGTACTTTACGAAATTAAGGGTGTGAATCACACGCTACTTTAATTGCTACTTTGATTACGACGCGTGGCTACTGTGAATGACGCGTGGCCACTGTTTACCTTTTACATCACCGACAGAATAATAGACTGTTTGATTGTCTTTCCTTTACTTAAATTAATACATGACAAAACGGAAGTGATCAAAGAAAGTAGTGGCACAGAAAATATTGAGACAAACAGAGAAACTGCCGGTTATCAGCAGTTTCTTCTTTTGTGTCAATATTTTCCCAGGCATTTTGTATTCCAGCCGTCAAAACCAGGTCTTGTTTTTGAATGTGCTAAAAAACTTGTCAAAGAAATCTGACAAACATTTCATTTTTTTTTTTTCAATCTTAAAACAGTCTCATGACGAAGTGTCCTTTTACAACTCCTGTTCTTCTCTACTCTCTGTTACTCCATAGATTGCATCACACCTGTTTAGGAATGCACCAGTGGACATTTCTTCCGTCAAGTATATATCTGGTATTTGTGAAAAATTATAAAATTGGCTTGCGTAAATAATTAAGACAAAACAAGGAGTTTATGATTATCATCAACATTTGCCTTTACAAATTCAATTGTAAAATATTACTCTCTTCGACAATATCCGTTTTGAAGACTACAGCAGCTAAGGAATTGAACCAACCAAACATTTCACCGTTTTTATTTATCGAGATAGAAAATAATACAGTTTTAATAAATAACAATTATTTAATCAAAATACAAAAAATCCTGCAAACATTTACAATCTTATTATAATTAACAACATAGTAGAACAAACACGGCATAAGTTCCAAATATTATTTTAATTTCAAATTTAAATAATAGTAATTCTAAATAACACATAATTCTGACGATATACAAATGAATTAAAATCAATTATGATATTTTATATCAAATATTGCAAAATAATAGCAATATATATAACAATGCTATACAGTCTATATTGAGGCCGAGTTCGACAGGCCGAGTTCGTATACAGGCCGAGTTTTTATGAGGCGGAGTTTTTTTCAGGCCGAGTTCACTGTCAATTTTTTGCATTGAAAATCATTTTCAGGGTTCCCACTGACTTTTAAATCTGGGGGGTGAAAACAGTCATTTTACAGCATACTTGCACCCCCTCTATATTAGACATAGAAGGCTGCCTGCAATTTGCAGTGCAAAAATTGGGGGGTGCGAGATTCAATTTTGGGGGTGCAAAATATACTGAAGCAAACAAGAAACTTTCACAAAGTATGTGCCAGTCGTTCATTATGGTACCACTAGGCACTTATGTACACATGCAGTTAGCTTTTAAAACTTGTTTGCAATCAGGCAACTAATCTCTATATAAAACTACCAGTCTGAAATTGTCATTCATATAAAATATCAAGTTTCACATATATAAGGGATTACTACATTTAAACTTGGGAAAAGTTTCTTCTTTGGTTCAGTATAAAATGCACAAGTTTCTCCTTTGAGTATTTCATGAAGTCTGCAATAGAAAATTTCTCATATTTGTCTATGTTTTTCCTCAATTCGGGACAAAAATGACTGTGGATAGTGATCTCTCAGAATTGCAGTAAGGCCTATATTCATCTGCTATATTTGCTAATTCATCTGTTAAAGTGACCATGCAGTTTTCACTTCTATGCTCCTTTTCATCCATTAGATGCAGAAGATACTCTAACTGGTATCATTTCATAGCAGTAAAGTCCAACTTCCAATCTTCATCATAATCATGTTGCCATTTGTAAGATATTCATCTGTAGCTGTAATAGATCAAATTGAAATTTGTTACATTTATTTTTAAGCCCTTATTCACTGTTGCTGACAACAAAATGGATAGTGACAGAGGTAGTACTTGTGCACAATACAACATAGAAACTGTAAAGGCAAGAGGAGAATTAATCCGAGTCTTCTCTGAAAGAAAAATCAAAAGAAAAATCAAAATATCAAAGAGCGTATTTACATCAGAGAAGACTCGGATTAGAGGAGAATATACTTGTTATAAATCAGCATTTTCTTCTTCTACATTGATACTTTACCCATGTCAGTTTTTTTCATATACACACTGCCTTCCAAAACTTGTACATTTTCTACTTGTATACTCATTTGAGCTCTACTATCAAAACAACCCTTTTCACAGTCAACCACTCTCACTACCATCCACAATCTACATATCCAGAAAGAACAACGGTGAATCCAATCAAACAAACATTTTTGTTGCATGGCCATCAGCTAAAAAATGTCACAGAATGAGATGGAAGGTACCTCCGGGTTAACACTATTCACAAGAAGCTGCTCTGGAATAAGCATGTAGACATGTGATCAAGAAAGCCAACAACTCTCTCATTTTCCTGAAAAGGAAAATCACGAGCTGCCCCCAGGATGTAAAGGCCTAGTGGCTCAGTGCAATGATAAGTACTGGTGAGTGGTGAGATGATTGCCACTCTAGGCTGGCTTTCTCTTCAACAGCGATGTTCTAATGCCAGACTAATACTGATGTGTACACAAGGTTGTCTACCATTTAATAGACATACCAACAGACTAGTTCCCGAATCCAGCTACAATTACTCTAGAGCCAGGTAGAAACATGAGCTATCTGAAACCATTCTGCCATAAAGACCTGTATAGAAACACTTTAATAGCCATTCACCTATGGAACAAATTCCCCTCCCAGACAATCACAGCTGCCAGCCAGGACCCTGGGACATGTTCAAGACTCTCCTGACAATAACAAACTATTATATTGTATATAGATAATGTTTCTATCTCATTTTAGCTGCTTTTTGTTTAAGCCTCACACTGTCCTTGTACAGTCACAGTTCATTTATCCTCTAGAGTAGACCTACACTTATTGGGAATAAAAGAGAAGAATGTTAGTTACACATTTACCCCCATTCCCTGGTCCGAGTGCCTCAGTGGAGCACACACTTTCTAGTGTCAGATCCAAAAATCTAGGAAAAATTGTATGATCACATTAAAAGAGAAATATTTTCAAATGTAAACAAATACCAGTTGTCTCCTGATTAAGAGACTTTTCATTAATTGTCTCCTGATGTGGTGACTGTCACCCTGAAAGGAGATAGTCTCCCGATCCGGATACACATTTGTAAATTATATTACTTGTAACTACTCATTTTAAAGAATGTGACACCCGATCGGGAGACAATCCCTCGATAGGGAGTTTTACATCCAACAAAACACGTCTAGATGGATTGCTCACTTTACTAACAATGATTGTAAACAATACAAAATATAATGACGTTACGCACGCGCGTTATTGACGTCGCGTAAATGAACGTGCTAGTTGACGTCGCGGGAAAAGGATATAACATTTCTCCTATTTTATAAAAAGAAAAAGAAAGAAAATCTGTTATTAATTTGCAAAAACCAATAAAATAAATAAGTTAAGAAAATAAATAATTAAGTTGAGTTTGTAGTGATGAAGTCTTAAAATGTCAAAGATTTATTCTATCACTTCTTCACATAGACTCTATCTAGTTAATTGTTCGGCACTCCATTTTATCTTGTATTCTTATGAAAGTCATATTGTCTCTGCATCGGTCTTCTCCCATCATCTGTGGATCGTCGTCTTGACTGGACCTGATTGTTCCTCGTTTCAGCCTCACCCAGTAGTCGCATTCTCCAACTACCCTTATCACGTGTGTTATAGTTCTCTTGTTTCTCTGTCCCTCTTAGCCATCGATCTCTCCTAGCGGCACAGCTATTGGTCGCCATGTTTGATCCGTCCACTCTATTGTCTGACTCGGCTTCGAATCCTTGAGACAGCCGATTCTTTCGTTTGTGTAAACAATGTTTATCTCTCCTATTACTCATTTGTCTCTCTTCATTTCCACTATCATCAACCCTATGAGCAGTCTTGTCGCTATTTTCACTGCTTCCGATATAATTACTCCTTCTTTCACCGTTTCTGATTCTCAATTCATTGGGTTCTTTAAAAGATCCAGCTACATCTATTTTCATCATACCGAGTTCCATTAGTGTTTGCTTCCCTAACAGCGCCGGTGAATCCATGTGACCTTTTATTACTATGAACTTGGCTTCCGTTCCTCGTGTCTGGTTGCGCACTGTGGTAGTAAACTCGCCTTTCATTTGTAAATTACTTTGTAGAGTACTTAATGTTACTTTACTTTTCCTCAATTTGGTTTCCCGATTCGTTTTACATTTGTAGGCTCTGTATTGATTCTCGTCCATAACGTTGGCATCGGCCCCACTGTCAAGCTCCACATTCACCAACACATCGTCTAGCATTACAGAGACAGTCTCTTTGTTAGCACTTATTTCACGTTTACCTGTCTCTCTCACATTACGTATATGGTGTACAGCATTCATAAAAAATTCTCTGTCAGAGTCTGACTCACTATCTGAGGAACTTTCACTCGATTCCTGGTCTGTATTCCTATCATTATCTACTGCTCTAACATCTCTGTGACTTTTCCTGTGCCTACGCTCCTCTCTACTACTTCTATATGTCTTTCTGTTTCTACTACTTTTCTTGCACACACTGGCAAAATGATTCCAGCCATGACAATCATCACATCGTTTACCATAAGCGGGACAGTCTTCACGTCTACGGAAGGAATGTACATAATTGCAAAACTTACAGTTTTGGCGCTGCACTTCATAATCACTCTCCTCGCTCGGTGAATACCCTCTCCTGTTTCTTTTTTTTTCTGTCACCTGTCCAAACATTGGTTTTTGCTCCATAATTTGACACTTTGTCATAATCTAGCAAAGAATATAACTTGACTCGTCCGGAATAAATGAGGTGTTAGATACGTTGACAATGGCAAACTTATAAATCAAGTAAATTGACAAGAAAAAGGTGAATTTATTTTACCTGACCACAAAATTTTCACATGACAGTAGCATACAGAGCTACTTTCCTATTTTGATTTAGTTTCGGAATTTCATTGGTAGGATTGAAAAAAATCCAAAGTAATGGTAAATACAGACAAATCTTGAATAAAATGTAAACTCGATCGTAAACTTTACACAAAAAAGGATCAAATGTATGTTGTGGCTCGAGTAAGACTACCGCGAAATTTTCGAATTTCTATCACACAGGGGCTGTTTCAGTAAATTCAAAATATGAGTAAAGAAAGTGATCAATTTTATAAAAAAAAATATGTAAAGATACACATTTAAGAAACAAAGTTTACAGTTTTGTAAGAAATTGATAAAAGATATAATCTAGTATTTTCCTTCTGATTTTCGGGAAATATGATATCCGCTATGCGGAGACGATCCCTGAAACGGTGCTATATTGGACGACTTCCGGTATTTTACTGACGTGTTGATAAACTAATGGAGAAAAGCACAAATCGGACGTCCAAACCAGTCCTCGTGTCAAAAAACAAAGTCCGAACCATATTTAAATCTTTACGCACAATGGCCAAATCACTGACAGTGTTCGCAATAGTTCTGTATGCACTTTCTCACTTCAAAATCACATCCAGGTAAGGAAAAAACATTTGACAGATCTCAAAACTGGATTGGTCCTTCCCACAAGCCACACCTATCCAGAGCTAAAGAAGACAGGACAGTCTGGTGTGCATTCCGGAACATTGAGGAAAAAGAAGAAAATTCTTGTTTATTTTGTCAAGTGTATTACATTGACATATATATTTGAATTCAGACTTTGTGGAAACTGGTAGAAATTTGTCTATAATTGGTTGTGTACTCATGAGAGGTACTGTAGAATTGAAGAGACACTAACGTGACTTGTTCATGAAATGCAGCTTTGATTATTTGACCGAAACAAGATATTTTCTGTCTATCTAATTCGGTGTTGTATAAAATGGACAGAATTATCCAATCAATTTTTGTCTCTTTTTATTCTCAATTCACGCTGATATTAATGGTCCAGAATCCAGCTACTAGCTTGAGAGGCCAATACACTATTTTTCATAGCAATTCTGTAAAAATCAGTGCATCCTGGGACTTAATCCGAGTTTTGTCTGAGGAAATTCGCTCTATGATTTGTTGATGTTGCTCATTTACATCAGTGGTAGCGCATCTGACCCTCATTCGAGAGGTCCTGGGTTCGATACCCGGCCGCGGCTAATATCTTTTCTGACAAAATTGTCACCCACCAATGGGTTTGAAATCGTTAACCTAAGTGGGCGAGCAGCTGGAGGCTCGGTAAGGGTGTTGTGGTAGTACTGGTTTGAGAAACAACAGGAATCCATGGGTAGGTGCTCCAGCCGCCGCGATATGACTCTGGTAGTTGAAAACGGCGTAAAACCCCAATAAACTCAAACTCATTTACATCAGAGCGCACTACCATTCAAAAACAATGGAAAGTGAGACACAAGTTGACGAAGTTGTGGTGCTTTGGTCACAGTCAGATTTTAAACATTATCCTTAAGATGCCTTATGATACCAATCAATGACCCATTTATTGTCATGCCTTGTGAAAAATTTAAGACCAAAAAGTATTTCTAAAAGGTTTATAGGCAATGTTTTGCAAGAACCCCCACCTGAACAGCCATAGACTATAATGACCTACTTTCCGTTGTTTTTGAGTGGTAGTGCGCTCTGATGTAAATGAGCGACATCAACATAATCAAAGACCGAATATCATCAGAGAAAACTCGGATTACCTGGGACTCAAATCAAATCAGTTTATTGTCACACCTTAACCCTTTCCCAAACGACAAACTTAGAGGATGGAGTCAATATGAAAGGAGTTGAAGAATACAAAATAATTGTTCTCAAAAGTAGAAATTATGTATGCAATAGCTTAGAAAATATTGAGACAAAAGGAGAAACTGCTGGTTATCAGCAGTTTCTTCTTTTATCTCAATGTTTTCCCAAGCCATTTCTAATTGGGACGTCAAAACCAGGTCTTGTTTGGGAAAAGGGTTAACAAAGATGTGTGGTAAAACAACATAAAAGCAAAAAGACATGACTTGCTAGAACTAAAACTTTGCATCCCAGAGACCAAATTATTAGTAAAAGATGCTGGATGTGCAGGTAAAAAAGTAAAGCTGATTCTATGAAATGTACAACTTCAAGTTTACCGAAAGAATAAATTACTCTTGAAAGCATTTTGTGCCATGATAGACCACCAAACTTTGTTTATCTATTTTCGACCATGATCGACTGACAAACTGGCCAATACAAACCTATTTCGATGTAATGAAAAATACAGAAGCTTGCAAAAAGGCGAAAGACACAACTCAAGTTGCCAAGACACAAAGCTGTATACAAATTATTACTCTCTTATGAACAGAGCACATTATCTCTACATTCCATTTCGATAGAATGAGCTCTGTTCTCGCGGGGTCATTTCACGTCTAATCTCGGGGCCTTGGCGGGATTTCAGTATCCAATCGTTGGCTATACACAACAAAACAATTTAAAAAGCTGATACAAACTTTCATTGGCTGACGCTTCAAATTACCGGCTTCAGCCAAAAATAGAAGCGACGTAATGTATACGTAATCAAACAAGATCAAACTGAATGATTTTGATTCGATAATTCAAATGTTACCGGCTTCAGCCAAAAATAGAAGCGACGTAATGTTTACGTAATGATCATGCAAGGTAAAGCTGAATGATTTTGATTCGATAATTCAAATGATGTGCTATAATTAGATTATGACGACCAAATAGGCTGTTGGCATACCGAAAACTGCAGAGGTCATATTTGATGGTTTAATCAATATAGAACTCGGCGTTGGAGAATAACAAATTATATGAACATCATTCCCTCATCCTAGCTAATTATCCATTGAGTTTTCAAGACAGATATTCATTCAATACAATTGTTGCTATTGCAGATTTACATTCCAGTTGCTTTGGATTTTTTTTTTACGAAATGTCATTGTTAATTAATTTTATTCCATCCTCAGAAACCAAGCGGTCATAGCTACGCTACATGATCCCTGGGGTACTTGTTCAGTAAATCTTTGAATTTGCTGCCGAAAATCAATACGAAAAGCATGAGCGCTAGACCCAATCAAATAACCGCTATCATTTATATGCGTTGTCAATTACAAACAAGATGACAGTGCTCATGATAAGCTGTAACTTGTGCGACACCGAAATAAAAATTACAGATCGCTGACATTCTTGTATGGCTTTGAAATAGAAAGATGGGAGAGTTTCTTTTGGAAGTATTTTAAACTCGAAACACCAAATGTTTCACAAGCTGAACGATAGTAATCTTCCATATTGACAACTTACACGAAGCGATTTGTCAATCTCCTACGCAGTTATCTATCCTTAATCAGGATTAAATTACGTACCAGTGACGTAATCACTGTTTAGAAGTGGGCGATTTGTATCGGCCAGTTTGATTGGTCTACTCGCCCATCATGAAATAATGATGGAACCAATGAAACGGCAGCATTTGGGAGCGGCTAATACAAAGTTTCTCTGACCAATTGCCCCAGGGGTCATGTAGCGTAGCTATGACCACTGGGTTTCGGAGGATGATTTATTCCACATATTCATGATTGTCTTCAAATATTCGACAGACCGTCATTTTGGCCAAAGATCATGCGACAAGATTGTGTTTCTGCCAAATGTCTTTCGAGGAAATAAGCTCTGTTCCCAAGCTGCTGCGAGACCTGGTTCTGACAGTATTATTAGAAAAGCCTTGGGACAATATTAACCCTTTTCCAAAAGAAAGACCTGTTTTTGACGTCCCTGATATAGAAATGGCTTTGGCAAACATTGAGACAAAAGAAGAAAATGCATGTCCAGCATTTTCTCCTATTGCCTCAATATTTTCTGTGTTTTATTGTACAAAAGTCCTATCTTTATTATCATCAACTGTGCGGTATATAGCATATTTCAAATATGTGCTGGTCCTAACCAAGTATTTGTATCAGAGGGATGATAGGGAAAAAGTCCAAGCAACAATAATCCTTTCATCTAGGCTAAAAGACTGATTTTGAATCACAAATGAATGAACACTTTAAAGGGCCCATGTTCATGTTGTGTCACATATCCTAATAGTATGTTTGCACCACCCCTATGTACAGATTCAGCCAATTATATCTCTCCTACAAAAGAAGCTTATCTTTCTCATGTATTATGTGCCATGGTGTGCCGAATCTATCAATAAACAGACCAGTTTCTTCCTTGAAAAAAACTCAAAGCCTTTTATTTTCTATTTCCAGTTTTCACAAGTCCCAGAGTGTAAGGCCAGCAGCTCCGCCCACCAGATTTTTCCCATCCAATAGTGCTGTACTGGACCACCCCTATGGACAGATTCAGCCAATCATATCTCTCCTACAAGAGGAGGAGCTTATCTTCCTCATGTATTATGCACCATGGTGTGCTGAATCTATCAGTGTTAGAGATGAATTTATGAAGGCAGCTAGAGTCTTTCAAGATACTGTGAGTAACGGAGATTGATCGAAACCCATTTTTAGATTGGATTAACCCTTTCCCAATCAAGACCTTGTTTTGACGTCCGTAATAGAAAAGATTTGTGAAAAAAAATGAGACAAAGGAAAGGTTTAAGTTGGTTGTATAGAACTAGTCTGTTATTTCCAAAACTAATACATGTAATACCCCCCACCTACGAAGTAGAGATGGGTATATCGGTTTCACCATGACTGTCCGTCCATCCATCTGTCTGTCCATCCGTTCGTAGACTTTTTCGTTTCCCTGCTCCAAGTCAAAAACCATTTGACCTAGGATCATGAAACTACACTGTTGTTGCCCTGTACCCAAGGAGGTGCCCTATTGTTTTTGGGTCATGCAGGTCAAAGGTCATGATTGGACTTTGTTTAAAATCTGTTTCCGTACTCTTAGTCAAGAACCCTTTGATCTAGGACCATGAAACTTTACACACTTGTTTCCCATGACCCAAGTAGGTGCTCTATTATTTTTTAGGCCATAAAGGTCAAGGTCACAGTTTGACTTTGTTTGATATCTGTTTCCGTGCTCCAACTGAAGAACAGTTTGACCTTTAGCTTTTTTTAAGTGACAAGACGCTAGTGAGGGGGTATTTCACTGCTTTGCTACAGTTCTAGTTCGAAGTGTGTTAAGTCTTATATGGTGCATTTAAGTCCACAAATTTAATGGCAAGAAAATTAATCAACTTTTACTACAAGTTGTAGCAATAAACAGATATGATTATTGTTTTCTGCGATATTGATAGATGTATGTTTATATTTCTACAGATAAAATTTGTTGCTGTAAACTGCTGGTATACGGAGGGAGAATGTCGTAAGACTATGAAGATATATACATTTCCAGATATTTATGTGTATCATATTGGTATAGATGAAGGTTACAGATTCACAGGTACATGTACATTCGTTTTCTCAACACAGTGTACTGTTGATATCCTTAACCCTTTCCCAAACAAGACCAGGGCCCGTATTCACCAATGTTTCTAAATTGATTTTCTAAAGTAAAATTACATACCAACCAATCAGAGTGGCTGAGACAAACACAGACAAATTTATCAGTCACTCTGATTGGTCGTATTGTGATTTTACTTTAGAAAATAAATTTAGAAACGCTGGTGAGTACGAGCCCTTGATTTGACGTCCCTAATAGAACAGGCTTGGGAAAACATTGAGGCAAAAGAAGAAACTGCTGATAACCAGCAGTTTCTCCTTTTGCCTCAACATTTTCTTGGCTATATCACACACAATTTCAATCTTTATCAACATCCATTTTGTCATTTGTAGCAGTTTTTGAACTGGATCACCCTAAAATTGTCGTTTGGGAAAGGTTAAGTCATAGTTCCTACCTGAAATGACTTTTAGCTAGATATATTGATGCAAGATATTGTCCTAATATGTGGACGTAGCCCAAAATGCAAAACATAGTACAGTCGACATCGGATAAGTCGAATTTTCGCTTAAGTCGAAGTTCAAATCTGGTCCTGTCCTCATAAATGGACATAATTTTTTCAAACTAAATAATTTTGAACCCAATATAGCTATTGAAATATAGTGGGAAATGGATAGAAATTGCTCGAAACGAGCAATTTCTATCCTTTTCTTACTATATTTCAATAATAATCGTACTTGATTACTTTCAAAAACAGTCAAATATCAACTTTATCAAGGCTGAACAAAATCGGATGAGTCGAACTCCGGATATGTTGAGGTATTTTGACGGCCCCTCCGACTTCGACACAACGAGTATCGACTGTATATATGCTATATTGTATTTTGCAGTATAACATATACCTACAATTTACTGTAAAGTTTGTCATTAGGATTGACATGTTAGGAATTCATTAGGCACCTTGCTGATGAATTAAAAAATATCATATACATGTATACTAAAACATCACATCCCAATTTGGCGATTAATTTTAACAGCAGATTTGAGCTTTGATGCTTTCATTGAAAGTGAATTGTCAAGTTATTTAACCCTTTCCCAAACGGCAAAATTTTAGATGGTCCAATATGAAAGCTGCTGTAGATCTATGACAAAATTGTTGTTGATCAAATTGGGATCTGTGTAAAACAAAACACGAAAAAATATTTAGGCAAAATTAGAAAATGCTTATTATCAGCATTTTCTTCATTTGCCTCAATATTTTCCGAAGTCTTTCCAAACAAAGACGTAAAAACCAGGTCTTGTTTGGGAAAGGGTTAACAGATCTGATATTGTTGAAAAATATTTACTGCTTACCAATCAATGATTTGTCATTCCATTTTTCTATTGGCCATAATTTCAGATGTAAGCTTAATACATGCACAATTGCACTTTGTTTTCACAATACTTTTAGGTCCAAAGAAAGCGGAGATGTTTGTAAGATTTGTTGAGAGTTTCCTGAACCCCCTTCACCCTCTATATTCAGAACGACAAATACAGGAGTTTATAGCCAAACAAGATGTAAGTCAAGTCACATTAACCCATTACCAGACAACAACATTTTGGACCATTCCAATTTGAAAGGTGTGATGCATATGACAATTTCAAGATGATGAAATTTCAAAAATCTTACCATTTTTGGTTAGAAAACATTGTGGAAAATAAAGAAATTGCTTTTTACAAGCAATTCCTTCATTTTCTACAATGTTTTCCTTAGTATTTTCTTATGAGGGGGTCAAAAGAAGTGACTGTGCACTAATGGGTTAATTATCGTTGTCTACAGTGTAAATGCTTGTTGATAACATGGTGTATGATCACGTGATACAATATTTTCAGAAAATCTTCAATAATTTTGTTTATACTGGACCAATTTAAATTCAGTCTGAAGCAGAGAATGTGGACAGAAGTCACGCATTAGATGGATGTGGTTGATTTTTGAAAAATCAACTGATAAAAAAGTTACTGAAGATAAACCAAAATTTTGGTTTATCTTCAATAACTTTTTAGCTCTCCTGAGCACAAAGTGCTCGAGGTGAGGTATTGTGATCGGTCTGTTGTCCGGCGTCTGTCTGTCTATCTGTCTATCTGTCCATCTGTCCATCCGTCAACTTTTCACAAAAAAATCTTCTCCTCCTAAAGTACTGGGCAGAATTCAATCATATTTCACACATATGATCTATGGGTCATGCTTTTTCAAAATACTTCAAAGAATTTGAATCGGGGCCATAATGGGGTAAAAAAGTAGGTCACTAGGTCAAATCTTCTTTCTGCTCTAGGGGCCACATTTGGTGCCCAATCGTTGTGAAAATTGGTCAGAATATTTGTCTTGATGATATTAAGGTCATGATAAAAAATAGGTCAAGCCAGGTCAAAAACTAGGTCATTAGGTCAATTATTGTAAAATTCATTTTTTTATGCCCCCGATAGGGAGGCATCATAAATTTGACTTGTCCGTCCGTCTGTCCGTCTGTCTGTCCGTCCGTCTGTCCGTCATTCCATCCAAAAACTTTAACATTGGCCATAACTTCCTTATTACTTAACATATTTGCTTCATACTTTACCACAACATTCCTTGGTACATTACCTTTCTGTAGGCACATACTTTGGTGACCTTGACCCCTGGATGACCTTGACCTAGAACATAGATTGGCCATAATTAAAATCAAAGCGGTGTCGGGGGCATTGTCATCTTACAGTGACAGCTCTTGTTTACTCTGGAAGTTCCAATTTCTGTCCAAACTTTGTAGAAATTGTCAGGAATGTTCAGTTTGATGATATCAAGGTCAAGTTAAGAAGTGGGTCATGCTAGGTCATTAACTAGGTCAAGAGGTCAAATCTTACAACATCCTTTCTTTTGCTCTGGAAGTTCCAATTCTTGTCCAAACTTTGTCAAAATTGTCCTCAATATTTATCTTGATTATATCTATGAAATGATTTGAAGTGGGTCATACAAGGTCAAAAACTAGGTCACAAGGTCAAATCTTCTAAAATCCTTCATTTTGTTCTAGACATGCCAGTTTTTGCCCAAACTTTCTAAAAATTGTCCTGAATGTTTATCTGGATGATATCTAGGTCATGTCAAGAAGTGGATCATGCCAGGTCATAAACTAGGTCACGAGGCCAAATCTTGTTAAGTCCTCCCTTTTGACCTGGAAGTGCCAATGTTGGTCCAAACTTTGTAAAATTTGTCCTTAATGTTTATCTTGATGATATCTTGGTCATGATCAAAGGTGGGTCATGCAAGGTCAAAAACTAGGTCACAAGCTCAAGTATTGCAGAATCCTTCCTTTTGCTCTAGAGATGCCATTTTTGCCCCAAATCTTTGTCAAAACTATCCTAAATACTTATCTTGATATCTAGGTTATGTACAAAGTGTGGGTCATGTAAGGTCAAAAACTAGGTCATTGGGTCAAATCTTGGTTTTGCTTTAAGAACGGAAATATGTACTTAAACATCGTGAAAATTTTTCAGAATGTTTATCTTGATGAAATCTGGGTCATTTTAAAAGTGGGTCATGTGAGGTCAGAAACTAGGTCACTAGGTCAAATCTTGTTTTTCTTTTAAGAAACAAAATATTTACTTATTGTGAAAATATCAGAATGTTTATCTTGATGATATCTTGGTGATATGAATAGCATGTCTTTCGAGGTTAAAAGTAGGTCACTAGGTCAAATTTTGTTTTTGCACTAAGAACCAAAATATTTACTTTATTATTAAGAAAATTGTTCACAATGTTTATCATGATGATATCTTGGTGATGTGAAAAGTGGGTCATGCGAGGTCTAAAACTAGGTCACTAGGTCAAATCTTGTTTTTGCTCTAGGAACTAAAATATTTACTTTATGGTTGTGAAAATTGTTCAGAATATTTATCTTGGTGATATCTGGTCAATGTAAAAAGGGGGCCATGTGAGGTCAGAAACTAGGTCACTAGGTCAAATCTTGTTTTTCCTCTAAGAACCAAAATATTTACTTAATCATTGTGAAAATTCAGAATGTTTATCTTGATGATATCTTAGTGATATGATTAGCAGGTCATTCAAGGTTAAAAACTAGGTCACTAGGTCAAATTTTGTTTTTTGCTCTAAGAACCAAAATATTTACTTTATCTTTGTGAAAATTATTCAGAATGTTTATCTTGATGATATTTTGGTGGTGTGAAAAGTGGGTCATGCGAGGTCTAAAACTAGGTCACTAGGTCAAATCCTGTTTTTGCTCTAGGAACCAAAATATTTACTTTATGGTTGTGAAAAATGTTCAAAATATTTATCTTGAGGATATCTGGTCAATGTAAAAAGGGGGCCATGTGAGGTCAAAAACTAGGTCACAGGGTCAAATCTTGTTTCTGCATTTAGAACCATAATGATATCTGAATCATTGTGAAAATTGTTCAGAATGTTTATTATGACAATATCTTGGGCACATATAAAGTGGGTCATGGGAGGTCAAAACCTAGGTCAAATTTTGTTTTTGCTCTAAAAAATCAAAATTTTTATTCATCATTGTGAAAAAAGTTCAGAATTGCTTATCTTGATGATAAATGGGTCATGTAGAAAGTGGCTAATGTAAGGTCATAAACTAGGTCAAAAGGTCAAATCTTGTTTTTGCTTTAATAACCTAAATATTTACTCATCATTGTGAAAATTGTTCAGAATGTTTATCTTGATGATATCTAGGTCATGTAAAAAGTGGGTCATGCAAGTTGTTTGTCTCAAAGTCCTCTCAGGTGAGCGATGCAGGGCCATATTGGCCCTCTTGTTTATCAGTTGATTTTTCAAAAATGCAGCATGTCCAGCTTATTCCTTGCATTTCCCACCTTCTCTGCTTCAAACCGAATTCAAATTGTTCAAGTATTGAAAAAGATATTGAAGAGTATCGAAAATTTTGAGTCACGTGATTATACACCGTGGATAAGCTCTCTGTCAAATGAAAAGAATTGTGTCAGAGGGATTTCATTTTGCTATACATGTACTTTTATTGTTCCTCAAGATTCTATTTTACATGTGCACTGTATATAGGAGTTGGTTTTCGTGTGGCTCTTTTGCCAGCTCTATTCCTCATAGTAAAATTGAATGAAGATTTCATTAAAAATTCTTATGTAGACTTGCTATGAAATGGACATGGGCTAAATGTTCGCTAAAGCCCATTGATTTTAGCTCCTTTAGCAAGCATCATGAAATAGTATCAGGATAAACATTTTCAAAATTACTGTAAGGTAGTCCACCCCTAATGAGATTCGCATGACGTTGGAATTATTTGCACATGATCGCAAACATTCTGCGGTGGAACATTCCACTGCCAAATGTTTATGACTGCGCAAATAGGTTTGGATATGTAACAACGCCACTCGGAAAAAAGCCAACATCTTATAAATCTAAAAATGGCGACATTACGGGGATTCTACCTTAACCCTTTCCCAAAGAAGACTTGGTTTAAACATCCCTAATACAGAAGGCTTGGGAAAACATTGAAACAAAAGAAGAAACTGCAGATAACCAGCATTTTCTCCTTTTGTCTCAATATTTTCTGTGCCATATTTATGCCCCCTTTCGAAGAAAATGGGGGTATATTGGTTTGCAAGTGTCGGTCGGTCGGAAGGTCGGTCGGTCGGAAGGTCGGTCGGTCGGTCGGAAGGTCGGTCGGTCGGTCGGTCCGTATGTCGGTCGGTCTGTCTGTCCGTAGACCAAACCTTGTCCGGAGCATAACTCGAAAAGTATTAAAGGCAGAATCATGAAACTTCATAGGTGGATAGATCTCATTATGGAGAGGTGCAGTGCACAAGAACCGTAACTCTGCCGATCAAATTTTTCAAGTTATTGCCCTTTGTTGATTTTATAACTTGATTCTTGTCCGGAGCATAACTCCAAAAGTATGTAAGGTAGAATCATGAAACTTTACAGGTTGATAGATCTCATTATGGAGAGGTGCAGTGCACAAGAACCGTAACTCTGCCGATCAAATTTTTTGAGTTATTGCCCTTTGTTGATTTTATAACTTGATTCTTGTCCGGAGCATAACTCAAAAAGTATGTAAGGTAGAATCATGAAACTTTACAGGTGAATAGATCTCATTATGGAGAGGTGCAGTGCACAAGAACCGTAACTCTGCCGATCATATTTTTGGAGTTATTGCCCTTTGTTGATTTTCAAATTTGATTCTTGTCCGGAGCATAACTCAAAAAGTATGTAAGGTAGAATCATGAAACTTTACAGGTGAATAGATCTCATTATGGAGAGGTGCAGTGCACAAGAACCGTAACTCTGCCGATCATATTTTTGGAGTTATTGCCCTTTGTTGATTTTCAAATTTGATTTTTGTCCGGAGCATAACTCAAAAAGTATGTAAGGTAGAATCATGAAACTTTACAGGTGGATAGATCTCATCATGGAGAGGTGCAGTGCACAAGAACAGTAACTCTGCCGATCAAATTTTTTGAGTTATTGCCCTTTGTTGATTTTATGACTTGATTCTTGTCCGGAGCACAACTCAAAAAATATGTAAGGTAGAATCATGAAACTTTACAGGTGAATAAATTTCATTATGGAGATGTGCAGTGCTAAAGAACCGTAACTCTGCCAATCAAATTCTTGGAGTTATTTCCCTTTGTTGATTTTTACACTTAATTCTTAACCTTGCCTATATCTCATGTCCTTTTACACATACAGCCTTGATATCTCACACATAGATACCTCCTTTCAACATGGTTCACATTTGACCATGACCTTGGACCTTGTGACCTTGACCTTGGAGTTTGACCTACTTTTAAAAAAATTAAACCTGACATATATCTCATAACCTTTTACAAATACAGCCTTGATATTTCACACATGGACACATCTTACCAAGACCTTTCACAATTGACCATGACCTTGGACTTTGTGACCTTGACCTTGGGGTTTGACCTACTTTTAAAAAACTTTAACCTGGCCAATATATCTTGTCCTTTTACACATACAGCCTTGATATTTGACACATGGAAACCTCCGACCAAGACCTATCACATATGACTATGACCTTGGACCATGTGGCCTTGACCTTGGAGTTTGACCTACTTTTAAAAAAATTAAACTGGGCCTATATCTTATGTGCTATTACACATACAGCCTTGGTATTTCACACATGGACACATCTTACCAAGACCTTTCACATTTGACCATGACCTTGGACCTTGTGACCTTGACCTTTGACTTTGACCTACTTTAAAAAAACTTTAACCTAGCCGATATGTCAATTCCTTTTACACATACAGCCTTGATATTTGACACATGGACACCTACGACCAAGACCTTTCACATTTGACCATGACCTTGGACCATGTGACCTTGACCTTGGTGTTTGACCTACTTGTCACAAGACGGCTGAGCGGTTGGCTTGGATACGGGTCAGTAAAGAGTCAGGATGTGCATTTCCAAATTTTATTTACATAAACAAATAAACAAATACCAATTTATCAAAATGTAAACAAGTTAAACCAAAAATCAATAAAGTTCCTAAAGAATTACGAGAGTCCACTATCACTGTATGTTTTAGGTTGACGTCTAATGTCCCAAAAATGTCCACGTTACTTCACACGATTTATAAATTAATGCAACTGAAAAATACTAAATTTTCTTCCAAAACATCAACAACACAAATTTTCTAGATTAAACAGTCGCCTGACCGCGCCTATACTACCAAGATAATGTGATTGTCCAGTCGTTTATTATATATTATTATGTTGTTCCCCGGTCGTCACATCCCAAACGTCCTTTCCCGATGACGCTGACGCCGGCACGACATACTTCCAAAGTTTCTCGGTCTGGACTACACGTATACACTCACACGGTCAGGTCTCCCGCCATCACACCAAACACGCCTATACGACATCGGTATATATTGTAGGTTGTTACAAACATTCAAGCAACATCAAGCAACATCAAGCAACATCAAGCAACCTATAGAAGTATAACAAATATTATAGCAACTACCTAATAAGAGCTCTAATGGCTCTACTTAACATCATGTTTTACAAACATCTCAAGACAATATAATATGTTAGCATCTTTTCCCACAATGTTTTCTCAAACCCAAGCTATTACAAAACATAAACCAAAACAATATGCTAACGTCTTTTCCCACAATGTTTTCTCAAACTCGAGCTATTTACAGAACGTTGACCAATACAATACTTTACATCTTTTCTCACAATGTTTTCTCAAAACAACAATTCAAAGTACTGAACTGTATTAAGATACAATTATACAGCATTTGACATTATCCAAATATCATTTGAACAATACAACATTAGCATTTACAAAATATGAACTGCTAAGCAGACGATTAATTACAAATTATCACAATGTTTGTTTCTTTGAAAATAGTTACAAAAATAGCTTATTTAACCATGGCTTAAATGATAATTTGACAAAACATTCAACGTAATAGTTCCCCGATATAACCAGTCCTAACCATCCGCCATTCCAAAACAGTGCAGGAAAATGAGAAATTAACTATACAGCCATTTGTCATTTTCCAGCGTTGTTTGCGATAATTCAATACACCAAAAGCTGCTCATTTAAGCCACAAAATTCTAAAGACATAAAAAACATTTAAACAATAAAATCAATGTAAATTAAAAAGTATTTACCCCAAGAAGAATCCAAATCTCACACACAATTACAACTTCACATTCCAGCTACAAAGCCAAAAATCGTCTACCCCACGAGTCATTTCAACGCAGGGTTTTTATACAAAACCCTACGAAGAAAACTCACTACAAGCACCCAATTCCCATGCACCACGCTCAACTAGTAAAATCTACTCACCCAACTCGCACACTTAACCCAAGCAAACTAATTTACATAATGTACAATTAAAACTACTAGCCACCAGAAAATGTAATAAAGCAGCCAATTTAAACCACACGGCAGATAAAAAGAGGCGTAGTCTCGCCTTAACTAAGTACATTAACCCTTTTTCATAAAACTTAATGTGACATACCTCCCCCAACCAAAAGAGTACGCAGTACTTTGTTCCCACATTAAGTTTTCGGATGATAACTCTGTCAAAACCAACAAACGACTCAGCCTCCAAAACGAATCCTTTCCCATACTGATATTTCCAAGCCTCTGAACATCCCAAACAATTGCCTGCCTCTCTACCTCTATTGTAGAATAGTTCAATTCCCCAGCCTTTAACTTCCTATTACCTTCAGCTACCAACAACTTCCTTAACACATCTTCCTGACACAACCTTGCAACCCATCCACCCTCTGAGGCATCAGTCTGGAGTATAAAACTCCCTGCACTATAGGGCATATTATGTATTTGTTTTCCCTGACCGTCTCCCATACATACCCTTTTTTGCCTATTCTGGTCCGTTACTTGCAATGCAAACAAGCTGAAACTAGGAACATACCTGCCATCAAATCCTATCAAGCCTAAACATGATCGTATGTGTCCATCAGCCGATTGGTTTGCCTCAGTACTATCCGAATAAGGATACTTGACTTCTGTTCTTCCAAACTTACCGAAACCACCTACTTCCCTACGGGCCATTAAACTCCCACTCGAAAATACCACCATCAAAACACTCAAAACCAAACCTAACACAAACATATAACTCTTCCACCTACCTGGCCGCTTCGGCCCCGACAATTTATCAGTCATCCGTTGAAATGGCGTCTTCTGAAACGACACCTCATCTGATAATCTTACCTTAGTCTGACCGTCCTCTCCTTTCACAGCTTCTGCTGGCCTATCTGGTCCTAATGCCCCTGGAATATTCCCAACCATCACGTCGTATAATGGATTCTTAAAACACCACGCTCTTACCATTCCCGTATAATATGGAGTCTGTATCTCAACCTTAGCAACTGGCACACTAATTACTGACCTATCAGCTAATCTTATTTCCTGCGTTTCGACTTCTAGGGCCTCATCTGGAACTAAACTCTTCCGTACAATTACTCCACTGCAACCTGTATCTCTCAAGACACTAACTACCTTTCCACATACCTTTCCCTCGAGTATGGGCATCGACCTCCCAGTTGACTTACGACTTTCCCCGACATCATCAGTGGTACAGGCTCCACAATTTGCAATCCCTTGCTGTTGATCTTTCATGTCATCGTCATCTTCCTGACTCAATATACTCGCTACCTTATGTCTCTTTGGACATTCCCTAGCTACATGACCTTTCCTATCACAGATATAACATTTTACAGTACTAGGACAATCTCTAGCTAAATGACCTAGGCTATTGCACTTAAAACATCTCTTCCCTTCGTCGTTTGCTTGAGGCTGACCTTGCGGCCTACTTGACTGACTATTACCTGTCGCTTCTACCTTATTCTGCTCTTGTCTCTTGTTCTGCTTTGTTAAACTTACTGCCGAGGTAAATCTAGCATTACGATACCAATCTGCCATCTGTGCCATCTCACCCGATGTCAAACATCTCTTCTCTGCAAGAAACGTTCTCAAATCTGTGTTACACATAAATAAAAATTGATCCCGTACCATAAAATCAAACAAACTTTCGTAGTCCTTCTCCAATTCTGCTAGTTCAATCCATCTGCTAAAATAGCTACGCAACCGAGTGTTAAACTGAGCAAAACTCTCACCTGTCTCCGGCTTACTGCTCCTAAACTTACGTTTAAAGGACTCCTCCGACAAATCATATCTCTGAAGTAAAGCATTCTTCAAGTATTCAAAATCATTTGACTGTTCGACCGGCATTAACGCATACACGTCCAAAGCCCTCCCCTTAAGCAAAGCACTTAAATACATAGCCCACTGGGATTTGTCCCAGCCCTGTGCAGTGGCATAGATCTCAAACCTTTTCAGATAGCTATCTATCTCATCATGTGCCTCGTCAAAGGGTGGAATCTTAGGTCCCCTAGGGTTTGTCTGTCCCAATGAAACACCACATTTCTTAGCCATTTCCATCTTTCTAAGCTCATGTTCACGAGCCTCTCTCTCTTGTTCCAACAAAAACTTTCTCTTTTCCAACTCTTCCTCTCGCCTTCTTACCTCCTCCCTCTCCTCCTGTTCCAACAAAAACTTTCTCTTTTCTAACTCTTCCTCTCGCCTTCTTACCTCCCTTTTCTCCTCCGCCTCGCGCCTTCTCTCCTCCGCCTCGCGCTCCGCCTCACGCCTTCTCTCCTCCTCTTCGCGTATAAACTCCCTTTCCTGAGCCCTCTCATCTCTCAACCTATTCTGTTCGTCCTTTACGAAAGCCCTAAGCTCTTCCCCCTCATAATCAAAAGCCTTTCCAGCCTCAACCAACTTACTTATGTCAGCCATGACCAAGATCAACAACTAAATGTAAATAAACAATACCTACAGTATGAAAAAGTACACCTCACCAAAGTAGGTCCACAACAAAATCACAAAAGTAACCCATCACACCAATCTCACCAAAAAGTTCCTCCTGGGGTTGCTTAACAAAACACAACTGAAAAATAGTAACTAAACATTGAACAACCCTGACAGGCTATGGGGTAGACTCCTGACAGCGTTGTTAACGTTTAGCTTAAAGAAAAATACAACATATTATAGTAATGGCTTACACAGACGACAATTAAAATTTCTAGTATGTAAATTACTATAAGAAAATTACTTGATATAAACCTAGTCAATATTAACAACCAAAAAGTTTAAGTTTTTATCAAACAAATGACCTAAAGAATATTTATCAAATTTACTAAAGAAATAATTCAAAATCTCAGACTAGCCAGTGTATCCAAACCAAACATCCCACTTCTGACACCAAATGTCACAAGACGGCTGAGCGGTTGGCTTGGATACGGGTCAGTAAAGAGTCAGGATGTGCATTTCCAAATTTTATTTACATAAACAAATAAACAAATACCAATTTATCAAAATGTAAACAAGTTAAACCAAAAATCAATAAAGTTCCTAAAGAATTACGAGAGTCCACTATCACTGTATGTTTTAGGTTGACGTCTAATGTCCCAAAAATGTCCACGTTACTTCACACGATTTATAAATTAATGCAACTGAAAAATACTAAATTTTCTTCCAAAACATCAACAACACAAATTTTCTAGATTAAACAGTCGCCTGACCGCGCCTATACTACCAAGATAATGTGATTGTCCAGTCGTTTATTATATATTATTATGTTGTTCCCCGGTCGTCACATCCCAAACGTCCTTTCCCGATGACGCTGACGCCGGCACGACATACTTCCAAAGTTTCTCGGTCTGGACTACACGTATACACTCACACGGTCAGGTCTCCCGCCATCACACCAAACACGCCTATACGACATCGGTATATATTGTAGGTTGTTACAAACATTCAAGCAACATCAAGCAACATCAAGCAACATCAAGCAACCTATAGAAGTATAACAAATATTATAGCAACTACCTAATAAGAGCTCTAATGGCTCTACTTAACATCATGTTTTACAAACATCTCAAGACAATATAATATGTTAGCATCTTTTCCCACAATGTTTTCTCAAACCCAAGCTATTACAAAACATAAACCAAAACAATATGCTAACGTCTTTTCCCACAATGTTTTCTCAAACTCGAGCTATTTACAGAACGTTGACCAATACAATACTTTACATCTTTTCTCACAATGTTTTCTCAAAACAACAATTCAAAGTACTGAACTGTATTAAGATACAATTATACAGCATTTGACATTATCCAAATATCATTTGAACAATACAACATTAGCATTTACAAAATATGAACTGCTAAGCAGACGATTAATTACAAATTATCACAATGTTTGTTTCTTTGAAAATAGTTACAAAAATAGCTTATTTAACCATGGCTTAAATGATAATTTGACAAAACATTCAACGTAATAGTTCCCCGATATAACCAGTCCTAACCATCCGCCATTCCAAAACAGTGCAGGAAAATGAGAAATTAACTATACAGCCATTTGTCATTTTCCAGCGTTGTTTGCGATAATTCAATACACCAAAAGCTGCTCATTTAAGCCACAAAATTCTAAAGACATAAAAAACATTTAAACAATAAAATCAATGTAAATTAAAAAGTATTTACCCCAAGAAGAATCCAAATCTCACACACAATTACAACTTCACATTCCAGCTACAAAGCCAAAAATCGTCTACCCCACGAGTCATTTCAACGCAGGGTTTTTATACAAAACCCTACGAAGAAAACTCACTACAAGCACCCAATTCCCATGCACCACGCTCAACTAGTAAAATCTACTCACCCAACTCGCACACTTAACCCAAGCAAACTAATTTACATAATGTACAATTAAAACTACTAGCCACCAGAAAATGTAATAAAGCAGCCAATTTAAACCACACGGCAGATAAAAAGAGGCGTAGTCTCGCCTTAACTAAGTACATTAACCCTTTTTCATAAAACTTAATGTGACATACCTCCCCCAACCAAAAGAGTACGCAGTACTTTGTTCCCACATTAAGTTTTCGGATGATAACTCTGTCAAAACCAACAAACGACTCAGCCTCCAAAACGAATCCTTTCCCATACTGATATTTCCAAGCCTCTGAACATCCCAAACAATTGCCTGCCTCTCTACCTCTATTGTAGAATAGTTCAATTCCCCAGCCTTTAACTTCCTATTACCTTCAGCTACCAACAACTTCCTTAACACATCTTCCTGACACAACCTTGCAACCCATCCACCCTCTGAGGCATCAGTCTGGAGTATAAAACTCCCTGCACTATAGGGCATATTATGTATTTGTTTTCCCTGACCGTCTCCCATACATACCCTTTTTTGCCTATTCTGGTCCGTTACTTGCAATGCAAACAAGCTGAAACTAGGAACATACCTGCCATCAAATCCTATCAAGCCTAAACATGATCGTATGTGTCCATCAGCCGATTGGTTTGCCTCAGTACTATCCGAATAAGGATACTTGACTTCTGTTCTTCCAAACTTACCGAAACCACCTACTTCCCTACGGGCCATTAAACTCCCACTCGAAAATACCACCATCAAAACACTCAAAACCAAACCTAACACAAACATATAACTCTTCCACCTACCTGGCCGCTTCGGCCCCGACAATTTATCAGTCATCCGTTGAAATGGCGTCTTCTGAAACGACACCTCATCTGATAATCTTACCTTAGTCTGACCGTCCTCTCCTTTCACAGCTTCTGCTGGCCTATCTGGTCCTAATGCCCCTGGAATATTCCCAACCATCACGTCGTATAATGGATTCTTAAAACACCACGCTCTTACCATTCCCGTATAATATGGAGTCTGTATCTCAACCTTAGCAACTGGCACACTAATTACTGACCTATCAGCTAATCTTATTTCCTGCGTTTCGACTTCTAGGGCCTCATCTGGAACTAAACTCTTCCGTACAATTACTCCACTGCAACCTGTATCTCTCAAGACACTAACTACCTTTCCACATACCTTTCCCTCGAGTATGGGCATCGACCTCCCAGTTGACTTACGACTTTCCCCGACATCATCAGTGGTACAGGCTCCACAATTTGCAATCCCTTGCTGTTGATCTTTCATGTCATCGTCATCTTCCTGACTCAATATACTCGCTACCTTATGTCTCTTTGGACATTCCCTAGCTACATGACCTTTCCTATCACAGATATAACATTTTACAGTACTAGGACAATCTCTAGCTAAATGACCTAGGCTATTGCACTTAAAACATCTCTTCCCTTCGTCGTTTGCTTGAGGCTGACCTTGCGGCCTACTTGACTGACTATTACCTGTCGCTTCTACCTTATTCTGCTCTTGTCTCTTGTTCTGCTTTGTTAAACTTACTGCCGAGGTAAATCTAGCATTACGATACCAATCTGCCATCTGTGCCATCTCACCCGATGTCAAACATCTCTTCTCTGCAAGAAACGTTCTCAAATCTGTGTTACACATAAATAAAAATTGATCCCGTACCATAAAATCAAACAAACTTTCGTAGTCCTTCTCCAATTCTGCTAGTTCAATCCATCTGCTAAAATAGCTACGCAACCGAGTGTTAAACTGAGCAAAACTCTCACCTGTCTCCGGCTTACTGCTCCTAAACTTACGTTTAAAGGACTCCTCCGACAAATCATATCTCTGAAGTAAAGCATTCTTCAAGTATTCAAAATCATTTGACTGTTCGACCGGCATTAACGCATACACGTCCAAAGCCCTCCCCTTAAGCAAAGCACTTAAATACATAGCCCACTGGGATTTGTCCCAGCCCTGTGCAGTGGCATAGATCTCAAACCTTTTCAGATAGCTATCTATCTCATCATGTGCCTCGTCAAAGGGTGGAATCTTAGGTCCCCTAGGGTTTGTCTGTCCCAATGAAACACCACATTTCTTAGCCATTTCCATCTTTCTAAGCTCATGTTCACGAGCCTCTCTCTCTTGTTCCAACAAAAACTTTCTCTTTTCCAACTCTTCCTCTCGCCTTCTTACCTCCTCCCTCTCCTCCTGTTCCAACAAAAACTTTCTCTTTTCTAACTCTTCCTCTCGCCTTCTTACCTCCCTTTTCTCCTCCGCCTCGCGCCTTCTCTCCTCCGCCTCGCGCTCCGCCTCACGCCTTCTCTCCTCCTCTTCGCGTATAAACTCCCTTTCCTGAGCCCTCTCATCTCTCAACCTATTCTGTTCGTCCTTTACGAAAGCCCTAAGCTCTTCCCCCTCATAACCAAAAGCCTTTCCAGCCTCAACCAACTTACTTATGTCAGCCATGACCAAGATCAACAACTAAATGTAAATAAACAATACCTACAGTATGAAAAAGTACACCTCACCAAAGTAGGTCCACAACAAAATCACAAAAGTAACCCATCACACCAATCTCACCAAAAAGTTCCTCCTGGGGTTGCTTAACAAAACACAACTGAAAAATAGTAACTAAACATTGAACAACCCTGACAGGCTATGGGGTAGACTCCTGACAGCGTTGTTAACGTTTAGCTTAAAGAAAAATACAACATATTATAGTAATGGCTTACACAGACGACAATTAAAATTCCTAGTATGTAAATTACTATAAGAAAATTACTTGATATAAACCTAGTCAATATTAACAACCAAAAAGTTTAAGTTTTTATCAAACAAATGACCTAAAGAATATTTATCAAATTTACTAAAGAAATAATTCAAAATCTCAGACTAGCCAGTGTATCCAAACCAAACATCCCACTTCTGACACCAAATGTCACAAGACGGCTGAGCGGTTGGCTTGGATACGGGTCAGTAAAGAGTCAGGATGTGCATTTCCAAATTTTATTTACATAAACAAATAAACAAATACCAATTTATCAAAATGTAAACAAGTTAAACCAAAAATCAATAAAGTTCCTAAAGAATTACGAGAGTCCACTATCACTGTATGTTTTAGGTTGACGTCTAATGTCCCAAAAATGTCCACGTTACTTCACACGATTTATAAATTAATGCAACTGAAAAATACTAAATTTTCTTCCAAAACATCAACAACACAAATTTTCTAGATTAAACAGTCGCCTGACCGCGCCTATACTACCAAGATAATGTGATTGTCCAGTCGTTTATTATATATTATTATGTTGTTCCCCGGTCGTCACATCCCAAACGTCCTTTCCCGATGACGCTGACGCCGGCACGACATACTTCCAAAGTTTCTCGGTCTGGACTACACGTATACACTCACACGGTCAGGTCTCCCGCCATCACACCAAACACGCCTATACGACATCGGTATATATTGTAGGTTGTTACAAACATTCAAGCAACATCAAGCAACATCAAGCAACATCAAGCAACATCAAGCAACATCAAGCAACCTATAGAAGTATAACAAATATTATAGCAACTACCTAATAAGAGCTCTAATGGCTCTACTTAACATCATGTTTTACAAACATCTCAAGACAATATAATATGTTAGCATCTTTTCCCACAATGTTTTCTCAAACCCAAGCTATTACAAAACATAAACCAAAACAATATGCTAACGTCTTTTCCCACAATGTTTTCTCAAACTCGAGCTATTTACAGAACGTTGACCAATACAATACTTTACATCTTTTCTCACAATGTTTTCTCAAAACAACAATTCAAAGTACTGAACTGTATTAAGATACAATTATACAGCATTTGACATTATCCAAATATCATTTGAACAATACAACATTAGCATTTACAAAATATGAACTGCTAAGCAGACGATTAATTACAAATTATCACAATGTTTGTTTCTTTGAAAATAGTTACAAAAATAGCTTATTTAACCATGGCTTAAATGATAATTTGACAAAACATTCAACGTAATAGTTCCCCGATATAACCAGTCCTAACCATCCGCCATTCCAAAACAGTGCAGGAAAATGAGAAATTAACTATACAGCCATTTGTCATTTTCCAGCGTTGTTTGCGATAATTCAATACACCAAAAGCTGCTCATTTAAGCCACAAAATTCTAAAGACATAAAAAACATTTAAACAATAAAATCAATGTAAATTAAAAAGTATTTACCCCAAGAAGAATCCAAATCTCACACACAATTACAACTTCACATTCCAGCTACAAAGCCAAAAATCGTCTACCCCACGAGTCATTTCAACGCAGGGTTTTTATACAAAACCCTACGAAGAAAACTCACTACAAGCACCCAATTCCCATGCACCACGCTCAACTAGTAAAATCTACTCACCCAACTCGCACACTTAACCCAAGCAAACTAATTTACATAATGTACAATTAAAACTACTAGCCACCAGAAAATGTAATAAAGCAGCCAATTTAAACCACACGGCAGATAAAAAGAGGCGTAGTCTCGCCTTAACTAAGTACATTAACCCTTTTTCATAAAACTTAATGTGACATTAATAATACATTAACCTGGCCTATATTTCATGTCATTTTACATATACAGCCTTGATATTTCATGCATGGTCACTCCCAACCAAGATATTTCACGTTTGACCATGACCTTGGACCTTGACCTTGGAGTTTGACCTACTTTTAAAAAACTTAAACTAGGCCTATATCTCATGTCCTGTTACCTATACAGTCTCAATATTTCACACATGGACACCTTCTACCAAGACCTTTCATATTTGACCATGAACTTAGCCTGTGTGACCTTGACCTTTGATTTTTACATACTTTTAGTAATCTTTAACCTAGCCTTTATCTTATGTCCTATTACACCTACAGCCTTGATATTTCACACATAGACACCTCCTACCAAGACCTTTCACATTTGACCATGACCTTGAATATTGCAACCTTGACCTTGGAGTTTGACCTACTTTAAAAAAGACTGAAACCAGGCATATATATCATGTCCTTTTATACCTACAGCCTTGATAATTCATACATGGACACCTCCGACCAAGACCTTTCACATTTGACCATGACCTTGACCTTGGCATTTGGCCTACTTTTAAAAAACTTTAACCTGGTCTATGTTTCATTTTACTTTTACATATACAGCTTTGATATTTCACACATAGACACCTCCTACCAAGACCTTTCATATTTGACCATGACCTTGGACCTTGTTAATTTGACCTTGGACTTTGACCTACATCAAATGTAGGCCCTTGAGGGGGCATATATGTTTTACAAACATCTCTTGTTTACACAAATCCTATCTTTAATATCATCCATTTTGTCATCAGTGGCAGTTTTTGAAGTGGATCACCCTGAAACTTTTCTTTTGGGAAAGGGTTAAAGGCTGTATTGAATATTATCACTGTGACATTTAGTTTCTATTCAGAGCTACAAATAGAGGGATAAATGACTTCAAAATGCTACATCTGTCTTATTGTTCATGATACCATATTTTGCAGGTACTCATTAGAGTTTATTTGAATGACTACCTACAGGCTCAGCATAGGGTTTGGATTTGAAATCACATATTTAGAATGCTTTACTTCTCTTATCCATTTACTTTATCTCATGCCTACTTACTTCAATTAAGCATTATGATCATGAGAATGAATATTTCAGAACACTGTGATTGGATATTTTGACTTTAACGCTTCCCCTCAACCACCTGGCAATGCTTTCTACCAGTTCTACTTGGCGGCACTGAGAGTCATATCTTATGGTAGGTCAGGATTATTTCTGTCAATTCCATTGAATCAGATTCAGTATATGAACCAGAATATGTAGAAAAGACCCGCCCAGACCTTTTAAATCATTAAAACATTACATAAAAACTTATTCAAAGTAAAAAGTTAAATTTTAACAAATGAAATAAGGTTAATTTTAACAAATGAAATAAGGTTATCTTCTTTTCACTGTTTATCAGACCTTTTAACCCTTTCCCAGACAAGACCTGGTTTTGATGTTCCTAGTAGAAAACAAATTCTATCTTTAACAACATCAATATTGTCATCTGCAGCAGCTTTTGGATAGGACCACTCCAAAATTTTGTTGTTTGGGAAAAGGTTAACCTATTCCCAAACAGTCGAACACTGACACATTTTGCAGCATGTAATATAACATGGACCACAATCTTATTCACATATGTGACCCGTCACAATAAAAGGGACCTTATGGGAGGTCTATTCAAAACAAATTCTGAGAAATGGATCAGACTAGGCTGAGGTCAACCAGATTTAATATTTGGTAAATGAGCATATACCAAGATCGGGGAACATTCTACTGTCATTAAATTGTATCAGAGTGAAAAGAGTTGATCCTAGCCAGGCTTGGCGGATTGCGCAGACTGGCTAGGGTCGATACTTTTCACACTTACCATAAGGTCCCTTTTAGCGCGACGGGTCACTTATGTTTTACAATATTTCAGATTTTTACCAACCTATCAGATTTGGCATAGTGTTTGTGAAACAGTTGGCGGAATATTTTGACATGAAGACTCCAGAGAGGTTTGTCATGGCAAGGACAGGAAATACTACCCTGGTAATGAACCCATTACCAAACGACAAAATTTTAGACTTGTCCAAATTCAAAGATATTGCAGACGACAATTTAAAGTGAATAAAATCTTACATTTTTGGTTTTTTTGTGTAGAAAACATTCAGGGAAATGAAGAAATTGCTTGTCACAAGCAATTTCTTCATTTTCCACAATGTTTTCAAAAGCCATTATCTTGTGGGGAGTCAAAAAGAGTCATTGTATGGTAATGGGTTAATATTTATATAATGACAAAGTTTTAACCCATTCCCACACATTTACTTTATTTGATTCCCTACAAGATTACGACTTTGGAAAACATTGTGGAAAATAAAGAAATTGCTTGTGACAAGCAATTTCTTTATTTCCCACAATATTTTCTATTCTAAAAGACCCAAAAGTGTAAAACTTCATTCGACCGAAATTGTTGTCTGCAACGTCTTTGAATTTGAATTTAAAAGTCTGAAATGGTAATGGGTAATGGGTCAAACAAGACAAAATTAGAAGGCTGTTAATGACTAGGGCAAAAAAGATGTTACAAAATATATTATTCTGTAGGTTATAGCATGGCAAGCGTTAGGAGAAAAAGGAGTAAATGCTGGTTAATCCATTACCTCACAATGACGCTTTATGAGACCCCACAAGATAAAGGCTGTAGAACACATTGTGGAAAAGGAAGAAATTGCTTTTGACAAGCAATTTCTTCATTTTCCACAATGTTTTCTAGCTCGAAACAGAAAGATTTTAAAAATTTGATCAACTTGAAACTGTCTTCTCCAACCTCTTTCAAATTGGAAAAGTCCAAAACTTTGCTGTTTGGTAATTGGTTAAAAGAATTAAAGCATTTTCTTTCTTTCAATATTTTACAAGGCAGCCAATAAAACCAGAGCCTTTCACACTGTTTTGAATTTCTTCTATAATACTTGAAAAAAAATCAATAAAGATTTCCTGAAGAATGCATACACCGAAACGTGAAAAAATTACGTGTTGTTGTAGTTTTTGCTTTGATATTCTATAATACTTGAAATATTTAGCATACAAGAAGATTTGTTTTATTTCATATCTGATTTTGTTATCAATAGATTTAGATGCTCTTAGTGTTAGAGGCTCCTGTCAACTTGAAATGAAATAAAAATGCTATTTTTCATCGT
The DNA here is from genome assembly GCA_963680895.1 of Fragum sueziense. Lineage (NCBI taxonomy): Eukaryota > Metazoa > Mollusca > Bivalvia > Cardiida > Cardiidae > Fragum > Fragum sueziense. Next base: position 77,235,631 of record OY804592.1, on the reverse strand, counting down.
TTTTCAGAAATACCCCCTATTCTATAACATGACTTGTAGAAACATTACCAACTGGGTATTCCATTTTAGACAACAGGTAAATCAAGTTTTCTATTCTAATTTTATTCCTTGCCCCCAAAAAAGGGAGTTATTAGAGCTCTAAGTATGGTGGTCTTGACAGGGCAAAATTGTATTGTTGACTTTGTTCCATCATTTGTTCCAAGTTAACATATTTTCATAATTACACTTTATGTTTTTATGCCCCCGATAGGGAGGCATCATAAATTTGACTTGTCCGTCCGTCTGTCCGTCCGTCCGTCTGTCCGTCTGTCCGTCATTCCGTCCAAAAACTTTAACATTGGCCATAACTTCCTTATTACTTAACATATTCGCTTCATACTTTACCACAACATTCCTTGGTACATTACCTTTCTGTAGGCACATACTTTGGTGACCTTGACCCCTGGATGACCTTGACCTTGAACATAGATTGGCCATAATTTAAAATCAAAGCGGTGTCGGGGGCATTGTCATCTTACAGTGACAGCTCTTGTTGACTTTAAAAAGCTTTCATACTTGGTACTTTGGTTAAATTTTCACATGCAAGTTTGTCAAATCTCTGTTTCTACTAATGCTATTGCTCTTAAACTTTGCACATGCTTTTGTGACCATAATATCGGCCTTTAGGCAAAGATTTGCTACTATGGCATGTTGTTTAGTGGAATTTTTATCCTTTTCAAACTTAGAATTTTTCTCTATCCATCACTTGATAGTCTATTTTTTCTGTCCTGAGACTGCTCTTGTTGCCCTTTGCCTCAATATTTTCTTACCTATATTGTAAACAAATTTACCTTCATTAACATCCAAAGTGTTGTTGCAGCTTTTGAATTGGAACAATCCTATTTTAGCTGTTTGAGAAAGGGTTAACCCATTACCAAACGACAAAGTTTTGGACTTTTCCAATTTGAAAGAAGTTGCAGACGACATTTCAATGTGATGAAATCCGAATTTGTATAGCTTTTTGGGTAGAAAACATTTTCCACAATGTTTTCCAAAGCCATTATATTGTGAGGAGTCAAAAGGAGTCACTGAGTGGTAATGGGTAAAAAGTTCATCTGTGTTTACATTTTCAGAATTCAGTGAGATGGCTGGTTCCACCTGGTGTAAAAAGTCTCACTCTGTCTCTAGCCATGAAGCAGGGTCCAGCTATGATACTGCTGGCCCCTTCTAACCCCATGTTTGAGTACAATCCTTTTCTTGATATGGTAAATAAGACTTTTGTTACAATTATATATGTGCAGGCCTCCTAGTGAAACTTTTAAAACCTTTAAAAACCTTTAATTTAAGAGCAAACCTTTAAAACCTTTACATTTTCTCAGAAAACCTTCTAAAAGCTAAAATAGCCTATAATTCTCACCCAAAACCTTTATATTTGCTCTGACTGGTTGCCGAGCAAGTTTAAAGCAAGAAATGGATTTTGTTGTGCATTTTCCCTTCTTTTATGTGTAGTTACACAATTCAGATATCACCAGATGCTACCAAATCCTACCTAAATTTGAAAAATTTCCTTGGGGGAGACCCCATAACCCCCTTATGAGACGGATGCTTAAACATAACCCTGGTTTTGAATGTGTTTTTTCGATGAAAATGGCCTTTATTTACTCTTTATTTTTTCATCTTTTACACTAAAAGGCCTTTATTTTCATACTTTGGAGTCTTTATTAAAACCTTTTTTTATACGCCCGAAGGGTCGTATTATGTTATGGCCCCGCTCGTCCGTCTGTCTGTCCATCCGTTAGCAATTTCTTGTGTGCGCAACTTCTACAGTTTTGATCGGAATTTGATCAAACTTGCCACAATGAATCTCCATGGTGTCTAGTTGTGCACCTCGCTTACGGAATTCAGATAACTCTTCGTTCTTGAATTATCTGCCCTTGAATTAAAAAATGCCCATTTTCTTGTGTGCGCAACTCCTCCTACAGTTTTGATCAGAATTTGATCAAACTTGCCACAATGAATCTCCATGGTGTCTAGTTGTGCACATCGCTTACGGAATTTAGATAACTGTTTTCGTTCTTGAATTATCTGCCCTTGAATTTAAGGAAAATTGCCCATTTTTTTTCAAAAATGCCCATTTTCTCCTGTGTGCTACTTCTACAGTTTCAACCAGAATTTAATCAAACTAGCCACAATGAATCTCTTTGGTCTCTTGTTGTGCAAACAATATTTTGATAACTTTTCATGTTTGAATTATCTGCCCTTGAATTGAAAAAATTGCCAATTTTACTGACAAGCCCCTCTTGATGTATATGCGCCGCTCTGCGAAGCTCTTGTTTTGGTCTGCTAGGAGGCCTGTATGTGCATTGTATATACATGACCCAATGTCTAATGGTCAGTGAATTAGGTCACATTACTATGTGTATGTGTGCAGCATCTGTGTCTATCTTATGTGTCCATCATTATGTTTCTGGCATCTGTCCTCTGTTTCAATGTACACAAGTCTACCATGTGCCAACTGTCCATTAACTGGGTTGAACATCAAATGAATTATTCCTTTCTTCCATGAAGAACAAACAATATGAATGTCGGCTAATTGAAGACTCCATGAAATGCAATATAGATTATTGATTACCCTTGAAACTTTTTGATGATCCCCAAGAAATAATGGACATACTGCTTTATGATACTTGGCTTGAGTTAAAAAAAAGTAGAACAACTTTGTCCTTTCAAAAAGGGTAAATTTCAGTTAATATTTCATTATAAATCAGCCAGGATCTGGAAAAACGTCCCTTAAGGCTTTTGAGCCCAACATAGATCCAGATCAGCCTGTGCATACGCACAGTCTGATCAGGATCCACGTTGTTCTCTAGTAGCTTCTTCGTGACCTGTAGTAGCTTAAAGAGAGCAGCATGGATGTTTATTGGACTGCATTTGACAACAGGCTGATCTTCAAACTCAATTTTTGAAAATGCTATAAGGGACGTTTTTCCAGATCCTGGCTCAAATCTATTCTTCAGATGCGCCTCATATCTTTACAATACAACAGCTGTGGTAACCATACAGAACAGATACAAAATATTGCAAAAATGGGAGCAATACAGTCAATCCTACAGCTTAGTGATCTACGGCAAATCACTGATAAATGTCGGACGGCAACCTCGAAATGTGAAACTTCCAAATCAAAATGTTGTGTTTCATTCTTGACTGGTGCTACAAATTCAAACTCTGTTTGTGAATATTGTGTGCAGAAAAATAGTGTAGATAGTGACACAGTCTGTGATATGGAATGGGAGTCGATGAAAAGATCGGAACTTTATTCCGCTCAGCTCAACACGTGTATACATTCCTTTCAGAGTTATAACATTAATGAACATTATTCTGTAAGCTGTAGACAGGATAAATCAAGTGCTATTGATAATTTAGTGTTTAAAAGTGATGGGAAGAAGCTACGCAGACAGACAGACCCATATGTGATAAACGCTGTTTATCGTGCCTTAAGACTACAGTGCAATAAGTTTACCTTGTTGAAAATAAAAAAATTGTTGCATTATGAAAATTTTACGAATATTTTGACAAAGTTGAGTGATATGTCAAATAATGCATTTATATCAGGCCAGTCATGTGATACTAATAAAACATTGAAGTTCTACTTTATGGATAGTACATATAATTCCATGATAGCTGAACGGTTGGGTATTTCTGTTAAAAGTCTTCCAAATAGAGCTACTGTGATACTCGTAGATTCGAAGGCGGAGGCCACATATCACCTCAGGGAGGATGTGAATTATGCAAATCTAGGTAACATTACATGTTTTTCTATTTTGACCAATTATCCAATGTAATGATGCTTTTTGGACGCCACACAAGATAAAGTTTTGTAAAACTTCAGTTATTGTTCACTGTAACTTGTAAATAAATTCTTTGATTTGACATCATACTTCTCTATTGTTGACTTTGATTATTCAATATCATGCTAAATTTTAAAAAAAAATCTATGCTGGTAGCGAAGAATAAGGTCTTACTGCACAGTTTGTGTTTGCTAATTTTGTTCTATCGGTACCTGCCAAATTGATAATGATAAGAATTTGCCAAGATTAGTTGTTTTAGTCAGAATAACATGCATTTAACAATTTGATCAGGAAAATAATCAATTATTTTGATGTTGATGTATCATTTTGAAACAAATTTTATTGATGTGAACCATTACTATCTAATGTAATATTTTGTTTTGTTTCCAGCCAAATTTGTCTCAAATTACTCGGAGGGTAACCTTCGGCGTGCTCAAAGATCCGAAGAAATCTCTTCCCCAAGTGTGTGTGATCCAAAGTCATCTAGTATTTGTGTTGTTGACGTTTCTACAGATACATTTAATTCTGTTGTGTTTGATAATAATAAGGTGGGTAAATTGTATAATGCTGCTTTTCAACAAAAAACGCATAAATGCAGCTTGTTCTAAGTTTTTTTATGCCCCCGATAGGGAGGCATCATAAATTTGACTTGTCCGTCCGTCCGTCTGTCCGTCTGTCCGTCCGGGTTGACGAGGATATACCAGTGCCGCAATTTGTAGGTAAAAACTGATACCTGTGCTGCAAATGATGATTTCTGTGGAAGTCACAGAAGAAACATGTGTCCATACATGTTAGAATAACTTCTGTGACAGGTCACTGGTGTCCGTAAAATTTGCAGCAGTAGTCATACGGACGTTTCATCGTTATCGGACGTCCGATTTTTTACGGATGAGACCATAAATTTCACTAAATAGACTGGGACTAAAAAATGCCAGACTGGTTTAAGTCATGGTGCATCAGAGGCATGACAAGCTTCATGATTTCATATAAACAAGCGCTCAGCCGATACTGAAAATCGATAACCAGTCTAGCCAAGTACCCCCTAGCAACACTTCCTGTTACAAGTTACAACTGAAAATTCTTAGTAAGTTTTTAGCACTGTGTATCAAAAGGTTTCATCAGTAATTTACTCAGATTTGGTTATCTATTTGATGTTTTATTGTTTTAACTATTTCTTGCTCTTGAGAAATGAAGAAACAATTGTAAAAAAACAAATGTCATGGGTTTTCGCGATGTAAACAAAGAAATGATCAACATTGATGGGAGGGAAATTTAAAGCTGCATTTGATCAAAGACCCATAATTTTGAGCCAAATATCCTTGAAAACTGAAAATTCTGATTTTGAATTCAAAGAAATTCTTGTTTCTTGCTCTTGAGAAATGAAGAAACAATAGTAAAAAAACTAAATGTCATGGGTTTTCGCGATGTAAACAAAGAAATGATCACCATTGATGGGAGGGAAATTTAAAGCTGCATTTGATCAAAGACCCATAATTTTGAGCCAAATATCTTTGAAAACTGAAAATTCTGATTTTGAATTCAAAGAAATTCCTTTCTACAACTTCTAGTTAACTTTCAAGAATAAGATGACTTAGGGGCGTGAGAGTATTGAAGATTTGACCGAAATAGTTGTAAATAACTGATTATGTAATTATATTCATGGGTCAAAGTTTTCTGGAGAATTATTTTGGAAAAACCCTGACACAGCATGCTCGGCATTTTGTGAATCCTGTGGGAAAACGATGAATTACAAGTCGAGTTGGGAAAATGCAGAAGATTCTTATCACAGGAAGAGCTTGAGAATAGTGCAATCAAACCAAGTAAGAACCTTTTCTTTATCTGTCTAGGCGGAGAAAGGTGGTACTGTGAATGCTCGTGCTTGCCAATGGCGATAGTTCACCAAATATAAGTCACTTTACCCTTCCCACCCTTTTTCCACTCTGTCACAGATTTCTATATCTAATGTACAGTTGCACAAGACACTCTGTCCAACAAATGTGTCAGTCTCAGAAGATGTCCATATTTGACAAGTTGCACAAGTCATTTTGTCAAAAAAATATTCAACAGTCACAGAAGATGTCCATATCTAACATACAGTTGCACAAGACACTCTGTCCAACAAATGTTAGTCACACAAGATGTCCATTTCTGTCTAAAGTTGCACAAGTCAATCTGTCCAACAAATGTCTTACAGTCACAGAAGATGTCAATAATTTTTCAATTTACAGGCGTACTGGATTCTGCTTTACGTTATCTTTATATACAAAGAGAAGAAAATGCATTGTCTGTATAACAATTTATTTGTGCATATACAGAAAGAATGTTCACTGGCGTAGGAAGAGGGGAGGGTTTAAACATTAAATATTGAATAAATAACAGGAGTCAGTTGAATCACTGAAAAATCTTTTGATATACAGACATAAATAATTGGAGTTTCATGGCTCCCAATGTTTATGACTTCAGAATTACCTGTTACACAGCTTCTTCAATGGCTTAAATAAATGACTGACCAATTAAAGATTGGATTTACAACTGATAATCAGGCATGCAAACCAGATACTCTTTCATTCAAAACATTCAAGTAATGGTCATTATCTTTCTACATTTATTATTCTTTACCTGCTTGCACGTTTGGCCTATAAACCTGTACGTGAATTGATGCATTTCTACGTGAATTACATACTGTGGTACGTGAATGGGCACCCTGTCTGTTGAGGGATTTATGGAAATAATAAAAAAAATGTGTAGATTTTAGTCTTAGTAACCTTGAAGTTGGCAGTTCAGGAAAGGTATACTTACATGAGGATATACTTGTGCCGCTATCTTTAGAAAAAGGTGTTGCTTGTGCTTCAATCATTGACTTGTGTTGCAAATTGAATGTGTCCAAACATTTAAGAATTACTTCTGTGGATTGAACCAAAAGTTGTTTCTTGTGCTTCAATCATTGACTTGTGTGGCAAATAGTATGTGTCCAAACATTTGAGAATTACCTCTGTGGATTGTCACATTTGCAGTGTGCTTCAGAGGTTAAGTATTCTTTGTGTTACATCATTAAAGACCTTTCAAGTAAAATATGTGGGTCATTTTGCAGATGGTGCTGAAACTCCTGATAGGAAGGGGGGTGGTGCTGAAACTCCTGATAGGAAGGGGGAAGAAGACATGGATCAGTTTGACATGAATGGAGAGGATCTGGCATTTGGATCACAAAATGAGGATACTGGTAAGAAGCTGATGATTTTAATTTCCAATCTTTATTCTGAGCGTTGAAAAATTTGTATTATTAAACATTGCTTTTCTGTTGAGGGATCTATGGAAATAATAAAAAAGAATGTGTAGATTTTAGTCTTAGTGACCTTGAAGTTGGCAGTTCAGGAAAGGTATACTTGCATGAGGATATACTTGTGCTGCTATCTTTTGTAAAAGGTGTTGCTTGTGCTTCAATCATTGACCTGTGTTGCAAATTGAATGTGTCCAAACATTTAAGAATTGCTTCTGGGATTGAACCAAAATGTGTTGCTTGTGCTTCAAACATTGACTTGTGTTGCAAATAGAATGTGTCCAAACATTTAAGAATTACTTCCATGGATTGTCACATTTGTAGTGTGTCCCAGAGGTTTAGTATTCTTTCTGTGACATCTTAAAAGGCCTTACAAGTAAAACATGTTGCTCATATTGCAGATGTTGCTGAAACTTCTGATAAGAAGGGGGAAGTAGACATGGAACAGTCAGACATGAATGGGGAGGATCTGGCGATTGGATCACAGAATGAGGATAAACGCTTGTACGGACAACTCCTCCTACAGTTTCTGTCCGATTCGCTTCAAACTTAGCAGAAGTGTTCATTAAGAGGTGTAGATGTGCAAGACGGAAATTTTGCGAAAATTCTTTGGATAATTTACAGTTTCTGCTCGATTGGCTTTATACTTGACAGAAGTGTTCATAGGGCTTTTCCTTATTTTACTGCATTTCTTTTCTCAAACAAAGCGCTGCGGGGGTATTTAGTTCGCTTTGCGACATTTCTAGTTTTGTCAAAATTTTACCAGGGTTATAGTAAGGGTAACAAAACTAGGTCTTGTTTAGAAAAGGGTTAATCAAAATCAACTTCATAGGATGCCCTATGGGCAAAAGGGGTGACTGCTCATTAATATAACTGCTCATTAATATAGAGGATAATCGTTTGTTTCAGTGTAAGATGGATTTATATTTCATTGAGTGAACAACAAAAGCTTTATTTTCACGAGTGGCGAAGCCACGAGTGAAAATGTAGCTTTCGTTGTTCACGAAATGAAATATCAATCGATCTTACACGAAAAACAAACGATTATTCTATTTCTTTAATGCAAAAATTAGACAAAATGCAAAAAAAATTATGACAAATTTTCTTAAAGCGCGTCATTTTGCACGTGACTGCTATGCAACGCTTATGATGACGTCACTTATTTGGCCCGGCTTGTATAACGTCAGATAGGGTGAAATGAACGTAAGCGGGGCACAAGTTTTTGATAATTTCACTGGATAGGCGGTGAGTTTATCAAAATGATAATCTACCGTTATTTCCCAATAATCCACCGAAAAGCATTAAAGAAATAGTCTTTCTTCTTACAATGTTATATAAGAATCCATCTTTCTTAACCCTTTTCCAAGTAAAAAAAAATAGTGGTGAATTTAATGGTGTGACTTCTTAAAAATATCAAGCAGAAAATATTGGGACAGTTGGAAAAAATGCTGCACCTTTGTTTTTCCCAATATTTTCTAAAGCATTTTCAAAGAGGAAGAATAAAGCCAGGCCTTGGCTGGGGAAATGGTAAAAATGTCAGTAGCATTTTTTACTTTATAAAATGTTTAAACTTTGTTCAAGGTATCTCAGAAACAAAACTAGTATAAGCATTCTTTCTGTATATACAAAAAAATAAATTGTTAAACAGACAATGCATTCTCTACTCTTTGTACAAAGATAAAGTAAAGTGGAATCCAGGATGCCTGTAAATTGAAAGAATCATATTGTTATAAATAGCATGTTATGTGAATGTCTAATGTATGGTAAAAATCATTATCATAAAAAGGAGAAAATGCTTGTTTCACAGATAAAAGGAAAAAAAAAATGCTTGTTTCATAGATAAAAGGGGCCACGGCCATAGCGCAGTTGGTAGTGCATCAGACTTCATATCATGGAGTCCTGGGTTCAATTCCTGGTCGCGATGAATATTCTTCAGACATTTGTCTCTCACCAATGGGTTTAATTACCTATGTGAGCGAGCAGCTGGAGGCTTGGTTTGGATATTGTAGTACTGGTGAGAAAAAGACAGGAATCCGTTGTTAGGTTCTCCAGCAGCAGTATCACCATTGCAGTTAAAAGAGGGGTTCAACCCTATTAAACAACAAACATAGATAAAAGGAGAAAATGCTTGTTGTATAGATAGAAGGATAAAATGCTTATTTTATAGGTAGAAGGAGGAAATGCTTGTTACATAGGTTAAGCTTTGCGGCAGCACATACAAGAATACCTGCGAACTGGAAGGAATACTGTACTAATACACTATTTCATACTTAAATAAAAAGGCTGTTTCAATAGCGCAGTCCGTAGCGCATTTTACTTCGATTCATGGGGTCTCCGATTCTATCCCCGGTCGCGGCAAATATTCTTTCAGACATTTGTCTCTTACCAGTGGGTTTGATAATCGTTAAAGGGGGAATGGCACTTAAAATCATGCAAATTTTCCGAGAACTTCGTACAAAATAAATATGTATTATGAAAATATGGCCTTTAAATTGCATCTATGCCAAATCTTAGCTTTCTATCTTGTGTATTGGCTAAGATGTCGATGGATTTAAAACCCCATATGTTCCATTATTGTAAATATTATCCCCGGGACAATAAATCATGGGGTTTTAAATCCGTCGACATCTAAGCCAATACACAAGGTAGAAAGCTAAGATTTGGCATATATGCAATTTAAAGGCCATATTTTAATACTATATATTTATTTTTTTGTACGAAGTTCTCGCAAAATTTGCAAGATGTTAAGTGTTATTCCGCCTTTAACCTATGTGAGTGAGCAGCTGGATGCTCGGTTTGAATATTGTGGTAGTACTGGTGAGAGAAAGACAGGAATTCATGGTTAGGTGCTCCAGCTGCCATGATATTACCCTGGCAGTTAACAGGCGTTAAACCGCATTCAAACAGAACAAAACTGACATAAAAAAAGCTGGTTTTGACGTCCTTAGTAGTAGAGACTTCGGAAAATATTGAGACCAAAAAGGAAAATGCTGATAACCAGCATTTTCTCCTATTTCCTCAGTATTTTCCATGCTTTATAAACATACAAATCAACTCTTTATCACCATCGATAGTTATCTGCAACAGCTTTTGAATTGGACCACCCTTTAATTTTGCTGTTTGAGAAAGGGTTAAAAGAAGAAATTGCTTATAACTATATGCATGTAACCCAGGTAATGTGAACTGAAAGAAATATACTAGTCAAGTATTCGAACCGGCCACTTAATTGTCACAAAAATATAAGATTTCGACATAACAACCACAAATTCTGCTAGTCATTGAATAGAATAATCATTTGATAATCATTGAAAATAGTGTTTCTTTATTAGCTGACTACCAGTGTTGATTGATGAACTTTTAAAATAATGAGTTTTCAACTGCCGTAAACTTGAATTTCCGTCGAAAGTAGCTGTTTTTGTGATTTCTGAAACTGAGGGTTCTTGTCTTAAATGTAATCGCTAGTAGTCCTATTAATATCACTTAATGTTTGTGCAATATAATATAAAAATGGCAACTCTTTCACAGGAAAGAATATTTGTTCTTATAACATAATTGTAAAGTTTTGAAAAATGCAAAAAAGAAAGTGGCTGGTTAGAAGTTGAGTAATAATAGGTTAGTACAATATGTATCGGTAGAAAATGCTGAAAGAAAATGACGATTTGCTTGTCACAAGCATATTATCTCTTCCTGCTTTTAATGGCAAACATAATGAAGAAATGGTTAAAAGAAATTATAATATATAACATACTTAGGGATAAGGAGAAATTGCTGATTATTATAATGACTTCGACCATCGACACAGTGTGACGGTAACTTCTGATTGAAAGAAATACCAGGAATCCATTGTTAGGTGCTCCGACCGCCGCGATATAACTGCAATATTGTTGAAAGCGGCGTAAAACCCATTCAAACAAACAAACAAACCACTGGACATGTTCACTTCCAAATAAAATGAAAAATAGCTTGTTGTTTACATGGAAATGATATCAAAATGCAATGACATTTTTCCATATTATGACGAAAAGCTATATAATGCAAAGGAAAATTACATGAATTGATTGGCATTGCTCGCAACCTTTAGGAGGGTCAAAGCATTACTTCGGGTGCATATGATAACTAGTATTTGTCAAACTTTCGTGAAATTGCTCGTGTGACAATAGCTAGGACAAACTTGCGTGACTTTAGCACACAAAGGCAGTGCAGTGCGAACACTTTTTCCTTTGTCACATAAGTAAGGCTGCCACACAACTACCAAGCCGTAGGTCCGTCCGTCCGTCTGTCCGTCTGTCTGTCATTCCGTCCAAAAACTTTAACATTGGCCATAACTTCCTTATTACTTAACTTATTCGCTTCATACTTTACCACAACATTCCTTGGTACATTACCTTTCTGTAGGCACATACTTTGGTGACCTTGACCCCTGGATGACCTTGACCTTGAACATAGATTGGCCATAATTTAAAATCAAAGCGGTGTCGGGGGCATTGTCATCTTACAGTGACAGCTCTTGTTTAAATTATATCCCATTATTCCTTTAAGAGAGGACATGCTTGTGGCTCAATCGTCAGGGCTTTGACATTGAAATCTTCACCTTAAGACACCTTTAGAAAAATCTTAGACTGGCTTTGTTCTCTGCTGTAGTAAAACAGCATGATAAGTATCATAAATTCTATCTGGTTACACTTTCAATAGAAAAAAAGAAAATTGTCAAAGCTTGACATATTCATTTCATTTAACTTCATCTCCCACCACTTGGTGGATTACCATTAAAAATCTAAGTGAGATGAGCAACTGCAGGCTAGGAAAGGACTCTGCCATGATTTACTGTTTAAAATGGCATGAAAACTCATTCAATCGTGTGATTTTCTCTTGTAATTTGCAGGATGTTGTTTTGTTATACTACACTCCATGGTGCGGGTTTTGTTCACATTTTGCTCATACCTTCCTTGCTGCAGCCAAATATTTTAGACCGTATAAAAATATTACTTTTGCCAGGTAAGACATTCTTTTGAAATTTCAAAATATCATTTATCTTACTGTGCAATGTTAATGGCTTCATTCATTTGAAAGCAGTTTTACTATTTATCATTTGTGTGAAACAAAATGTCTTTTCATTCAACTGGCTTTGGATAAGTTCTCCTTTACCTTTCAAGGATTTATTAATTAGAAATATGATAGATAAAGAAAGGCTTAGTCTGAGCTTTCGCTCAAATGCTGTATTGTGGGTACTCATTGGAATCTTCTCATCGAAAATGTTCCAATGAGTACACACAACATAGGGTTTTGAATTTAGAATCATAATTTAGAATGTCTTTCCTCCTTATACGTATCTCTGTTTAACCTTTTCCCAAACGCCAAAAAATACAGTAATCTTTTTTGAAAGCTTCTGCAGATTACAAAATAGATGTTGATAAACACAAGATTTGAGTACAAGTAACCACAGAAAACATAGAAGGAAAAGATGAAAATGCTGATGATCAGCATTTTCATCTTTTCTTTCTATGTTTTCTTAACCCCTTTCCTCCAGGCCGTCAAAAGTCGGTTTTGTTTGGGAAAGGCATATTACATAAGTCTTGTAAATTTTTGTATGACCTATTGTTATTACAGAATAGATGCAGATACCAATGATCTTCCATGGGAATACACCGTCGATAAATATCCTACTGTAATACTGTTTCCTGCACAAAGGTAAATATTTTTGAAAAGTTATGTTTTTAAAAAACTTGTCATTATGTGATCTATGTTGTTTTTGATGATATTTGAAAAGTTTAAAGCAAATAGACTGGTTTAAGAATACAGACTGTACATTTTTTAGACTGGTACAAATTTAGAGACACAGGCAACAAATCAAATTCAATCTTTGTCTTCATTTCAGTGTCTACATTATCAGTGTTTGCAATGTTTTGTGTTTCTTTATTTCAAGGAAAGCAGACAGTATACAGTATCCAGACGATGTTCCCAAATCTCTGCCAAATCTTATCAAGTTTATTTTATACCATTCCAAACATAAACTCCAGCTTGACGCAGCTGTCAACATCTGCTCCAAAGAATGTGTCGAAAGAAACAAGAAAAGAGCGACAGAAATCATGGACAAACTTCAAACGTTTCTTCGACATTTACACAGAAAGTTAGTGACTCTATCTCAATATGTGAATACGGAGCATAAATATTTCTTTATTGTGCGGACAACGATCAGAGAGGTGTATGAAATCAGAAGAGAGAAATTACGCAGGGCTCAACAGCTTAACTACTTTCTGGATACTGATTTGAAAATGTTAACTCAAAGAGTCACGTAATCCATTCCCAAAATGTAAAAATTTGGACTATTTTGATTTAAGAGCTGTCTGTTCTGATTTAAAGCTGCTACAGACTGCATAATGAATATTGATAAAGATAAAAATTTAGGCAAAAGAAGTGAATGCTGTTATCCCCAAGCTTTAAAACTTAGGTGCATTAATGGACATCATTGTTTGGGAAAGGGTCAATTAATTCATAAGGAGCATCATGGAATATTGAGATTCAATTAGAACTAGAGATTGTGTCTCTGTTGACTAGAAATTTAAAATCTGTTTTCTGATTCGAAATTATATTGATAATTGACAACATTTTATCTTTTCCTTCAATGTTGCCTAAGCTATATCTCCATATGCAAGTCAATTCTGCAATCTTATAACTTTCGAATTTGATTGGTTTAACATTAGCCTTGTGGGAAAGGATTGAATGATAGGCCTCTGCAGATTTCTCTCTCAATCTTTCAGTAACATTGTTTTAGATGACAAACACTATCAGAAAAAAATGGAAAAAATCGGTCATGTTTGAAAAAGAAAGCAAATAATGATAACAAGAAATTCTTATTTGCTGTAAGTTCTTTTCTTAGGATTCTCAAAATCAATCATAGATTTTTCAGTTGTTGGGTACAAAATGTGCAAAATAGTACACAGTGTGGATGTCAATGAAATCTTTCAAATCTAGACAGCCTTCTTTAGTAGTGTGTTCCCGATGGGATTAAAACTCAACTCTTTTGATCAATTGTTTGTACGAGGGTTGTTCGGAAAGTTCGTAGATTTTTTCATAGGACAAGTTTTAATCGCAGTTTATTCAAATAGAATATAGGTTCACAAATTCCAATTTTCATTCTATCAATTCCCTGCATATTTTACCCTTATCTTGCAAATAAAAATTTTCCTAACAGGAATGAAACAGTATGTTAGTCATGCCCGGAGCACGCCGACGTCATAAGTAACGTCAAGCATCAATTTAAGTTCGACGAACGTCACACTTTTTCCACAAAGTCACCCACAAGATCGACACATTATCGATGCTTGCTCATTCATTTAGTAAACGTTTCTTTATACTATTCTTCCGAAAATAGCGACACTTCTGCTTGGGCTTTTATAGTAAGGTCGTCAGCCAAATCAAACCGCATTCCCGGTAACTAAGCCTTGAGCTGTTTTCCTGCACTTTCTTTTTTGGAATCAAGCCTTTTTTGGCGATGGGGTATGCGGGCATTCCATGCCGATGACATGCGCTTAGTTTCTGAATCAAAGTGGTGCAGCCAGGTCTATCCGTGGTGATAATCCTGTCAAAGATGCCCCTTCCCTTGCTTCATAGCGGGTAAGAAACTCCTGTGAACATTGCAGCCGGCATTCTTTTTCACATTTCTTTAGCAATGCGGGCACCCAACGTACACTAACTTTAGACATGCCCAGTTCATCTGGCAATATCCTATACACTTTGGATACCGAAATATCGAGTTCATCTGCAATCGTCCTGGCAGTAATTCTCCTATCACAATTTACCATGTCTTTTATCCGATCTCTGACTGAAAACACTACGACGACCGGCCAACGAGATCTAAGATCGTCCTCAATAGTATCACGTCAGCTTCTAAAACGCGCGTGCCACTTATACACAGTATCTGTGCTGCATATTTATATTTTCCTAAAGATTTGAACATGTTCAGGGTTTCCATCGCCACACAAAATTTCGCAACACTTCGCAATTCGACGTCGCCGGTTGACGTCACCTTTTCTGGTCAGTGACGTTTAGATATATCTTCTCTAAAACCTTGTAACTACTTTGAAAGAACCGATAACATTATGAAAATTGCAGGAAATGACGCCCGGATGTTGTGCAAATGATCGACCTTCTCGCGAAATTTTGATGCCAATAGAAAGTAAAAAAGATACAATATAAAATCTGTTATATTATGTTATACAGTGTTAAGCAATGGACTGCTCCGGTGTCCCGATATTGTGTTGCTACGGTTACTGCTATTTTCTGATATTGTCGAAATTTTCGAATAATCTTTTGGAAATATACTCAAGGTATGTTTAAAGTGACATTTCAGAATTTTTTGTCATAAATTTTACTTTTATTTTTATCTGAAAGAGCATATTTTCTTCTGAAAATTTTAAGCCAAAATATTGCGCCGTTTACGAGAAATTTATATTTTTGTGTTAAAATTGAACAAATTGTTGTGGACAACAGTTCGGATTTATATGCAATTTATCGATTATGTCTCAACTTTAAATGCGTGTTTCTCGCTTATTGGCAACAACTTCAAAAAACCAATAGTATTTATACTCATTAGAATAACCAATCTTGGCATCAAGATATACTTTAAAAAATTGAAATTGGAATGAAATGTCCCTTTAAGTATTTATACCTTGATATTTACCAATAAATAACAAATAATGTGGATTTTAGAGCAAAATTCTACGAACTTCCCGAACAACCCTTGTGTAAGGATAAGGATTAATATGGTTGAAAACTGTTGTATCAAAGTCACAGGGGACATCATCACGGTGTATAATCATGTGACTCAGAATTTCCAATAATCTTCAATATCTTTTTTAATACCTGACCAATTTGAACTCGGTTTGAAGCAGAGAAGGTGGGAAAATGCCAGGAATAAGTTTTAATTTTTGAAAAATCAACTGATAAAAAAGTTATTGAAGATAAACCAAAATTTTGGTTTATCTTCAATAACTTTTTTGTCAGTTGATTTTTCAAAAATCAACCACATCCATCTAATGCATGACGTCTGTCCACATTCTCTACTTCAAACCGAATTCAAATCGGTCCAGTATTTGCAAAATAATTGAAGATTTTCTGAAAATATTGTATCACGTGATTATCCACCGTGATGATATTACATCGAAATATCCATCATTGGACTTATCTAATTTGTTCAACTTTGATTAAATGGTTATTAAGCTGTTTCAGTTGCTAATAATTGAAATGTAGTAAAAATTATCCCTTTCCCAAACAAGACCTGGTTTTGACATCCCTAATAGAAAAGGCTTATCCAAGAAACATTCCTACCAAGCTTGGTCAACATGGGTCCAATGGTTTAGAAGATATTTAACCCTTTCCCAAACAAGACCTGGTTTTGATGTCCTGAATGAAAAAGCCTTGGGAAAACATTGAAACAAAAGAAGAAACAGCTGATAACCAGCAGTTTCTCCTTTTGTCTCAATATTTTCTGTGTCATATTTTACACTAATCATATCTTTAGTAACAACCATTTTGTCATTTATGACAGTTTTTGAAGTGGAACACCCTAAAATTTTGCCATTTGGGAAAGGGTTTAAAAGAATTGCTAGAGACAAGAAATCTATTTTGCCTTTTTAGCTCACCTGAGCACTTCCACCTGAGCACGAAGTGCTCAAGGTGAGCTATTTTGGTCGCTTTTTGTCCGTCGGCGTCTGTCCGTCCGTCCGTCTGTCCACAATTTGTTGTTACCACTCTAGCATCCACAAATATTGACCAATCTTGACCAAACTTGGTCAAAACATGTATGACCATAAGTTCTCGGATGAGATCGATTTTGAGTCAGATCGGACCAAGAAATCTAGAGTTATGTGCCCTTGAACGTCAAAAATGGCTAGTTTTGACTTTGTTACCACTCTAGTATCTACAAATATTGACCAATCTTAAAGGGGGAATAACACTTAACATCTTGCAAATTTTCCGAGAACTTCGTACAAAAAAATAAATATATATTATTAAAATATGGTCTTTAAATTGCATATATGCCAAATCTTAGCTTTCTACCTTGTGTATTGGCTTAGATGTCGACGGATTTAAAACCCCATGATTTTTTGTCGGGGGGATAAAAATTATAATAATAAAACATATGGGGTTTTAAATCCGTCAACATCCTAGCCAATACACAAGATAGAAAGCTAAGATTTGGCATAGATGCAATTTAAAGGCCATATTTTCATAATATATATTTATTTTTTGCACGAAGTTCTCTGAAAATTTGTAAGATGTTAAGTGTTATTCCCCCTTTAACCAAACTTGGTCAAAACATGTATGACCATAGGTTCTCGGATGAGTTTGATTTTGAGTCAGATCGGACAAGGAAGTCCAGAGTTATATGCCCTTGAACGTTAAAAATGGCTAGTTTTGACTTTGTTACCACTCTAGTATCTACAAATATTTACCAATCTTAACTAAACTTGGTCAAAACATGTATGACCATAGGTTCTCGGATGAGTTCGATTTTAAGTCAGATCGGACAAGGAAGTCCGGAGTTATATGCCCTTGAACGTCAAAAAATGGCTATATTTATGACTTTTTTACCACTCTATTATCTACAAATATTGACCAATCTTAACCAAACTTGGTCAAAACATGTATGACGATAAGTTCTTGGATGAGTTTGGTTTTGGGTCAGATCGGATCAGGAAATTCGGAGTTATGCGCCCTTGAATATCAAAAATAGCTAGTTTTGACTTTGTTACCACTCTAGCATCTACAAATATTGATTAATCTTTACCAAACTTGGTCATAACATGTATGACAATAAGCTCTTGGACAAGTTTGATTTTGGGTCAGATCGGATCAGGAAGTCTGGAATTATGCGCCCTTGAATATCAAAAATAGCTAGTTTCGACTTTGTTACCACTCTAGCATCTACAAATATTGACCATTCAAGACAAAACTTGGCTAGAATGTTGGTAACCATACAATAATGAATGAGTTCGATTTTCAGTGTCATCAAAGTAGGAAATCTGGAGTTATGTGCCCTTGAAATTGACAAATTTGCCGTTTTCGACTTTGTTTACACTTTAGCATCTACATTTATTGACCAATCAAGACAAAACTTTGCAACAATGTTGGTAACCATAAGATGCTGAATGAGTTTAATTTTCAGCTTGATCGGACCAGAAAAAGCAGAGTTATTGGCCCTTGAATTTCACATAATTGCCGTTTTCAACTTTATTTTCACTCTAAAAAACACAAATATTGACCAATCAAGACACAACTTGGTCACAATGTTGGTGACCATGAGATGATTTCATTTTTCAAATTGATCGGACTAGAAAAACCAGAGTTCTGGCCCTGGATGGTGACACAATTGCTGATTTCGTTTTTAATTTCACTCAAACAGTAATAAATATTGACCAATCAAAAAACAACTTGGACATAAGGTTGATGAGAATATCTTTATCAGAACAGAGTTATGTGCCCTAGATTATGACAAAATTGATATTTTTTTATGGACATAAGGTTGATGAGAATATCTTTATCAGAACAGAGTTATGTGCCCTAGATTATGACAAAATTGATATTTTTTTATGGACATAAGGTTGATGAGTTTATCTTTATCAGAACAGAGTTATGTGCCCTAGATTATGACAAAATTGATGTTTTTTTATCGACTTGGTTTTCACTTTAATAGCCACAAATATTGATTATTAAAGATTAAGAATGCTGTTTTCAGCTGGATCGTAATCTCGCATCTTAAGTTTCGTGTTCTTGTCTTAGAGATACCTAGGTCATGTAAAGGGTGGGTCTTGTTTTGCATGGAGAAAGTTTCAAACTTCTATCAGGTGAGCGATCCAGGGCCATCTTGGCCCTCTTGTCCTCTATTTCAATGGCTAAATATTTCAAAAGGATTTCTTTGATTATCTTTAATGAGGACAAGCCAAAATTTCAATGGAACTTTCAAAGAAATTTGACTTATCTGTTGTTGTAGAGATAACATTTACACTCTCTTTTGAAAAACTATTCTGATGTCTTCAATATGGACATGAGCCGGGATCTGGAAAAACGTCCCTTATAGCATTTTAAAAAAATGAGTTTCAAGATCAGCCTGTTGTCAAAAGCAGTCCAATGTGCAGCCATGCTGCCCTCTTTAAGTTACTTCAGGTCACAAAGAACCTGTTAGAGAACAACATGGATCCTGATCAGACTGTGCGTATGCACAGGCTGATCTGGATCTATGTTGGGCTCAAAAGCCTTAAGGGACATTTTTCCAGATCCTGGCTCATATATATGTTTATGTGATTCAGTACTTCTGTTCTCAAATTTTAAAACATCATCTTGTTAAGCATCATGGTAGATCTATTTATTTTGTTAACCTTTTCCAAATAAGACCTTGTTTTGATATCCCTTGAAGGAAAAGCATCGTTTTCTCCTTTTGTCTCAATATTTTCAGCACAACGTCATACACAAATTGTACCTCAATAAATACCCGTGTTGTAACAGTTTTCAAAATGGAAGGGTCCAAATTTTTTGCCAATACTGAAATCACATACTTAAACCAGGTCTTTTTGGGGAAAGGGCTAAGTTTACCAATTGTAAAGCAAAATGGTAAATACATCGTGTTTATTTTGTAAATAATCGCATACAAAAACCAATCAATATTTTTGTTTTAAGGGTTTAAAACTTTGTTAATCAGATTTACATTTCAACAATTATGACTTATTTATGTATATTTAGATATTAACCCATTCCCACATAGTGACACCTTTAGACGTCCCTCTAGGATAATGCTTGAGAAAACATTGTGGATAATGAATCAGTTGCTTTTAACAATTTCTTCATTCACTACGAGGGACGTTCAATTAATTTTGGAACTGGGGTTCTATAAGCCATAGTTATGTCGCTATTCAATTTAAAGTTTCTTCAATCCTTCGAAGTAATCCTCTTTGACACCCACACACTTCTTAAGTTTTGAGATTCATTACTTATATGCCAATAAATGGGTCTCTTTTGGAACCCCTCGCAGACACTGGAAAATTGCACTGCATATGGAATATGAAGGCCTATACCGACGACCAGATGCTTTTTTCGTCATCATGGGGAACACAAAAAAGCCAAAGGGACTTAAGCCCGGCTATAAGGGTGGATGAAGATGCTGTGCAGCATGTGTCTCTTTCAGGAAGTCTTGGAAAAGATGACACATGTGGACAGCTCCGCTGTCAAGGATTTGGTACATGCCTCTTTAGCCGGTCCTACACCTGCTCTTTTTAGCTCACCTGAGCACGAAGTGCTCAAGGTGAGCTATTGTGGTCGCTTTTTGTCCGTCGTCCGTCCGTCTGTCCGTCCGTCCATCTGTCCGGCCGTCCGTCCGTCCGTCCGTCCGTCCGTTCACAATTTCTTTCAACATCTTCTCCTCCTAAACCATTGGACCAATTTTGACCAAACTTGGCAGGAATGTTCCTTGTGTGATACTTTTCAAAACTTGTTCGTGAATTTTTCATTTGTCAAAAAATGTGGGCGTGGCAGGCAGAAAGGGGCTTATCAGACTAGAAATCATAAGAAAATTCTTTAAAAATCAACCATTCGGCCCAATTGAACCAAACTCGGCAGGAATATTTCTTGAGTCACTCTTTTCAAAATTTGTTCACAAATTTTTATATTTGTCAAAAAATGTGGCCGTGGCAGGGAGAAAGGGGCTTATTAGACTTAGAGAAATCATTAGAAAATTCTTTAAAAATCAACCATTGGGCCAATTTGAACCATACTTTGCAGGAATGTGCCTTGAGTCATTCTTGTCAAAATTTGTTCACAAATTTTTTCATTTGTCAAAAATTATGGCCGTGGCAGTGAAAAAGTGGCTTATCAGACTTGGAGAAATCAGAAGAAAATTCTTTAAAAATCAACCATTGGGCCAATTTGAACCATACTTGGCAGGAATGTGCCTTAAGTCATTCTTTTTAAAATTTGTTCAGAAATTTTACATTTGAAAAAAAAAACATGGCCGTGGCAGGGATAAAGGGGCTTATTAGACTTAGAGAAATCATAAGAAAATTCTTTAAAAATCAACCATTGGGCCAATTTGAACCAGACCTTGCAGGAATGTGCCTTGAGTCATTCTTTTCAAAATTTGACCACAAATCTTTTTATTTGTAAAAAATTGTGGCCTTGGCAGGGAGAAAGGGGCTTATCAGACTTGGAGAAATCATAAGAAAATTCTTTAGAAATCAACCAAGTGGCCAATTTTAAGCAGACTTTGCAGGAATGTTCTTTGAGTCTCTCTTTTCAAAATTTGTTCACAGTTTGTTTTTTTTTTCATTTGTAAAAAACTGTGACTGTGGCAGGGAGAAAGGGGTTTATTAGACTTAAAGAAATCATAAGAAAATTCTTTAAAAATCAACCATTGTGCCCAATTGAAGCAGACTTTGCTGGAAGATTACTTGAGTGACCCTTCTCAAAACTTTTTCGCGGATTTTTGATTCGTCAAAAAATGTGGGTGTGGCAGGGAGGAAGGGGCTTATCGGACTTAAAGAAATCATAAGAAAATTCTTTAAAAATCAACCATTGTGCCCAATTGAACCAGACTTTACTGGAATGTTCCTTGAGTTACTCTTTGCAAAATGTGTTCACAAATTTTTCCTTTGGTAAAAAAATGTGGGCATGGCAGGGAGGAAGGGCTTATCAGACTTAGAGAAATCATAAGAAAATTCTTTAAAAAGCAACCACTGGGCCAATTTTCTATTTCCTTATCTGTTGCTCTCAGGCTGGCCCCATGTTTATCTTATGTAAACAAATAAGGGATTAGCTTTAGCTTATCAGATGGTAATCTTTCACTATATTCTACCAATCACAGACAAAATCTTGTTAATTGAGCCTATCATAAATGATCAATCTCTAACAGATCAGTATGCTTTGAAAATTAGCCCTATGTTGTATATTGCGAAATCATGAAATAATTGTTGAAAATTAACTAACTCAACAATTGTGCTAATTCATACCCAACCTTACAGGATTGATTGGAACAAAATTATTTCTTAATTGTTTCCAAACAGAAAGTCCTTATAAGTTTCATGCCTTTGAATTTGACAAAATTGCCATTATCACTCTTGTCATCTTGATTCAGGTGAGCGATTTAGGACCATCATGGTCCTCTTGTCGTGATATTTTTTTACTTTGGCCGACATACATTTCTTGTATGAATAACCGGCGATAGTTGTACTATTTGAAACAGTAATATGAACAACACACCCGTTACATTTGAAAAAATACCGCGTACAAAACTTTTGCCGCGCTTTTAATTTTTTGGCTTTTACAGACCTTACCTGATCTTTTCTCAGCCACTGCTTGCTAATGACACGTCATTGGTGCTTATAATAATAGATTATTGTTCAATCATATGTATAAAGCCCAGAAAACCCACATTTGTTGCATTTATTGCATTGTTTTAAAATATATTTTGCACGGGTGGCTCTCTGTCCATAGGCAGCAGGTGGGGGTCCAATGGGCATAAACCTTTCTGTGTTTCAACCCTTTCGTCAAAATCGTATTACATGTCCCCGATGAAAAACCATCTTTATCTGCTATTTCTTGCACATTGAACCATGCCTCTTGTTCGGTCATGTCGAAATCTACAGCAACATTTGCTTTGGTACTAGCTCTACCCGGGTTGCCTGAGAGGGGGGCATCATTCAAGCCAGTTTTACCAAATTTAATTTTCATTATCTTCCTAAAAACTGATGCATATTCAACGTTCGAATGTCCACGGATCTGACATAGTTCATTATATACATGTGATGCAGATATTTCAAAGCCTATGCGACCTTTTATGTAGACCCGTACATTCTACTTCAGTTCGTTTTTCATTTTGTGCACAGCGAAATAGCCAGTGTATATGACTGAACCAACTTAAAAGTTTAATAACTTTTGAAAGAGTCAACGAATTTGTCTCAAATTTTGACCAAGTATAGACAGTAAATTTCTCGTCCAATAGTCGCAAGCACAACTAATTCTATAGAACCGTGATGTATGGTGGACCATTAGTACCACTTTTAATTGAACGCCCCTCGTATGTCTGCTCACCCATTCTACAAATATTTTTAAGATTTCATTATCTTGGAATTTCGTCTGCAACATCTTTGACTTTAGAAACATTCAAAATTTTGCTGTGTAATTATGGGTTAACTTTTGCATATTTATGAATTTCTTTCCACCTTGTATTTGTTCCTGGTGCATTTTGTATTTCTAAATTATTATGCAAAACATTTGAGCTAGGATCTGGAAAAATGTCCCTTAAGGCTTTTGAGCCCAACATAGATCCAGATCAACCTGTGCATACGCACAGTCTGATCAGGATCCATGTTGTTCTCTAATAGCTTCTTCATGACCTGTAGTAACTTAAAGAGAGCAGCATGGATGCATATTGGGCTGCCTTTGACAACAGTCTGATCTTCAAACCCACTTTTTAAAAAAGCTATAAGGGACGTTTTTCCAGATCCTGGCTCATTTAGATTATTTGGTACAGCTGCTTCATGTATGTCCATTTTCAAGATGGTCAAATGAAAAATGTCTTTCATGTATGCAGTTTTTTTTCCGCTTTACACCTCTTAGTTCTTCTTAAAGTAAAATTAACCTTATTGTGCGAAGTCACTTTCTTGAAGTATTTGTAGCGAAAAATTCATTTTTGTGCCCTTGCATTTATTTCAATAATATCCATATCTTTGATACCAAAGTCAATTTGTAAAAATTGCAGTAATAATAACTGGCCATTGGTGTTCCAAAAACATATCATTATGATGAATTATTCTCAAATGGACTATTTCATCTTGGACTATGTTGCAGATGATGAAATGGAAGTTAATGCTAATGTTACCACTGATTTGTGTACATTATTGCTCAGAAAATGTTGAAGAAAAAGGAGAAAATGCTGGTCACCAGCAATATCTTTTTTCCTTGTAAATGATGCCAAGACTATTCTTTAAGGGACATCAAAATTAGGCCTTGTTTGGGAATGGATTTAAAAATGTCAGTGTTTTGTTAGCTCAACCAAGCACAAAGAGGTCAAGGTGAGCTATTGTGGTCACTCACTGTCTGTCTGTGTCTGTCCATCCATCTGTCTGATCACAAGTTATGATATTGCTATTGTGGGCATTCACTGTCCGTTTCTGCCCATTTGTCTGTACATCCAACATATCTTTAAATATCTTCTAAACCATTGGACCTATGTTGACCAAGCTTGGTAGGAATGTTTCTTGGATAACCCTTTTCAAAACTTTTCAAGTTTTTGACTTTACAAACAATTGGAGGGAGTATGGAATTGCAGAGCTTTTTATACGCCCGTCGAAGACGGGACGTATTATGGGATCACCCGTGATGTCCGGCGTCCGGGCGTCCGGCGGCGTCCACTTCTTTGTCCGGAGCATAACTCTGTCACCTCAAGTCCGATTGACTTTAAACTTGGCAGTTATATTCTTCTCATCATTACGGAGTGCAGTGCTCAAGAACCATAACTCTACCTGGCTTATTTTTTGAGTTATTGCCCTTTGTTGTTTTTCATACTTGAATCTTGTCCGGAGTATATCTCTAAAAGTATTATAGCTAGGATCATGAAACTTCATGGGTGTATAGATCTCACCAAGGGGGAGTGCAGTGCTTAAGAACCATAACTCTACCTGGCCTATTTTTTGAGTTATTGCCCTTTGTTGTTTTTTATACTTGAATCTTGTCCGGAGTATATCTCTAAAAGTATTAAAGCTAGGATCATGAAACTTCATGGGTGTATAGATCTCACCAAGGGGGAGTGCAGTGCACAAGAACCGTAACTCTACCTGGCCTATTTTTTGAGTTATTGCCCTTTGTTGTTTTTTATACTTGAATCTTGTCCGGAGTATATCTCTAAAAGTATAATAGCTAAGATCATGAAACTTCATGGGTGTATAGATCTCACCAAGGGGGAGTGCAGTGCACAAGAACCATAACTCTACCTGGCCTATTTTTTGAGTTATTGCCCTTTGTTGTTTTTCATGCTTGAATCTTGTCCGGAGTATATCTCTAAAAGTATTATAGCTAGGATCATGAAACTTCATGGGTGTATAGATCTCACCAAGGGGGAGTGCAGTGCACAAGAACCATAACTCTACCTGGCCTATTTTTTGAGTTATTGCCCTTTGTTGTTTTTTATACTTGAATCTTGTCCGGAGTATATCTCTAAAAGTATAATAGCTAGGATCATGAAACTTCATGGGCGTATAGATCTCACCAAGGGGGAGTGCAGTGCACAAGAACCATAACTCTACCTGGCCTATTTTTTGAGTTATTGCCCTTTGTTGTTTTTCATACTTGAATCTTGTCCGGAGTATATCTCTAAAAGTATAATAGCTAGGATCATGAAACTTCATGGGTGTATAGATCTCACCAAGGGGGAGTGCAGTGCACAAGAACCATAACTCTACCTGGCCTATTTTTTGAGTTATTGCCCTTTGTTGTTTTTTATACTTGAATCTTGTCCGGAGTATATCTCTAAAAGTATAATAGCTAGGATCATGAAACTTCATGGGGGTATAGATCTCACAAAGGGGGAGTGCAGTGCACAATAACCATAACTCTACCTGACCTATTTTTTTGAGTTATTGCCCTTTGTTATTTTTCATACTTCATTTTTGTCCCGGGCATATCTCTAAAAGTATAATAGCTAGGACCATGAAACTTTTACCAACCAGCTCCCCCTGTTGACATAAAGCAGTGTTACGGGCGTATCTTGTGACAGTTTGACACCTTGTTGGACTTGGGTAAATCATGAAATAATTCTTAAGAAAAATAAAGTAATAATATTTTTTGTGACATACACTTATTAGGGGAGCATAACCTTTCGCTAATGGCTGCTGTTTAAATTTTCTTTACCTTCACTGGCTGGAATATTCCCTGGATAACACTCTCCTAGGTTCCTTCAAAGAATTTTAAAGAATTTCTTCATACCAGAATGTCCTTACTTATCTGTCCTTGAATGATAAAAATAGCTGTTTTTAACTTTTGTTGCAGTCTTACAACTACAAATGTTGACCAATCAATACATAACTTTGACATAATATTTGTGACCATAGTATCTTGCCCGAGTGTAATTTTCAGCTTGATGAGAATCTATGATATGAAAGTGAAATTTTAATTGCTTTTTTATTACTTTTAGCCAGCTGAGACTTTATGTCTGGGGAGCTAATGTCACAGCCCTAGTGTTGCGTTGTGTCACGTCCCGTCACTTTAAGGTATACGACCCATCATTAGAATCATAAAGATACATTAGTAACTATATATATTTAAAATTAGCATGGTATCCCGCATCTAATTGCCAATTTTTATCAACTTTGATCGTTTCGTTAGTGAAATTTTGATAATTTTATATCTTGCATCAGGGTCATACAAAATCATGAAATGCCAAACACCCCATGTGAGCTTTTAAACACAAAAACTGCATGATTAAAAGCAATAAACACAAGTGTTTGCATCTAATCAATAGCTTATATTATCCCCAACAATGGACTAACAAGTAAACAAACAATAACCAGCAACAAAATATTTTGTTTTGCTTTTGTAATACATGGCTACCATACTTTCGACGGACTTTTCGGACGAATTTGAAACAATAGTCAATTTTAAATAACATTAATTCCAATGATATATCAAAATGCATGGCACAAAAGGAAGATCATAATTTTCCTATGTGTATATTCTTTCAAATAAAGTAAAAATTAAACAGTTTCGCCGTACACAAATTTAGAAAAATCACTTTGACTAATACACCCCCTTTTTTTACCACCGCCCAATTTCTTAAGGAAAATGGCACTCTTTGTTCATTATACTTAAAATTAATTGTTCCATACGAATTTTACAGTTTTTTTATTGTTTGTATTGGAATATTTATATAATAGTAAATGTTACTATAAAAAACATATATATAAACAAAAATGTTTATAAAACAAGAGTTGTCAGTGGACAGGATAGCTCAACGAAAAAGTGTTGGATTGTGAAATTTTATAGGATGAAAAGAATAAAAAGTCTACCCAAGTAGAAATTTGAAAGGGTAATGAATCTTTACCCAATCTTTACGCTTAATAAGGAATATATACATGTCTGACCACAAGCATGTGTGCAAAGTTTCAATACTTTAACAATGGTAGAAATAAAAAATGTTACAAGTACATAATATCTGCATGTAAATCGTTAGCCAAACATGTCTATGTCGAAAATTGTTAAAATGCCCCCCCCCCCCCCCCCCGAAATTTATGTGTCTGGGTGTGAGTTGAGGACGGTATTATCATCACAAGAAACATTTTGAAAAAAATAAAGCCAGGAATGTTGTAGAAAGATAGGTCTCTGCCAAAACTAGGTCTTGTTTGGGAAAGGGTTAGGTGAAAAAGCAACTTTTGAATATCAGTTTTCTGATGTCATGTTTGAATCATATTTGCTGCCTTATTAGTAGCTAAAGAGATGGAAAAAACGAGACAGAAACACAAAATATATAATCAAATAAAAATTCTACAGAGAAAATGAATACAACTGCTTGTATCAGTATTTGCTTCTTTTTTCTCATTGGTTTCTTTTTTCACTCAAACCTTGCGTAGAGAAAGCATCAGTTGGTCTTAACTTGTGTCTAGTTGCTTGGGAAAGGGTTAAACAGAAAGAAATGGCAAATGTCAAGCTTACCTTTTTCCCAAAGAAAAAGCCCAAATTATGGTAAACAAAGTGACCAGTTATGGAACGAAATATTTATGGTGCGAATCAACCTCCAAACAGTGACATATTACGTCAGAGGTACGTAATTCTTATTCAGGGGAGACCACTGGGTGTGCTGTAGTTGTCGTTGCTGCAAAGGGAGGTCATTCTAAATGCCAAAATATTTTGATTTTTTCGTCTTTTGTTGTTTCATTTGACGTTTTTATAAATTCATCGGCTGGGATTCGTTGTAGAAACTGTTAGTACAAATTCAAATCTAATGTAGAAGTCTCTTTACAAAAAATCTTTTAAAAAATCTCCGTAAATCCGAACATACTCGATTATTTCCGTTGTTGCGGAAACAGCCGACATTACACGAATCGTTTAGAGCTAATGATGGGTCGTATTCCTTAACTTGGTCTGTGTCTCAGGCACTATAAAGATGCAGCCTTGATATTTCACACTTGGATACTTCCCACCAAGGCCTTTCATTTGGAACCATGGTCTATGACCTAATGACCTTGACCTTGGAGTTTGACCTACTTTTAAATAAATTGCTGTTTTTGTGACAAGCTCTCATAAAGGCGAGCTACGTTGTCCGCGGACAACTCTTGTTACAGATACAGCCTTGATACTTCATACATGGATACTTCTCAGCTAAGACCTTTCATTTGAGACTATGACCTTTTACCTAGTGACCTTGACTTTTGAGTTTGACTTCTTTTAAAGAAAACTTTAACCTGGTCTATATCTCATGCTCTATTAAAGATACAGCCTTGATATTTCATATATGGATACTTCATTTCATGACCTTCACCTTCAGATCATGACCTTTGACCCAATGACTTAAACCTTTGACCTTAGACTCCTTTTTTGTGACCAGCTCTCGTATAGGCAAGCTATGTTGTCCACGGACAACTCTTGTTAGAGGTTCCATCTTTAAACAAAAGCCAAGATTTTACATCCCAACATGAATGAAAATGACTACATGAAACTAGATGCCGAAGGGCAACATGTCGAGCCCGCTCATTTTGAAGAAAGAAGACCATACCTATGTCTACAGCTGTCATTACAATGGCGTTTGGTTTGACCTTGACCTTTGAGCTTGGAATCTGGTTCTTGCACGCGACACTCTGCCTTACTGAGCTTGACATTTGTGCCAAGTTAAGGAATGGCCCGGACAAGCAAAAATCAACTCATTTTTTACATTTGACCTCAAAGTTTGACCTTGACCTTTCATCTTGGAATCTGGTTCTTGCACGCGACACTCCATCTTACTGAGCTTGACATTTGTGCCAAGTTATTTCTGAATCCCTCCATCCATGGTGAAGTTATGGCCCGGACAAGCAAAAATCATCTCATTTTTGACATTTGACCTCCAAGTTTGACCTTGACCTTTGAGCTTGGAATCTGGTTTTTGCACGCGACACTCCGCCTTACTGAGCTTGACATTTGTGCCAAGTTATTTCTGAATCCCTCCATCCATGGTGAAGTTATGGCCCGGACAAGCAAAAATCATCTCATTTTTGACATTTGACCTCCAAGTTTGACCTTGACCTTTGAGCTTGGAATCTGGTTCTTGCACGCGACACTCTGCCTTACTGAGCTTGACATTTGTGCCAAGTTATTTCTGAATCCCTCCATCCATGGTGAAGTTATGGCCCGGACAAGCAAAAATCATCTCATTTTTGACATTTGACCTCCAAGTTTGACCTTGACCTTTGAGCTTGGAATCTGGTTCTTGCACGCGACACTCTGCCTTACTGAGCTTGACATTTGTGCCAAGTTATTTCTGAATCCCTCCATCCATGGTGAAGTTATGGCCCGGACAAGCAAAAATCTTCTCATTTTTGACATTTGACCTCCAAGTTTGACCTTGACCTTTGAGCTTGGAATCTGGTTCTTGCACGCGACACTCCGCCTTACTGAGCTTGACATTTGTGCCAAGTTATTTCTGAATCCCTCCATCCATGGTGAAGTTATGGCCCGGACAAGCTCCATCCGGACGGACGCACTAACGCACTAACGCACTAACGCACTAACGCACATACACCGAACCGCCATTGTGACAACTATGTCGAGCTCACCGCAAGCGGGCTCGACAAAAATTACTAGAAATGACAGAAAGAGAAAGAAAGAGTCAAAACGCTCAACCTTCTTTGCTGTAGGTAAAATCTACCTTTAGAGCCTTCAAGCAACTAGGTAGAATGAAGAAAAATCATGCCTTATATAGGGCCAGAGCTAGGGTAGATACATGAAAAGCATGCAGACTGAAGTATAGTACACTCGCTATAAAATGACAAATGTTTGCAAAAGACTAAATTTAAAACTGGGTGTTCTAGGGACTTTTAAAAGCTCAAACTAAAAATATGATTTATAAGACCAGAAAACATAAAGATGTGCATCAAAATCAGTTTAACACTAGAAAAGAAACTCTGGTAAATAAACTCATGTATAGTTATCGTAGCTGGATTATACTCAAATACACAATGTTGTACATGTATTACTGCGTATAGCTAAAAAAAGCTACTCAAATCAAAGGACTGAAAATACTTGAAACTGCTCCCGCTACATTCCCCCTTCCTTAAGATCAAATGTTCCTAGAACATTTATCGAAAGAGCCAGAATGATAAAGATGCTATAACCGGAAGAACATATACAAAATCAAAGCAAGTAAAAATGTTTGATAGTTTCAATAAGAAGTTGAGCAGTTAATAAAATACAAATATAAAACAGTCCCAGGTGTATTAACACACAACGTCACATACCTATGAATATGAAAGTCTCTTTCTTCGGAATTTCACGGTTCAATCAACTTGGGCCCCCTGGTCCCGACAGACTTCACCTCCCCTGATGAGAACATCACCCACTGGTGCCTGTGTGCGTCGTTTCATCGCTAGTCGTGACCGATGGTTCATCTTGTAGGGAAGGACATCCCCTGGATTAATATAACATACGTTAGACACCCCCTCAACACGTAGAGCGGATGCTAATTGTATATCGTCGATGTAAATGCAAAACCTTGTATGTCGATTTTTGCGATTTTCAAAGTACAAACTTGTGTGTCCAGTTTAGATATTTCTCGCAGGTTTTGAGATATTTTTACTGACCAGTATTAGTGACACATTATTTGTGAACAATATGTCCAAATTTCAAGTAAAACATTTCAGTTTGGAAAAAGTTATTACACTTCTTTCCCTCTCCTTAGTTTAAAAATTTCCAAAAACGAGATACGAGGTTTTGCATTTTACAACGACGATATGATGTCTCTGATTCAGATGATGCCTGACGTTGTCCTCTCTTGCTGACTTGTAGGAACAGGATGGACATCTGGCAATTCTGATGGTGGATTCGTGTTTGTTCTGCCAGTGAATTAGAAAGGATCGAAAACTATTAAATACACCTCTGTCCGAGCAGGCTCGAACCTGACAGCAGGTTGGTTGGTTAGGCCAATCTGGCAGTTCTGCCTCGTGGGACAAAGCCACTTCTTCCTCAACTCCGTCAAGAATCTCAAGTGACATCTGAAAATAAAAGTTTTATAAAGAATAGAGATAGAAGAATGAGGGGACTAAGAGGAATAGATGAACAATTATGGATATCTCATAACCTTGGATTAAACCTGGTCGATATACCATGTCCTTTTTCAAATACAGTCTTGATATTTGAGACATAGATTCCTACGACCAAGCCCTTTCACATTTGATCATGACCTTGGACCTTGTGATATTGACCTTGGCATTTGGCCTTCTTTTAAAAACTTAAACCTAGCCTTTTCATGTTTCATGTCCTTTTACATATACTGCCTCGATAGTTGACACATGGACACCTCCTACCAAGACCTTTTATATTTGACCATGACCTTGTGACCTTGACCTTGGACTTTGGCTTACATCAAATGTAGGCCCTCCAGGGGGCATATGTTTTACAAACATCTCTTGTTTATTTAAAAGTACAATGTACAGTCAATCTTGCATCAATAGACCACGCTTGGGAGACTCTCAATGTTCCTTTGTTCTGTAGGACTTCACTGTTTTGATATTTTTCAAGGCAATAAACTTGTCTTACTGTCTGTCTGTCATCCGAAAACTTAACATGAAAACTTAAAAATTGAAGTCTATATCTGTTACTTGATTCTTGGCAGTGTTTGATAGGTTGTCCACTGGCACTGGCAGGTCATAGTATTTCTGTTCTAGAATGTAGGCTAGAAGCTTCTCTTTTATTGAATTATTCGAAAGAAAGAAACAACACATAATCCTAAACAATGAAATTTGATCCATTATTTCTTAAAAATAGTTTTCTGACTGTGTCTTTAAAAAAAATCAAGATAGAACTTTGATCTTACCAAATCTAAGTGGGCACTCTCAAGGTTGGTAGAAAGTTGTTTTTGCGTCGATGTCTGGTTTCAAAGAATCACCTGTACCAGAGACAAAATCAATTGTTTTCCGATTTGATTCACTCTTTGTCGTTTTTGCTTGATGGTCACTTACCCACTGGAGGTCCCCACCAAGCCTGTCTCTGCAGTATGTCCATCCATACAAAAAAGCCTCGGGGAAAGTCCCCCGCAGATACATGACCTCTGATCGTATTGCATCCTTTACTTCCAACACCAACTTGTGACCAGATCATTACGGCCCAAATGCAAAAGGATTAAGCTAGGGGAAGGAGGAAACTTGGAGTTTTACTGTAGTTCGGAATCTTTTTCACCCCAGCTAGTTGATGATCGTCTGCAAACCCAGGTTAGGCTCCCCTTTCTCCATGGCACATTGTCCTGCCCAGGGATGCAGTCTCCCAAAATCCAGACCTCTCCGTCTGTCTGCCACAGTGGCCTCCACACTCCTCCAGTCATCGGTTTTTGACCTGTCGTCCTAGCAGAATGACTGGCTGAGACCCTAGCTCTGGTCTGCATTTGACGACTGCCTGGAATAATCAATGGATAGCAATACAGCTCGATAGAAATACTTAAACATCCTAATGGTCAGTGAAAGAAGGTGTGTGTCTCGTTTATATACTCACTCAGACTAGATCTAGTGGCGGGAGATATGACCACTCGTGCGAAACACAAATGGCATGCAACATGTATTAAGTTATTTATTATGCTCCCCAAAATAATTAGGGGGAACATATAGTCGCCACGCTGTTCGTCCGTCCGTCTGTCTGTCCGAAAACTTAACATTGGCGTTTTCTCCATAAGTCTTTGACATACAAAGCTCAAATTTGATGTGTAACTTTCTTTTAATGATATCTATCTATTCCATGCAATATGGCCTTCCTCAAGGTCATTTGTAAATACTTATCAACCCTTAACACGAAAACTTGGCATTTTAGGAAAATAGCCTTTTCGGGGTCAGTGATGTCTTGTTCTAGAATTTGTTTTCATCAAGATGTATTAAATGATTTTTTATTGGATAGATCAGCAAACAAATATTAAAATAAACTAACAAATAAGATATTTTATGCCTCCTTTCGAAAAAAATGGGTGTTTTGCAGGTGGCGTCGGATGGTTTTGTGGTCGGTCTGTAGACCAAACTTTGTCAGGAGCATAACTGAAAGCATATAAGGTAGAATCATGATAATTCATATCTGAATAGATCTCATTGAGAAATGCAGTCCACAACAACCATTACTTTGCCGTTTAGTTTTAGAAAGTTATTGCCTTGTGTCCATAAGTTGTGTGCACTTGAAAGTTCACCGCATTGATACACTTCTCTCCACAGATATTACAGTGAAATGGCGCACTGTGACATCCCATTTGGATGTGGTACATGGTTATGTCTCAGAAGACGATCCCGCAGTGCCTGCACAATCCATCTTCACCTACAGTACCATGGACTTTCTCGGTCTGACACTGTTTGTTTAGTTGCTTCTTGTTTGCCAAGTTCAGACTGCCAGTCTTGGTGCGTTTTTGCGTGTTTTATAGGTGCTTGTACATGCGCCAACGCTGTCCTTTTTCGGACAATTCTGCCATCCATGCTGGTGGATGGTTCCTCAACATTCACTAGCGGATCGTTGTTCCACTCACTACCGGAGTCTTTTTGATCACCGTCCAATCTGTTTCAGCATCCATGTCACTGTTGAGTGTATGCTTAATGTATCTACTAAAGTCCTTTGGTGGATCTTGCTTACTTGCGTTTGATCTCTTCATGTGCTCTTTCGCTGTCAACTTATTCCAGAAAACGGTCTTCTCAGTGCCAACTTATTTCCAGGAAATTCCAAAAAATATACTGCATATAAACAAATCACCGTAAAATACTTATTTGTTGTTAGATTGTATTGAAACTTTCTGGAAGTATTGTTTATATGTTATTCTTTCTAAATAAGTAATTGAATTTGTCAATTGCGGTAATATGACCTTGACTGAGCTTGGACGATAAAAATTAACGTTTTATTTACGCAAACATCAACCGGCTGAGAAAACTCTACTAAAAACTATGTTTTAAGATATCTAAGCCTAATAACATAATCAAGCAATAATTCTGAGTAAAACTTAGCATTTTTATCTCGACTTTTCGAAGAAAATGAGAGCTTATACTGTCACCCGGGCGTCGGCGTCGGCGTCAGCGTTGCAACAAAGGTTAAAGTTTTTGCAACAATCAATAACTTCCATACTATCAAAGGGATTCAACCCAAACTTGGAAAACTTATTCACCATCACACCCTCTACCTTACTATCAGGGCCCATGACCCTGGGACCAATCTATTTGGAGTTATGCCCCTTTTATACTAAGCAACTTAGAAAGTCGAGCGCGCTGTCTTCGGACAGCTCTTGTTATACATTTACTATACATCACAGGCTGTCAGTATATCAAACATATCGATAAAAATCTTCTGAAATTACTTATTTTATTTCCTAACAAATTTTTAACCCAATGTTTTTGTTCACCTGATTTTGGCATCTTAACAGTTTATACCAACATCTTAAAACACTGAATATATCAATAGGTAGTGCAAGTAAAGTGTCAGTCTTGTTCATTTTGGTTCCTGGCTGCTGCATGGAAGTCTTTCTTAGTATGGTACCACATAAAACAATCTGTCGGGCACATTGGTTTCTCACATTGTCTACAATAATACATTCTTTGCACTCTTTTCTTATTAGCTGCATCACTGCAAACTGTGCAATTTGGCCTGTGTTTGGGGGTCAATGCACTGCGCTGCAAAGTGTTGCCCAGTCAGTTGATCCGGCTTATCAGATATGAATGTCCTACCCTTCCTACTGGTGCCGATATCCCATCCTTCAAGTAACCCCATCAATTACCTTTTCACAGATTGTTACAGTTGCCAAAGGTGTTTCTCCTTCATGTAAAGATTTACAGGACAAAATGTACCCATTGACTAGGGCTACGTCTCGAAGACGACGGAATATTGTCATGTACCACTTAGCGGACTTGTGCGGGTAATTATATGATCCGAGTTTTTGGTCCAAAAACATCCACTCCATTCATATGTCTGTTGTATATATCGCACATTACAGGTCGCTCAACAGTTCGTCTGCCTCCCGTTTCTCTCCTTTCACGGACAACCTTATCGAATGTAACGTCAGAGTGCACCGAGCTCAGGAAATGAACACGTTTCAAGCATGACACCATCTTCGCAAGCCAAGGGTTACTACCTCCTTTTTGTTCCTTACGAACGTAAGGAACAAAGTGGAGGTAGTAACCCTTGGCTTGCGAAGATGGCATGGCACATGTAATGAGAGCCTGGGTGCGCACGAAAGCTGGACAATCGCCTTTCTCTAATGGCAAATTACGTGGCTGCAAGTTAACCCTTTCCTGAACGGCAAAATTTTATGGCGATCCAATTCAACAGCCGCTGCAAACGACAAAATGGTTGTGGATAAACAAAGGATTTGTGTATATTTTAGCACAGAAAATATTGAGACAAAAGGAGAAACTGCTGATTATCAGCAGTTTCTTCTTTTGTTTCAATGTTTTCCCAAGCCATATCTATTAGGGACGTCAAAACCAGGTCTTGTTTGGGAAAGGGTTAATTGGCATAAACTTCCTGTTTGGCTTTACAGTACCACATGCACCAATTCCACGGGCTTTCAATTCTTTGAACAAACGGGGTGAAGAATAAAAATTGTCCATGTACAATGTATGTCTGCAATTTACATACCCTTAAAGGCCTTTCATCATTTCGAGACAACGTGTTCCGTCATTGAGAAATTTGAAGTCCTGTCTACAGTGAAAGTACTCTATCTGTGTAGGCTATATAAAAAAGTGCAGTGCATAACTGGTGTTGCTCTCGCACAGGGCAAATGTCTTAATTCCCCATTTAATCTCGCATCCTGATTTCCATGCCGTTGAATTTGACAACATTGCTTACGTTCTATTTGATAGCCTCACTTTCTTATGTCCCAGTCACATACACCATTCCGCATCCACATCACAACCGGAGCATCTCTAAAACGGGACAGGAGCAGTACAATTTAAGAGGCGATATGGACACGGAATGGAATGTGACCAGGCATTTAGGTATGTGCCCTTGTTCTCCATAAGTCATCTTGGTTCAGGTGAGCAATTAAGGACCAGCATGGTCCTCTTATTATAGCCATCATAGAAACATTGTAAATAGTTAGTTAAACCTGGTGAAAAAAATCAGTTATGACTATAAGATGACCAATACCACTTGGTATCTTCTAAACCTCATGCTGTTCACGCCATATTCCTATCGTGAGCAAATCTTTTTCAGGCAGTATAGACTAAGATCAGCCTGCGCAGATGTGCAGTCTGATCTTAACCTACACTGCCTACTAATTTGTTGTGGTTATTTATGAACGTATGATACACCTAAATATGATGGATATAATTGAGAATTCTCTGGAATAATTTAAGGAAAGAAAGAAAAAAGTCATACTGACAAGTTTCACTTCAGGTGTATTTTACTTTTGCAATACCATTGAATTTGAATAGGTCAATGACTTTGTCTTGTTGGAAAGGACTCCGAACAGTTGCGACATATCATTTATATTCTGCAAAGACCAGCTTGGGACTAGTCTACTATTTCAGATATTTGTTACCTCATTTTCTGCTCAGCTGAGATTAAATTCTTGGCTGAGCTATTGTCATACCTCATTGTCTTTGCTGGTTTCAGCATCCACCTTGGTCAACATTTTGTTTATCTATTATTAGTAGTAGTATGTATTTCTGTTATGGTGATTTATTTCATTCATGCTTTTGTGAGATGATACCATTTCTTTAACCCATTACCACACCGTGACTCTCTTTGACTCCCCACAAGATAATGGTTTTGGAAAACATTGTGGAAAATGAAGAAATTTCTTGTGACAAGCAATTTCTTCATTTACCACAATGTTTTCATCGCAAAAAGACCAAAACATTAAAGTCCATTTACATGTAATTGTCGTCTACAACGTCTTTGAATTTGAACCAACACAAACATTTGTCGTTTGATAATAGGTTAATTACCAAGACCTCTGACTCTTACCTTGATGCAGACCTTAGAAAAACATTAAAAATTTACATTGTTGATTATTTATGAATCTTTGTACACATCGCTGCTTTTCATGAAAATCCTCGTAACTACAGTTTTGAACAAGCTGCAGTTACGAGGCTTTTTGTTGGAAAATGACAACATGCTTCAGATGCCAATGTTTCTATTTCCACCTTATTCCTTCGTAAGCAAAAAATGTGTGGAGAAACATTTGCGCGTGGATATTACTTGACCTGGAAAATTAATTTTGGATAAATGTTCTGTGAATTAGCGTGTGCATGTGACCAAAATCAACTTTTTTCAAGAATTTGCATCGTCCGAACCGTAAGAATTATATTGTGTGCCAAGAGCATTTAAAAGGCGAACACTAGTTATGGTATTGATGTTTGTTTGTGAACATTTTGTATGGGACTGGTCTTCCATTTAATACATTTATTAAATGAACATGCTATCATTTAATCGTTGGATTGTGTGGCTTCTATTTGTAAAAAAAAATGTCCTTACCATTATCTTTCTTACACACTTTTGTTTGATGTCCCATATCAAATATGCCTTTGGAATGCATTGAGAGGAAAGGGAAGAAATTTTTGGAAATCATCACTTTCTCCTTTTCTCTTGGTGCTTTCCATGCCACCGCATACGCAATTCACAATCGTGGTAACTTGAAGGATCGGATGCCCCTGGTACAAAGACAAAATTATGTTTGAGCCAGGATCTGAAAAAAAGGTTCCCTATATCATTTGCGGAAGCCATATTTCAAGACCAGCCTGTGCCTAAGCGGAGATTGGCAGACACCCGTGCTACTCTTTTTTTATGGATGCTACAGGTCAAGAAAAAGCAACTGGAGATTAACATGGTTCTTGATCAGAGGATGTCAGAGAGTGCCAGATGTGTATACACATGCTAATCTGGAGCCATGTTAGGCTCAAAAGCCTTAAAGGATCCTTTTCCAGATACTGGCTCATTTATTTTCAGATTTTAAAATTCTCATTCATACATGAATAACAAAGTACAATCACCAAGGGTACGAATGTACAAACAAACAATAAAACAAAAGAAAACAGCAGAATATTCTACGTTATATATAGGGTATATAAATGGACATTGTATCACGCAATGTTCCTGCTTTGAAGCCCTTTGTGATGTGTAGCCTGTCAACTTTGTTACGTATATCGTAGGTGTTATTGCAAAACCTCCTAACTCCAGCTTGATTAAAGCTGGATTTACGATGTTTTTCAATAACACCGATGATGTGTGAAGGCGTATATAATCAGTTTATGCCCAGTAGAATTTCAAGGTTTTCAAAATTCATTTTTTGACAGAGACCAATATATCTACGAGGTTGTCTTGCATGCATTTCTACGAAATTCAAAATATGGAAAACTGTATAGGGTATAGACTATCATAAGGAATGGTAACTAAGTATTTTCCCTTGTTTTGAACCTGCAATCTGTCTAAAGTATATTTCACGTGCTAATCATAGTCAATGCGCAATTTCTTACTTGAAGTGGGACTAATTTGTCGGAAGTTGTTATACATTCCATGACGCACAATCCCCGCCGTGATAAAGTAAACATGTTTCCACAGAAAATAGTCGCTGCTTTTTAACGAAAACCTCATAACTGCAGCTTAAAACAAGCTGCAATTACTATGTTTTCGTTGAAAAGCGACGTAGTGTTCCTTTTTACCACGGTGAGTATATATCTATATACTCACCGTCATAAAAAGTAGCCATCTTTCAAATAGCCCTAATTTTCACGATTCTCTGTCTTTGTTTTTACACATTCACGTGCATTCCCAAAGGCTCCTTTTCACATCCCGATGGCAAAATGCTCTCAACATGCCCGAAAACATGTTCGGTTGCAACGTTGGCTCAAACAGTATTTTTGAACACAAAGTTCAGTTTTGTCCACCTATAGTTGTTGTTTTCTGCATAGGTTGACCTTATTGAATTACAAACAAAAGTCCCATTTCAATTTTGCAGACAATGTTATGGAAGAGATCTGTGAAAATTTAGCACTTCCAGTTTAGCATGTCTCAATGTTGAAGGTTTGATAATGACCGGAAGTGATTGGTTGGTAAGGTGAAGGAAATCGTTTTCGTAATAAGGAACGCGCTAAAGACCAACCAGGAACAAAGTTTCAATGAATAGAACATTTGAGAGGAAATTTGGTGTCGGTTGGGCTAAAACCGGAAACCGCCATTTGACAAGGGTCTTTGAAGTTCTTAAAAATCGAAAACACTTTTTGGTCACTTAACATTTTGAATAAAATACACTATCATAAAAAATACATCCTTACTCATTTTGTCCCCTTTTTCTAGCCCTATATATGGCCGTGAATTTTAGCTGTGTGTTCTGTATCCGTTATTGTTTT
Organism: Fragum sueziense; assembly: GCA_963680895.1. Classification (NCBI taxonomy): domain Eukaryota; kingdom Metazoa; phylum Mollusca; class Bivalvia; order Cardiida; family Cardiidae; genus Fragum; species Fragum sueziense. The sequence goes on along the minus strand of OY804592.1, from coordinate 77,196,002 downwards.
CCCGGAACTAATCCGAGTCTTCTCTGATGTAAATACGCTCTTTGATATTTTGATTTTTCGCTATTTACGAAAAAATAGCGAAAAATCAAAATATCAAAGAGCGTATTTACATCAGAGAAGACTCGGATTATCCCGGAACTACCACCAAGCTACCATAGCTAATGGGATAATTCGATTGCTTTCGATATTTTCAGTAAAGTGTTCTACTTGCCATGGTACAAAGATTTGTATTTATTTTTGTTTGATTTGGAATAATACTAAAATTGCCGACTATATTTCATAAGATAGGTGGCTACTTTTTATGACGGGGCGGGGAGTATATAAGTAATGGGTACACTAACAGGACTATTAACGTGTCTGCAACTTTCATCAACACGTCTACGTGGTCTTATTATTTTCTTCACGGACATTCTGCTCTAGATAGCAAATCGTCGCTTTTCAACGAAACCTCGTAACTGCAGCTTGGTTTAAAGGCAGAATAACACTTAACATCTTGCAAATTTTCCGAGAACTTCGTACAAAAAAATAAATATATATACTAGTCAAAACTTCTAACCGGCCACTTTACAAACAAAGATATTTTTTTCTGTGGTGATTGGATTTTCATGAAATTTGCTATGTGGATTTTTAAGCTACTTTCCAGATGATTTTGGCAAAAAGTTACCGTTGTTTTATTGAATCAAAAACGCAACGTGTGAAAAGCTCAAAAAGCTCTAAATTCACACAGAGCTCAAAATATTGTGAATGTAGTGTTTTTGGTCTCACGGATCGTTAGCAGCAACATAGACTAAGAAAAAAAAAATGAAAATGTTTGACAATTATGCGCAGCATATAGCCCAAGAAGTAAATGGAAGAGCTTATGTATGCAGAAAAACGGTTCTTGAACACATTGTCTAAAACACGCTTTTCTTCGAAAATGCTTTAAATATAGACTGGTGATTCCCGATGAGCTACAAAATGAAGGATATGTGTAAAAATCGGTTTGTTGTATCATTTTTCTACACCAGACCATATTTGAGCATATTCGCTTGATAAAACGTTTTGCCGGTTGAATTTGAACATCATTTTACCATGCCTCCTATTCTGTCTGCTTCTGCTGTAGTAAAAAATCACACAAAATTGACAATGTTTTCCATTTTTAGCTCACCTGAGCACAAAGTGCTCAAGGTGAGGTATTGTGATCGGTCGTTGTCCGTCGTCCGTCCGTCCGTCCGTCCGGCCGTCCGTCCGGCCGTCCGTCCGTCCACAATTTCTTTAAAGATCTTCTTCTCCCAAACCAGTAGACCAATTTTCTTGAAACTTGGCAGGAATGATCCTTGGGTGAAGGGCTTTCAAAGTTGTTAAAAGAATTTGATTCCATCAAAGACTCTGGCTGCCGCGGCATGAGAAAAGGGGAAAATAGCCAACTCTTTTAAAAATCTTCTTCTGCCTAACCAGTGGGCCAATATTCTTGAAACTTCACATGAATGATCCTTGAGTTAAGGGCTTTCAAAGTTGTTAAAAGAATTTGATTCCATCAAAGACTCTGGCTGTCGCGGCATGAGAAAAGCGGAAAATAGCCAAATCTTTTAAAAATCTTCTTCTGCCTAACCAGTCAGCCAATATTCTTGAAACTTCCCATGAATGATCCTTGAGTGTAGGGCTTTCAAAGTTGTTAAAAGAATTTCATTCCATCAAAGACTCTGGCTGCCGCGGCATGAGAAAAGGGGAAAATAGCCAAATATTTTAAAGATTTTCTTCTGCCTAATTAGCAAGCCAATATTCTGGAAACTTCACATGAATGATCCTTGGGTGAAGGGCTTTCAAAGTTGTTAAAAGAACTTGATTCCATCAAAGACTCTGGCTGCCGCGGCATGAGAAAAGGGGAAAATAGCCAAATCTTGTAAAAATCTTCTGCCTTCAACTAGTTGGCCAATATTCTTGAAACTTCCCATGAATGATCCTTTGGTGAAGGGCTTTCAAAGTTTTTGAGAGACTTTGATTCCATCAAAGCCTTTGACTTCCGCGGCATGAGAAAAGGGGAAAATAGCCAAATCTTTTAAAAATCTTCTGGCTTACTACATGTAGTGGGCCAATATTCACATGAATGATCTTTGGGTGAAGGGCTTTCAAAGTTGTTATAAGAATTTGATTAATATCAAAGCTCTAAGTGCAGTGGCATCAGAAATGGGGTAAAAGAGCAAACACTTTTGAAAAGGCTGAATTTTGTTTCATTCTTTTGAAAAACTAAGGAAAAGGGGCTTTATTGCAAAATTCTTAATTTGCTGCTATACAGGTCAAAAGTCAAAATGTTTATTTCAACAAGGCAAGAAATTTCAGGTGAGCGATCTAGGGCCATCATGGCCCTCTTGTTTTTTACTTGGTCTGGGTTGCAGCTAACGATTTGTGTATCTTAAGGGGGAATGCTCCAGTTTCCTAAATTTTTTCCCAATAATAGATTTTATTTATATTTTGTATGTTGAAATTACATGTTATTACCAATTGAAAAATAAAATAAAAATGGATGGTCAGCGATCTTGTTTGAATTTTATAGGCATTCGTATCACATATCCCTACATCGAAAAAATGCACAATTTCTTGCACCTGTCCAAAGCAACTAAAATGCTAATAAAATGCTGTATATTCATCGTTTAGTACCGAAAACGGATTTAAAGTAACGTCTTACATTTAATAAGATCAGAAAACCCAAAATATGTTCTACTATAAACGCGTAAATTTATAAAACAGCATGCTCACGTGTTCGGTTAGATCAACGAAGCTGGAGTGTTTTATGTCAAAATTTTCATATTTTTGGAAATATTTCAAGTTCTACATAATAGAATTTGATAAAACTCCCTCAATGTACTAAGCAACATGTCCTGGTAATAATTCAAGAAGAAAATGTATAGGTCAGCGCACTTATTAGTGAATTACAACAATTTTTATCAGCCACACATGAATAAAATGACGCAAAACAGTGGTAACTGCATACACACTTACGACCGTCTTGCTCCAAATAATCGATTTCCATGTTGAGGAAATCAAGTTCGCATAATAAATACACTTTTACCGTCGAAAATGGTAAATTGTAATGATGTGATATACATATACATGATGTATTATTGAAAATATGGTAGCGAAACATATTGGTACGAAACATTTATTTTACTACAGTAAAGACCGAGTGTTTCGAAAAACTGGAGCATTCCCCCCTTAAATTGTTGAAAAAGAAATACCGAGCTCTATTAAGATTTAGAGCTTTTTGAGCCTTTCCTTCATTACGCATCCAAATTTGATAATTATTGGTAAATCATCATGGAAATCCAGGCACATTATGCTTAAAAATCACATATCAAATTTCATTAAAATGTTATAATTTCTAAGAAAGTTGTCATCATTTTTAAAGTGGTCGGTTAGGACTTTTGGCCAGTATATTATTAAAATATGGTCTTTAAATTGCATATATGCCTAATCTTAGCTTTCTACCTTGTGTATTGGCTTAGATGTCGACGGATTTAAAACCCCATGATTTGTTGTCCCGGGGATAATATTTACAATAATGGAACATATGGGGTTTTAAATCCGTCGACATCCTAGCCAATACACAAGATAGAAAGCTAAGATTTGGCATAGATGCAATTTAAAGGCCATATTTTCATAATGATATTATTTATTTTGTACGAAGTTCTCGGAAAATTTGCATGATTTTAAGTGCCATTCCCCCTTTAAGCTGCAGTAACGAGGTTTTCGTTGAAAAGAAGCGAAATATTTTGTGCCAGTTGCCTAATGTGATTAACCGTTCTCCAAACGACAAAATTCTAGGCCAGTCTACATTCAAAGCCGTTACATTGCAGTTGACTAAATCAGATACAAAAAGTATATTTGATACGGTAATCCTCCGAGCTATAACAGAAAATATTTACGAAAGGGGAGAAAATACAAATAACCAGCGAGTACCCACAACAAATGGTTTGTATTTGAAACAACGGTTGAAGACACCCTAAATGTATCCCCTCGTATATGTTGCTCTGTAACAGAAGTCTTTCATACTCCTCGCCTTCAGTAATTGCAACTATGATACTGAAGACTTCTATGGATAAGGCGAGAAATCCCTCTAAAATGCTAACATTTTCCTTACCTCACTCAAGTGCAAACTAAATTTAACTTACTCTATAGAACTAATTTAATTGACTATTTTCGATCAGAAAACTATTTATTAGCGAATGCGATTTGTGTTATTTTGGATCTGTAATTTTCATGCAGTCGTTTATTTTCTAACAATAAACGTGCAATAAAAGAGAAAATTAGCGCCTTCTGTATAAACGCACTTACTTTGCCATCAGGAAAATATAGTAAGTATAAATCTATCTATACAAAGCCGTCATTTTTCGAAACTTGTGAAAACATTGATATTTAAAGTGAAATTTCACATTTATTTCATTTTCTAAAAGTATGTCTTGATGCAAATATTGTTTATTCTAATGCGTAGAAATGCTATCAGTTTTTAGAAGTTGTTATTTATAAGCGAAAACTACGCCTTTAAAGTCGAGACAAAATGGCAAATTCTATATAAATCTGAACTGTTGTCCACAACAATTTGTTTAATTTTAGCACAAAATATATATTTCTCGTAAACGGTTCAATGGTTTGGCTTGAAATTTTCAGAGTTTTTATAAGAAAACATGCTCCTTCAGATAGAATAAAAGTAAAATTTATGTAAAAATAATTTTGAAATGTCGGTTTAAGACGAACATACTGATAAGTGATAATATGAATCCTTTCCCTCCATTTTTACCGCATCTTCGCGAGCCAAGGTTGAACCCATCCTCGTTTGTATTCAGAAATACAGAAACGACGTTACGTCGTGGATTTCACCCTTGGCTTGCGAAGATGCTTTTACCTCGACTATCCGTTGTGTTCCTTTGCTGCTTTTCAACGAAAACCTCGTAACTGCAGCTTGCATTAAGCAGTTACGAAGTTTTCGTTGAAAAGCGACCAGGGTGGCTATTCCGGTCACCAAGGCGTCGACGTAATGCTTTAGTTATTGTGTTACGTGCAACTGTCTAATTCCTGTTTCTATTGCTGCTATTCTCCCGAAACTTTGCACATGCTTCTATGACCATATAATAATATCAGTCTCTGGACAAGAATTCACTACTCTGTTAATTAGTTTACTGGCATATTTGCCCAATTATTAGGATGTCTCCAACTTAAAACCTAAACTCGTGAACAGAAGTACACCTTTGACGCCTCACAAGAGAAAGGCTTTGGCAAAACATTAAAGAATGAAGATATTACCTGTGGCAAACAATTTTTTCATTTCTCGGGATGTTTCTACCGAGAAAGACAAACTAATCTAAAATTTTACACAGTTGAAATTGTCGGCTGCAACATCTTTGAAATTGGATAATTCCACAATTTTGCCGTCTGGTAGCGGATTTGGTTTGACTATCGCTACGTTGAAATCTTCATCGAGGAAGTTCGGAAAACTAAACGTGTTTAGAAATCCAGAGAAAACATCACTTATTCTTGATATCGTCATTTTTCAACGAAAATCTCATAACTGCAGCTTAAAACAAGCTGCAGTTACGAGGTTTTCGTCGAAAAGCAGCAAATTATTCTTGATATTTGTTTCAAAATACAAATTTTACAAGGAAGCAGTATTAATCCAACATGTCGTATTGTTGAGAGGTTTTATGTCATTATCTTCCTTAAATGGCTTTCTAATGGAACCATCTTCGTCTTAAAATATATTGCAACTGTCAAAAGTAGTGATAGGCCTTTTAAGAGCAATTACTTAAGGATTAAAATTCTATTCACTAATCTATTCACTTAATCCTTCACCAAACAAAAACGGACATGTCAAATTTTAAAGATGTTGCAGATGGTTAAACCAATTCAACTGTCAGAATTAAAATTTTCTTTGATATGAAGGAAACTATTGAGAAAAGAGGAAATGCTAGTAATAAGCATTTTCTTTCTTTCCTTCGATATTTGCCATAGGCTTAACACTTAGGTACGTCAAAATGTGTCATTGTTTGGGAAAGAATTGAAAGAGAAGATTTTAATTGTATTGTGTCAAATTCAACGACAAACGACAAGATTGAAGTGCCATTACATTGCTATTTTAAAAAGCCGTCTAATATGCTTGCCATCAAAACATTTTCTTCTTGTTATCCCGTTGCATTAAAGTGACATTTCACAATTATTTTAACATAAATTTTACTTTTATTCTATCTGAAAGAGCATCTTTTCTTATGCAAATTCTGAAAATTTCACGTCAAAATATTGAACCGTTTACGAGATATGTATATTTTTGTGTTAAAATTAAACAAATTGTTGTGGACAACAGTTCAGATTTATATAGAATTTGTGATTTCTGCCTCAACTGTAAATGCGTATTTTTCGCTTATAAATAACAACTTCAAAAAACTGATAGTATTTATACGCATTAGAATAATCAATCTTTGCCTCTTTTAATGTGACGGATCAAATAGTTGGGTCCAATACCCCAATCCCGTGACCATTCTTTGGCTAACATGTTTTGACGATTGATTTGACATCTATAGACCTTTTAGAAAAAATTTAGAAACCATGCCCCTCGAGATTTTGCTGGCAATTTATACCAACATCCTCTATCAGATGGCCGCCAATTTGAATTTGAAACAAGAGCTGTCACTGCAAGATGACAATGCCCCCGACACCGCTTTGATTTTAAATTATGGCCAATCTATGTTCAAGGTCAAGGTCATCCAGGGGTCAAGGTCACCAAAGTATGTGCCTACAGAAAGGTAATGTACCAAGGAATGTTGTGGTAAAGTATGAAGCGAATATGTTAAGTAATAAGGAAGTTATGGCCAATGTTAAAGTTTTTGGACGGAATGACGGACGGACGGACAGACAGACGGACAGACAGACGGACAGACGGACGGACGGAAGGACAAGTCAAATTTATTATGCCTCCCTATCGGGGGCATAAAAATAACTTTAAATTGATTATATTTGAACCAGATCACTTACAATCAAGAGTAAATACATTATTCACACTGAATCAAATATGAGGAATCCTATTCTGACATAAGTTTGATTGATTCGGTCGGCACAATCCCTTCAGCCAATCAAAACATGGTCAGTCATAAAAAGCGCACATGCACTCATTCGGAGGATGTGAAAGCTTCGGTCTTTTTCGTTAAAATATTACCAACTTCCAGCATTAATATCTCGACGACTACGCCTGATTATTAAAGATGTGTCGATTGTTAGAAAGTTTAAATCACATTCTTTAAAGAAAGAGTTTTGTTTATGAAATTTAACGATGGATTTTTGAAATATTCTGCCTCAAATATGGTATTCCGTAACGATAAAGATCGAGTAAGTACCCTCGATGAAAAAATGAAAGTGGGGCTATGACGTCATGCCGACTGATCTTATGCTAGAATGTCGTTTTGACCAAAATATCAATGACGGAAGCCATGTGATGGAGTGAACAGAAACATAAAATGGCACCCTGGCAATTCACTGTTCATGATAACAAGGTGTAGGCCTATCTATCTTTAGAAATTTCAACTACATGATATGAATACAAACTTCTGAAACGGTGAAAAGTTGTCACGTTATCTAATCTGAATCGGAGTTTTCAGTATCACTGTTTTCGGTAGAATCAGATTCGGATGAATTATCTCCCCTTTCTCATCATTTAATCCGTTATCATCCGATTCACACTCGCTTTCATAAGCTTCCTCGAGTGCAGGCAGGGTAACCGGAAGAGCAAGATGTGCATAGCGGACAGGGCGACAGCGGCAACTCACCAACTCCAATCCATGTCCAAGTGGAGACAGATGCTGCTTCACGGCAGGGTGGCGCACGAGATACTATTAGGCCAAGTAGTTTGCACGCAGCACATGTTGGCAGAGGATATCTCCATCAGGAGAAAGTCGCTTAAATGACTTATTTTTCATGGTCTTCCACTTAGTGGCACGAGCCTTAGCCATAGAGGGACTTTTCTTATCCCAATAGACCACTTCTTTTGTAAACTGAAAGATTCCATCTATCGCTTCTCCCTCCATGATGAGATTTACTCCGCACTGGCCGAGCTGCTGTCTCGCTAAGGGCTCTCATTGTCACATTGTCATATAGGGATATCTAACCCTTGCCATAGAAACAGGAGTTTGCATCACAACCGGTCATACAAGGAAACTGCACAATACAGTCTGCCATCTCGTCAGCAACCAGTCCACTACAAGAGATCGTATCTTGTTTTCTCTTAATGCAAAGCATACCAGGTAGCTGATGTGAGAGGAATGCAGCCGTTACATATGCATCAGTATCAGCTACATCAATTACATCAGGGTCATTACAACCTGACTCCCGCAGCACTGCGTACATTGAGAATAATGTGGTATCCGCCTCTGATTGATCAAAGCTGTAGTCATCCATTGGTTGCTGGGTTGGCAGATTGGTACAGCAGATACCAATGGAGTAAACAATCTCTTTATCAACTGTCTGTGCTGCGAGAGTAATGACCCTGCCGTGAAGCAGCATTCATCTCCACTCAGACATCCATGGATGGGAGATGGCGGGTGGCTGCTGTCGCCCTATCCGCTATGCACGTCCTGCTCTTCCGGTTACCCTGCCTGCACTGGAGGATGCTTATGAAAGCGAGTGTGAATCGGATGACGACGGATCAAATGATCTGCAGGAGGCGATAATTCATCGAAATCTGATTCTACCGAATACAGTGATACTGAAAACTCCGATTCAGATTAGATAACATTACAACTTTTCACTGTTTCAAAAGTTTGTTTTCATATCATGTACATTGTAGTTGCAATTTGTAAATATAGATACAACTTGTTATCATGAACAATGAATTGCCGGGGTGTCATTTTACGTTTCGGTTCAATCCATCACATGGCTTCCATCGTTGATATTTTCGTCAAAATGACATTCTAGCATCAAACTTATGTCAGAACAGGATTCCCAATATTTGATTCTGTGTGAATAATGTATTTACACTTGATTGTAAGTGATCTGGTTCAAATATAATCAATTTAAAGTTATTTTTTCAAATTCGAATTGGCGGCCATCTGGTAGAGGATTTTGGTCAAAAATGCGTTTAGAGTAGAATAAATGTCAGAGTCGGATTTATAATGATAGATTCAGTCAGAAAAGTATATTTACACATTATTTCAGGATATTTACTTGGAAAGATATCTAAATTTTAATTTTCAATGTCACTTTGGCGGCCATCTTGAAAATTTTGGTCAAAACAACATTTAAGTGTTCAACTAAAGTCAGAAATGAATTTCTTGTGATAGATTCACTATGAAAAGTATATTTACAGTTGATTGTAGATGATATTGTTCAAAAGTAATCATTTTAAAGTTACTTTTTCAAATTTGCGTTGGCGGCCATCTTGTAAATTTTGGTCAAAAAGACGTCTAAACATGAAATTAATGTCAGAATCGGATTCTCCATGAAAGATTCAGTCAGAAAAGATTATTTACACTTGATTTTAGGCTATTTACTTCAAAAGTTATTTAAGTTTTATTTTTTCAACATTACACTGGCGGCCATCTTGAAAATTTTGGTCAAAACAACATTTTAGTGTAAAACTAATGTCAGAAACGGATTTCTCGTGATAAATTCAGTCTGAAAAGTGTATTTACACTTGGTTGTAGGTGATCTGGTTCAAAAGTTAGTTTTTCAATATGGCGGCGGCGGCCATTTTGGATTTGGCCCTGTAGCAAAAAACGCCAGCAAAATCTCGAGGGGCATGGTTTCTAAATTGTTTCTAAAAGGTCTATAGATGTCAAATCAATCGTCGAAACATGTTAGCCAAAGAATGGTCACGGGATTGGGGTACTGGACCCAACTAAAATATACAAAAACAAGGGCCGTCAGAGACGGACAATGCTCCCCGAATAAGGCATTGTCACAATAAATGTATGCCATGGAGAGCACTTTATTGTCAAGGGCATCTGATTTGCTACTCAAATATGAAATTTCATCAAATTCTGACCATTACACTAGGAGAAATTAGAGAAAAACTATATTTCACCATAAGTCCCCTTTTCCCATGACAAGGCCTCAAATCCAAAAACGGGGAAAAGTACATCGGCATTTTGTCACAGGGAGTTCACATGGTAAGTTTCATTTGATTTGGCCCAAGGGTTATGGAGATATTGCTTCGGACGGACGGACGGACGGACGGACGGATGGACGGACGGACGGATGGACGGACGGAATGACGGACGGACAGGACGGACGGACGGACGGACAGACGAAGCGGCGACTATATGCTCTCCCTTCGGGGAGCATAAAAAACTTCAAGATGATGTTGCATGTTTCTAACCCTTTCCCTAACAAGATCTGTTTTTGACGTCCGGAGACTTAAGAAAACATTGAGGCAAAAGACGAAAATGCAGATAATGAGCATTTTCTCAGTTTGCCTCAACTTTTTTAAATATTTTCTTCGTTTATATCTATTTGGTCCTCTGCTGCAGCTTTCGAATGGGAGAACCCTGAAAATATATGATTTGGGAAAGGATAAAGAGAACATATAATAGAGGTGATCTGAGAATGGTAAGCAGTTAAGTTCTTAACGATAAATTCTATAGAACATGCATCAAGAGAGAATCCTTTTAAATATTTAATACACGGATTAGACTTGAGGTACATATTTCAGAAGATAGATTTATGTTTCCGGTGTGTGATTAAATCGTCTACTGACTATCGTAAGATTTCCGCTTTTTGACTCTCAAAAATGTATATCATCCCGATCTGACAGTTCGAAATCCACATAGAGCTCTTTGCTCACTGTTCAAAACATAGTCTAATCAGGTTTTCACTAAAATGCAACACTTTTTGCAATGTGCTCAATTTTCAAAAGATGTTACCAACTGTTAACGTTTCTACAAACACACATACAGAGCAGAGATTTCGTTTTTCAACAGAAGACGCACAATTTTGAAATTGGCATTTAACAATTTAAATAACTGTAAACTGTCTGTGTTCATTACAGCAATACAATGACCATCTTCACACCGTACAACCGGACGAGAGTCAGCGAAGACAGATTAGGTAACTGGTATCAAGTAAACGGCAGGTCAACTTAATTTATTCTTATAAATAAAAGAAAGGGTATTTGGTATTCTATAGTTAATAAATGTATGTGTTCAGAGCTTTCAGAGAATAACTCTTTACACTTATCCCTCGAAAATAAGGCCACAGTCGTTGATTATTTTTGGAGGTTTCCCACAAAAAGTTATGAAATTTGACTTGTTTGTTTCTTTGTTGTTGTTGCTGTTTTTTTCTTTTTTTTTTTGCCATGCATCCTTTCTCCATAGTGACGATTCTCCAAATCTTCATTTTATACACATAAAGCTAATTAGCGACTCTCGTATGACGCGATCTACGCAATATTGAGTATTTGAATGATGCACATATTTCCAGCATTTTGTTATTATGAATTTGAAGACGGCATGAATTCTAAAAACGCCGAACGACTCGCCCAGATGAAGAAATAGGGAGGGGATCAAGAAGCGAGTGGCATTGAGGCGTTGGAGGAATAAGTCACGAAAAAGCATGAAAAATCCCGGATTCTATTGGAAGATTTATGGCAAGTATGCATGTTACAATTTTTTATGGTCTTCCCCTGGAGACGTTTTTCTAGGACGCCCTTGACCGGGCCTATCTCCCAGCACAAAAGCTTATATAGCTTACTCAAATGGTTACCTATGCTTAGAGAAACGCTCAATATTCTAAAAAAATCATTATCGTTCCGCCACGTAACAACACAGTAGTGATAATTCGCACCTCTAATGAAAGTCCAGGGCGTATTCCTATAGCGTCACAGACAACCCTTTGGTCGCATTTTTCTTATTGGTTTAACCCATTTGTGCCTAGCGTCCACTTAAGACGACACTGGACTTTATCTGTTAGTAGGTGCTTACGTATATGTTTATCTCTGGTTCTCATCATTTGTTTGTATTGATTATCCATCGATAAGCAGGGGAATGCTGATCCAAGTGCTCATTAGCAATAAAAGTATCAGTAAAAGTGAATATTATAAGAGAAGTGAGTGATTTTGCCGAGAATAAAAAAAGACTTAAAAATGAGTAGGGCAAAATGCATGTTTATTTCCGTTATCTTTTTATATTTCTTGCTTCATTATTATTCTGTAATGTTTCTTATCTGTAGGTAACTGCAGATACAATTTCAAGAGAAAAATAACATGTTTTCATAGTTTTATAGAAGAATATAATTTTGTCCACTAAAGTGGACGCTAGGACTGAGAGGGTGCCTGTAAATTATTTGTATAGTTACAACATATTTTTAATTTAATGCAGAAATTATACAGTAAACATGGTTATTTCTAGGCTGAAAGATGAAGGAAGCTATATCAGCCCAATTGTTACCTTGACCTTTGTGACCCAAAAACAATAGGGCACCTCCTTGGGTCATGGACAAGAACTGAGTAAATTTTCAAAATCCTAGGTCAGCCGGTTCTTGGCTTAGAGCGCGGAAATGAATTTCAAACAAAGTCAAATTGTGACCTTAACCTTTGACCTTTGTGACACAAAAACAATAGGCACCTCCTTGGGTCACGGGCAACAACTGTGTTAAGTTTCATGGTCCAAGGTCAATCGGTTCTTGACTTAGAGCACGGGCACGGATTTTAAACAAGGTCCAATTGTGACCTTGACCTTTGACCTTCGTGGCCCAAAAACATTAGGTACCTTTTTGGGTCATGGGCAACAACTGGGTCAAATTTCATGACCCTAGGTCAAATGGTTCTTGAGTTAGAGCACGGAAACAAAAAAAGTATACGGATGGATGGATGGACCAATGGACGGACAGACAAACAGACTTGGTGAAACCAATATACACCCTCTACTTCATAGGTGGGGATATAATAAACAGATTGTGCTCGTATAATTGCAAATTTCAAGATGGAAACTATAGATTTAGGTGGAAAATATAAGTTAACTTAACATGTACCCATTCGTGCCTAGCGTCCACTTTAGTGGACAAAAATGTTTTTGTACAAAATCATACTTTTCCATTGAAATTTCACAAAATTAAAGCCAAACTTGTTGTTTTCACATGGTTTTCATTGTCTTCTCTGATATTTTTCCTAAAATAAAAATTCAGGCATAAATGGGTTAAGATGAGTATGTTCACATCAAATATGCTATGGAATCATAGTCCGTATACTTGAATGCCATGTCGGACACAAACACCGGAAATGCACACCATGAATGTTAGACGCAGGTGATATCGGCATAGAATGCATTCGTTTGTGTTCTTAGTGATAGTTAATTGTGTAAACGTTTGATTTTCTGTCAGAACAAACATATTTCGGTTACTACAGATATTTAGACATTGTTGCTAAAATATGTAGGCCCTATGTTAAATTTCTGTCGACGTCGACAATCGCTAATATTTCCGTTTTGTCTTCTACAGCAACTCCGTAAAATCGAATCTGTCGAGAGAGGCAACATTTGTTGGACTCCATGTCGTCCGTCTCTCAGGACCCACAGTTCATTTATTATTTTGAATTTAGGCTTCAGATTTCAAAGAAATATCTTTGGATGACTCGGCTTGAATTGCATATTAATTAAAGTAGCAGATATGAAGAGCTATGCGAAATATTCGAGAACAAAGTCAAATTCCATAACTTGTTATGGGAAACCTCCGGAATAATCAATAGCTGTGAGGGATTCATGGATAGAAGCTATGAACACTTGCACGCGTATTTATCAACTATAGAATACCATAGATCCTTTCGTTTATTTATAAGAATAAATGAACTTGACCTACGGTTTGCCTGATATCAGATACCTAATCTGTCTTCTACTCTCGTCTGTCTTCGCCGCAACCGGTTGTACGGTGTGATCTTTATACCGTATTACTGTATGTTGGACAAACAGCGATTCTTTCGAAAGCGATTAACCAAATAGCTACTCTTTTATGAACCTCATAAGAATTTATAGCTAGTCTTAAATTGGTTGTCACTACAGCGTACATAAGGGGATTCCTGTTTTGATTAAACACTTAAGCTGTATGGCCGTTTTATTACACGTCATCACCTAAATTATATGTATTTCTGGAAATGAAAATAATAACGGTAATAAACAATACTTATCAATGCGATTACTATTCTATGGCTTTGTGCAACACTCAAAATGGTTGCAGTTACAATACTTTGAGTCAATGTTGAATGTATTATACATTAAAATGGTGAATTTGATATGCAGCGAGTATTATGTTCGCAACCTGTTTCAGGATTTCGTCACTTTTCAACGAAACCTCGTAACTGCAGCTTGTTGTTCGTCGCTTTTCAACAAAAAACCTCGTAACTGTAGCTTAACCTAAACTACAGTTACGAGGTTTTCGTTGAAAAGCATCGATTTGCCACCATTTTCCGTGACATTAGCTCCCTGGACATACAATGCCGACACGATACAAATCCTTGTAAAATGCATCACGAAGAAAAGAAATGATATATTTCAATTTTCTCTGAAATATCTAGGCTGTATTTGTGCATTTAATTACGATCTGCCGTATTAAATCATTCGGTAAACATTAAAATGGAGGAATATTGAAGGTTGCTCATTGAGTCTCCTATAGTTTTAATCAATTCTACGATTAACGAGATGTGAAAACCTATTTTCAACCACACTTTTATAATCAGAAACGAAATAAAATGGTTTTACATGTGGCTTCTATGCACTCTAATTTTATGTTTATTTCTTTCATTTCTATTACGTCAGCATACATGTAAAGAGCTGTTAATGAAAGAAATGTTATACTTTCCCAGACGCGCAAAATACACGTAATGTGGATTCATAATACATCGGATTTTTATCGAGCGGCGTCGTTACGTATCCGAACCTATTCGGGCGTGGACGTAAACATTCGGCAGTGGAAAGTAATGAACAAGTTTGGTTAAGATTGATCAATATTTATGGGTGCTAGAGCGGTAACACCAAAATGTGGACAGACGGACGGACAGACGGACGATGAGTGACCACAATAGCTCACCTTGAGCACTTAGTGATCAGGTGAGCTAATAACAGCACGTTGGGTGGTCATAACAATGATTTGTTGGTTAAAAAAGGTTAACAGCCTTAAAGATAGATTCTAGCCATATGCACAAGACGTTATGTTTCTTATCTAGAAATGAGCCGGAATCCGGAAAAAAGACTTTTACAGCATTTTATACCTTTATATATCAAGATGAACCTATACCAAAATGATGTCTGATCTGGACCAATACTGATTTTTTTTTGTCGTTGCGACAGGCCTCCGTCCGTCCCTGTAGACGATGGATTGCGCGTCTTTGAAGTTGAACAGCGTCTGCAATGACTGTACAGTCCAATCCTCGATTGGAAGTCTCTAGAGCAGTTACGGCAGATGAAAGTTGAGTTGTCTCCTCTGTCCTTGTCCGATGATTTACGCCTTTGTCTGGGAGTCTCTGCTCGCCTATACTCTGATTGTTTTGTCCCTGATTTGATAGCTTGTCTCTACTGGCTTCTCTTTGATGCTGTATCTTCCCAGATTCCGATGGCGAACCCAGATGATGCGAGGTCCCGTTTGTATGAGTCCTTATATCTGAGGCATGGACGCCCGACTGGACGGGAGCCAGTCTCCAGCTGCCTGTAGAGAAGGTCCTTTGCATGGTGTCAACGGTCAGGGAAAAAGTCTGAGAAAAATTTTTTTTTCAAGGTCACGATATTGTCAGGGAATTTTGGAATCGGTCAGGGAATTTTACAGTTTAAGCAAAAGTCACGGAAAAGTCAGGGAATTTTGAAATAATTGGTGTATGAATGAGGTTAGTTTGTGTTTTTTGTCCATTTTGGCATGCATCTAATTTCAAAACCCACACTCAGCAGTATAGGTTAAGTTCATAAAAAATACATTATGTATGTAAATAGTCGTACAGTTGCAGTTAATAAAGTTAGAGGTGGAAAGGGTTGGCTGTAGGGGTGGAGGAGGCCAACATTTTTATACGCCCTAAGGGTCGTATTATGTTATGGCCTCGGTCGTCCGTCTGTCTGTCCGTCCGTCTGTCTGTCCGTTAGCAATTTCTTGTGTGCGCAACTCCTCCTTCAGTTTTGATCGGAATTTGATCAAACTTGCCACAATGAATCTCCATGGTGTCTAGTTGTGCACACCGCTTACGGAATTCAGATAACTCTTTTCGTTCTTGAATTATCTGCCCTTGAATTAAAAAAAATGCCCATCTTACTGACATGCCCCTCTCGGGCGTATATGCGCCGCTCTGCGAAGCTCTTGTCATAAATTCATGTGCAAAATACCGTGAACATAAGTCAGGGAAATTTGACTTTAGTCAGGGAAAAGTCGGGGAATTTTGCTTTGCTCAAACTGTGGACACCCTGCTTTGGTATACGTCCATCACCCATTCGTCTTGCATGACCTAGCCACCTCAGTCTGCGTTCTGAGAGCATTGCCTGGGTGATGACTGTCCTTGTAGTAGTAAGGACTTCCTGATCCTGACTTCCCAAGAAATGTTTAGTAGTCTGCGGAGGCATCTCATGTGGAAAGCGTTCAGCTTGGACTCTTGTCTGGTGTATGTTGTCCATGTCTCACTGTCTTAGAGGAGAGTGCTAATAACGCATGCTTGGTAGACTCTGAGCTTGGTGTTTAAAGGCAGGTTCTTATTTTCCCATATCTTTTTATTTGTTTAGTCTAGCCACCACAGTCGCTGCTTTACCTATTCAGCTGTTTAACTCTGTGTCAAGGGATAAGTTGTCAGAAATGTTTGAGCCTAGGTATTTGAAGTGGTTCACTATAGCAAGTTCATAGTCATTGTTGGTTATGTTTGGTGGAATCTCGACATTATGTGCCATCGCTTCTGTTTTCTTAATGCTGATGGCTAGAACAAAGTCACTGCATGCCTTGGAAAGGCTGTCTAGTAGGTGCTGGAGGTAATGGAGGTATGGCTTGCTAGAGCAGTATCGTCAGCAAATAGTAATTCTCTAATTAGGATGCGGATTGTCTTTGTCTTTGCCCGAAGTCGCACTATGTTAAAGAGCTTACCATCATGTCTGGTGTGGATGTAGACACCATCAGTTTAAGGCATGAGAAAGGAGAAGGGAGATGAAAATTCCAAAAAGCGTCGGAGCAAGTACACATCCTTGCTTGACACCACTCTGAATCCTGAAAGGTTCTGAGTTTTCGCCATCGAAACTGACCGTACCAAGCATGTCTGTATGAAATGAATTGATGATGCTCAGAAGTGTGGGTGGACATCCGATCCTCCCCAAGAGTTTGAAGAGGCCACTGCGACTAACGAGATCCAACGTTTTAGTGAAGTCGACAAAGGCAATGAAGATTGGTTAGTGTTGCTCTCTGCATTTTTCCTTGAGCTGTCTGACGGAGAAACTCATATATCGTCGTTGTAAATGCAAACCTCGTTTCTCGTTTTCGAAAAATTTTAAAGGGGAAGGAAAAAAGTGTAATAACTTTTTCCCAAACTGATAGGTTTTACTTGAAACTTGGACATAATGTTCACAGATAATGTGTCATTAATACTGATCAGTAAAATTACCTCAAAACCTGCGAGAATCTTCTTAACTGGACACAGAAGATTTTACTTTGAAAATTGCGACAATCGACATACGAGGTTTTGCATTTACACCGACGATATATGGTGGGTCATCCGGATCTAAAACCACACTTTAGATCAGGATATGCACCCTCTGCAATTGTTTTTGAGTCTGGCCAGAACTACCCGAGCAAAAACCTTGCCCACAATGCTGAGGAGGGAGATACCACGATAGTTGTTGCAGTCAATTCTGTCCCCTTTGTTCTTATACAAGGTCACAATCTTGGCATCTCGCATGTCTTGAGGAAGTGTGCCTTCTTACCAACATAAGCAAAGGAAGTCATGGAGGTGGGGTAGAAAAAATATTTTCCTTTCTTGAGGACTTCTGGGGGAATTGCATCTGCCACTGGAGACTTTCCGCTCTTGAGAGTGTTGATGGCCTTCTCAATTTCTGTCTCAGTTGGTATCGCTTCTAAGCCAAACCTGGTTTCACTAGATGGGATGCATTCTATCGCTTCCTCAGTGACTCGGCTTTCTGTAGAGTAAAGATCCAAGTAATGCTCTAGCCATCGCCCAATCTACTTTGGCTTGTCAGTGATAATGGTCCCATCTTTGGATTTGAGTGGAGCAGTCTTCTTTATAGCTGGTCCAGTGACTCAGTTATAAATTAGAGATCAATGTCGATATTGATCAGACTGCGTGCATATTTCTCTAATTTAGTATTTTCCCTACAATATTTCAAAGTTGTTGCAAAATAACTTGTTTGTCAACATGTTTTGATTTTCGTTGATATGGAAGGGACCAGATTTTAAATTGGACTCAAGCAGGAGCTCCACTTATCAAATTTCGCGTTAACAAGTGCCTTCTATAGTTCTTAAATATAGGCGTAAGGCATCAAGCAAACTGTATGTTGTTGTAATTCGCTTAAGAGTTTTGAGTTATGCATTTCCCACGTTGTGACGATTTTGACGATAACGGCTTTAAAAATGTGGAAAATGAAGGAATTGCTTTTGACACACATTTTATTCAAACAATTGTCACTCCATAAGTAGGGTTTACCCGAAAGAAACAAAGAATTCCATGGCGAATTTCGAAATGTCAGATCAGAATGATTAACATTTTCAAATGAAAAAAGAGAAATTTAAGATAGTCAGTAGACGATATAATTCCACGAAGAAAACATAAATCTATCTTCTTGTACACGTTACCTTGCGTAAAATCGCCGGATGTAGCATTTAAGGGGAGTCTTTTTTGAAAGCAATGTGTTTTTTGGGACCTGTTACTCTCTTTAAACAAAGCACATTATCTCTTCATTCTATTACGATAAAATGATACTCTGTTCTCATGGAGTCATTTCACGTCCAATCTCGGGGCCTTGTGGGATTTTTGTATCCAATCATTAGGTGTGAAAAGCAAAACATTTGAAAAATCTGATACAAATTTTCATTGGCTGACGCTTCAAATTACCGGCTTCAGCCAAAAATAGAAGCAACGTAATGTATACGTAATCATATAAGATAAAACTGGATTATTTTGATTTGATAATTCCAATATTACCGGCTTCAGCCAAAAATAGAAGCGACGTAATGTACACGTAATGATCATACAAGATAAAACTGAATGATTTTGATTCGATAATTCAAATAACGTGCTATAATTAGATTATGACGACAAAATAGGCTGTTGGTGTATCAAAAACGGCAGGGGTCATATTTGATGGTTTAATCAATATACCTCGGAGAATAGGAACCTGTAGGTCTACCTTTGTATGTTCAATGTTCTCTTACAAGTGCAACTACATGTCGTTGATTTTCAACGAAAATCTCGTAACTGCAGCTGTTTTTGTTGAAAAGCAGCGATGTACGATATCGTCTCCCAGGAGACACAATAGACAGATCCACAGAATCTGGACAGAATCAGAAAGGGGGACAAATTTCTTAGATTTCAGAAGGCTGAAGGTTTATTTTTACCTAGATTTAATTCCACACTGACAACATTTATAAATCTGTCTTCTTGTACATGTTACCTTTAGTAAAATCGGCGGATTAAACAGTTATATGGATTCTTAAAAAAAAAAAAAAAAAAAAAAAAAAAAAAAAAAAAAAAAAAAAAAAAAACAGGGTCCGTTTCAAAACATATCGAATATATGTGTTCAATGTTTTCTTTACTTTTATGTTGAATATTTTAAAAAAAAATACTCAAACAGCAAAAATATACCGTTCCAATTTCAAAGCTGATATAGCCTTCAAAATTTACGTATATAGATATAGGATTTTCGTACAAATAATAGCGAATATATTGAGACAACAGGACAAACAATATGACCATGATGACCCTAAGTGTAAAAAAGGTAAAAACCTGCATTTCTGTCAAATTCAAAGGCAGATAACTTTATCCAAGATCTTATGGTAGCCAGCATCATGTTCAAGTTTCGCATCGATTACTCAATACTTGTAGTTGTTAATACAAAATCGAAAACAGCCAATTTGTCAAATTCAAGGGCATAAAACTCATTTCTCCCTGGTCCATTAAGACTGAAAATCACACTCATCCGAACACTTACGATTACCAAAATTGTGGCCAAGAAATATCATGATTGGTCAATATTTGTAGATGCTAGAATGTGAAGTCAAAATAGCTATTTTAACGGTGAATGGCACATAACTCCGGACTTCTTGGTCTGATCTGACCAAAAATCAAACTCACCCGAGAACTTATAGTCATACATGTTTGACAAAGTTTGGTCAAGATTGGTAAAATATTTGTGGATGATAGAGTGTTCACAACAAATTGTGGACAGACGAACGGACGACGGACAAAAAGCGATCACAATACCTCATCTGGAGCTCTTCGTGCTAAGATGAGCTAAAAAGGTAGTTATTGGCATTCTTTTCACCGGCCTTATTGTTTTCCAAAGCATGTTCTACAGTAAGGACGTCAAAGCAATGTCTTGTTTGAGAAAATAGTTCTAAGTTTAGAACTATCAGTAATTGTTCTGGGGTTTAATCGCTCCTCTGACCGTTTAAATATTGCTGCAAAAGAACTCATAACTGCAGCTTAAACAAGCTACAGATACGAGGTATTTGTTGAAAAGCGATGATATATTACAAGAAATGTTCGTTCCAGTAGACATCCTTTGTTTAAATAGTAGCGGCATAAAGCCTTTCAAATATGATGCATGTGAAATTTGACTGCTTCCTTGTCACGTTTTACTTTTGAAATATTATAAAGAAGTGGTAGTCATTCAACATCTATTTGTTCAAAATATTTAATCCGTTATACTAAATGATGACAACATTTTACAACATATGTGAAACCTAACATCAGAAGAAGAAAAACGAGGGTTATCGGGATTTCATCTCCCTCTTTTTACTTAATGTTTTCAATGGTTTTATGTAGAGATTGCATGCAACTCCTTGTCGTTTGAGAAAAGGTAAAACAGGGCTGACGGAAATTAACACGCAAAATCTGAATTGTTTCGTTGCCATACAAAAAACCCCTTTGTCCTTAAGGTAAGTTTGGACTCGGTGGTTACTTTTTATCCGCCCAGTGATTTTTTTATGTGTACATATGTTGTAAAGTAACATTTCCTGAACAAAATATAAAAGAATCGGAGTAAGTTTCCCGACTCGTTCCCGTGTCAGAGTTATCTGCCCTTGACTAGTAATAATTATTCTGAATGGATAATTTCAAATGTTGTATCAATTTAGAGACTTAACATATGCACAAATGTGCTGAAATGATTGAAAGAAATATTTTAAAACCATTTTCTAGGAAAAATTATGGGAAAATTTTAAAAAATCACAACTTTTTTCAATTCGCCAAAACATTACCCAATGAATTTTTTTTTGGTTTTGGATATTTTGAAGATAATACCAAGAGCTATTTTTACACAAAAACTCGGCACATCTTTCCACGCAAATAAAAAAAGATATTTGACTTTATCTTACCCCATCCACCCTGTTTTCGCCTAATTATGACAAAAATATCTATATTTAAAAACATTTCTAAAATCTGGCAGATGTTTACATTTAGAACAATAAAATACTTCATTTGACATTCACCATCACAAAAAAGGAATGTTTCACTTCAAAGATTTGATGAAAATTGAAGCATGGGCATTTGGTGCTCAGAATAAACACAAAATTTGTAAGTCACGTGGTCGCTCTCCAAACTTACCTTAATCTCAAAAACCTAATTCGTGGAATCAGCAAAAGGAATCGGGGAAAAAGCCCACAGCTTCCTATTCTTGGTTGTGTTAATGTCAGAACAATCACAAAGTTTATATGAAATATTTTCATTTTCCTTCTTTATGGCGTTTTTATTATGAGAAAATGAATGGCTGCATGGAATTACACAACGAACTAGATTAAATCAAGAATGTTAATGATCGGTTGATAATCGGTTGTCGTATTGAAGCAGTTTCAAAGATTCGTGGAATCAAAAGATGGTACACTGAAAATTAGCAAAATCGTCGGATTTAAGGCATTCCATTCATCATCAGATAACAAACACTTCGTGAAAGTTATCCGTAGTCAGTTTCAGTTGTCACGGATGACGCCCGAAGTTGCACCAAGTGTTAGGTATCTAGTGATGGATGTGATTGCTTAAAAAGAAAATAGTATTTGTCATCATACCGGAGTAAACACAAATGCCTACTCTTGGTGTTGAATAAGTACATGTACGGTGCTTTACTTAGTCGTTCTTTCTTTAATTTACTTCTCAAGACATGGGCCAAATTCAAAATTATTTTTAAAATTCTATCTTCCCATCACTGCTAAGATCAAGCGGTGGAGTACATATCGAGCTCGGTCGGCGTGGGTGATGGGGAGTGACCGGGGATTCCTACCCGCATTAGAGATTGGGAAGAAGTCATTTGGTCTGGTTTGGGGGAATAAATGCGATTCAGTTGCAGTAGGAAGACAACATTGATTGGAATAAAAACATGTTCGCTGGGAAAAACAGAGACCACGGACCGGAATTCTTGCAAACAATTAATTTTTAAATAGTAATGAGGCCGTTGATAAATTGAAATATTCATGATGTACTTGGTGATCAACAAAAACGGTAGAATGTCTATTAATCGAATCTGAAAAATATGGACGAGTCGAACTTTGGATGTTTTGAGGTAATATGAAGCTCCTTACGACTTGAAAATAAAACATTTGAACTGTAATTTGATATGCATGTCGTCGGTCTTACCGAAAAACCTCGTAACTCCAGCTTTTCTCAAGCTTTAGCTACGAGGTTTTGCAGTGACACCGACGGTGCATATTTAAGATCGCCACTTCATTCGATCGTCTAGTTTCGCCGAGGGCTCTATACTCTGCTTTTAATGTCAAGGTACAATGACAATGCGTTTTTAAAGTACAATATATAATTCGATTTTCATCAAAAAACCCTGTTGTGTGTACTACTATTTGGAATCTTCTCGACGAGATAATTCAAATTAGTACCCACACCGTATGGTAAATAAACAAATTTAGAATGTCTTCATCCCTTCATAACTGTTGCTCTTGAATAAGTCTTCTTACGAGAGAAAGTTTATTTTAAAGAATCCTTATTTATTGTGTCTGTTTATTATCGAGATTATTTTTATTTCAAGAAACACATAATTTAGGCGATGACGCGTAGTAAAACAGTCATACAGATTATATGTTTAATCAAAAGAGAAATCCCCTTACGTACGCTGGTGTGACAACCAATTTTCAGCTAGCTATAAATTCTTATCATGGTAATAGAATACTTAAAAAAAGAGTTGTCGCTGTTTAATATGTTCTTTTGGCCTTTTCTTACGATAGATAAAATGGTAACGAAGTGGCCATTCGTCAGTTACCTTACGTGTTAGAATAATTGACATTTTTTAACCAACCAGTTCAGAAAATGCTCTCAAATGTACAACCCCATCGCCTACTGATTCCAGAAATCCCAAGATTTTGTGGATCGCAAGCTTTCTGGTCTAAAGGCACGAGGTAAAAGAAGTATATAAAATCTCATCCTAATTAAAGACCACTGGGACCACTGATGTTATCTCATTACAATTAAGATCAGACAGAACAAATGAGAAGCTACGAGTCAGACGAGTAGGCCTACCGTGTACATAGTTTTATATACTTTCAGGATGTACATGTATATAGCATGTATATGGAAATGTATACCTCAAAACAAAGCTTTTCTCGGAACTGGCATAAATTGAATCTGTCACACTCTTGAAATCTGTAACTCCCCTGGGTATAAACTTATTATTCCGCCTTCACATAGACGTAAAACTGTTGACAGACTACCCATCACAATAGGTCTCAGACGCTAGAACATCGCGTGCTGATATGCTGATTTACATATTGTCGAACCTTTGTATCCTATACACTAGAAAAGAATAAATCTTTTGAATGACGAAAGTGAGTACTATTTTCAAAAGCCTCAATTACTATCGAAGTCAAAACCAGGGGGCGTACTCACCAACAATTCTTATTCGTTATTTATATCCAAATTACAAGGTATTTTTATAATAAAACTGGTTGATGAATACCACTACAGATCTTATTTTGGAAAGGGTAAAAGAATTGAATACTTCGAAAAGGTGTAACGCGGAATGTTACATGTACATTAACACAAGGGCACGTACAAAATTTAGACACTTTGTATGTCGAAAACTTATCATTAAATTCCTTTATTGCTTTCGAAGAGAGTTGGAAGCAATAAAACGAGGATAAGAATCCAATTTGGTGACGCTTTCCTGACGCTTTCGTGAACTGTGTGTGATACTGTAACACGATTTGTTTTCGTTTAAAAATACTTCTTTGAAGATACTTCTTTTCGAACTTTAATTTATTTTGCCATTCAATTACGTTTGCCAATGTTTGGTCGGTCGCTTTTATTTCAGATTCGAATGTTAGTAGATTTATGCATATCTAAATGTTTCATACATTGTTCTGTTAATAAGTCATGATTTTCTATTTAATTTCTTTATTTCAAGTTAAACACCATGTTTCGTGATGTTTCATTACGAGAGAATACCGGTATTAGGGATAACAATTAAGATCAGATAATGATATTCTCAACCCATTACCACACAATGACTCTTTTTGACTCCCTACACGATCATGGCTTTGGAAAACATTGTGAAAAATGAAGAAATTGCTTGCGACAAGCCATTTCTTCATTTACCACAATGTTTTCGACATTAAAAGACCAAAAAATTCAAAATTTATTCACTTGAAATTGTCGTCTGTATCATCTTTGAATTTGGACTAGTCTAAAATTTTGTTGTTTGGTAATGGGTTAATGCCTCTTCATAAAAAAAACTAGTCTATATTGTATTTAAAATCGGTATATATGTTAGAACTACATATAGTTATGTATCTCTTTCATTTATATTCACTTGTTTAATCAAGAACCGTATCCACCAAACAGGATGTCTGGAATAACTTTACAATCATGCAACATTCAATGTGATTGGTATACGTCTCGTCCAATCAGATGACTTGTTGTGTAATTTCAAACTTACAGTAGAATCAAGACCGGGTGATACGACCCAGGTCGCAATAGTCTACATTTTAAAATACAACCAAAACACAGCAGATGTAACCTTTCAATTAGTGTTTGATCTATATATGTAGGTCTAGTCTAAAGGCATCAAAGATACAAAGCAGACCAATAAATTCTGCATGCAGAACCAAAATTCCTCTTTATGTCTATTTATTTTCCCCGATCAACCATAGCATTTGAAGGCCTTTTAGATTGCTAGTTTTTATACCCCTAAGGAAAACGGGGAAATACAGTTTTTCTCCTACCCTCCCAATATCTGTGATCTAGTTTACAGAGTATCTGTTTTCAATGATATTTCCCTTGACCTATGCAAGACTGCAGCATCGTTGAATTTAGATGATCTTGAAATATTGTTATTCCGGAAAGAGTTAAACAGGGAGATTTTTTATAATCAAATGCCGATACATAGCAAGGGATCTACATTCTTAGATAAAATTACAAGACATCTAGGGAAAAATAAAAATTCAGTTTTCTGAAATATGAGCCTTTTTGTCTCTCTTCTGTTTTTTTGCCAAGATCTTGTTTACTTTTGAAATTAATCCAATGACGTTAACATAATTATTTACAAAAGAGTAAGGTTATAATGCAGATTTATCATTTCCAAAACAAAACCTGGTTTGATGATCCCTTCAAATGATAGTTTAGAAACATTAGAAATTTAATTTTGCTACTGCTTATCAATCTTTCTGAAATATTCTTGGGCTTCCACGATGTATTTCGTCCATAAACCGTTACTATTTGGTAAAGAGTTTAATGTTTAATGTCCAGGTTCTGCTGTTCTGTCTATTTATTTCTCCTAGCGTACATTGCTACCTTTCAACAAAATCCTCGTAACTGCAGCTTATTTTAAGCTGCAGTTAAGAGGTTTTTGTTGAAAAAAAAAACGACGACTTGTAGTTGCACTTGTAAGAGAACATTGAACATACAAAAGTAGACCTAAAGGTTGCAAAAAGACCTTGCCTTCAAAAGGAATCTCATAAAATGCTTAATCCGTCGATTTTACGCAAGGTAACGTGTACAAGAGGATAGATTTATGTTTCCTGTGTGGAATTAAATCGTCTACTGACTATCTTAAGTTTCCCGTTTTTACTCTTAAAAATGTAAATCATTCTGATCTGACAGTTCGAAATCCACGTGGAGGTCTTTGTTTTTCTCGGGAAAACATTATTTAAGGAGTGACAACTGTTTGAAATGTTTGCACAGAATGTACGTGGAATCAACCCCAAAATTCTACTTTTTAAGGTCAATTAAAAACAAACATATCTATGTATTTACGATTGTAGTTAGAGTTCGGTACACACAAAACCACTTGCTTTGCATTTGCATCGCTTTGTATTAAACTGTGCTTTAGAACAATAACATGTAATAAGCTCCAAAATCATACCATGCGCAGGTTTAATTTTTGTCTTATACACAGATGTGTAACAGTTCTTTGAAAGAAATCCTTTTCCAACCAAACAGAGCTGGGACCGGAAGGATTGTGTGTGGAATGATATCATTGTTCCAAACAATGGATGATCTTGTGCAGGCTTGACCATTTCTTTGCAAGCTGCCTTTGTCGGTGACAAACTTTCAGATTATGCATCTTCTTCTCTCACCAGTTTCAGTAATGAACATCGAACAATTGGTCAGGCACATTTGACATCACCTCTAAAATAGAATCAGCAAATCAGTGTCCAAAAGGTCGTTGTGTCCCTAGCTCCTCGCTGATAAGCATATTTACAGTTTAATATCATTTTTGTATCAACATTTTCTTGTCTACAGCCGACTTGACTGGTAGTAATGTTAACGACAGTAAAGTTGGCATGAATAGGTTAGCGACTGACGTATTGTCATCAATGTGGCAGACAATAGCTTCCTTTTTTCGCTGGCGAAGTAACCTTGTTTCACTTTTTAATACTCCTTTAATATCACAAGAGCCGTCAGAGACGGACAATGCTCCCCGAATAAGGCATTGTCACAATAAATATATGCCATGCAGAGCTAATATAAAGCTAACAAATGTTAAGCCCCCTTTTTGCATGACATATTTTGTATACGCAAATTTTAAATAGTTTATTGTCAAGGGCATCTGATTTGCTACTCAAATATGAAATTTCATCAAATTCAGACCATTAGACCACGAGAAATTAGAGAAAAACTGAATTTAACCTTAAGTCCCCTTTTCCCATGACGAGGCCTCAAATCCAAAAACCGGGAAAAGTACATCGGCATTTTGTCCTAGGGAGTTCACATGGTAAGTTTCATTTGATTTGGCCCAAGGGTTATGGAGAAATCGCTTCGGACGGACGGACGGACGGAATGACGGACGGACAGGACGGACGGACGGACGGACAAAGCGGCGACTATATGCTCTCCCTTCGGGGAGCATAATAACGACCAAACACCAACTATACTTCGGTATAGCCATGTAACTTCGCAAATACAACAGGAATATAATATAAGCATAATTCTGCAAGACCAGAACAACTCTTGGTCGTTTTTGTTTTTGACAATGACTGCAATATAGCCATGGCATTAACAACCGCCACAGAATGAGAAATTCTCAATCTTTCAGTTTCGTTTGCACTTAGGCGATCGGATACTACATTAGGATTGTCTTCAATTTACTTTTCTCGTTGATGTGATGCATCTTCCCATCGGAATAGAACAATGACCTAGGAACAGTAGAAAAGTTAGCACAAATAAGCATACTTGAAAAGAAACCATGTTTTTCAGTTCTATTACTTTGTCTTGTGGGGTTTTCTTAACCTTTTTTCAAATACGTTTCCAGACAAGCAAACCTGCTTTAGGTAAAGTGTCCCAACACTGGGCTATTTCTTCCAAGAGCATGTCTGAGATAAAAGATCTTCTGTTGTCCGATTTCTTCTAGCTGCAAAATATCCTTCTTAATATCTGCAGGCCTGACGGCCCATTATATCAAGTTGATAATGTCTTCACCTTCATAAAAAGGATTTATATACCTGGTTTCTTTGTGTATACTTGCTGCTTGCCTAGCTGAAGCTGAATTTTTCAGTTCATTGTGAGTATCAGGATATGATGATACTGTTATCTATTATTTTGTAGTTATTTTTCAATCCCGTCATCTCTGAGGCGACGAGGAAAAAGCTATTATAAACATACATGTTCATTTTCAGTTATTCCTACGAGCCCTCCAATTACTTTTATCCATCTGTTTGTTCGCTCAAGGGCATGGTCAGCTCCAAGTGAACTAAATGCAGTTGGGTCAATTTACAACCCAATCCGCTGACTGAAATTTGGACCACAAAACAGGGTCATCAGTTGTAAACCTTTCCATCTCCGATAGTGCAACATTCTGCATAATTGAGACGATCTAGGACAAAAACGTATTTTGTGAAACTATCTATTGATGCAAAACGCAGGTTCCAGTCACATGTTCAATCAGCTCATACCTGTTGGAGCATACAAAGAACCATTCTTCATATAGGGTTGAGCGGCCCGGTGCACATTTTTTTAAAATCATTTATTTTTTTGTCTATTACGGATATCATAACCACTCGACTCGGTACTATTCAGAACTATTTCTAATAGAGCATCCTTAAAAGATTGCTTTAAGTTACTTGAGCACGAATCACGTTCAAGAAAACGAAAAGCTGCTAAAAAGCAGAAGTGTTGCACAATGTGCTTGTATGCCTCGTTTTACAAGGGTCTCGTCGATAATCTGTCTGATTGTAGTTTGTCTATACATGTCTGATTGTAGCCTGATCGATTCTAACAATATAAGCCTATATAGTTCTCAGCATTGCAATTTCAATACATGTATATAACTCCCCTGTACGCAGGAGAATGTTGGTAATGTAAAATATCCTTCCGCATAAGTTGGCAACATGAACGGAAATTTCTCTTGTTATAGATGATTCTACATAAGCTCTAATATCTTCAAAAGCTCATGAAACAACTATAGGTTTGTTGCCTGCTACATAACTAAATGTCAACCCATTTATCTTATTTGTGGGCACCTCCTTGACATATTGAGGCGACATCTCGGGTATGCTTACTTCTTTAGTGCGCTTTCAATTTCAATGTAAACATCGGTGATCACTTTCATATGAGTACAGGTCTGCAACCGAGATCTTATGAAGTTAAGAAACTCAGCAGACTGTCTACATTCTGTATCATTTTAGGCAGGCTTAACTCTTTCCTAAACAGGACCCGGTTTTGACGTCCCTAATTATTGGAAAGGCTTGGGAAAACATTGAGGCAAAAGAAGAAAATGCTGATTATCAGCATTTTCTCCTTTTGCCTCAATATTTTCTTGGCTTTATTTTTCACAAATTTTAACGTTTTATCGTCCATTTTGTCGTCTGCAGGGATTTTCAAATTGGACCATCCTAAAATTTTACCGTTTGGGAAAGGTTAAGGTCACAAGAATCTACACACTCTAGACGTGTGTCTATATTCATTGGTGTCACATTTGTCAACAGTGTATTTCAATCGACCACTAGAGGCATCATCTTTTAACCCAGGGAATGAGCGTGTATCTTTTCCCTCTCCTTGACACTAGAAGCAAAGTTTTTTACAAAACTGACCTGTTGACTGTCGAGTGGCAAAAAGTTTAGATTTTACATCACATAAGTTTGCTTTGTTTTGGAGTAGCTGTTTCTAACCTTTTCAGATTACTCTTGCTGGCTGCCGGTAGCATTCTTTGTGCCATGTACTACTGTTCTCTTTAATTAAAGCATCTATATCAACGTGGTTTATCCAATTTAAAAGCTCAACATAACTTGATATGATGGAAATGTTGAAGAAAGCTTAGAAAAGGGAAAATGCTGGTTAACAGTATTTCCTTTTTCTTCAATATTTACTCGCAACCTTTATGAATGTGTGTCCAATAGCGCCACTGTTTGATGGATTAAATACTAACGCCTGTAAACATTCTTACAGCCTGTCTAAATTTTGATATTAAAATAACTTAGTCTTCTTAGATCCGAAAGTTAGTGACAAGACGCCAAACTAGATTTGTGTTTATTTGGAGGATTCTTTAGATATTTGCCTACATGTATAAGTTAACATTAATAGTCTGTGATTACTTTGAATACTAGAAGTTGACGTTTGGGAAAGGGATTAGGGACACGTCCATAACTATAACATAACTACAAGCTATCACTGAATTTAATGGGAATTACTATAAACCGAAAAATATTACGATTGTCATAAATGGATTCCTAAAAGAAATCAACCAAAGAGATACCATTCTCACACGAATCCGGATTTTTGAAGCATCAGCTTAAAAGAAGTCACGTTTATTCATATGTGACACATTATGCTGTAAAGGACCTTCTGGAAAATCTATAAAACACATTTTGAGAAATGAATATGGCTAAACTGACGTCAACCTGATGTCGCATTTGAAATTTGAACCCATAATGGTTTCGATCCTAGCACAGATTGACGGGGGTCGATGTTTTCGCTTCCTACAAGGTCCCTATTAGTGTGACGGGTTACATATGTAGAAACAATCACCCATCAGAGTGATTTAAATCCACAAACGCAAACAGACGCCGTAAGAAGTATTCCTAGTATGTAGCATCTTCTAACCTATCAATTTGAATCTCCTATTGTACGTGTGTTTATGGATCTTTTTGAACAAGCTAATCTACACAACGTCTAGATATGATTTTTTATAAATGATATTGTATAATTTAATACAACCAAACTAACAAAACATTGAACTTTTTATTCCCAAAAAGCATCGCGTTTTTTATTCTTTTCCAATGACATTGGACGAAAAACATCTATCCTTACTTGCTAATTTGTGCTATTTGGAACTACAAATACGCCTTTATGAACTACAAAGGAACTTATTAGCAAATGTTTCCTCTCGATTTACTCTATCTATGCAATCTATTGTCTCGGAAATCAGCCGAATAGCCAATATCAATAGCCAGTACTTCTGCTAATTTTCTAAGTAAATGAAGCCTTCATTGTTATCTCCAGAAGTGTTTGATTTGACAGAAAGCGCGTACTCAAACTCGCCTCTCACTCCTTACAAATAATTGTCGAACTGGTTTAGTACTTTTCAATACGTGATAGAAATCGCGATGTTTGTACTTATTCGGTTTATTTACTTTCGCACAATAAGGGATGTATTGTTGTTACATTAGATCTTTTTGATACTTATTTAGATTATTGGCTTATCGATAATGCACAAGTGGGCTTGAGGAATACAATACTTGGACTTGACACTGAGGGGGTATGGGTTCAAATCTATCGTTGTGACGAGGATTTTTCTCATAAAAACGTGTTTATCTTTACTCAGGTGTATTAATGGGTACATCTGAGAGTTTAAAGTAAAATATCACCGCCTTTCTTCGAAATTGTTTTGGGTTTAGATTAAAGAGGAAAATTATGAGGTATGTCAAATTGTAAATGTATACTATGGAGGATATTTAATTATAAGAGTGTGAAATGTAATTAAAACAACGCTTTATTTTGGGATCACCAGGAGCAGCGGTGTTAAAAATAATAATATTTCGTATCTAATTTTCTTGGCCCAAATTTAGGAACGCGTTACGTATATTTATCATCACTGACCCAAACTTGACAACTTATCTAAAGAAGAGAAGAACTATCTATTGGAAGGAAAGACGAAATGACTGTAACCTATTGAATAACAAAGTATTATTACTACCGGCAATTGATTTGTTACTAGACTATTTGACGCGTCAGGAAGATAAATAGTATACTTGTAACAGTTTCTTGTCAGAGGAATAGATCCATTTCCACATCAAAGATTCAATTACCTATATTTGAGACCAAATGAAAGTTTCGATTTCTTTAACGCGACCTAGATCCTTATATTTTGTCGGACATTTAAATATTCATTATATAATTCTATTCACATTCTGAGAATCATTGTTACAACATTGGTCGATACTTCTTGTCACATTGTTTTAAATTTATAGCAAGTTAATAAGTATTTAGTCCATAAATACTAAAAGCTATTTATAGAGGGCTCCTGTTATCGTGACTGATTCCCGAAATGTCCAACATCTATATGTAGTCAATTCAGGGTAATGATATTATTTAACTCAATGCTGCATGTGTTAGATCTCTGCAATACAAGGGTTCTACCTCCACTTTGTTCCTTACGTTTCCGTTCGTCAGGAACAAACTGGAGGTAAAACCATTGGCTTGCGAAAATGCATTTGTTACAACTTCAAAGTTAAAGTTGGGGGTTTAAAGTCCGTATATCTTGGAGTAGACCTTACAGACTTTACACTTTAACCCACGATCATCGAGTTTCAAGCCAGCTGTTAACACACGGCGCCTACGGCTAGCCACAGCGCATTGGCTTTTACTTTTACGCGTCCCCATTTATACACCTGGGTGTGGAGGAGCAACGTGGGGCTAATTTTTTTCTCAGGAAAAATTCCATGGCACCGGTAGGATTTGAACCCAGGACTCTTCGATCCCGAAGCCCGCGTCTTACCACTAGACCACAGCGCCCCAACCTATCGCGATATTTGGGCAAAACCACCACATTTGTGATAATACTATGAAACCAAAATGTTCACAATATCCAATTTTGATTTATACGTCACATTCGTTATTAATTTCTAACGTTTAATAGGCTTTTATTGTGGACCGTTTCATAGCTTATTTTAACCCTTTCCCAAACGACAAAATTTTAATGTGATCCACTTCAAAAACTGCCACAGATGAAAAAATGGAAGTTATTAAAGGTAGAATTTGTGTAAAATATGGCATAGAAAATATTGAGACAAAAGGAGAAACTGCTGATTATCAGCAGTTTCTTCTTTTGTTTCAATGTTTTCCAAAGCATTTTCTAATAGGGACGTCAAAACCAGGTCTTGTGTGGGAAAGGGTTAAATTGTATAAGTATACGTGCAAAGACGTGCCGTAATTATACAAAATAAAAGGATCATTCACGTTAGTCGTATTTACAATATACCATTGTCAAACATATGGAATAGATGTTGGTACTGTGAAATGTGTTTCCTGGTCTAAATTGTATTCGAATTGACTCCAGACATTATTATTTGAATTTATTCACTTTTGTCCTTAAAGATTGAAAAATATCAGAAAAAGATAATATTATTCTCATGGTTTAAAACCAATGGCATTATTCGATTTGTTTACAAATATCCAAAACACCATGGAGTTGTGCTATATATCAAAAAAGCAATCTAACAAAATGTCAGAAACTAGACAATGTGATTCTTTTACGAACGAACTGTATCGGATTGTTTTCCAGATCGGCAAGGCATTAAACTTCACGATAGTAGCATATGTAACGCTACGCAAAGTATACGAGAATCATTCTCTTCAATCGACAAAAGTACAGAATGACCAGGATAAAGAAAAATGAAAAAAGTGAAAGGATAGACGTAGCTATAATGTATTTTTTTTATGTCCTGTTCATGTGTACTTCACTAAAAATCTAATAACTCTTGTAATACTCTAACTACAGGATTGGTCACAAACAATGTTGTGTACATCACACGGCCACATCGTGTCCATAATATTGCTACACTTACGACTGATTACTTTTTGGCGTGCTTTGGTCGTGATGTACAATTGTATTTGTGGACAGAGCTTTAGAAGACTCAAGTACTAGTAGATGGGATGCCTCCAATGTTCCAGATTATGTTATATCGTCGGTGTAAATGCAAAACCTCGTATGCCGATTTGTGCGATTTTCGAAGATCAAACTTTTGTGCCCAATTAAAGACAGTCTTGCAGGTTTTGAAATAGTTTTACTGATCAGCATTAATGACAAATCAAATGTTCAAATTTCAAGTAAAACAATTTAGTTTGAGAAAAGTAATTACACTTTTTGCGCTCCCCATTAAAATATTTCAGAAACGAGATACGAGGTTTTGCATTTACAACGACGATATGTAAAATAAGGTGTATTCCAAAGAAGTTTTTCTTTGATCAATAGGACTTTACAATCAGTCAAAAGAAGAACATTTATTTGTTCATGGACGATATTCCGACCTGCTTTAAGCTTCGATTACTTCCTCATCAACACAATTTTGAGACCTGAGGATTCGACCCACTACGCGAATGGATATATTAAAACATTTTTGCTGATAATATAAGTGTCTAAACATGATATACATGTATACTTACACTATTTCATATAAGAGGCATGTCTTACGATGGAATTGTGTATCCTTAAGCATTGAAATTTTAGGCTCACGAAAAGGCTAAAATTTGAAAGATTGAAAAAGCTTAAAAACAACATAGCGTATTTCAAACCCATACCATGACAAGAAACATGAACGGACTAAGCGGTCATTATGAGAATATGACAATATTTATAATACAAGAAACCGATTTGAAATATAAATTATTCATTCAGTCACATTTTTGTACATTTACAAATATTTGGCTCAAAATTCTGATTTTAAACGTTTTCTTTACAAACAAAAGAGACCGCTAATTTACCGGAAGTAATTTCTGACACGTCAGTCAAACCGGAAACGCGTTTTTTTCAATTTTCTTTGTGGA
Source organism: Fragum sueziense (assembly GCA_963680895.1). Taxonomy (NCBI): domain Eukaryota; kingdom Metazoa; phylum Mollusca; class Bivalvia; order Cardiida; family Cardiidae; genus Fragum; species Fragum sueziense. The sequence goes on along the minus strand of OY804592.1, from coordinate 77,161,399 downwards.
GAGCTTCGTAAGGGAGGTCATTACATGCCAAAACTGTATTGGACTTTAAAAAAGCAATTTAAACCTTAATAAGGCTGAGAAATGAAACAAAATTGTTTCATGTTGTTCTTGTGTATTAACATGCACGTTATCTAAATACGAAATGTGTTACCAGTTTAAATAATGTCAGTTGTTACTGAAGGTTCATTTCAGCATGATATTACAAATAAGTCAGAATTGGGGAGTTAATCAATAGATCACAAAAGCAATCTAGCAAACTGTCAAAATCTAGACATGGTGCTTCTTTAACTCAATAGCTTATCTCCCAAAACAACACATATTCGGCCTGTATTTACACATGATTATTAATTTTACTCTTCTACAAAGATACTATTCTATAGGATAGATACAATTAGGAAAACAGCCACTCTCCTTTACAAATGAATTGTGCCATACTAGTGATATTAAACTTCAATGCTACTTACCCAATAAATCGCTCATTTATTTTCATTAAAACTGTTTGTTTCAACTACCTATCAAATAGAATTAAATTTTATCATAAGAATAGTTTTAAGAACATATTTTCATATTATGACGAGAATTATTAAGTTAAACAAGGGCCGTCAGAGACGGACAATGCTCCCCGAATAAGGCATTGTCACAATAAATGTATGCCATGGAGAGCACTTTATTGTCAAGGGCATCTGATTTGCTACTCAAATATGAAATTTCATCAAATTCTGACCATTAGACTAGGAGAAATTAGAGAAAAACTATATTTCACCATAAGTCCCCTTTTCCCATGACAAGGCCTCAAATCCAAAAACGGGGAAAAGTACATCGGCATTTTGTCACAGGGAGTTCACATGGTAAGTTTCATTTGATTTGGCCCAAGGGTTATGGAGATATTGCTTCGGACGGACGGACGGACGGAATGACGGACGGACGGACAGGACGGACGGACGGACGGACAGACGAAGCGGCGACTATATGCTCTCCCTTCGGGGAGCATAAAAATACACTAATTGAAATAGTAGATATATTGATCGTGTACATCATAAAGCAATTTGGTATAATTCCATTCAAATTCCAAAAACGAAAATCTAATTGATAAGTTTCAGGGTCATAAGACCTTATTCAACATAATACTAAATCTAATTAATGAAGTTAGTTTTGGATTTTCGTTTTCGACTATGATGGCAAAATTTGAAACACGCCTTCAACGACGAGTATATATCAATTGGAACATGACCTCTGGTCCATTGTTAAACTAAAAAGTGGCGTGGAAAAGGTAACAAAGGAATGTTGTATAGAAACTGCTTGTAATATTTGTTGCAAAGAACAGAAATATATAAACGAATATAATGTGAAGATTATAGGTATGCGATAATCTTTCCATAGAGACGAATTGAGATAGTATGCAGAGTAACACCATATATCAAGTTATAATATCAAACCATCTTGCCATAGACTACAAACTAATCTAAACAAGTCTCCCATACTTCCTAATTTTCCAATTCGTTATTTGGATAAAAAGGAACAGTCATATATATAATTGGTGAGAGATATTAAGGGACCTAAGATTAATGGTTTTCTGCCACAAGTTATACAAACAAGAAGAAATAATCTCCTAAACAAAGTGAGCCATTCAGTGAATGGTCATACGAACACGTTACTTTTTTTGGTGGCGTAACCAGAAAAAGAGGCTAGAGTTGGAGACATATTTTTTGAAATCTAATTCAAATTTCCAAACTATTCACATATAACAATAACAATAAACATGGAAATATACAAAACAAAACCGTTAGATTTGCGACTATTGCATCTGGAGAGAACCTTATTTATACACGATGGTGCACATTTTGTTCCAGTTTCTTGGTCTTATTTATATAAGCTGGGAGGTTTTTATGGTGTTTGTCTTACGAGATATATCTAATTAAGGGACAATGTTCCAGTAATCTATTTATTTTCCCTATAAAAAAAAAATTCAATTATACTTTTTCTGTCGAAAGTACGACTTATTACCAGCTGAAAAATGAAATAAAAATGGATGATCATCGATCTTGTTTGGAGTTTATCGGCAATCGTATGATATACCCCTACAGGTAAAAAGGGACACGTTCTTGTCCCTTTCAAAGGTCACGAAAATACTCATAACATGCTGAATGAACTTTACTTAATCTTGTAAACGGCTTTGAATTCATGTTTTATATTTATCAAAAACAGAAAATCTAAAATATGTGATGTAAAGAATACGTTAATGTATAACACAGCATATTCACACATTCAATTAGTTCAACGAAGCAAAATCGTTTTATGTCAAAATTTGCATTTTTTGTAAAATAGTTCTAAGTTCTACATAATAGAATTTGACAAAACTCGCTCGGTGTATTAAACAATATGGCCTGGTTATAATTCAATAAGAAAATATATAGGTCATCGTACTTGTTACTGAATTACAGCATTTTTTTCATTTGCATATGAATAAAATGACGCAAAACAGTGGGAAGTGCAAATCAATTTACAACTGTCTGGGTCTAAATCATTTATTTCCATCTTGATAAAGCAGTTCCACATAACAAATACGCTCTTAAGTCGAAAAATGTTGACATGACTTAGTGTCGAAAATCTGGTTGTGAAAGATACATATATGGTGCGAAACATTAAAGTCTCTACAGTAAAGACCGAGCGTTCCGACAAACTGGAGCATTGTCGTCCGATTGAGTTATAAACTTTTTGCACTAGCATTTTCCATCCCTTAATAGTCTTTTTATAACGATACATTGCTCCAAGACAGTTTGGAAATGTCACTTCAGTGACGTCACTATAGAGACTAAGAACACTAATGTATTTTATATAGACATTGTGTATTAAAGCAATCTAATTATTACAATATAGCCGGGATCTGGAAAATGTCCTTATAGCACTTGTGGCCATCAACAATCAATGTTTATATGCAGATTGATCAGGGTCCATGTCGATCAGTTATAGTAAGTTATGACAGGCAATGGAGGTATCACCTTAAAATGCAACACAGATCGGTTCCAAGAAAGCGGTCTTTGGATTTTTATCTTTGTTTTTTTTTTTTCTTGGTAATATTTTGTAAAGCAATAAAGCGATTCATTGATAAGCTTTTAAGATGAGAAATATCATAAATATAAATATGCTATTCCTTGTTACGTCTTGGTTATTGACCATTTTTTCCATTCAGGCTCTACTTAAAATGTCTGCAACGAAGCAACCTAGTCGCGAGTTGGAACTTAGCCGTTTTAGACAATCTTATTCAATACCCATACTGTCTTATGAATTGTTCATTCTGATTAATGGACAGTGCCTTAGAAATGTTGAATTGCTAGTCTTAGATGTCACATATCAAATGACTAGGTCGATGGAACAAGTCTTTAGATGCTAGACGTTGAAGTATCCATTGTAGACGAGCCGATGTCTAATAAGTGGTACTACCAAGAGTCGTATGAATAAAAATAGCTTAGATGTATTGTGGATCACTTCGCATTCGAGGTTCCATGAAGTATATTGCATTCATTCACTAGAAACCAAATACAAAACCATCTTATTATAATTATGTTCTATGTATATGATATGTTATGAAAGACACAAAGTCGGCTTATAAAGGCACTATTTGTCTCTTTGCAACATATTTACATTGAACTAGTAAATAACGATACACCAATAGAACCAGTAGGTTCCCCGTTATGTAAATCAGTATATCAGCACGCGAGGTTCAAGCGTCTGAGACCCATCGTGATGGGTAACCTGTCAACAGTTTTACGTCTATGTGAAGGCGGAATAATAAGTTTATGCCCAGGGGATTTCTAGATTCCAGCATTAGAGTTTCGTTAAAAATCGTTTTCCAAAACAAGAAATTGTCTTTATGTCCTTGAAAAAAAAAGAAAAAAAAAACTTCTTAAATATATAACGAAATTGGACTTTTTTTTCAGGACTCTATTTGGACTCAAGGATGAAAAATAACCTTGTCAGCTTATACTCTGCTAGAACCTTTTGGTGCCGCTCGGCTTGTTCAAAGTAGGCTAAGGTAGACCAACAAACTCTTAAAAGGTGACATCCAACTTTCAAATATAATGTGGGGTACGATCGGACACCCTTTGGAAGTATGAAGTTTAGTGTAATTAGTAAAAGACATTTACGTTATTTGTAAAAGCTAACATAAGTAACTTCTCCGCACAGTGTGGTTTAAGCGAAAAAATCACTGTCCAGGATATTATGATCTCATTTGAATTTATTGCAGAACGACAATTGGTTGTCGCCATAACGTGCATAAGTGGTTTTCTATTTTGATCAAAATACTTTGGTTGTATGGCTGTTTAACTGCGTCCCATCATCCAAATTATATGTACTTTTGGCAACAGAAATAGTCATAGTAATCAGAAAATATACCAATAATTAATCCATGACTGATATATTCTATAGCGGTTTCGGCAAGAGAAAAATAGTTTGAATAACGTTTGAATATATACCAATTTATTCTACCACGAAAAAGCTTACATTAAAATCTGTATAAATTTGTGTGCGTTCCTTTCACAGGGCAAACAACTTTGCATATTACGTTTGTCAAAACAATACTGACTTATTCTTGTGAAGCAAAACTAAGTGCTATGTTGCTACGGAAAGTTCTGCAATTACTACTTCGTCAAAAACGGCAAACTATTTCCTCTTGGCATAACCGGAATCTCAAACCTGCGACCTCGATCAAATTAATACTTAGACAAGGGGTATTCGATATCAAAAAGCCCTAATTCTAGTCTAATAGAAACTCGAATAAATAGAGAAACAAAATATTTGATGAAAACTATAGTATAGAGCCACAAAGATAGCGCTTTTCCCCTATATCCGAATATTGGCACTAATTTCCTCGACGACGATGACCCAGCATTTATCAGATGACAATAAGTGAACATATTAATACTGACAGGCCATAGTTGGCTTTGACAGATTTACTGTCACGGAATCTGCTCCACGAAGCTATTTACCGTAATTATTTTAGTATATTCGTAAGCCTTGGTGGCTTTTACATACTTGAAAACAATCGAAAAGTCTATTTCACATAGACTATTGTAACTACACATGTACTTGTAATTTTACAAATCTTGTGATCAAATTATTAATTCTGAAGCCTTGTAAATATATGGACATTAATCCAAACTTAAGTAATACATGTAGTAGTTTTTGCTCATTACTTTCGAAACATTTTTCAGCTATTTCGAGGAATGTGGAATGTATACTTAAAGTGGAATTGTTTTATTTTTTCGTGTATCTGTTTACATCTCGTAAGCCGAAAGATGTTAAAAATAAAGAATAATTTGTCATTTATGAATCGACGCTTCCAGTGAGAGCTTCGCCTATATTCAAAACCGCCGCATAAACCACTCAGTTGTAAATCATAGTCTGATTTAGAATGGCTATGATGTTTTCGCCACAATTCATCATGTTCTTTCTAAAACAGTACCTAGCACGTGATAATAGCCTGAACGTTTGGTTAAATTGAGTTTAGAACTGTATTTAGTCAAATTATCTCAAATGGTGGATAAAGCCCTATATCAATTATCTAAAAAATATCACCGAAGAAGGCATTCCGGCAAAACGTCGGGTTACGAAATAAAAATTCGTCGGTGTTATAGCAAAACCTTTTCTTGTAACTCCAGATAAAATCAAGATGGGTTTATAAGGTCTACTTACTTACGAAAAAGGTGTTGGTGTTTTTTTTTTTTTTTTTCTTTTTTTTTTACTTTTTTAAAAATAGACCAGAAGAGGGAATTGGAAGAAAACTTTCAATTTGGGATTTCATTTCTTTATAATATTGAATTTCAAAAACGAAACCTCACATAGAAGCAATTAAATTCGACATGTCTTATTGTTGAAAGGCTTTATGTCGTTGCATGACGTATAATGTCTAAAGAATATTTCTTGGAATATATTACAGCTGTCAAAAGCGGCGATTATACTTTTAAGAACATTTGCTGAGATTTTGAAATTCAATATTTCATTCCCCATTTAAAGCAATTGAATATGTGGGTCAAGTCAAAATGAACAACGAAGAGTAACACTGCATTTAACGACATGTTCTAAAGGTGCTTTATCCTAATTATAAACGGAGCCATTTTTGCGCGACCAAGCTAGCTTATGTGATATAAACCATTGAAATTGTTTTTATACCGAACAAAGTCTAAGCCTCTTTGTTTTCTACGTCATAATCATCATCATCATCATCATCATCATCATCATCATCATCATCATCATCATCATCATGTAATGATGTGATTTCAATCTTGACTGTTAAAAAGACCAAATAAGTTGTTCATAATTATTGCTTTTTAGAGAAAAAAAGTCCACTGAAGGTTGCATTTACACAGTCAACTGAGAAGAAACATCATTAAAGAGACATTCCAAAGATATATTCTCGTGAATTTTACTTTTATTTTCGTTTGAAAGAGCATATTCTCTTCTGGCAATTTTAAAAAAATTCAAGCAAAAATATTGCGCTGTTTACGAGGAATATATTTTATCTTCAAATTTAATAATTGTTGTAAACTACAGTTGTAAATGGAATGTGTCAATTTTGTCTCGATTTAAAAAAACGGTTTTATTGGGGGGGGGGGGGGGGAGGTGTCGGTTGCCTATAGGCAGCAATTTGAAAAACGCCTGATAACATTGTAACGCATCAGAAACACCAATCACGAAACCATACTTAGAAAAGGAATGGGAATGCAATTCTTGAAAAGTCTTTAAATATTTTTTATTCAATTTTAAAGCCAGTTTACTTATTGGTGAATATAGATTTATGTTTCCTGTGTGGGATTTAATCGTCCACTGACTATCTTAAGTTTCCCGTTTTTGACTCTAGAGCACATAAATAATCATAGTCTGACATTTCGAAATCCGCTTGGGACTGATGGTGTTCTATGGAAGTATTCTAGTATTAAATTTCTCAATCAAATTTTATGTTAAAATCATACCAGATAATCAAATTCACAGTATGTTTCAAAAAAGAATAGTTGGGCCTAAATTCTATAAACAATATCGTAAGTTCTATAAACACTGTCTGGCCATGTGCTCTTAAGCGATATATTCTGATCGTTACTATCAATCGTAACACAGACTAAAATGCTATTATAGATTGAAAGTGCAGTGACAAGACATGACCACTTCTTAAGACTTCCAAAATGTTTGACAAAAAAGCGTTGCATTTTTCTCGATTCACATATCAGTTTTCAACAACCACATCCAACAAGGTGGTATATTCTGTTTCTTTTCGAGAGACAGGGCGGAGCCTGATAAACGGTTCATTCCATTTAAGCTTGGGAGAAACAGCCTTCTCGCTTAGCGGTACATCGTCGGTATTGTTGCAAAACATTACAACTACAGCGTGAATCAATCTGTAGTTACGAGGTTTAATGACAACACATTTAACAATCGCGCATTCTTTCAATTTCGAAATATGTTCATGCTCGTGCCGCACGCTTTTCTCTTATATCTACCAATGTATCGAGAAGTAAACTCATCGAATAACCTCTTTACTTAGCCATACCCTTTCAGGTGAATAAAAACGGAATATATTACCATAATGCCGCATATGCTATTTTTTAATTGTGTTGCGATACAATCATTTTTGGACGGTTTCATACAATCATACAAAAGTTTGCACGACAAAATATATTTCGATTTGAAATTTTACATTTATAATGAGTCATAGGCATGTTTATTTTTTATATAAAAGAATAGACAAAACACGTGCCATTTCGATACGAAGAATGCAAACTTGTTTATTTAATTCTTTTATTTGCAACTTACCCTGTCTTAAAATTTGGAAATTCTATGATCGAATATCTAGGCTATATTTCAGCATTTAATTACAACATGTCGCATTAAATCAGTCGGTTTACATAAAAACGGAGGAATATTGGAGTTGTTTATTGCAGCGAGTATAGTTTTAATCCATTTCACTATTAACAAGATTTCAAGATATATTTCAACTACGCCTAAGACTATAACTAGTTAACAAATGATTGTTCGGGGGCGTAGATGTTGCAGTGGTAACACGCTGGACTTGATTGAAACAATGGGATCGCTGGTTCGATCCCCCGCCTCTCCAGTCTTTCTGATGAAACTTTAAACCGAGGTTCTTTCGCCATATAAGTTTATCTGTTGAGTGGGAAGTAAAACTCAAATCAATCCAATCCAAACGATTGTTCATGTCTTTACTGTACAGTCGTATTTTGTTGTGTTTTTTTTTTTTGTTCCGTGGAATACTTATGGGTCAATTTCAAAAAGTGTGCACTTTTCTGTGATTTCTACATGAAAAGGTTACTTTTGAGTTTTGTGATTCGGCTTTTTTTCGTATACATAGTTACTGTTAGTCTTAGAATATTTATCCGTAGCAAAATAGCGTATTTTTTCAGATAAAGTGAAATTGGTGCTCATATGTCTGAAAAAATCACCAAAATTGCCTGTGACTTCGCCGTACCTTTGACTTTCACAAGCAAATACAGAAAAACTACTAAACTTTCTCATATGAAAATTACATGATTGAATTAAATGAGCCAAAAATTAGTAAAAGCAGTATCCAATGAGACTAGATAGGAAGTAATATAAGATTTATGAGCTGAAAATATGTTGTATATTTCGCCGCGTCAGTGGCGTAACGGTAACATGTTTTGCCAGATTTTATTCAACTGAACAGACAAATTTGAAAAATAACTACTGCTTCCTAAAACGACATTTTTATAAAAACATGCGACAGCAGCGGATCTAATGCTAGTAGTTAAATGCTGTCTCTAGGAGCAAAACAGTAGATGAGATTGACGCCGTACTTTTTTATCATGTCATTGGTGTAACGCAGTTTTACATAATACATGAACGTTGAATTTGAATGAGATTTGGAGGTTTTGAAAGTCATGTAAACTCCTGGTCTATGAAGTCATCAAATTAAGAGATATCTTTCATTACTTTGAGTATCACTGGATAAAATAAGAATACGTCAGTGGTGTAACGGTCAGTGGAGTAACGATAAATATGTAACACAAATGGTATTTTGGGGCATTTGATACGTGGGGAGTAAAGAATTTGTATGTGATATTTAAAGGTAACTATATAAGGAATACAGGCAACAAAAAACATTTGGAAAATATACAAATTGCAGCGTGAATATAACATAAATAGCTATTTTTGTTACACCATTGACTATATTTCGTTACACCATTGACAATATTGCTCAGAACAGTATTTTACGAAAGCATTTTTAGAAGGTACTTCCTTTGTGATGGCAATTTATCTCAATGCCATTCTGAAGAAATGATATAATGCTTTTGCAAGATAAAATTGTACAAAATCATTACAAAACAAGGGTTTAGTTAAAACCGTTACACCACTGACATAGTTTAAAGATGTCAGTGGTGTAACTGGTGTTACTGTTGAAAACTATTTTTGATTAAGAGGTTAATTTTGGAAATTTTGTCATCCGGGGATTTCAATATTAACAAAAAATATTCTATAACTAAAATTCAAGTTCTTGGTATGAATACATATCATCAATGTGCACAGTATGGTCGTTTTGATCTTTCTATGATGCCCTTTTTTCTACGTTACACCACTGACATGTGAAAGTTATCATTTTTTCCTATTTTTTCAAAGAAATTGCTTGAATATCATCTGCTTATTATTTGAAACATATTCTTAAAGGTTATTAGCAACAAATAAAGTATAGAGAAAGATAAAATTAACTTGTTCGTTTTTATCTTTACCGCCACTGAAAAGTGCATATTTTTTGAAAATGACCCTTATAACGTGTCTGGTACAGGCACCACTGTTTACCGAACAATTGGAATAGCCGAGTGTCTAAGATGCAAATTGCCCAATACGTTGTGCAATTCAAAGCTTACGATTGTATGTTTTCATAAAGCTATCCTTTTTTGTCGTTTTTCATGACTTCTTTTTTGCGCACTTAACAAATAGTATTTCTAATTAATGACTAATCAAAGCAAGATAATTGGGTATATTTTTTTTTAAAATGATAACGCTTGAAGAATCTGTAAATACTCTTAACGTATGACGAAGTTATGTGTATTGAAACAATCTACCTTATTGTTTGTAAACAGCCAACGTACGAGAAAAACATACATGTAATTATCCAGTCTTTCCATCAAAGTTTCGTAGTCAAAAGATGATTTCCCATTTTCAATGATCAGGTCAATCTATTTTAGCATTGCAAATGGGAAATCGTGTATTATGTATTTTGTAATACTCGTCATCATTTTACCTCGAAGATCATTCATTGAGTATTAAGGAACCTATTAGCAAATGTCTCCACTCGAATTACTTTGTGTCCACAATCTATTGTCTCGGAAATCAGCCGAATAGCCAATATCAATAGCCAGCACTTCTGCTAATTTTCTAAGTAAATGAAGCCTTCATTGTTATCTCCAGAAGTGTTTGATTTGACAAAAAGCGCGTACTAAAACTCGCTTCTCACTCCTCACAAAAAATTGTCCGACAGGTTCAATACTTTCAGTAAGTAATAGAAATCGCGATGCTTGTATTTGTTCGCTTTATTTACATTATAAATCTTTGTTAACACAATAATGAAATTATTGACGATACGTGGAAGCTTTTAAAGTCATAGTTTGATTTAGTCTAGACTTGTTGAATATTGTACAATTATGATCTGTCTACTGCAAATTATGTTGTAGACATTCGAATCGAAGTTTTCAGTATCACTTACTCTCTTGAATTGCTGTTTAAGTCCTAATCGGGATTCTTTATTTTATTAACAGAAAAGTTCAGATTATTGTGAACGTTCACGTTTGAGCTGTGTTCACTTTTCATCCGATATATATCTACTATTACAGGGAGAAGTTGTCTTTGATCGTTGGGAAGGGTATTAAGGATACAACTATAATTACATGTATTTACATGTATAAGCTATCGTTAAAATAATTATTAACGAGAATCGTTACAATAATTATTAACGAGACTGATTGTATATGGATTTCTCTGCAACTTTTTTGTCCACATTTAGCAAAGTTTACCATGGCTGACATTAAATTGACACCAAATATTGGGAATAACGAATTGTTAATAGGAAAAAAGGATAGCCGTGGTCTATTCTATAACAAATTATTATTAGGCTACTGGCAATTGATATGTTACTAGGTTTTTTGGCGCGTCAGGGTGTTGAATAGTTTCTTTGTAACAGTTCCTGTTCAGAGTAATAGACTTCCTGTACGAAAAAAAGAGGCGGATTCCGCTTGGAAAACAGGCGTAAATGAGGCGTAAATGAGGCGTAAATGGCAATTTACGCTTGTAACAGTGGCGGAGTTATACTTTACGCCATAGTCACTGTGCAAAGTAGTGGCGTAAATTAGAGGCGTAAAATGAAATGGAGGCGTAATTTTATCATAACAGGCGTAATTTAAAACTTTAATTTTTGAACAGGCGTAATTTTTGGACTTAGCTATTTTAACAAGGCGGAATGGCTGTTTCTTAAAGCTGAAATTAACTTAAACTTTCCAGGGAGACGGAATTTTTGGACTTAGCAATTTTATAATCACGCGATTCCAATATACTAGCCAATTTCATTTTGCACTGCATAAGATATAGGCAAAGAAAAGTCTTTTGTTAAGAAGGTCAAACTCCAAATTCAAGGTCGCAAGGTCAAGTTCAAGATTGATGGTCTTGGTAGGAGGTATGCAAGAGTAAACTATCAAGACTCCATCTGTAATAGTGATTGAAATATAGGCCAAGTTAAAGTTCTTGTAAAGTATAAGCCTTATGGTAAAGGTCCTAATGCCAAAGGTCATGATCCCAAATGAAAGGTCTTAACAAGTTCTATCCATATGTGAAATATCAAAGCTCTATATCTCACAGTGTATGAGATGTAGGCCAGGTTAAACAGTAGGTCATACTTCAAGGTCAAGGTCACAAGGTCTTAATTCCTGAATGAAAGTAAATGTCAGGTAGAATCTTTGTGTGAATTATCAAGGCTGTATCTAAACAAGAAATGTTTGTAAAACATATATTCCCCCTCAAGGGCCTACCTTTAATGTAGGTCAAAGTTGAGGTCAAGGTCCAAGGTCATGATCAAATGTAAAGGTCTTGGTAGGAGGTGTCCATGTGTGAAATATCAAGTCTGTATGTGTAAAAGCACCTGAAATATAGGCCAGGTTAAAGTTCTTTAAAGTAAGTCAAAAGCCAATGTCATGGTCAAATGCAAAAGGTCTTGGTAGGAGGTGTCCATGTGTGATATATCAAGGCTGTACATGTAAAAGGACACAAGCTAGAGGCCAGGTTAAAGTTTTTACAAAGTAGGTCAAAGGTCGAGGTCACAAGGTCCAAGGTCATGATCAAATGTGAACAGTCTTGGTGGGAGGTGTCCATGTGTGCAATATCAAGAATGTATGTGTAAAAGGACATGAGTTAGAGGCTGGGTTAAAATGTTAAAAAAGTAGGTCAAATGCCAAGGTCAAGGTCACAAGGTCATGGTCAAATGTGAAAGGTGTTGGTAGGAGGTGTGAGAAATATCAAGGCTGTATGTGTAAAAGGGCATGATATATCGGCCAGGTTAAAAAAAACTTAAAAGTAGGTCAAACTTCAAGGTCAAGGTCACAAGGTCTAAGGTCATGATTCCAAATGAAAGGTCTTGGCAGGAAGTATCCATGTGTGAAAAATCAAGGCTCTATCAATAATAGTGAATGATATAGGCCAGGTTAAAGTTTTTTTTAAAAGTAGGTCAAACTCCAAGGTCAAGGTCACTAGGCCAAAGGTCATGGTCCCAAATGAAAGGTACTGGCATGAAGTATCCATGAGTGAAATATTATGACTGTATCTCAAATAGTGCCTGAGATATATAGTTCATAAGATATGGAATTAACTTTGTGAAAATAAGGCCTCCCAGTCTATTTTCTCCCAGTCTATGACCATTTCCTACTTCCTGTTTAGAAAATTGGAGGGAATTTTGCTTCTCTGACTTTTTGCAAAGTTAATGTTTGAGGTATGTATTCAAACATTGATATTTGATGAATCCAGTACATTAAGGGGCTCACTAAATGGTAGGACCAAGTGAGGCAACATTGGTGAGTGTTCTTTTGACTAAATTAAACAAATTCAAGTGTTCATTTTTACCATTCCCCACCCACATTTTATGTAGTAAATATCTAGGAGGCGGGATTATGAGGCGGATTACGCCCGTAATTTCTTAAAAGTTCCAAGCGGAATCCGCCTCCTAGCAATTACGCCTGTAAAAAATCCGCTTCATTTGCATATTCCGTCTCTAAAAATTCCGGTTAATTAACATTTTACGCCTCTAAATTACGCTTGGTTTACGCTTGGTTTCCGTCTCATTCCTATATTTCTTTAAACAAGCTTACTAGCGGAAAATAAGGCGGATTCCGTCTCATAATTCCGTCTCATTTACGCCTGTTTTACGGGCGTAATTTTTCGTACAGGTTACAGCCAATATGGACGAATCAATATAATCATGCACATATATACGAGTAAAACCGATTGTAAGTTTCTATAGCTTGAAAGCAAAACATCTTCATTTGTTTTTAATAAGTAAATAAGTAATAATTAAGCGGTCCTGGAGCGATAAAGAAAATTCCAAAGCGCTCATCACCGCTAGAAAAGATGGACTCCGCTAAAACGACGCCGTGAAACGCCTAATACAGCTGAAGCTTCTTTACCGCTCCCTCACCGCTCTGAAAGTTTTGGACAACCCAAAATATCGCTAGCGGTGAGAACAGGGCATTTATTGTACACGAATGCAATCTTTATAAGCATCCATTCTATTTGCAGCACACGTGCTGAAATCATGTGCATTTTGAAATGTAATCAAATGTACAAATGGCCGGAACTCATACCCACTTCTGGATCTGAAATGGAAGTGAACTAAAATAGAACACTAGGGTATACTGCATGAATATACAAGAACCATGAAATATAACACTTATTGTAACTTTATGGATCTGTCCGATCCAATGGGTCCATTTCCTACAAATCAAAACAACTGAATTTGAAGTTATATATCTCGATGAATGACATGGCAGAGCATCTATAGCTATTAGCTAGAGATGCTCTTCCATGTCATTTATTGTGAGTTGTACCTGAACAAAAGAAACACAGAAATACCCGTTGAATACAGGACACTTAAGCTTAATTGTCTTCGCAGACGACATTTAGCTCAATAAAGACATTAACCCCTTATTTTCATCTGATGTAGCGGATGGCATAGGTGGAGACGTTACTCTCTGTCTCTTATAGTTCTGGGTATTCACAACATCGGTAGTGGTCATGTTGGTTCTGTAATTGGAATCTGGTTTGACATTTCTTCGTTCAGATTTGTTAGTTTGGAGTGTGACTGAATGGGTCTTAGTGATTGTATTTGCTGAGACGACTGAGCCCGGTTATCTTGATGGAAGTCAAGTATCTCGTTCTTGAACGCTTGATGCTGGTAGTAGTGTTGCTGTTGGTAGGAAGTCGGCTATGGTGAAAATGCGGACATTGGACAAAGTGTGGGTTCAGGTATGGAATGGGGAAATGTCTCTGCATCTCGAGAAGGATGGTTGTCTTTTTCCACTGCAAGCTGGTAACGGGCCTCTTGTAGACGTTGCGAGGACTTGGACATATAGATCTAGCTCTACCTGACTCTCTTGATTATGCTGCCTGCTGTTCAACAGACTTTACTATCATGTTGGATACGATTGTCTTTTTTTTCTATCATCTGTCATCTTTTGTATTAATGACATTGTAACAGTGGTATGTGTATCTTTATGCTTTTAAGTCGCAAGTTCTCTTTTAATACCACCAAGAGAAAATCCGCAAGTGTAAAACACCGCTATACCAACGCTCAGTCGCTATCAACCGAAGAAACGCCCTAGCAATGCTGGCTTCCGCGGGGCACCGCTTAAGCAACGCATTTCTTCTTTGATCTTTTTCCCTATTTGTGACCGGGCCTTAAGGGGGAATGCTCCAGTTTTTCGGAACACTCGGACTTTACTGCAGTAATTTAAATGTTTCGTACCAATATGTTTCGCTACCAGATTTTCAATAATATAACACATCATTACAATTTACCATTTTCGACGGTAAAAGTGTATTTATTATGCGAAACTGATTTTCTCAAGATGGAAATCGAATATTTAGAGCAAGACAGTCGTAAGTGTGTATGCAGTTACCACTGTTTTGCGTCATCTTATTCATATGTAGCTGATAAAAATTGCCATAATTCACTAATAAGTGCGTTGACCTATACATTTTCTTTTTGAATTATTACCAGGACATGTTGCTTAATACAATGAGGGGTTTTTATCAAATTCTGTTATGTAGAACTTGAATTATTTCCAAAAATATGCAAATTTTGACGTAAAACACTCCAGCTTCGTTGATCTAACCGAACACGTGAGCATGCTGTTTTATACATTTACGCATTTATAATAGCACATATTTTGGGTTTTCTGTTCGTAATAAATGTAAGACGTTACTTTAAATCCGTTTTCGGGACTAAACTATGAATATACAGCTTTTTATTAGCATTTTAGTGGCCTTGGACAGGTGCAAGAAATTGTGCATTTTTTTCGATGTAGGGTTATGTGATACGAATGCCAATAAAATTCAAACAAGATCGCTGACCACCCATTTTTATTTTATTTTTCTATTGATAATAACATGTAATTTCAACATACAAAATATGAATAAATTCTATTATTGGGAAAAAATTTAGGAAACTGGAGCATTCCCCTTAAATCTCAATCGTCATTTCGATATGATCATACAGTTTTTGAATGCAAAAATGATTTTTGTCGTCACTCAAGACTCATAGTAATACAAATGTTATTGAATTTAAAGACTACTCTTATGCTAGAAATATAATTATCACTAAATGTTATAGATATCCCGTTGCCACCACATATGTCCAGACAAGCGTTTTCTTCGTCGAGTCAAGGGATATTACTAAAGAATTATCAGGATTTCACGAAATCACCAAAACTGTGGAATCGACTGTCTGATTGGAAACTGCGCATGTCGAATACTGGCATTTTAACTTGAAATTACTCAATTTTGTCAGCCCAAATTAAAACGAAATCTGAATACTATAACACATTCCTCTTGGTCAAAGACTATGGCAGCTTACATCTGTTTAAAGTATTCTAAACGTCAGGGAGGAATGATAAACACCAGAAAAGCAATCTTACAAAATGTCAAAAACCAGACAATACACTTTATACCGACCAAATGCTATCATTATTTCCTCCTAGATCGAAAAATGGGATCAAAAATATTAGCATGCAATGTTAAATGGACTTAGCTTTATTTAATGGACAATTCTCCCGTATAACTATTTCTTTTCCCTATAATATACTTTGGTTATATGATTTTTTGTCGGAAGCACGAGTTATTATCAGCTGAAAAATGAAATTAAAATGGATCGTCATGTTTGGATTTTATCGGTAATCGTATGGTATACCATAGCTGCGATATCGAAGCAACAAACTTGATGATGGGTATTGGTTTGTGGCTACGAGTCTACTCTATTCCTTCTTGTGGAGCAAGACAAAAGAGTGAAAAATACATTTTCTTGTCTAATTTTTTTAATACAAACATATCTAATCAGATGTGTATCCCATAAAAAGATATTCCATGGCACAAATTCAGGTAAAAAGTATCAACAAGAATTGTTATCAATTATTTCTTCCAACAGAAAATTCAAATGTCAGTAGAAGAAAATGGGTTGGTACTCCACTTCAAAATAGAATTGAACTTTATTTGAAAGTGATTTCAACATAAAACTATGCTGGATTGACAGAAAATTTAGTGGGCCTATATAATATCAGTCTGAAGAAAAAAAAACAGACAGTATTGCTTCAGAGGATTTATGCATCCTAGTACTTACTTCCTTTTAAATCATATATGATCAACACATCACAGAAATGGGAACATTCGAAACACCATTGACTAAAATAACGACACACTTTATTGGATAGTCTATATATTTACCATATCGTTCTTGGGGACTTTTCAAACTAACATTTTGGACTAAGTTATGACTATGTAAACCAGACTGTATTTATGATAAACAAAAACTAAGTTTGTGTAGCAAGATTCAAATAAATAGGAATATCTTCATTTTTAACAAGGGTATGAAAAGTGGTTTTAGTATTTAAGATTGCAATGCGTTTCGTGTGTTTACAAATCATAGTTAATCAAATAAAATCAGAGACAAAAACAAATATTCTATAAATTATACGGACAGCTCCCAGACAAACCGTCATTATAGCTTTTAACGTCCTTAAGCCAGGTCGATGAATTGATAATTCAAAGTGTGTATATATACAGTTTTAAATGTAAATGATTATGTCTTATTTATTTAATAATTTGTTTTGTGACATTAAAACAACTTGATAAGCAAATAGTGTTGCGCGACTATCGGTATATTTCACTCAAAAACGCATGACTGCAATAAACGTATACATTTCATTGTCAATATAATGGGAATTGTATTTAACTATTGTTACTTTATCCTCAAATCGGGAAAATTACTACTAAAATGTACAGCAAATGGACTGCTTTCATACATGGTTGGCTCATTCATACATTTTGTATTGCATATTTTACTGATACTATCAGGAGATATAGAGACTAACCCCGGTCCAGATCGTGAACCTGCATCCCCAACTATTTTAAACAGTATTTCCATCGTTCACTTAAATATTCGCAGTATACGCAATAAGTTAGATTTTATCTCCAATTCTTTATCAGATTTCGATATTATGTGTTTTACAGAGTGTCATTTAGATAATAATGTACCTGACGCAGACTTGACTGTGGACACACATGACGGTGTAATGTATAGACAGGACCTTACTGCACATTCTGGTGGTCTTATAACATATGTTTCTAATTGTCTTTATTCTAAGAGAAGACTTGACTTGGAATCATGTTCCGTCCATTCCATCTGGGTCGAGGTTACATATAAAGCAACATCCTTCCTACTTTGCAATATTTATAGATCACCAAACTCACCAGTCGTCTTCTGGGACAATTTTAACACGTCGCTTGAAAGGGCCTTCGAGTCAAATAAAAGTATTATTATTGTGGGAGACTTAAATCAAGACCTGTTGAATCCGAACGAAAGACATCTAACTAGTTCAATATCTCTAAATAACCTAACTAACGTGATCACAAGACCGATCCGAGTGACAGCACATACTGCGACCTTAATAGACCCGATTTTGGTTTCAGATACAATTAATGTAATCCAGTCAGACACCATTGACATCAATAACGACATCAGTGATCATAAAGCTACTACTGTAATGATAAAGTTCAATAATTTATCATCGACGTGCACAAAAAGAAAAGTCTGGTATTACGACCGTGCTGATTTTTTAGAGCTTAACAGATTGATAGAGGCAGAAAATTGAGACTTCATCGATTTATTGTCGGTTAATGACGGATGCGATAGATTCACGTGTAGGTTACAAGAAATGATGTCCCAATGTATTCCTTCTAAAGAAGTCACCATTAGACCCAACGACAGACCATGGTACGACTCTGAAATACGACGCCTCAGTAGACAACGAGACAGACAAAAGAAGATAGTGACTAAACATGGACGGAGATCAGACTGGGACAAATACAAGACAATTCGAAATCGGGTTAACAATTTGAAAAAAGTAGCAAAACAAAGGTATTTTAGCAATTTGGATGAATGTCTGTCCGATTTTCGATTTCAAAATCCTGGAAAGTATTGGAAGCATATCAAAACACTGATTAACATGAATAAAAAGTCCGAAAAAATACCAATTTTAAAAAGTACTGTCAACGATTTAGAGACTATTTACTACACGGATGACGAAAAAGCAGAATGTCTAAATTCCTTCTTTTCCTCCATTTCAAATGTTGACGATTCGCATGTGTCCTTACCACGTTTTGATCCAAAAACTGATAGCAGTATAAACAACATATATATATCTGCCAACGAAATCGAAAACTTAATTTATACCCTTAATATTAACAAAGCTGTAGGTCCAGATCATATAAGCCACAGGCTCCTTAAGAATATAAAACTAAGTATAGCTACACCATTATCTAAACTTTTTAATAAATCGCTTAACGAACAGGTCTTTCCCACAAAATGGAAAAAATCAATAGTCAATCCACTTTACAAAAAGGGTGACAAGTCTTGCGCATCTAACTATCGTCCAATTTCTCTTCTAAGTTGTATCGGAAAGCTTATGGAGAGGTGTGTCTATAAACACGTGTACAATTATTTTCACTCCAATAGCTTAATATACAGAAACCAGTCATGGTTTTTATCTGGTCATTCTACTGTCCATCAATTGCTCGAGATATATCACCAAATTGTTTCGTCTTTAGATTCAAAGCAAAATTTGTGTATGGTATTTTGTGATATATCAAAGGCTTTTGATAGAGTCTGGCACAAAGGACTTCTGTTTAAACTCAAACAACTAGGTATACAAGGCCCCCTGCTCGAATGGTTTAAAGACTACTTGACGGGTCGGCAACAGTCAGTAATAGTCAACTCGTCAAGGTCAAGTCTAAGGTCAATAAATGCGGGCGTTCCTCAAGGCTCAGTTCTCGGTCCATTGCTCTTTCTCGTTTACGTAAACGACATTTCTGAGAACCTCATAAGCATTTCGCGATTATTCGCTGATGACACATCTTTGGCATGTTCTGCGACTCATATAGCCGATATTGAAGGTATTTTAAACCATGATTTAGTTATCATATCTCAATGGGCCAAGCAATGGCTTGTAACTTTTAACCCATCTAAAACCGTTGCTATGAATTTTTCAAATAAAGATAATATTCAACATCCCAACCTTTATTTCGATAACGTAAAACTCAACTTTGTTGAAAGCCACAAACATTTAGGTTTAACTTTTAGCAGTATTGGTAAGTGGCACGAACATATTAAAAACTTGTTTAATTCTGCTTCAAAACTATTAGGAATGATGAGATGTCTAAAATTTAGACTAAAAAGAGACTCTTTAAATCAAATTTATATATCGTTCCTACGGCCAGTGTTAGAATATGCATCTGTAATTTGGGATAATTGCACTATTCACGAAAAAGAAACCCTCGAAAAACTCCAAATTGAGGCTGCCAGAATTGTTACAGGACTTACGAGATCGACATCTTTAAACAATATTTATAACGAAATTGGATGGCTTACTTTGAATAATAGACGAAAATACCAAAAGCTCATATTGATTTTTAAGATTCATAATGGTTTAACTCCTACTTATCTTCAAGATATTTTTCCTGGACATGTTCATAATAGAACTCAATACAGATTACGTAACGCAGACCATATAGATTTAATTGCTTGCCGAACCCAACTTTTTGCCTCTTCTTTCATTCCATCTGCAGTTACTCTATGGAATGATTTACCAGCAGACATAAAATCAATACAATCTCTTTCTTTGTTTAAATCGCGTATCCTACAAATGTATTCCGTTCCAAGTGTTCCCAAGCATTTTCATGTAGGTGAGAGAAAGTTATCAGTCTTTCACACTCGGATAAGGAATAAATGTAGCGAATTACAAAATGATTTATTTCGTAATCATATCTCTCCAGATGCAAATTGCAACTGTGGACACACAATTGAAGACGCTGAGCATTTCTTTTTTCGGTGTCCTTTGTATATTAACTCGAGATTACGACTTTTCCATTCGCTGTACAGATTCCATCCTTTGAATGAAAAACTGTTACTCTTTGGGTACGAAACTCTCACATTTGACGAAAATTCTTTTATCTTTAAAACAGTTCAAAACTAGAACTGTCGCAAAGCGGACAAATACCCCCCACTAGCGCCTTGTCACTGAAAAAAATGCTATAGGTCAAAAGGTTCTTTAGTTTGAGCACGGAAACGGATTTTAAACAAAGTCTAATTGTGACCTTGACCTTTGACCTTCGTGACCCAAAAACAATAGGGCACCTCCTTGTTTCATGGGCAACAACTGTGTAAAGTTTCATGATCCTAGGTCAACCAGTTCATGACTTAGAGCACGGAAACGGATTTTGAACAAAGTCTGATTGTGACCTTGACCTTTGACCTTCGTGACCCCAAAACGTTAGGGCACCTCCTTGGGTCATGGGCAACAACTGTGTAAAGTTTCATGATTCTAGGTCAACCGGTTCATGACTTAAAGCATGGAAACAGATATTGAACAAAGTCTGATTGTGACCTTGACCTTTGACCTTCGTGACCCCAAAACAATAGGGCACCTCCTTGGGTCATGGGCAACAACTGTGTAAAGTTTCATGATCCTAGGTCAACCGGTTCATGACTTAGAGCACGGAAACGGATTTTGAACAAAGTCTGATTGTGACCTTGACCTTTGACCTTCATGACCCCAAAACAATAGGGCACCTCCTTGGGTCATGGGCAACAACTGTGTAAAGTTTCATGATTCTAGGTCAACCGGTTCATGACTTAGAGCACGGAAACGGATTTTGAACAAAGTCTGATTGTGACCTTGACCTTTGACCTTCGTGACCCCAAAACAATAGGGCACCTCCTTGGGTCATGGGCAACAACTGTGTAAAGTTTTATGATCATAGGTCAATCGGTTCATGTTTTAGAGCACGGAAACGGATTTTGAACAAAGTCTGGTTGTGACCTTGACCTTTGACCTTCGTGACCCCAAAACAATAGGGCACCTCCTTGGGTCATGGGCAACAACTGTGTAAAGTTTCATGATCCTAGGTCAACCGGTTCATGACTTAGAGCACGGAAACGAAAAAGTCTACGGACGGACGGACGGACGGACGGATGGACGGACGGACGGACGGACAGACAGACAGACATGGTGAAACCAATATACCCCCCTCTACTTCGTAGGTGGGGGGTATAATTATATAAAAGAAACAAACAGATTTGGATAATTCTATTTGCAGTCCTATAAACGTTCAGTAAACCCTTCTCATCTCTCAGCTGACAACAAATACATCTGTTCTTCTAAAAGAAAGATTAATACATATTCAACACCATCTGCAATTCTGTTCTATTGCCGGAATATCATTGTCACGTATTACCACAAAGTAAAAAGTTGTATGTAAGTGTTCATATATGTATAGTTGCTGAACTGTACGCACACTGGTGTGTACGGTTCAACAAGTATATAATATGTGAAAACCAGTGACTCTAGACCAGGTTTGTTATAAGGGAATGGCCGTTTCTAAGTTGTCAGAACTTGTGGCCAGACCCCTTTGCCAACTGTTGATTTTTCACTTGTAAAAAAAATTACGATTATGTATGTACGCTTGATGGCAATAAAATATGTTTAAACTAAACTAGTGTTGTGAGATGACGATAATGGGATTACTCCCCGACCAATTTTCCTTTTATTAATCAAACAATCAATGTATATCGTAACCAAAGGCATTTTAGTTAAGCCTCCCAAAAAGTATGATGTTTTCCATTATGTCGATAACGATTTCTTTCTCAACAATAAACAATATTTATAATTGCTATATGTGACCCGTCACGCTAAAAGGGACCTATCCGAACTCCAAAGGTCCAAATTTTGACAAACTTGTCAGACTCACCACAGGTCAACCAGATCTCGTATGCGAAAAATGAACATATAGTAAGACAGGGAAAACATTCCGAATTTGGAAAATTACATAAAAGTGAAAAGTGCCGGCCCTAGTCTGGCTGGGCGGACTGCGCAGACTGACTAGGGTCGATATTTTTCACACATCCGATAAGGTCCCTTTTAGCGTGATGGGTCACATATTATTTTTTAATTTCTAAACGAACGTCTACAACCAACACCAATATACGGTTTGTCCGTGTGGTAAATGGGTAATTTGTAAACCCTTATGAGAATGGTCATGGTAGCATGGAAGAAATTTCTATGAATAGACTAATATAAGGTTGGCATTGCTGTATCATATTGGCCTTCACCAAAAGCAAAATTACATGTACGATGTCCGACTTTTGGTAAATGTCGTTTACTTTCAGAAGTTTAATGAAACACGAAATGGGTCACTATACATTTAAGCACGACTTACACTCGACGCTGCACATTTTGTTCCAGTTTCTTCGTCTCATTTATATAAGCTGGAAGGTTTTATGGTGTTTGTCTTACGAGGTATACATTTCATTACATTTTATTAAGTCGACAGTCGCTCTTTTTGGGTTATAAACTTTTTGTACTAGCATTTTTTCATCCGTTTATTTTCCTTTTTATGGTACATTGATCCAAGACAGTTTGCAAATAAGTCTCCAGTGACGTCCGTATAGGGACGAAGAACACAAATGACAGTATTTTGTATATATAGACAGTGTGTATTAAAGCAATCTAATTATTACAATTAAGCCGGGATCTGGAAAAATGTCCTTATAGCACTCGAGGCCATCAATGATCCAGATTAATGTCTATATACAGATCAGAGTCTATGTTGACCATTTATGTTTAAGACAGACAATGGAAGACGTATCACCTTACAAAACAGACCGGCTCCAAGAAAGCGGTCCTGGAAAGCGCCACAAAATTGGATTTTTATCCTAGTTTTCTGTCTTCTAAATCTTTTCTAAACCAATAAAGCGATAAGATGTTAAGTTGAGAAATATCTTAAATGCGAATATGTGATTCCTTGTGATGCCTTTTCGAAGCTTTTGACCATTTTTCATTCAGACTTTACCCATAATGTCTGCAGCGAAGAAACCTAGTCCCGAGTTGGAACTTGGCCGTTTTAGACAATCTTATGCAATATGCATAATGGCTCATGAATTGGTCATTTCGATGAATGGACACTTCCTTAGAAATGTTGAATTGCTAGTCTTCCATGTCACATATCATTTGACTAGGTCGATAGAACAGGTTTCTCGATGATAGAAGTTGAAGTAGCCATTATAGAGTAACCGCTGTCTAAGGCCGACTTCGATTGGCAATGGCTCGCGCCATCGTTGGGAACCAGTGCTGTTCTATCTATTATACCCACTCCCCCATTTTGTGTCAGCCAATCAAAACCTTTGTTTACTAGACGCTGATTGGTCCGCTGTTTATCCGAGGAGTTCCGAATGACGTAATGGAGCCATGGTCCGACCACACTTTTTCTGCTGGTCGTACTATAGCTCGGGCCATTGCTGTTCGATTGGAGCTATAGCTACGGAAATGGCGTCAATAGTTCGCACTATTGGTGTTCGGTTGGGGCGATGGCTCGAGTGATGGCGCGAGCCATTGCCAATCGAAGTGGGCCTAAGATGTGCTACCAAAGGTCGTATGAATAAAGAAAGCTTAGATGTATTGTAGAACAGTTCGCATTCGAGGTTTCAAGTAGTATGCTTCATTTATTCACCAGAATCTATCTTCATAACCTACAACTGTTTGTACATCTGGGTGTGTGAAATAAAGATTTAAATACCATGATGATTGTTTCCTTCTTTCCTATCGCGACCTTATGACAGTAAGCTGTATATGTACATGTATATGATATCTTATCAACGACATGAAGTCCGATTGATAAGGCAAACTCTGACTCTGCAACATATGTACGTTGAACTAACAAATAATACACCAATAGAACCAGACGATTCCCCGTTATGCAAATCAGTATATCAGCACGCGAGGTTCTAACGTCTGAGACCCATTGTGATTGGTAACCTGTCAACAGTTTTACGTCTATGTGAAGGCGGAATAATAAGTGTATGCCCAGGGGATTTCTAGGTTCCAGCATTCAAATCTGTGACTGAGACTCAATCTATTCGAGTTAAAACCGTTATACAAAACAAGAAATTGTCTTTACGTACTTTAAAGAAAAGAAGAACATAATTCTAAAACATAAACTCGGCAAATGTTCTAACGCATCTTTTTATAAAATTGCATAACTTCTTTATTGATTTAGAATTTGGCATATATATTTATCCGACAAGTTTCTGCACTAATTCATGAAACTATTTCCAAGTTTTCTCTCTTGTGTGACCGCCTCATTCGAAAGAGGGACCAAAACCACGCACCCATAAAACTATTTCCAAGTTTATGACCGCGTCATACGAAAAGGGGACCAAAACAGTTTTTGGCTCGTGTAACTTGCGATCTTTTCCAAGCATTTTTGTTTGAGCTGATTGATTGTGTGATTGAAGTCTGAAAAAATGAATCTTTATCTTACGTAACAAGGGCTGTTCGCGGACAACGTATCCCGCATATATGCGCCTTTTAAAAAGAAAATATCAGTTTTGCAAGGTCAAAGTAATAAGGTCCAATTTTATGGTCTCGAGTGAAAGGTTTTGTTGGGACCTGTCTATGTGTGAAATATCAAGTCTGTTTCTCATACAATTCATAAGATATAGACCGCTAAGTTTTTGTCTACGTAACCAACGTCGCTGTCGACGCAAATACTGACACCAATGACACTAGTGATGTAACATTACCTCTGCGGTAATAACGTACGCGCCTGAAAAAGTGTCAGAGCCGTCGGTTTCTTGAGGGAAGAGTAACTTTTCTACACAGGAACTCTTTCAGCCAATACAAAAAATTATGCATGAATTTCCCATTTTAATCAAATTTCAGCTTTTATGAATTTTAAAAAAAGGGTGTCCTTATTTAAAAGTTCAATATTTCAAATCAAACTGTAGCATTTACTATGAAATTTCACAAGCTTAATATCAAATGGTATGTTTTGTTTAATTTCTCAGCTGATACGCTACGGATTTTGACGAGATAAAGTGCACGGAACGCGCCTTAGAGAGGGCTTTTCCCGGCTCTAACTCACTCTGCTCCAAATTCCATGGTTTCTTCAAACATTCAAGCGAAAGTTTTTTTCGGTGCATGTGAACGCTTCCCACTTTTGTTTTGCACTTATTTTTTAACATATTTTGGCTTGAATGTTTGAAGAAACCACTGGATTTGGAGCATAGTATGTTGGAGCCGGGAATAGCCCTCTCAAAGGTGCGTTCCGTGCACTTTATCTCGTCAAAATCCGTAGCGTATAAGCTAAGAAATTAAACAATACATACCTTGAAGCGGACGATTTTTTCGTTGTGAACGCTTCCAAAAAGTCACGTGGGTTACCCACCGTGACATATCTAACTTTTATTTCTATATCCGAATATGGCACTATTTTCCCGGACGACGATGACCCATAGCATTTATAAGATGACATTAAGTGAACATATTAATTCTGACAGGTCAAAGTTGGCTTTGACAGATTTACTGTCACGGAATCTGCTCCATGAAGCTATTTACCATAATTGTATTGGTACTTTCATGAGCAATGGTTGGTCTTCCATATTTGAAAAAATAAACAAATCGAACAGACTTGTTCATTTCTATTTGTCATGTTCCATAATTGTGACTACATTGTTCAACACGAAAGTTGTAATGGCCACCTTGTACATATCTGGACATTAACACTATCCTAAGCAATAGTAGTTCTATGACGACAACGATATATTTATTCGGGACGAAATGAGATGTAGCCGAGCATGCGCAGTCAGTGGCTCAGCGCATGGCGGACATTTTGATCCGCTAAAATTTACGTCTCTCGTTTTTTGAGGACTAAATAGTTGTGCGACGTTGTTTCGCCGTTCCTAGGTGGTCATTTTGTGCCCATAGGAACCAGTTATCGAACACTTCTGTGGTTTTTATTGCGAACTGTTCGTTTCGTCAAATTTTGACGATTTTTGAGTGAAATTATTCGCACACGTGTTTTCGTCAGTTCAACATGGCGGATAAACCAAAATCGGCGTCTGCGAGTGATGCGGCCGCGAAATCGACTTCCAAAGGCCAATCTGCGAAAAATCCGTCAAAGGGAAAAGCCCCGGAATCGTCCGGTAGTACGAATATGCAGTCTTTGGAGGATAAACTTCTTTCACAAATTGGTTGTATTCTGTCGAATCAGAAAACAGCAGAAGCTACCATGGACAAATTAGGACAAAATGTGAATGTTTGTTCCTCTCGACTTAAAGTTCTGGAGGATAACATGGAGCAGGTTTATTCCTATGTGGATTCTGCCTTTACAGTTCCAGACGAGGAAGGTTTTGACCTTAACAGTGCAGACCCTGAGTCTGTGGAGTTAGAGGAAAGTTTTTCTCCGCCTCCTCCAAAGAAAAGCCGCTTTGACTCTATGGCAGAGCGATTTAAGGGCCGGGAATTTTGTGATCCCCCTTTGGACCCGTCTTTGGCTCAGAACATTAACAATTTGTTCAGAAATGGGATGAGTGAAGAGTCGTATACCCAAATGACAAAGGACGAGTTCATTCCAAGGCCAGAAAATTGTGAAGCTTTGGTTACAGTGAAAGTAAATAAGCCAATTTGGGATGTGTGCTCAACACAGACCAAGTTTATTGACAAAAAGCTGCAGAATGCGGAAACTGCTTTGGTTAAAGGGTCAATCTTGATTGCGAAATCAGTGAACAAACTCGTTGAAGTAGAGTCGGATTTGAAAGAAAAGTTCCCGGATATTACACAAGTTGTTGATCAGTGCAACGATGCATTATCTTTGTTTGGATTTACGAATAAACAAATTAACATGACCCGCCGGGATGTTATCAAGCCAGAGTTGAAGTCTGATTATTTTCATTTGTGCAATCCAAGTGTTCCATTCACGTCAGAACTCTTTGGGGACGACTTATCTAAAACAACTAAAGATATTGAAGACATGTCCAAACTTGGCTACAAGGTAAATCAAGTTTCACGTTCACGGGGATTTGGGCCAAGAAGGCCATCGTTTAGAGCCCCAACACCAGCTTGGCGGAATAGGGCACGTCCGAGTTCGTCGGGAAAATTAGGCGCTACAACTGGGTATGGTCCTAGCACCAGCCGACAGGAACCAAAAAACTTCCCACGAAGAGGGGGTCAGAAATCAAATTACCGCCAATAAAAACAGTAAGTAAAGATTTTACTTGTTCTGATAAATTTAAAGCAGGTAGATTAAGATTTTTTATAAATGACTGGAAAAAATTGACTAATGACCCTATCATTTTGGATATTGTAGAACATTGCCATTTTCAATTCATTCATGATAAAATGCCAGTTCAAAATGAAGTTCAGCAGTACCACTTTAGTGCCAAGGATGAAATGCTGATTGATAATGAAATAAAGAAATTATTAGATGAGGGAGTTATTATTCATGTTGATTATCGCAGTGATCAGTTTTTGTCACCTATTTTTACAAGACCAAAGAAAGATTCTTCTGAAATCAGGTTGATTTTAAATCTCAGTAAATTGAATGAATCTTTGCCTTATTGCCATTTTAAGATGGAAAATTTCGAAAATGCCCTTCAATTAATAACTAAAGATATGTTTATGTGCAGTGTTGATATTCGTAAGGCATATTACAGTATTCCCCTTGCCGAAGAGCAACAACATTTGTTTAGATTTCAATGGCGGGGACAAATTTTTCAATATACGTGCATGCCGAATGGGATCAGTCCGGGGCCTCGTCTTTTCACTAAGCTAATGAAACCAGTGTACTCTAAGTTGAGAAGTGAAGGTCATATTAGTTCAGGTTTTATTGATGACAGCCTACTTTGTGCACTTACATATTATGGATGTCTTGAAAATGTCAGGGCTACATCTGAATTAATGACGTCATTGGGATTTATGTTGAATTTAGAAAAAAGTGTTTTCAAACCAACTCAGACAATTTCTCATTTAGGAAATATCATTGATTCCAAGAGAATGATTGTTTATCTTCCAGACGATAAAAAAGAGAAAATTAAAGCTGAATGTAGAAAATTGTATAATAAAGATTATGCAAACATACGGCTGGTTTCGAAAGTGATTGGATTGCTGGTGTCTAGTTTTTCAGCTGTTGAAGTGGGAAAATTGCATTATAGAGAACTTGAAAAGAGTAAATCTTCTGCTTTAAGATGCAGTAAAGGAAATTTTGATGCATCTATGAAAATTACAGAGAAAATGAAATTAGATTTGATTTGGTGGATCAAAAACATTCATACTCAGTGTAGGAAAATACGTAGAGAAAATCCTGATGTTGTTATTATGACAGATAGTAGCCAAATTGGATGGGGGGCAGTGTATGATGAAATTATTATTGGTGGTCATTGGTCAAAAGATGAGAAAAACTATCATATAAATGTTCTAGAAATGATGGCAGTTTTATTAGCTCTTAAGGCGTTTCTGCGTAAGGTACAAGGGAAATATGTGAAAATTATGTCAGATTCATCTACCACTGTTAGTTATATCAATAATTTCGGCGGAATTCGTTCACACGAGTGTAATGAGTTAAGCAAACAAATATGGCAATTGTGTTTAAAACATGATATCTGGTTAGTTTGCGCACATGTACCAGGTGTTGAAAATTTAGCAGACAAACCATCTCGGCACTTCAACGACCATTTAGAATGGGAATTGAAACAAGAGATATTTGAGCAGATATGTAAACATTGGGATTACCCACAGGTTGATTTATTTGCGTCCAGGTTAAATAAGAAAGTTGATATTTTTTGTTCTTGGAAGCCTGAACCTGAAGCTACTTTTATTGATGCATTTAGTATTAATTGGCAGCAATTTGAACTTAATTACTGCTTTCCATGTTTCAGTATGATAGGGAGATGCATTCAGAAAGTGCGAAGCGACAGAGCTCGAGTTATAATGATAGTCCCCCCAGGGGTTGAAAAATCCACTCGCCCGCTCGCATTGGCGAGTAGAAAATGCCGTAGGACGAGTAGATTTGGGGACGAACTAGTCCGACGGGGCGAGTGCAAATTTAGGACTTGAATCACGCTGATTGAGGGGGAAAATAAAGGATCGAAAAGAAAGTATTTATTTTAAACTTCATATCGGAAACAATAATATTCGCTGTAAAATACGACCTTTCCCTGTTTATGTCGATCAATCCCGAAAGTGAAACTAAACAAGGAAACGGGTACCCCAAGGAAACTAGAGTAAATCTGCGTTACTCATATGCGATGATTTGAGCGAGATCAAAGACGCCGCAAACACAGTAAATTGATGATGTAGTCATTCCAGTTTCAATATGATCACGTGATTTTTCCGCACTCAAATAAGGTTACGTTTTACTATGATTTGTTTACAAAAGTCGCTCGTGCCAGAAAGCGCGGGAAAATTTGATGAAGCAATGAAAACAAAACGCTATCTGCGTAGTCATGGTAGTAAATACACTGACGTTGGATGGTTTTAACACAGACGCGTTGTCTCTTTCTGTTATGCCGCCTCGCGATTACACAAAGAAATTCTTTAACTTTTACCGGGTAGTAAGTTGTACATATTAAACTGGTGTGCTTACTCGAACATTTCGACAGCTAATCTATCTTTCGAATTAAATAAAAAGTAAGTGTTTACAGTACTGTTAATCGGCGATTGATTTATGGTAAAAGATGGAGTCAAGTCTGAGCCACAATGACATTCAATTTATTGACCATCTTTATTATTAAAATTGTTGCCTTATTCGCCTATGACTTCGGAAGTGGCGATCGCCAGCGCTAGCCCTGTCTGTCATTTATACCGAAGAAACTTTATTTGTAGAGTCAAAGAGTTATGTTATTTGCATAATAATGCATCCGTAATAGACTGGTACCCATTCGTTTAAATAACTGAATCTACTAAATCCGTAGTAGATTTCAGGTACGGGAACCAGACTACATCCGTAAGAGCCAACAGTCTAAAATTTTCTTCATCTTTAAGGGCGAGTTGGGTTGCCTTAAGGGCGAGTAGAAATTCAGAGCTACTAGTCCTACAGGACTAGTAGGTTTCAAGAAATTTTTCAACCTCTGCCCCCTCTGGACAACGCAAACATGGTTTCCACTGTTATTATCTCTACTGGTCGATCATCCAATAATATTGCCAAAAGTGGGAAACATTCTTCAGTTACCTCACAAGGACGGAACTCATCCTCTGGCAAAACAAATGGTGTTAATAGCATGCAAGCTGTCCGGAAATCTTACAGAAACAGAGGGTTTTCTAAATCGGCAACCAGAATCCTTATGGCATCATGGCGAAATTCAACAAAACAGGAATACCAGGTCTATATTAAAAGATGGTTTCAATTCTGCTCTCAACGGGAAATTGATAAAATTTGTGTTTCTGTAGTCGACGTCGTGGATTTTTTGACAGAAGAATTTGAGCGTGGACAAAGTTACAGTTCTATAAATATTGCCAGAAGTGCGTTATCGTCATTGGGCATTGTTTTACAAAAATTCACAGCAGGAACGCATCCAATGGTGGTCAGGTTTATGAAAGGTGTATATCATTTACGACCATCTGTTAGTAGATATACACATATTTGGGACGTTGACAAAGTTTTAAAATATTTACAAAAGTTGTCGCCAGTCAAAAATTTAAGTTTAAAAGACTTGACATTGAAATTAGTTATGCTCTTTGCACTTGTGAATGCAGCTCGAACTCAAAGTATTCATTTGTTACTAGTTACACAGTTACAGAAGTTTTCTTCAGAATTTGTTTTTACTTTTGAAAGTTTACTTAAGCAAAGTAGACCAACTTTTGACTGTTCTTCATTTCATATAAAAGCTTATCCTCCAGATAGGAGGCTGTGTCCATATTTTGTGTTGAAGGAATATCTTAGTAGGACTAAGAAATTGCGAGATGTCTCAGAGGAGAAATTATTAATTAGTTATGTAAAACCCCACAGAGCAGTGTCAAAAGATACTATAGCACGATGGATTCGTACAGTTATGTGTAGAGCAGGAATAGATACAGAGATATTTGGAGCTCATAGTGTTCGGGCAGCTGCTGCTTCTAAAGCTAAGAAATTATCGGTACCAATTCAAGACATTATGAAGAAAGCGGGATGGTCATGTGAAAGTACATTTGCGAAATTCTATGACAAGAAAATAGTGGAATCGGATAAAGTGTCTAGGGCAATTCTACGATTACCTTAGGGTAAGTTCTTTATTTACATATGACATGATTTGAGGCTTTAAAGTCTCATTTCGTCCCGAATAAATATATCGTTGTCGTCATAGAATTAAAAAATTTAACGAGACTTACCTGGAAGTTGAAGTTCAATTGTAATTCTATGAGACAACGATGTTTATGAGGAGATGAAATGCCTCCCTCCCACCCTACTATGTGAATTAATTTTCCATAACATGATAGTTCGTTTGCTGTACATTGCTAATCATGTCATATGTTGCTGTAAATACTGACTGCGCATGCGCGGCTACATCTCATTTCATCTCCTCATAAACATCGTTGTCTCATAGAATTACAATTGAACTTCAACTTCCAGGTAAGTCTCGTTAAATTTTTTAATTTTGCCTATTGTTTTCGGAATATTTTCAGCTACTAGTATATCGAGGAATATGGAATAACTTCGCATACTTACCATTGAATTACTTTGTTTTTCGTGTATCTATGTACAATATATAAAGCGAACTATGTTGAAAAATAGAGAATCATCTATCATTCATGGATCGGTGCTGCAAGTAAATGTTTCAGCTTATCTTCATAACCGCCACCTAAACCTTTCAGTAGTAAGATGACGTTTGATTTAAAATGACTGCAACGTTTTCGATGAAAAGTTACCATGTTCTTTCTAAATCAGGCCCTTATATGTGGTAATCAGAAGATATTGGAAGTAAACTTAGAAAAGAATTTCAACTCTAAATATACTAGGCAAAAAAAAGGAACGCAGCTTCCTTTTCAATTCCTTTTTACATAGATACATAAAATTAGATGTAAACAAAATGTAATACGTTTGAATAAAATTTCACCTTGTAAAGTTCACAAAATCTTGTTAGTAGTAAATTCCATTAATTAGAAAACACCCAGTTTACACCGGACGTCAACATATTTTGACAGAAAAAGTGTATGTAGGTCGAAAAACACAATCTGTTGCGTTAAGTTTGGTCCAATACTAGAATGTTGTAAAGTGTATGTCTAATTTGCGGCCTCCGTTGCAGTCCTAAATCTATCCTGTAGGTGGCATTAACCTAGGCCTACTCATACGGTCCTGTCGTGGCGTCATATCTTTTACACATCCGCTCAGTGCTCGGTCGGTTGTGGTCCCATTGAGAGACAACAGCGTATACAGTCGAACATGTGTCGATTTGTTGTCCCAACAATGTCTTGCGACAATATTTTGACTTTTCCCAGCTAACAACATCCGTACTACAGCTTGGCGCTGGTAATGACGTAGCCGTTCTATGCCTAGGGTTGTCAGAAACGTATGAATACTTTGGTTTCTTTTTGTTAATGTTTTAGTATGTGTTTGAAGACAATTTGTTTTGATAGTAGTCATTAATAAAACACGACAGGAGATAATCAGTTTTTTAACAATTTACTATGTATCACGTGCTGAACTTACGACATCGGAAGAAAATTACACTATATTTATGCGTATGGATGCATGTATATTACAAATTTACTCAGTAGCCATTAAAAATATTTTGCCGAAAATGTTATAAACAAGTGGCGTTGCATATATTTTTTTCCAAGAATATATTGGATTTCAAAAACGAAAACTCACATGGAAGCATTGTTGAAAGGCATTTGCCGTTGCTTGATGTCTAAAGTTTAAAGAATATTTTTGGGATATATTCCAGCTGTAAAAATAGGCGATCATACCTTTTAGAGCCTTAGATACGATAATGAAATTTAATATTACCTTTTCCCCTTCATGATTTTTTGTTTTGAAAAAACTAGACTACCTTTTCCCCTTCATGAAAAAATTGAAAAAATGGGTTGAGTCAAAATAAACAACGAAGAGTAAGACAGAATTGCCATTAATTAAACTGCATTTAACTAGTTATATTATTCAAAGATACTTTGTTCATATTATAAACAGAGCTTTTTCTGTATGGATGAGCTAGCTGTTGTGTTACATGTACAGACCTATGTAATTGTACGTTTATTGAACGTAGTGTAAGCGGCTTTTTGTTTCTTATATTATCACATGTTATGATGTTATGTCCATCTTGAACGTTAAACACCAAATAAGAAGTCATGCGTATTGATTAAAAAAAAGTCCGCTGAAGAGTATATCGAACGGTTATATTGAGTAGAAACAGCTTTAAAGTGTCTCCAAAAATAGTCTTAGGGTTTTACGCCGGAATCCTTGTTGGCAAAGATAGATTTATGTTTGTTGTGTAGGATTAAATCGTCTACTGACTATCTGAAGTGTCCTATGTTTGATTTTAGAGAGCATAAATAATGATGGTCTGACATTAAAATCCACATGGG
Source organism: Fragum sueziense (assembly GCA_963680895.1). Classification (NCBI taxonomy): domain Eukaryota; kingdom Metazoa; phylum Mollusca; class Bivalvia; order Cardiida; family Cardiidae; genus Fragum; species Fragum sueziense. The sequence goes on along the minus strand of OY804592.1, from coordinate 77,127,236 downwards.
GCTGATGATCTTCTCTGAAAGTATTCTAGTATTAAAAATCTAAATAAAATTTATGTAACAGGTTATCATGCAAGATGACACTCAAAATTGTAGAACAATTCATAATATTTTTCCTAAAAATATATACTGATTTTGTGTCGCTCGATTTATTCTTATTTAAACAAGAGGGCCGTTGGCCCTAGGTCGCTCACCTGAGATGGGGTTTTATAACAGATCAGATTTCTTACAGGTAATGCAATAAAGGGTCAAAGATCATATGAACGCCGCTATGCGATTTCAAACCATAGAAAACCCAGAAAACTACCTTAGTGCAATATCATATGTAACTCAAATATGGTGTTTCATCCAATTCGGCTATTTGGTTATGGAGAAATTGCTTTGGACAGATGGAATTAAAATAAAACATACAGACTGACAAACAAACAGAAATTAACAAATTGACCTAGATCTATGACCTTGAACCTACCTAAATATATATTTCAAATAGAAATCTACGCATGATAAAGAACACATTTACCCATACATTTTTTTTAAATCCATGCATAAATGTAGATGCTATGCACCTGATAAGCAGATTTTTACTAGAAGTCCCCTTTTTCTGTGACAAGGTTTTATATTGATAAGCAAAAAAAAGTACCTCTTAGCAATATCATAAGCAATGCAAATATTAAGTTTTGTCAAATTTGGCTCTGCGGTTATTGAGAAATTTCTTCTGACAGATTTCGTGTAATTTCTCTTTTTCTGTTGCCATGGCAACCAGAGTTTTTTTTTTATAAATTGCAATTCTGTTAGCAATTTTTGAAATGTGACCTCCTAAGGAATATTTCTGCCTAGTTTGGTGGAAATTAGCCTGATAGTTTAGGAGGAGATATCATTCAATGATGTCATTGAGATTTGGTGGAAAATCTCCTTTTCTGTTGCCATGGCCACCAGAGCTTTTAAAAGATTTCAATTCTTTTAGCAATTTTTAAAAGGAACCTCCTCAGAAATATTTCTGCCAAGTTTGGTTGAAATTGGCCAAGTAGTTTAGGAGGAGATGTTGTTCAAAGAAATTATTGAGAATTAGTCAAATTTCTCCTTTTCTGGTGCCATGGCAACCAGAGTTTTCAGTCAATTTCAATTCTTTTAGCGATTCTTAAAGAGGACCTCCTAAGGAATATTTTTGTTAAGTTTAGTTGAAATTGGCCAGGCAGTTTAGGAGGAGATGTCGTTCAAAGATAGTATTGAGATTCAGTCAAATTTCTCCTTTTCTGTTGCCATGGCAACCAGAGTTTTTTTTATGGATTTCAATTTTTTTAGCAATTCTGAAAGGGGGTCACCTAATGAACATTCCTGTCAAGTTTAATTGAAATTGGCCGAGTAGTTTCGGAGGAGATGTCGTTCAAAGATAGTATTGAGATTCAGTCAAATTTCTCCTTTTCTGTTGCCATGGCAACCAGATTTTTATATGGATTTCAATTCTTTTAGCAATTCTGAAAGGGGATCACCTAAGGAACATTCCTGCCAAGTTTGGTTGAAATTGGCTAAGTAGTTTAGGAGGAGATGTCGTTCAAAAATAGTATTGACATTCAGTCAAATTTCTACTTTTCTGTTGCCATGGCAACCAGAGTTTTCCATGGATTTCAATTCTTTTAGCAATTCTGAAAGGGGGTCACCTAAGGAACATTCCTGCAAAGTTTGGTTGAAATTGGCCATGTAGTTTAGGAGGAGATGTCATTTAAAGAAATTGTTGACGGACGACGCACGACGGACGGACGCCGGACAAAAGGTGATCACAATAGCTCACTTGAGCTTGTGCTCAGGTGAGCTAAAAATAACAGATAAAACACGTTTCATTTCGGTACGAAGATCGCAAAAATATGTATTTCAATGCTCTATTTGCAACTTTCCCAATCTTAAAATTGGTAAATTCTATGACCGAATATCTAGGCTATATTTCAGCATTCAATTACAACATGTCGCATTAAATCACACAGTTTACGTAAAAAGAGAGGAATATGGAGATTGTTTATTGCAAGGGGTATAGTTTTAATCCGTTTTACCGTTAACACGATTTCAAAACCTATTTTCATGCACTCCTAAAATTACAACCAGTTACCGAATGATTTTTCTTCACTGTACAGTCTTATATTGTATCAAAAGGCTCTATGTTGGTCATCTCTACAGTGACAAGGTATATGACAATACATAACGTCCCGGTCTTTTGTACATCAAATTCACATTATACATGTACTCATTGAAAAAAAACATTAATATGCAATGTTTGTCTTCCTAGCGTATAGTCAGCCAATACATCGTTATCCTGCAATGACGTTACGCGTACTAGACACAGACTTTATCAAACTATGTACAGATAAACGATAAGAAAATTGTAAATTTTAGCCTTATTATAATGAATATCAGATATAATATCAAATATTGCCTTCTAAAATATTTCCCATCTGTGTAAATAATAAGTAAAGGTTTAACCACAAATAACCCGGTTATTTAGGCACGTCATTTGATGTTCAAAGGTGGAAGAAACTAGAAAGTTTGGACCACCTGTTTTAAACTGTTTTCATTTCTCCTTAAAACCAAAGCGAATGACTGTATTTTTTGTGAAATGATAAAGCTGGAAGAATTAGTAAAAATTCTTAACGTATGGCGAAATTACATATTGCATCTGCTTTATTGTTACAGCTAATGTACCAGACTATGACAATTATCCAGTCTTTCCATCAACGTTTCGTAGTCAGAAGATGATTTGATTGGTCAATCGATTTTAGCATTGAAAAGAGGAAATCGTCTAAGTTTTCGCCGGAATGCAAAAAACTTCAAGAGACATCTGTAAGTTCTTTAGGGTCTTCAATGACATGCGATAACAATACGTGTATCTTTTAATACTCGTCATCATTTTCCCCTCGAAGATCCTTCATTGAATAAGGCTAAAATTTACAATTTTCTTATAATGAGATTACCTGGCCAGAAAAGAACATGAAAAGGTTGGTTTACGTATAGAAACACCAGCCCATCTAGGGTTGAGGATCCTTTTCTCGGGATAGACTGGTTGTTGTCTGTATGTTGCCATGCACCTCGGTACGTTACAATTGGTGGCAGCGGTGGGATAATGTGATAACCATCTCCAACTATTCCTTACCCATGGTTACCGTCTTGGGTTAGGTCAGTTCCTTGCCTATATTTCCGTATGGTGTAGCAGTGCATTGCTAGAATACTGGGTCGAAGGCTTATCTCCTGTATGAATTAGCATACACTGTTATAGAATTGCTGACTTCGGGGTGAAGTCATAGTAAATAGGGAGTAATGTGACGTTTAGAGGGAGGTAACACGGCGGGTAATATGCTAATGAGATTACCTGGCCAGAAAAGAACGTGAAAAAGTTGGTTTACGTATAGAAACACCAGCCAATTAAGGGTTGAGGATCCTTTTCTCTGAACGTTACAATGTTAATTGTGACCGTTCACGTTAGAGCTGAAATCACTTTTTATCCGGTGAAGATCTACTATTACAGGGAGAATTTGTCTTTGATCGTCGGGATACAATTAAAATTACAAGTGTACGCTGTCGTTACAACAATCATTAACGTGACAGGTTACATTTAGCTTTGCAACTTTTCTTGGTCCACATTTAGCAATGCTTATCATAGCTGACCTTAACTTGAAAACTAATATTACAGGGTGTCCCAAAAGTAAGGTAACACTTTAAATCTAATATATCTCGGCTAATACATCACGTGTGTATTTCTAATATCGCTGACAGTACAGAAGGTTATTTGCAGAAATATATAAAAGAAATTTCATCAAATTATCATAAAATTTGTATATTTGACCTATGATAAATGAAACACGCCATATTTATTCAATGAAGTCATTTTGATAGTAAATGACGTTCTCTAGATTACGTCCCTTCTGTCAATTTCCTTGATTTATACTTGTGCTTAAGTTTGTAATAACTGCCTCACATGTGTCCATAGAAATTGTTCTGCATTCTCTTTAAATGCTTGAAAGCAACACTGTATATGTTCAATCTAACATGTTCTTGCTTTAGGCATTACACTTTAAACTACACAATTGGGTCCAATACCCCAATCCCGTGACCATTCTTTATCTAACATATTTTGACGATTAATTTGACATCTATAGACCTTTTAGAAAAAATTTAGAAACCATACCCCTCGAGATTTTGCTGGAGTTTTTTGTTACATGGCCAAATCCAAAATGGCCGCCGCCGCCATATTGAAAAAATAACTTTTGAACCAGATCACCTACAATCAAGTGTAAATATACTTTTCAGCCTGAACTTATCACGAAAAATCCGATTCTGACATTAGTTTTACACTAGAATGTTGTTTTCGCCAAACTTTACAAGATGGCCGCCAGTGTAATGTTGAAAAAAAAAGAATAACTTTTGAAGTAAATAGCCTAAAATCATGTGTAAATACACTTTTCTGACTGAATCTATCATGAGGAATCCGATTCTGACAATAATTCTGTTAAGACGTATTTTGACCAAAATATACAGGATGGCCGCCAACGCAAATTTGAAAAAGTAACTTTAAAATGATAACTTTTGGACAAGATAATCTACAATCAACTGCAAATATACTTTTCATGGTGAATCTATTACGAGAAATCCGTTTCTAAAATTAGTTTTACTCTAAAATGTTGTTTTGACCAAAATTTTCAAGATGGCCGCCAACGTTATGTTGAAATGATAAAATTTAAATAACTTTTGAAGTAAATATCCTGAAATAATGTGTAAATACAATTTTCTGACTGAATCTATCATGATAAATCCGACTCTGACATTTATTTTACACTAAATTTATTTGGTTAAAATATACAAGATTGCCGCCAATGCAAATTTGAAAAATAACTTTAAATTAATTACTTTTGAACCAGATCACCTACAACCTAGTGCAAATACATTATTCACACTGAATCAAATATTGGGAATCCTATTCTGAAATAAGTTTGATTGATTTGGTCGACACAATCCCTTCAGCCAATCAAAACAATGGTCAGTCATAAAAAGCGCACCTGCACTCATTTGGATGAGGTTTTTTTCGTTAAAGCATTACCAACTTCCAGCATTAATATTTCGACGACTACGCCTGATTATTAAAAATGCGTTGGTTGTTAGAAAGTTTAAATCACATTCTTTAAAGAGAGAGGTTTGTTTATGAAATTGAACGATGGATTTTTTAAATATTCTGCCTCAAAAATGGTATCCCGTAACGATAAAGACAGAGTAAGTACCCTCGATGAAAAAATGAAAGTCAAATGTCAAAATATCAACGACGGAAGCCATGTAATGGAGTGAACAGAAACATAAAATGGCACCTCGGCAATTCTTTGTTCATGCTAACAAGTTGTATCTATATTTAGAAACTGCAACTACATGATATGAATACAAACTTCTGAAACGGTGAAAAGTTGTCACGTTATCTAATCTGAATCGGATTTTTCACTATCGCCGTATTCGGTAGAATCAGATTCCGATGAATTATCTCTCCCTTGCTCATCATTTGATCCGTCGTCATCCGATTCCCACTCGCTTCCCACTCGCTTTCATAAGCTTCCTCGAGTGCAGGCAGGGTAACCGGAAGAGCAAGTTCTGCACAAAGCAAAACATACCAGCAGCGTCAACCCGACGTTGGCATACGTTAAACTGGCGAACGGTCTGCCAGCACAGCAGAACTGCCAGTCCTCGACGTTCAACCCTATTTAATGAGATTAAATATGTGATATAACTGTGAATTGTCACATAACGATCAATCTTTTTATGACTGAAAGAGTACCTGTTTAAAATACGTGCCCATCTGGAGCAAAATGACCAGGGAACAAAATGACCACTGTATCATTTTAGCGAGCCGATAATGTATTTCCATTTCGTTGAAGTCGCATCTCCAGTGTCGCCGGTATCCGCGTTGGCATCGGCGTCAGTTGCGTAGACAATACGTTAACACGATATAAAGCTCGTGAGTTATTCGAGATAGAGTCTTGATATTTCACAAATTGATAGCTTTTAAGACGACCTTACAGCTTGTGACCTTGGCATTGACGTTTGTTCCTCTTTTCATAAAAAATAATCTGGACTATATCTTATGCCCTATCACTTAAAGAGCACTGATATTTCACACATAAATATACTACTCAAAGTTTGCTAAGCACCAAAAGTTTAAATGTTGATATGTTCTTATCAAAATCCTCGGATAAATTATGTGTGATATGTTGGTCAAATGCATCTCCAAGACAATTTAATAAGTTAAACACATTTAGTTTGCTTGAAACAGTTGACACTCGAGTTAAAAGAGGAAACCCCACGAATTGAAGGGACTTTCTAGAATTGGGGTAGTTTTCCATGTTTTTTTTCGAATCTAAATCTTCACATTTTGCACCTCAGTATCATTTTTATGATCAGTGAAACTACATAACTACATGGCAAGGTAGTCGTCCGCCCAAATTGAGATTTGAAGCCCCTTAAATGTGGGTGGGGTAATTTATGGTCTCTGCACGTTACAAATCGACATATCGATTCTTCGAAACATTCTATTGGCATATATCTTTGCTAAAACCCCCATCCATAAGTTTCAAATTCATAGACAATTTCAAAGATATGTTACGTGGTCTCTTTACATCTAAACTTATTAACCAGAATCCTGCAGTAGATGTCCTGATCTGGTACCAACCCATCTACGGGCTTCCTAACTGATTCTTCAAACAATGTAGCGACACAAGCTGTCTGTAGAAGACTCTTTCAAAGTAATGTGACATTATGAAAAGCGAACATGTGTTTTGTCGACTCTCGTGTTGTTTCTATATTACATTGAACGATAGCAAGATCATAATTGGTACACTGCGCCAATTGTGCAGTACGTGCTAGTCGCCAAAAACAGTGAAATGACTACATCAGTGACCATAATTGCGTTCACAATGGACCTTTTTTAAAGGGTAAAGCACTTAAAACCCCATTAATGCACGTTGTGGATGTAGCCAGAATATGGTTTACAGAGAAATAAACGCAGAAAAAAAGAGAGTCGTATTTGAAGTCATCAAAAGGCATAGTATGACTGACCCAATGCATTTTCGGGAGACTGTAGGTACTGGGATGTGTTTTATTGCTGAAATCTTGAGAGACATAATTGTTTGAATCAACGATGGGCCTCAAAATAAGCGATACCTTAAAGGTCTTTCCCTTGGGAAAGTGAGCATATCGCTAGTGTTGGCTGTATCTTTGTTTCTGTGGATATACACAGTTTTAGTAACGTCTTGTGTTAACCATAGATCAATATCCCATGCAAAATTTGGTAACCAGAAAATGGTACGGGGTACTGTCTATGGCGGTACAAACTTGGTACCTGGCAAAGATTCAATAGGTTTAAGCACTGCTTAAGGTCACGTGACAGCATTGACATGTGATTTAAGACTATCAATGTACTCCATAAAGTTGCCGACCAAACAAAAAGCAACAACAAAATCGTTTGAGGCGAGAAATAAAGAAAAGTTTACCCCACCCGTTTACAAGCACCAACTCGTTTTCATGGGTTCTTGTATTTTCCTCCTCACAACACACTTGAAAATTGTGAGTAATGTATAAAGTTCCGTGATACCTGTATCAAATGCATTAACACAATCATCAATTACATTTTATCCGTTGCTTATTAGATTTGCACCAGAAATATTACAGGTATCAACAAAACCTTTGGTGTTTAGCAAACTTAAATTTGATGCCAATACCTTTCAATATGGACCATGACTTATGACCTCGAGACCTTGACCTTGGAATTTGACACACTTTCTACACAATTTAATGTAGCACATGTGTTACTCAGGATAGGAAAAACAGCCTTTAAAATTCAATCATTGATACCTCTTGCTAGCATCCTTTATTTGCAACCATGACATTTGATCTCTTGACTTTGACCATAGAGTTTGATCTTTTACATGAGTTCCGTAAATGCGAGCTAAATTGTTCTCGTAAACTATTGTAATGTAGATAAGAGTACGTTTTTTCTGCGTTTTACTCAATCGACTAGCTCTCAAATTCGATTCAAACGAACACGAATAAGACAGATCTAGAGTTACTCGTACCGGAAAAATGTTTTGGTACCATGTTTGTATGACAATAGAAAGCAAACGTGCAATTGTTCTATGGTCGCGTGCAGAAAACATGTCGGAGTATGATGTGCCAAATCTTTAAACTCCATCTTTGAAAAAAAATCAAGTCAATCAAGTTATTTATTTTAAAAAAAAAATGATGCGTTGGAACTTTTGCTTAGTAAACATACATGTATATCGCTTTACTACCGTTATAAAGGGACGGTCGGAAAGTATCCTGACTTTTCATACTATTGTCTCTCCATTTCCAGCTATATAAACACACCTTCTATCGGAGGAATCTATCTCCATTCGCCAATAACATGGTCAGTTATTTTTAGCTCACCTGAGCAACATGCTCAAGGTGAGCTTTTGTGATCACCCTGTGTCCGGCGTGCGTCGTGCGGTGTGCGTCGTGCGTCGGTCGTCGTCAACAATTGCTTTAAACATCTTCTCCTCCTCAACCACTTGGCCAATTCTTTCCGAATTTGGCAGAAATGTTCCTTGGGTGACCCTTTTCAAAACTTGTTCGTGAATTTTTGATTCGTCAAAAATTGTGGGCGTGGCAGGGCGGGGCTTATCAGACTTAAATAAATCATTAGGGAATTCTTCAAAAAATCTTCTCCTCGTCAACCACTGGGCCAATTCTTTCCAAACTTGGCAGAAATTTTCTTTGGGTAACCCTTTTCAAAACTTGTTCGTGAATTATTGATTCGTCAAAAAAGGTGGGCGTGGCAGGGCGGGGCTTATCAGACTTAAAGAAATCATTCGATAATTCTTCAAAATCTTCTCCTCCTCAACCACCGAGCCAATTTTTTCAAAACTTGGCAGAAATGTTCCTTGGGTGACCCTTTTCAAAACTTGTTCGTGAATTTTTGATTCGTCGAAAATTGTGGGCGGGGCAGGGCAGAACTTATCGGACTTAGAGAAATCATGTGAAAAATCTTTAAAAATCTATTATCAGGCCAATTTGAACCAAACTTGGCAGAAATGTACCTTGAGTGACTGTTTTCAACACACACCGGATAGAAAAAACAGAACAAAAACTAAATAATTCATTCTATGTTTCTGAAGCAAGCTCCAAAATGATAAGTACATTTTACATTTTAACAAGGGTATGGAAATCGGTTTTAGCCTCTAAGATTGCATTGCATTTCGCGTGTTTACATATCATAGTTAATCAAATAAAATCAGGAACAAAAACAAATATTCAATAAACTATACTGACAGCTCCCAGACAAACCGTCATTATAGCTTTTAACGTCCTTAAGCCAGGTCGATTAATTAATTATTCAAAGGGTGAAAGATTACACAAATGATTGAAAAATGTAAATGATTATGCCTTATTTATCCAATAATTTGTTTGTGACATTAAAAAACTACATTTGTACTTGAAAAGCAAAACGTTTTGTGAGATGACGATAATGGGATTTCTCCTTGTCAAATTTTCATTCTATTAATCAAACAAACGCTGTATGTCATACGCAACGGCGTTTTAGCTAAGCCTTCCCAAAGTTTGTTGTTTTCCATTATGTCGATAACGATTTCTTTCTCAACTATAAACAGTATTTATAATTGCTTGATTTTCTTTTTCTTTAATTTCCCTAAAACAGCAATATACTAAAGTCTACAACCTACACAAACATACGGCTTCTCCACGTTGTAAAGACTTGTGAGAATGGTCATGGTAGCACGGAAAACATTTCTTTAATTAAACATATAGAAGTTCGCGTTGGTGTTTCATACGAACCTTCATCAAAAGCAAAATTACTATGTCTGACTTTTGGAAAATGTCGTTTACTTTCAGAAGTTTAACGAAACACAAAATGGCAACGAGGGTATAAGTAGTGAGCCTCACATAGAAAAGTTTGAATTGTAACTGTCAAACGATTTCATTTTTCAACATAATCCCCTTCTTTGTCTATACACTTTTGTCAGCGATGGTTTAAGGCCTCAATGCCACTTTTGTAGAACTCCTTCTCCTGCTCGTTCAGAAAGGCATCAATTGCATGTATGACGTCATCATTTTACTGAAAGTGGGTACCAGCAAAAGCTCTTTTCAACTGTGGAAACAGGTGAAAGTCTGATGGAGCAAGATCAGGTGAATAAGGCGGGTGTTCTACTAGGTCAAACCCACAATAGTTGATGGCAGCCATGGCAGTGGCAGATTTGTGAACAGGAGAATTTTTCTGATGGAACAGTAGACCTTTGCTGAGTTTTCCACAGCGTTTGAGCTTGATGGTTTCTCTCAGTTGCCTTAAAAGTGATGCATAATACTGACCATTAATTGTTTGGCCCTTTTGTAGATATTCTACCATCAAGATGCCATCAGCAACCCAGAAAACCGAAGCCATAACCTTTCCTGCTGATGGGATAGCCTTTGCCTTTTTGGGTGGGGATGAGCCAGGGTGCTTCCATTGTTTGGACTGTTGTTTTGACTCTGGGGTAAAGTGATGGACTCAATTTTCATCCATAGTCACAAACCTCTGCAGAGAGTTATCTGGGTCTGCCTCTAAAAGACTCAAATTAGCGTGCTTCTGGTCAACAGTCAGAAGCCTCGGTACCCAGCGGGCAGAGAGCTTTTTCGTCTCAAGATGTTCCGTGAGAATAGAATGAACTCTTTCCTGTGAAATACTAGTTTTACTGGCTATATATCACTCTGTAACCCGCCTGTCAGTCATAACAATATCATAGACTTTTTCGACAATTTCAGGTGTTGCAACGGTGACAGGCATTCCAGTGCGGACGTCGTCCTCAAGACTCTGCTTACCACGAATGAACTCCCCTTGTAGCATACGAAGGGGCATCATCCCCTATTGTTGAATCCATATCTGCATGGATGGCCTTCGAAGTTAGACCCTTTTTATACAGATGTTGAATCACTGCTCTTTCAGCAACCTTGTCCATTTTGCAAAAGCCACATGTCCGGATTACTTTAAAGTGCTACCTTTTCAACATAAACTGACCAAATGACGCAAGTTTTCGGCTGCACACATTTTTATAGCCAGAGAATACAGGGTACGAATAGGGACATCCTTGCTTGACCCCTTCTATGAAAGGCTCACTACTTACCAATCAACCCTCGTAACTATTCATTTCAGTATGACACGACAAAATTCAGAACGGGGGAGTAAATCAATAGATCACAAAAGCAATCTAACAAACTGTCAAAATCTAGACAATGTGCTTCTTTAACTCAATAGGTTATCTCCTAGAACAACACTAGAACAACAATATTCGGCCTATCTTTACACATGATTATTAATCATACACGTTCTATGTAAAATAGAACTGATAGAAGTATTTTGGCTCAACAAAGAGTGTTTATCAATGCCGTTTGTTCCAATCAAATATGTTCTATGACATACAACTGCATTGGGATTTACGTAAAAAGACTCTAAGTTTGGTTCAATTGTTCAAAAGTTGATTTTTAAATTATTTTCTTATGATTTCTCTAAGTACGATAAGCCCCGCCCTGCCACGCCCAGACTTTTGGCGAATCAAAAATAAGCGAACACGTTTTGAGAAGGGTCACCCAAGGAACATTCCTGATGGTCACAATTGGCCCATTGGTTTAGGAGAAGAAATTGTTGACGGACGGACGGATAGACGGAGGGAGGACAGTGAGTGACCACAATAGTTCACGTGCTGTTAATGTCGTATATATGTATTTACAAAATAGAATGTAAGTTTTACAAAGAAAATTCCGAATGTGACAAGTGGTGTCTCTTACTTAAAGGCAGAATAACACTTAACATCTTGCAAATTTTCCGAGAACTTCGTACAAAAAAAATAAATATATATTATTAAAATATGGTATTTAAATTAAATTGCATATATGCCAAATCTTAGCTTTCTACCTTGTGTATTGGCTTAGATGTCGACGGATTTAAAACCCCGTGATTTTTTGTCCCGGGGATAATATTTACAATAATGGAACATATGGGGTTTTAAATCCGTCGACATCCTAGCCAATACACAAGCAAGAAAGCTAAGATTTGGCATAGATGCAATTTAAAGGCCATATCTTCATAATACATACTTATGTTGTACGAAGTTCTCGGAAAATTTGCATGATTTTTAAGTGTCATTCCCCCTTTAAGAAAACACGATTAATTATTCCAATAATTAGACTATAAATGGACATCGAGACGTGAGCCGCGACGAAAGGTAACGGTATATTCCAATACATGTAAATAGGGAGGAGCGCCTATTTTCCACCGAATAAAAGCGAACAATGACATGTATTGCGTGCTGTCCACGATGCCTTGTGAGTTCAGTAGCTGTATCCAGATAATAATTCGTCGATTTATTACAGGGACACGGGTTCGAGTCACATATTTTTATAACTCGAAATCCCTCTTCCCCCGCCAATTTAGACCCGCTGATCTTTGATCATTCACAGGTCGTTGTCTATCTATAATTGTTTGCCTCAGATATATTATCGAGCATAATTTATAAAATAAAACAAATTGTGTTTGTGAAACACTAATGTCCCCGAAATGGCTGTTTTTCTCCAAAATGTTTTCATGTTAAGGGTTGATAAGGGTTAACAGATGACCTTGATGAAGGCCATATTGCATGGAACAGATAGATATCATTAAAAGCAAGTTACATACCAAAGTTATGTCAAATACTTATCGATACGGGGGCATACAACGGAGCGATTACCTATGGCCCTTTACTCCACTTATACGTAAACGTGGATTTGGTAAGAATCGAATGTTACATCTAAAATGAGTGAGATGTATTTGCAAATAAGAAAAACAGATATATTGGCAGTTAATGCTAAATATAGATAGTTTCTAGTTCCGTTATAGTATTTTCACAAAGAATTGGGATACTTTTGAAATAACATCGTATATCAAGTTATAATATTAAACCATCTTACCATAGACCACAAACTAATCTAAACAAGGGACCCGTACTTCCTAATTTTCCAATCCGTTATTTGGACAGATAATAAAAAGGAACAGTCATATATATAATTGGTGAGAGATACCAAGGGACCTAAGATTAATGATTTTCTGCCACAAGTTATTCAAACAAGGAGAAATAATCTCCTAAACAAAGTGAACCATTCAGTAGATGGTCGAAGAACGTGTTATTTCATTTAGGTCGCGTAACTAGAAAATAAGACTAACGTTGGATGAGACGGATGTCTTGGCGTTTTGTTAAATTCAGAAAATTTTCACCAGTTAACCCATTACCAGACGGCAAAATCTTGGGCCGTTCCAATGTGAAAGGTGATAGAGACGACAATTTCAAGCGAATGAAATTTTGAATTTTTTGGTCTTTTTACGTAGAAAACATTGTGGAAAATGAAGAAATTGCTTGTCACAAGCAATTTCTTCATTTTCCACGATGTTTTCCAAAGCCATTATCTTGAGAGGAGTCAAAAGTCGTGACTGTGTGGTGATGGGTTAATCTGAATGCAATGACATACGCGCATGCATTTTATACACCCACTCCTATAATCGAACTGCGAGCAAGGCCAAATTACATGATTAAATGTAGATTTATTTTCAATAAATACGAGGGTCATCCAATAATAAGTGAGACTGTTGTCATATCTCAAAAACTGTCCGACAGAATTTAATGAAACTTGGCATATACATGGTCTAACATATTAGCTATAGAAAAAATGCACCAAATGGTGTTATGTTATCACGTCACGTTTATGACGTCACTTCCTGTGACACAAACAATTGTAACGTGGACGCGTCTCATGCTGCTTGGCAAAGGACAAAAATGTGCATGTATAAATATTGCGTCATTTTAGGGCAAAACTAGGACGGAGATATTTCAAACCTAACTAAAAATTATTTTTGACAAAGCTTTGTCATGTACAGCTGTTTTCTAGTGGGTTCCGAAGTTTAAGGACGAAAGGATTAGTGGGCATAAGCAACCCACCTTTGGTCGGTAAACAGAAGCGAAAAGTGAAGAAAAATATCCAAAAATGACAATTTTTGTCCATGTAAATCAGCGCATTTCATCTGAAAATTGGTCAAATCTGGGAAAGCAATCAATGTACAGTATTTTTGTTTATTTTAATGGCTGTCTTGAGATCTGTCTTTTACAAGAAAGGATCAAAGCTACACGAACGTACGACTTTGGTTCTGCATGACGTCAAAGCAGGTAGGGTGACGTCACTTTTGACGCTAGATATAATTGGAATATTTCAGTGCAGCCTCAAAATGTTCTGTGCACAAGTCCTCCAGACTTTGATCATTGTTCTAAGTTGAAAGAATCATCGCGATGTGTGTGTTTTGAAGATTTAAATGCATATGAAGTAGACGTGGCCAATCTAATGTGACACAATAACTCTGGTTGCCTAGCAACTGAAATCAGAATGATTTCCCGCTGATTGAATTCTGTCATTATAAAGGGAAGATCCTATATTGAAGGAATATAGGTACTTTGAAAGCATATAAGTCAAGGTATTTCTGCAATAGGAACAGTCTCACTATTTATTGGATGACCCACGTATATATCTTTGCTTACCGAGCGCATTCTGAGCTGGAAACAATGCAATTTAAATCATGTATTGAACCAACAAGATGGGAAGTGTCTAAATTAAATGGTGGTGCATACGAAAACATCACTATCTTCTTTTACGATATTAAAACAGGGGATGTATTTACCGCTCTTATTTCCAGTTTACCTTCAAGTTAAAGCTCGTATCTATCGACTCAACTCAACGCTCTTTATTATGCATGTCGTCAATTGTTGTACATTTGGTCAAAAGAAACAAATAAATAGTATCGAATACATAATCGTAATAAATAAAATCAAAAGCAACTAATTGTCGAAAAGTAATATCTTCTCGCGCGTGGTATGCTCTTTGTAAAAAATGTTTATGCTCCACGAATGGAGAGTATGTAGTCGCCCCTTTGTCCGTCCGTCCGTGAGCGATTTCTCCATAATACTTGGGTCAAATCAAACGGAACTTACCATGTGAACCTCCTATGATATAATGTCGATGCGTCTTTCCGGTTTTCGGATTTGAGGCCTCGTCACGGGAAAGAGTGACTTAGGGCAAAATACAGTTTTTGGAGATTTAAGGCAAATGATTGATATAAGTCCGACACGTTTCAAGAAGGAGTAAACGTCAAATGATCAGAGAATTGCATCGTGTCTGCAATAAACTTGGATTGAAAGGCGATAATGAGTAGTAATTTATATCTCATTCATCCAGGGCCAGCAGGGAAAACATGGGAACTACATAATTCTATGTGCATCTAGAGATGTTATCATGTCTCAAATCTATAAACATATTCTCAACCTTTCATTGCGCAGGCTCCCCTAACTGGTTTGATATATTTCAACCTATGTTTTATTTTTGTACTAAGAAAGATGAGTAACTATTCCAAATGAAGCCTTTCTCGTTGTCTCTTATCTACTGCCAACAGAATACAATGCTTCGACTTCAAATATTAGTAAAAGAAACAAGTATCTAGATACATGACGAAGTATTCAACTGGCTGTGGCCACATACAAAAGTTGATCTAATGAGCTTTATTACACTGGACTTCACTTACTTACAATAAACCATTTTCACAAGTTTAGTTAGCTATATAGCTCTAGCATATGTGACCATTCGTTCTAAATTGTAAATATTTGCTCAACTGCTACCGTTTTACACCTATATTTACTCACAACATATGGTGGCGTATCATGTTGTTTTAATCACGGTGGCGAGCAATTGTACATAATTGGATAGGTACCGACTACGGACAAAGGATGGGTTGCAATAAGGGGTCAAAAAATAGATTTTCTTTAAATTTCGTGGATTGATAGGGTTACATAATATCTTTGATTTGTATGTGTAAAAAAACTGGTTTCGGCTTATTTTTCGAGATATGGGTAAATAAAGTGGGTGGGGTAAGATGGACTGAAACACAGTAGGGGTCATTCTAAGTCGCTTATCTTTCTTATTTTTAGCCCCAGATGCGTGAAAATTTGTATGCCTGTCTTGTGATATATGCGTTAAACATTTATGGGCTTACATTTGATATTCCATGTATATCTTTTCCATAATACCCATTCTTCTTTCTTTCGAAGAATTTCGCTATTTTTTAACGACCAACTTTACCAAACTATCTCCACACGTTTTATTTGAAACCCGATTTCTATGAAACTTTACAGATGTGTTGCCCAGATATTAATGTAACCTTGTGTGAAATTTGATAGAAAAGCGTAGGTCCGTTTTTGAGATATTTGACCTTGACCTTCAAAATGACTTCAAAACTCAGAAAATGCCAAAATGTGATATTTAAAGCGCCAATTTTATTAATAAGGATTGGAAGCATGGTTTCTTTTTATTGTTCCTAATGAGTTTCGTAGCAATATTTTATTTTTTGTGTCGTACAATCCATTCGGAAGAATGGGAAAGAAAAGAAATTCTTTTTACTTCTCAGTTTTCTTATCAAACTAAATATTGCACATGAAACATGTCCACGTGGAAACCGCTGTGATTAATATTACTACCACAGGTGAGTGAAATTAAATATTAGCGTTATATCAAGATTGCTAGAACTACCAAAGCTTTATATGCAACTTGAATTGTCTAAGAGTTTATCTTCACTCATCTCATGATGGACAAGAATTATCAATTTGCCACGAGAAAACTGATCATTTTCAGATTGTATTTCTTATATGGTTATAATGAAGACGCACTGTGAATGATTTTACTAAATGACCAAATGTGCTTACAATTAGTTAACTTAAGCTATATATTTATATAACGTTATAGAATATCAACAAAAAGATAATAATGTTAAATGTATAGACAGGCCTTAAACAAATATCTGTCTAACAATGACGTCATTAGATGAAATAACCGGGTAACTCTGAGAGGTGACCAAGTTTATTATATTGAGTATATCAATTTTAACGGTAAAAACATACAATAAAAAACCCAATCATACGTGAAATGCATTCTTTTATGAATGGGCTGTAACATGCCATTCAACCCTAAGTATTTTCCCAACAATGCGTAGTTTTAACGGACTTTCCCGAATTTGATGTTATTTTGAAGGTCAAGGTCAAATATCTCAACAACGAGCCAACGCTTTTCTTTACAATTTTACACAAAGTTATATTAATATCTGGATAATACATCTGTAAAGTTCCGTAGAAATCGGGTTTCAAATAAAACGTGTGGAGATAGTTTGGTAAAGTTGGTCGTTAAAAAATAGCAAAATTCTTCGAAAGAAAGAAGAATGGGTATTACGGAAAAGATATACATGGAATATCAAATGTAAGCCCATAAACGTTTAACGCATATATCACAAGACACATATACAAATTTTCACGCATCTGGGGCTAAAAATAAGAAAGATAAGCGACTTAGAATGACCCTACTGTGTTTCAGTCCATCTTACCCCACCCACTTTATTTACCCATATCTCGGAAAATAAGCCGAAACCAGATTTTTTACACATACAAATTAAAGATATTATGTAACCCTATCGATCCACAAAATTTAAAGAAAATCTATTTTTTGACCTCTTATTGCAACCCATCCTTTCCCATTTTTCAAGCGGTTTGTAGCGTGTACCCCGTCTTATTGGCATCTTTCCTTGGGTATGTATGACCTGTTTGTGGACCCCTTGTACTTTTTCCAAACATTGATCCCAACCGACCAGAAAAACGACAAAAGAATCAGATCATGTTTTTTGGAGGAAAATGAGTTCCCAAATAAGTCATACATCTGGAGAAAGAGCTCAGTAAGGCGGGTTTTATTCAGCAAACGGGGCTAGCTTGGCCGTAGTTGTTATCACTTCCATTTCTTGTTGGTTGGGACAATATTTTGGGAAACGTGCCAAGAGTTTTTCTAATAAGTCATACATTCGATGAAAGAGCTGAATAAGGCGAGGTTCATGCAACAAACCTTTTAAAAATGATGCAGAATTAAGAAAGTTATTGCAAAATATCTGATCAGAATCGAGATTATATTGTCGTATTCGTTATCCATCCCATGATGCACAATCTCCACCGTGTTAATACAATTGGTAAATTTCTTTAAAATCAGCAAAAGAATCTGATTTCGAACCCGAGTTACAAATATTGTAATGTCGTTGTCAGTTTTTGTCTTTCTTGACATGTGCCGATGTTTAAATGCTACTGTTGTCTTTTGACTTGTGCCATTTCAACGATATCTTCAAGTGGATATAAGCTACATTCTTTAATAACCACACTGAAAGATGAACGAAAGCGTATTATTGATTATGAAATTATATACCTTTAAATTGTGCTTTAAGCGTTTTTAATACATTATGTTTTATTATTGTTTTGTCAAATTTAGAATAGAAAAATAACGCCATTATTAGACTCATGGCGGACTGCTTTTAATTCTGCTTCACAACACCTAGACAATAAGCAAAATATGTGTTGATGTAGATAGATGAAAAAAGCAACTCCGTGGGTATAATATATATTGTTTCATCTCTATTTTTCCAAACAAGCCCTTGTGTTTAAGTCACCTATCGAAAGGTCGTTGAAAAGAATTGAGATAAAAGAAACTGCTATACGTTTTCCATTATCCCGTTATCAATTTCTCCAAGATATTTTGTCCATACTTTATAAAAATTGCACATTTTACTTCTGCGTTCTTTTCCACCCGTTCATTCTTTACGTATGAGTTTCTTTCGTGTAAATTATGTTCTATTTTGAAGACATGATACGTACGTTTAAGTCAAACAAGATTAAAAAAATGAGGCCATACTAATTCTGCCAACCGTTTTTTTTTTTTGTGGTTTTAGTGTTCGTTTTCTGTAAAGTTGTAGAGCAGTTATTGTCATATGTAATCAGATAAACTATTTTAGTATTTTCAAAAACTGAGTAGAGTAACCTGGTTGGGGTAACCAATCATCAATGTTTTAAGAAGAATGCTAGAAAGTCAAAGTTTATGTCTACAAATCACATTAAAGGATGACCTGTAAACATGGCACAATGTTATGTAAGACTCATACATTTTTATACGCCCGTCGAAGACGGGACGTAATATGGGATCACCCATGGCGTCCGGTTGTCCAGGCGGCGTCCACTTCTTTGTCCGGAGCATAACTCTGTCACCTTAAGTTCGATTGACTTTAAACTTGGCAGTTATATTTTTCTCATCATTACGGAGTGCAGTGCACAAGAACCATAACTCTACCTGGCCTAATTTTTGAGTTATTGCCCTTTGTTGTTTTTCATACTAGAATCTTGTCCGGAGTATATCTCTAAAAGTATAATAGCTAGAATCATGAAACTTCACGGATGGATAGAGCTCATCCAGGGGGGGGGGGGGGGGGGGCGGCAGTGCACAAGAACCATAACTCTACCTGACCTATTTTTTTACTTATTGCCCTTTGTTGTTGTTCATACTTGAATCTTGCCCGGAGTATATCTCTAAAAGTATAAAAGCGAGAATACGTCATGGATGGATAGAGCTCATCAAGGGGGTTTTTCATACTTCATTTTTGTCCAGGGCATATCTCGAAAAGTATAACTGCTAGGAACTTGAAATTTTTATCAACCCGCTACCCCTGTCGACATAAAGCAGTGTTACGGGCGTATCTTGTGACAGTTTGACACCTTGTTTCTAGATGATCAATTGTCGGAAGTCCATTCAATTTCAAATTGGAAAAGCGGCTTTGAAAAGTAAAATTAAACAAACGAATGGCAAGTAGAAGCTATGGTAAATGATCAAAGAAGAAAAAAGTGAGATTAAACCCTAAAACCCTTTTGGCAATTTCCAAGTACCGATATGTATATATGTAGGCCTATGGGTAATATGCACGCAGTTGTTTTATCAAGTATAAGAGAATCCTACCACCACAATGACGATTTATTTGATTTCATGTAGCCGATAAGGGGACATAAAACTTAAGATACAAAAGCAGTAGAGCAAAAAATAGATGTGTTATCAGTTCGAAATATGGTTTACAGTAAATTGGAAAAAAGTGCGATCATACAAAAGAAGGCATCTTTTTTTTAAAAAAAAAATTAGCCGGATCACAGAATCAATCCATGTTTTGTCGTTCTTAATGGTTTATAATCAGTTTAATAATCAGTTTAAAAATGTTGTGTCTGTAAACTGACGTGCCAATTGAATGATATACAAGCGGGGGTAAATTAACCCATTACCAAACAACAAAATTTTAGCCTAGTCCAAACTCATTGGTGTTGCAGATGAAAAGTTCCATTGAACAAAATTTAACATTTTTGGTCTTTATTGGTACAAAACATTGTGGGGAATGAAGAAATTGCTTGTTAAGCAATTTCTTCATTTTCCACAATGTTTTTAAAAGCCTCTATTTTGTGGGGCGTCCAAAAGATCCAATGTATGGGAAAGGGTTAAAACATGAACACTATTTGTTGATAATGTGAATCACATTACAAAGTGAAGTTAAAGCGTAAGCTAGTTTCTTTGTAAGATGATAGATGTAGCTCGTAGCTATAAATACGCCACGTTAACGAGGTATGGAAGACGCGTAATTAGATCATCGTCTTTTTGTCCTTATTGAATTTCTTCACGAGAGCTTGTTTTACGCTCCTCCTGTATTTACATCGAAACTATGCCGCAAGATATGTAAAATAAAGATAGGACCTTACGTCTTTGTAAACATATTAAACACCAATTTTGATGGACAAAAACATTGCACAAAACCAGAAACTTCAGGATCTCACTCAAAAGAACGCATTGTCAATAAACATCATAAGAAATCTCAAGATATCTGGGTATTGAAAGGCGAACAATATGAACAGATTTGATACATGATAACATCTCTAGATGCACATAGAATTATTTTCTGCAGTTCCCGTGTTTTCCCTGCTGGCCCTGGATGAATGAGATATAAATTACTACTCATTATCGCCTTTCAATCCAAGTTTATTGCAGAAACGGTGCAATTCTCAGATCATTTGACAGTTACTGCTGCTTTCTTGAAACCTGTCAAAATTAGACAAATTTGAGATCTCTTTGCTTGAATCTCGAAAGGAATATTCCTTACATTTGACTTTGTTAGACTTTAAGGTTATATCAAAATACAAAAAGATAAGTACTACTCAAAAAGTCCTGGCCCCGGTTTCTCGGAAAAACTTAAGTACATTCTCATGAGAACATGCTCAACTTCAAAGGAATACACTTTTTTTTTTCTTTTGCAAATACTATTATATTTCACGACGTCATAACAACGGGCCTTATTTTCAATATAATGAAGATCAAGATGTTGTGTTAAAACGTTTGTATACACATAGATTGTTTATTCTAGAGTTATCGCGGTCCTGAATAAAATGTACCTAACCTAACCATTAGTATATTAATTCGTTTTAGGGTAAGCCCAGTCATGAACAAAATGATGTGAAAATTCTGGTATTATCTACTTAAAGGGACATTTCATTCCAATTTCATTTTTTTAAAATATGTCTTGATGCCAAGATTGGTTATTCTAATGAGTATAAATACTATTGGTTTTTCGAAGTTGTTGCCAATAAGCGAGAAACACGCATTTAAAGTTGAGACATAATCGATAAATTGCATAAAGATCCGAACTGTTGTCCACAACAATTTGTTCAATTTTAACACAAAAATATTAATTTCTCGTAAACGGCGCAATATTTTGGCTCGAAATTTTTCAGAATTTTCATAAGGAAATATGCTCTTTGAGATAAAAATAAAAGTAAAATTTATGACAAAAAATTCTGAAATGTCACTTTAAAGAAATCTCAATTACATGACCGAAAAATACATTTCTCTGCGATTAACTTTAGCGATGGTTTTGGCGATATCTTATTTACTTCTCAATGTTCTTTTTAAATGTTTCTTTGTTATGTCGTAAAAATCAGCACTGTTTGCAGCATTCATAATTACATTCACTTTAGACCATTAAAAGGCGAATTCTAAAATTCTGGAATAGGGGTGATAATAAACTCAAAACTTTCTGAACAACATAAAATTGACGGCATCCCAATCGTAAGTCATCACTTTTGATTCATGTACATTTTATTTATATCATTGGTAACCTTGAAACTTGGCATAGCTACAGATTATCGGGGGTGAAGACATTCGATCTTTGTTATTTCAATTCCAAATTCTATGTTTTGCGCAATTTTAACTGTTTTTTTTTTTTTTTTTTTTTTAATTTATAATGCGTCTGCAATTAACCGTTTTTCTGACGGGGTTGCTTAAAATTCTAAACCTTTCTTTGTTTGATTAAATGTACTTCACCATGCGTACTGTAAGGTTATCGAGGTCATGTACAAAATGATGTGCAAATTCTAGTAATTCGTATTATCCGCTTAGAGAAATCTCAATTACATGACAGAAAAATGAGCCTTTTCCGTGATTGATTCCTTTATTACTCTGTCGCGGGTTTTTGTTTCTTCGCACGAAGTCCTTTTTTAAAACGTTGTCTCTCTTATGTGTGACAAAAAGCACTTAACCATCAGTAAATTGATACATTTCAGGATAAGCCCGGTCATGAACAAAATGATGTGCAAATTCAAGTAATTGGTATTTTTCGCATAGAGAAATCTCAATTACATGACAGAAAAAAAATGAGCTTTTTCTTGACTGACTCCAGCATCAAACATTTCTGTATCGGTTCCTAGATCTACTGATCCATGGTCGAATATTGTGTTAACTGAAAATTGTATATATACTCGGCAAAACTGCTAACGCATCACTCAGATCTTTGTTAAGGTATCCAAACCCTCAAAAACACCAAAGAGCCAGAGGCGAAATTTGAAAAGTGCCAATAATTCCTACAGTGTGTAACATTTTCATTCCTAATACGAACATAAGCATTTTGCACGGTTTAGAATTTTGAATTAATGCATACTAATGGAAATATTTGAAAAAATGTTCAAAATTACCTCCCTTGCATGTGAAAATGGAGTAAAAGATATTTGTAAATTATTTTCTTCTTTAAGCATATTCTTGAAACTTGGCACGGTGAATCAACTTATGTGAAGTGTATTGACAGGTGTGTGTAATTTGATGCATTTCGTACGACAAGAAAGTGCTGTTTTTTAGGGTCTGTTAACCTTAATATTTTTTGAACGAATCTACAGAATACATTCAAAATTTGCACATGCCGACTACCACTCTTTGCTAAGAAGCCTGTGAAATTTCATAGTAAATGCTAAATTCTGTTGTATGATATTGAGCTTTTAAGGTAGCTGGATACCCCTGACGTGAAAAATGCGACTTTCTCTGAATCTTATGAAATTCTGGGGACAGATACTTTGGTATATGCGCTCTACGATGGCGGTCTTTAAAAAGTAATTGATACGTGCGTCATGGCGTCATGGCGTCATTTTGTGACGCACCGTCTTTTAGGGGGTAGCGTTAAATAAATCTCAATATCTCGTAAATTAATACATCGATTTTGACCAAACAAAAATTAATAAATCTGTAAATGGACATTAAAGAAATTTCATTGGACGTTGGAATATAATTATCGCGTAATTTTACACAATCGTGCGTTACAGTTATTTTTATCGCTTTTTACGCGTCTATTCTGAAAGAACACTTTTTTACATGACGACGTTTATCTCAAAATTTAGTTAGAAAACCTATGCTGATTTTTTTCATGCGTTTAAGTTTGGCCAATTTTCTTTTAAAAATCGAAATAAAAAAGGTAAGTCATCGAGTTAGATTTTTTTTTAAATTTTGATTTTTTAAAGTTTTGTTTACTTTTGACGCGCTATTTTGACGTCAACGTCGCGTAAAACTTGATAACGTCATATGCTTTTGTATTATACTGATCTCGTTCTCATTAAAGTATAAATTAATATTTTCTGTGATCCGTCAAGTATCTTTTAATTCCTCATGCCGCATGAATTAATCTATAAACAGTCTTCTTTAGGGATTATTTAACAAACGAGGTTGATTGAAATAATGATTTTTTTTTAAAAATATTTTTTTACATATCAGACAAATGATCCATTATGCATAATAATATAGACATATATACATGCTACAGTATATCAATACTTTGTTTTGGTTTTCGGCTATGGCGATTTTAGGCAATATTTTGTATATTTTTAAAAGAAATAAATAAAGAATAGTGCATTGTAAATATACGTTTCCGTAGCAAATGTGAGAAGTTCACTCTACCGTTTTCGCACGTATAGAAACAACTCTGTTGTTTTAGACGTGCCGAGATCGTCTTTTAAGGATAGCAAGTTCTAACTATTTGGTTGCCAAAATCTACAGGTTTTACCAAAATCAAAATGTAAAAACGTGCCTTTTGCATTTCAATAACGATATTCCAATTAAACATACAATATATTTACAAATCAATGATATGTCCCTTTCCCAAACGGCAGCATTTTGGACTCTTTCAAAAGGTAGTTTTACTCGACAAATATGATAATTACTCAGCTGCATGCAATTTGCATTTGATAATATTGAAGTTGAAAACATTAATGGAAAAGCAGAGAACGTATTTTAGCATTTTATCCCTTCCACCGATGTTTCCTATAAATATGTTTATTTGAGATACCAAACAGAAGACTTTTGGTAGGAAAAGGGACATTTTAAGAATTTTACGATGACATTATCATTAATTCCATGGGCCTAAGTAATTTGACGAATATAAAGTTAATGATCAAATTATGAGACAAAATTTATACAATCGTTATTACATTAAAACGAATAAACAATTATTGATATGTACATTTTGTCAACTGATTATACAATGTGGGTCTCAATGGTTCAAAGCATTCAACAATTGAACAAATGCGTGAAAGAGCGAAATACATGTGTTGGAAAATCTTAAATGACGAAACTAATGACTGATTGAATGAATAGAAGCATAATCACTGGTGGTGAACTCTGCCAAAGCGTGGGACGTTTTTTCGCGATCATAGCATTCCGTCGGTGTTGTTATAAAATATCGTAACTACGGCTTCGATAAAGCCGTAGTGTATACGAGACGTTATAACAACACATCCGGTTTGTCAATACATATCGGTAAATCCGGTCTATTTTAGAACAAATTCATTGTTATTAGAAATACTATCCAACCAGTTCTTTAAACTCACATTTAAACGCAAAATATCTGTACCTTGTTGTAGCGAAAAACGTCCCTCGCTTTGGCCGAGTTCACCGCCAGTAATAATTCGTGTTTAAAGAATTGTAGAGTCGATGTAAAACGCTCGCAAGACAAATGAAAGGCGTTTATATCTACGATAGTTTCGATAGAAACTTCTAATGAGTAAAGTATTAAAAGCAGTTTACATGAACTACTAATAGAAAAGAGACGGAGAAAATTTGTGCAAATAATTATGAAAGATATTTACTAATAGAAGAAGCGACTTTCTAAGGGTTTGACAAAATTTGTTTACATAAAGCTGTAAGGCCATCAACACCAGAACGTGAGTGGATAATTTTGATATGGTGAAATGATAATCCGGCTGTAGCTAGTGTTTTACTTGCCGCAGATGACAAATAGCATTTTCCAACAATGTATGCATATGACTCACTGTACTTTGCCTGGTTCGAACATCTCTTTATTCTGTTTTCAATGGACTCTGTATCATACACCGGAAGCTTTTCTTCAAAATTATAGACTGTTCTCACTAGTTGCAACAATTCATTGGTGTCTGCAATTGCGCTATGTGCGTTGTAATCCTTCCCTAAAATGTCACTAACCAGGTCTTCTTGCCTATAACTTTGTCCATTGGTTATTTCTCTCGGGACGCTCATTTTTGAACAATCTCAAAGTGTCTCCAAAACCCTCTATCACCCCATCACAAGTTAAACTGCATTCGTTCATGTTTTGTATCAGCACCTTTGAATCAAACAAGACATTGTGAGCAACTAGAATAACAGGTGCGAATTGTTTTAAAAATTGCATCATTTGTCGGCAAGCTTCTTTAATGTCCAGCGGATTTACTTCAATTCCATTATGATACATAATGCTGTTGCACAACATTATGCCCGTCAGTTTTGTGATATTAGAGAGGTTTCGATTCCGAACTTGTACGCCTACTTCTACGTGTACGAGTAATTTTTGTGCGAAACGTCACTATGACGTCATCACTTTGTGATTATTTATCACTCTCGCTACACGTCGAAAACTTGTAGAGGCCGGTTTACACGTAAGTAAAAACTTGTAGCTTTTTATTCTTAATTGGTACAGTTTCTAGGTGTTTAAATGAATGCATGAGGTAATTCATGCATTTTTTAATGAGAATATACTTGTGAGTGGTATCCTAACAAGAATAGTTTGAAAGTTACAGCGTGTTTAATACAGGTCGTATCAACGACCTTTCCTAACCCAATTTATGCCAGTACATAGAGTCAGTACCGCAAGTATTTACCCACTAACCCTGCATAGGATTTATGCAGTTGACGCCTTTTCAAACTTAGTAGATCTAGATCAAGTTTATTAAACTGAAATTTATAGATCTACTGTCATTTTCAGATAAGTTTCCGAAGGAAATTCTGACCATTTTTAATATTTTTTGCTGAAGTTTTTCAATAAGGGTAGATCTGGAATTGGGGGGGGGGGGGGGGGGAAATGCTGGAATTTTCTTCTTTTCCGCTGGTGCTTTCCAAAAACACTTCTAGTTTTGAAACGGGTACAGTTTTTTAACCCTTTTAACCCTTTCCCAAATCACCTGTAGCTACAAGTACACGTACGCGTACAAGTTGGAAATCGAAACCTTCCCTAGATAAAAACGTGTACGTGTACGTGTAGTTACAAGTACACGTACACGTACATGTACAAGTTTGAAATCGAAACCTCTCTATTATTTGGTATAAATCGACATTTCGGTTTTACATAGCAGCTGAATGTTTGGTTAGATTCTGCATGCGTCATCGCCATTTGTATAATGCTGGTGTTTATACCTGGAAAATGATAAAACATTCTGAAATCGAAAGTCAGAGAATATTGTATAGTTGAAACACGTTATGTCGAAGTCGAACGGAATGCCATTGTAATTCGAAATATCCAGAGTAAGACTGATCCGAATTTTGTTCATTTTCGGTTGAATTGGCATGTTTTGATAGTTATTTTTGTTGCTCAATACGTTCATAACTGGAATATATACTTTAATTTAACAGCATTTTGTTTTCTTTTTTTTTTTTACATTACGTCTGGTAATCGAAATACTATCAAACATATTATTAAAACAACGATCGAATTGGGCGTTTATTAGAATATTTGTGCTTATTAGAATAATTACGGTACAAACAGAGTGTTGCTATTTCTATGCTGTATATTATACTTGTACAATTCTTTATATTAAGTTAACAGTTTCCATACAGATACCGAGTAACATTCACAGTTATAGAAAATTCCACATAACTAGAAGCCATACGTGGATGGTATGAACTTGGTGTTAGGACATTAATTTATCATAAATTAACATTGATTTTACTAGAATTGGTGGCCATTGAAAATAAGAGTATTTAATCGCATACAATATAGGAGATATTCGTTAGAGCTAGCCTGAATTAAGAATAAAAACGCTCTTAAAATATCATAAATAAGTAGATACTTACCTGCTGCTAATTTTGTATTGATGTCAAAGCAAAGTGGTCTTTCATCATCATTTACGGAATGTCTTTTCCCGGTGGTCACTGTTGTTGTGTTCGAACAAGTCCCGCAAGCGATGTTTAAAAAGGAACCTAGTCCATATTTCTTTTCTTCTTTGATATCAGATAAATGTAGCAGGTTTTCACACGAAAGGCAAAACAGTTGATCCGCTAAATGACCCAACTCCACTATTCGGCGTCCTTCTCGCCAACCAACATCTATATTGTCCGGTATGTTATCCCCTTTCTCGTCTATGATAGTCTCAACCTTATCTCTTTTGACTAAGTTCAAATCGCGTTTTACTTTCCAGCGGCTGTAAAAACGACCTTTCTTATAATTTGTGACGTCATTTTAAAGAACATCAATTATTTCCTGCTTTTTTCCAAATGATGTTAAAATATTAAACGAGAAAGGTTTTAATGATTTGGAACATCTGCATTTCCTCAAGGTAATCCTTTATGAGTCATCGGTGAATTTGCGAAAATTTTAAATCATTACCGGTTTTACATTATTTTATTCCATCTATACATAAACATAACACTGATTTACGAAGAGAAATTGAAATTCACCCGAGTATCAATTGCATGTTACCAACCACAAATATCAAAACGTCACACTAACGTAACGTTGACGTCAAAATAGCGCGTCAAAAGTAAGCAAAACTTTAAAAAATCAAAATTTAAAAAAAAATCTAACTCGATGACTTACCTTTTTTATTTCGATTTTTAAAAGAAAATTGGCCAAACTTAAACGCATGAAAAAAATCAGCATAGGTTTTCTAACTAAATTTTGAGATAAACGTCGTCATGTAAAAAAGTGTTCTTTCAGAATAGACGCGTAAAAAGCAATAAAAATAACTGTAACGCGCGATTGTGTAGAATTACGCTATAATTATATTCCAACGTCCAATGAAATTTCTTTAATGTCCATTTACAGATTAATTAATTTTTGTTTGGTCAAAATCGATGTATTAATTTACGAGATATTGAGATTTACTTAACGCTACCCCCTAAAAGACGGTGCGTCACAAAATGACGCCATGACGCCATGACACACGTATCAATTACTTTTTAAAGACCGCCATCGTAGAGCGCATATACCAAAGTATCTGTCCCCAGAATTTCATAAGATTCAGAGGAAGTCGCATTTTTGACGTCAGGGGTATCCAGCTACCTTAATAAGGATACCCTTTATTCTAAAATTCGTTAAGTCTGAAATTTTATTAAAATGGGATATTCACACATAACTCTCAAACATTTTGTATTGGCTGAAAGAGTTCATGTGTTGAAAACTTACCTTCCGACGGCTTTTACTCTTTTGAGGGTCCTTACTTTATGCCCTGCGATTTGCTGATGACATAGATGGACTTGCTGGATCGGAGCAGGAACTGGCGAACCTTGTTAGACAACTTGACAATTCCTCCACAGCGTATGGCATGGAAATAAGCGCCAGTAAAACAAAACTTCTGACAAACAACACCAATGGAATACAGACCGATATCATGGCCAATGGAGAAAAACTCCAAACTGTAAAGAATTTCAAGTACTTAGGAGCTATAGTGTCAGATGATGGGTCCAAACCTGAAATACTAGCCAGAATTGCGATGACAGCTGCAACACTAGCCAAACTGAACACCATATGGAAAGATAAAACAATCAACCTCTGCTCGAAAATTAGACTATTACGATCACTTGTCCTCTCCGTTTTCCTATATGCTTGTGAAACATGGACCCTCACCGCAGAACTAGAGAAGAGGATTCAAGCCACTGAAATGAGATGCTTCAGAAGACTGTTGGGTATCTCCTACAAAGACCATGTCACAAACATAGAAGTAAAAAATAGAGTAAAAATAGCCATTGGTCCGTATGAAGAGCTGCTCTCCACTATCAAGAAACGCAAATTAAAATGGTTCGGCCACGTCACCAGGGGAGAAGGACTCTCTAAGACGGTACTCCAGGGAACAGTCAGAGGAGGTCGGAAGAGAGGAAGACAGAAAAAGAGATGGGAAGACAACATCACGGAATGGAGTGGGCTGAAAATGAGGGAGGCAGTGACACGTGCGATGGACAGAGATGGATGGAGAAAACTGGTTGTAATGTCAGCTACAGCGCCCCAACGGCAACCGCCATGGGATAGGTAACAGGTAACTTTATGCCCGTGGAGGTAATGTTATATCACTAACAATACTCTTGATATTTCAAATCTCAACTATTTTCTGTGTTTACTTGTTTGAATCAGGTTTAACACATGGATAAGAATGACGTTCTTGAAGAGACCTTCGCTATACTATCCTATATTGTAAACTACCAAAATTATGAACGACATGAATATATGGGTAATGGAGAATAAATTATTGGTATCGTTTTAGCAGTACATAATTCCGTCTCAGGAATGACCGATTTTACTTTTGTATGAAACGATTGGCTATAGCTTCTGCTAAATGTCAAGCTCGTAAACGATGAGAGAGTCGAGAATGAGGTCTTAAGCTCTCAAATAAAAAAGACGGGATAATGAGAGTCAAACGTAAAACTTCATTACCTCATTTGTTATGATGATAATTGAGCTATTTGTTGAAGTGGAACAAATCTCGGAGAAAAAACTCAACGATGTTAATGACCTTAGGCGTGACAAAATCACACGTGATTGCGATTAGTGTAGGACCTTCACTTTTGCTGAATATTTTTTTTTACAGAAATCCGTAGTTTTAAAGGAGAATTGGACGATAGAAAAGACAAGAGTTACGTCGATCATGCCACTATCTAAGGGTCACCTTTCTCGTAGGTTATCATATGACATCAAATAAATCGTTTGTACACATTTAACTATATTGATGGCTTCCAAAGCAATCGCAATTCTCTGGGCCAGAAGTATATTGATTACTTTTTCGCGGCCTTACATGTATAGGTATTTCGTTTTATATTTTCCATAATTGTTCTATTAACCTTTTTCAAACAACAACATCTTAGGATGGTCGAATTTGAAAGCTTCCACAGACGACAAAATTAATGATATCAAAAGTAGAAAATGTGTATGTTGTAGTATAGAAAATATTGAGGGCAAATGAGAAATTGCTGCTAATCAGCAATATCTTCTTTTCTCTCAATGTTTTCCCAAGCCTAATGTATTTGTTAACCAACATTTAAGATTTTCAGCATTACAAAATATAATATAGTGCCTACAAAATATTATTTTACTCCTGCCAAAGGTAAACCGTGCAGTAGAACTTCCATGTATTTCTCTTCATTAATTCATATTGCTAAGTCTAGGATTTATAAACGAAATGCGTGCTCTGTCATCTCGAAGGTGCAATTTTATCAGGAATTCCCGAGATTTATGCGGGGTGTTAATGTTTTGTTACTTAATGAGACAGAAAAATAATCTAAATGTCCACAAATAGCGGCGGAAATTTGCCAGCAACACATCGTATAAGTAATCCTTATTCAACAGCTTTAGCGGGGAACCAGCGCACCAATATAGCGCCGATTTATCCCTTATTGATTCGCTACAGTCTTAGGCGGATTGTTCGCATTTCTAAGCAAATTTCGGCCGTTATGAGACATTGAGAGGAAATTCAGCAGGTCGCCTGAGATATATTGTCATAGTTACAAAATTTCGGGGGAAAAATAAAACACTGAGTCGGCAAATTAGATTGTTGATTTATATATCTAGTGTTGAAGAAGTTCAGAATTCAACCTAAACTGTACTGTTTGTTGTGTGCATTCTTTGATATAACGATACGAAACATCTGTAAATGCTTGCATAAGAATTGAAGACTGTTTTGGAATAAATTGATATTAATTGACACTAAAGGTAAGAGCTTTTTTCTATGCCTAAACATTATGGATTATTCTTTTTAAGTTTAATGGTTGTCTAGAATGGTCAAATTTGAGTGTTTTGGTGGATGAAATAATTTGAGTCATGCAGTAAAGGCGAACGGAAAACATTAAACCTTTCCCAAACTGCAAAATCCTAGGGTATTCCAAATCAAAAGCTGCTGCAGATGACAAGAAGATTTTGATTAAGGTAATAGTTGTGTATGGTATAGTACAGAAAATATTGAGGCAAAATGAGAAACTGCTGGTTATCAGCAGTTTCTTCTTCTGCCTAAATATTTTCAAAAGCTTTTAATATTGGGGTTTGGGAAAGGGTTAAAACACTAGATAGCATTCGCGAAGGTTTCAAAAGTGGAAAATATAATACGAGGTAGATTTTGTTCTATTTAAGGCCAAACGTATACATCGGCCATTCTAAATGAGAGTTTGGAACTGTATTGTGTGGACAGGAAAATAAATTATATACATTTCGACTTTATTGGTCTAAAATTATATATGACCCATCAAGCTAAAAGAATCAGCATCGTGGAATTCCCTAAGAAACATGTTGTCAGTTTTGTCGCAAAGCCTCGTTACTCTAGCTTGACTAAAGCTAGTGTTATATTTACGTGGTATTGCAATTCAACCGATAATATGAAATTCTGATCGGACTTTGAATGAGGTCACCACTTACCAAATTTCAAAAATGGATATATAAAGCCGCGTTCCCGTTGCCGACCAAATCAACTCGATCGCCTTAAGTCCCCGATCAAACCCGATCAGATGTATTTACACGACTTCTTCTTTATTTCTTGTAGATTAATTCCAGATCATTTTGCCGACCATGCTCGATTGTCCCGATCACCCTTGTCGACCAAGCTCGATCAGTACTCGATCGCTTGATCGAGCTTGATCGAGTTGATTTGGTCGGCAATAGGAACGCGCCTTAACACAAAGTAGGAAAAGTAATCTAGATCCAGAAAATAACAACAACAACAACAACAAAATGCAAAGTTCCGACAAAAGTCAGTCTGTATAGTCCGCACAGACATGTTAGGGTCAATGCATTCCAAACTTACCAAATTACCCTTTTTGTGAAAGGGATCACAAATGAGACAAACTTGAAAGCTTTTGTTTTTGTCAAAAATAAACATGTGAACATTACATGTGTCACCAATTGACGAACTATGCAAAATCTATCCTGATATATCGATGAACAAGACGATAGGTTACAACAAAAATGCTAGAACAATAGAAGTGTAAAATTTTGCATTGTATCTACAATGGTATTGTTTCATTAGTGCGGAATTAAATGCATTTTGTGTGTTTGTTTTTATTAATTTCAGAGCCTGAGATCTTATAGAAAAATATAAGATTCATTCATTTCAAAATAAAAATCATGTCGAAGTCGCATAAAACAGCCATCATCAAATACATTTTCCAATAATCAAAAGTGAATTAATAGATTCGTCGGGTAATCTTGTGCATTAAGAACATTTCCCATATTTCTTAAAGTCATGTTTCTTCCAGAAGGAGTATTTAGGCTATCATATTCTTAAGATACATGTATATATCATTCTGATCGATGTGTTTATATTTAATTTTATTCAAATGATAAGGGAAAACATATCTGGAGGATAGGAATATTGCAATAGAGGCACCGTTATTTTTCATCAATCTAATTTCTAATGATCATCAAAATACAGGATATTTTTTTAAAAACGGCACAGGTAAAAAGCGTTGTTTAGCATCACCTAAAATTTCGCAAATTTTGTGCACATAAAATATCGCTGCTTGCAGAAATTATGCACCGGAACTTACCACAAATTATAGGGCGGGTTCAATTTTAAAGATGTTGCAGATGTCAAATTAAATGCTTAAATGCAGAAAATTGGTATATTGGTACATGTACACTTGAAAATAAAAGAAAAATGTTTTCATCTCTACCTGTAACACAATTGAAATTAGACAAACTTAAGGTTGTTTTGGAAAGAGTTCAGGGACTTTTTCCGAGATCCTAGCACACAGTTTCGCTACATGTATAGTAGTACTGGGAACGGATATTTCCGCGCGATAAAAATCTACATTATTGACATAAATACTTATTAGCATACTCTCCTTTTTATTTTAAAACCCTTTTCCATTAAGAACGTACAAATGCGGATTGATTGGAAAAGGACTGACCTGGAAAGGGTTCACCCTCGTTTGAAAGTTTACAGATCGATCCGTTTAGGAGAACTAATTTTTTCCTCACGATAAAATCTACATTATTGACCAAAAATGCGTATTTTATCCCACCGTTAATATAAATGAATGTTTTCCCCGTAAATCGTTTTCTCATAAATATACTTTGTCAAATGAGGCTGTAAATATTGACGTTTACGTCTAGTCTTGCAAATGTAGTTTTCTATGAAGATTTATTATTTCACATTTATAAAAACCACGTGACTCCCTAGAAATTTAAAGAGATTATAACTGCTTTATTTCCAAAACATCGTAACTACATCTTGTAACAAGCTGTAGTTACGAAGTTTTAGAAGAAAAGCTGCGTTATATCGCCTGTTATACCGAAATAAAGCGTCATCTAGGATATCAGGGAAATGCTCCGGAAGATGTCGCTTCCTATGAATCGATGACACGCTTTTCGACATTGAAATATGATAGCTGATCTCTTCTATGATTGGCAATACTGTATGTATGATTTCAATGATGTTGGACATGTCCACAGATTTTAAATGAAGGATTATTTTCAATTCTTTAAATATAGCTGCTAGTTGTGGCACATTCCTGTCAAAGGTAATATATAAATTAAAAAAAAAAACACAGTTTTGGAAGCCCTTGTCATCTAAAGTTTGTCCCATTTTAGGAGGAAGGACACAGATTAAACTACATTTTTAAGCTTCGTAAGGACACAGTTGTATCATCAAGGTAGTGCCATTTGCCTGTGAAAATGCAGGAAACGTTGGTTTTCTTAGAAAATGTCCTGACTATAGCCTATAAAAGCTACATTTACGGCGTTTTGGAACGTAGATGACGATAACATGCTATCGTGACGTCACGTAAGCAACTCAAGATATTGCAATACCGGATTGACGGTCTAGTAAACTACATGTAGTTGATTAACCCTTTCCCAAACTATGTTTATAAGAATCTCTAATGAGTGGTTTAACTGGCAGAAGCAGGCACTTTGTCATTCGATATCGGGTTGAGGAATTAGTTTGCTGGAAACCAACAGCAAATTTCAAACCATTTTATCGAGTAAATGCATGTACTGCGATATGAAACAGATATCATAACATTTGGTCATAATATATCGCTGCTTTTAAACGAAGACCTCATAACTGCAGCTTTAAGGTTTACAGACCCTGAAAAAACACCATTTTCTAGCCGTACGAAATACATCAAATTACACACACTTGTAAATACACTTCACATAAGTTGATTCACCGTGTCGGATTACAAGATTATGCTTCAAAAAGAAAACAACATTACAAATATCATTTTACTCTATATTCATATGCAAGGGAGGTAATTTTGAACGTTTTTGTCAAATATTTCCATAAGCACGCATTAATTCAAAATTCTAAACCGTTCAAAATGCCTATATTTGTATTTGGAATGGAAATGTAACACAGTTTGGGAATTATTTGCACTTTTCAAATTTTGCCTCTGGCTCTTTGGTGCTTTTGAGGGGTTGGATACATTAAACAAACTGCAGTAACGAGGTTTTCGTTGAACAGCGATGATATAATTATATACATGTCCAGTTAAGAGTGCTCCTCTGTGCAGACTGATTCAGATCTATGTCATATATATTTTCCAAACCCTATAGTTACTGTATACATATATGGGTGTCATTTTATCTTCCAGTTTATAAAACTGGGAGGAATAATCTAAAGTCGCATAATAATCTACTTTAAATGCCTTTTGCGAGAAGTAATTACGCTGTAGATTAGCTCAAACCCAGTGGGAGATCAAAACATTGGAATAAATGGGAAACGGGGAGAAACTGAGTCGATACATTTATAGACAGAATTTTTGTTTTGTTCGATATAACGCTTTAAAGCTTAATTTTTGCATCAGTTTATTATGTTTGCTTTTGAAATTGAAAAATATATTAAAATATGTGGGAACGAAAATATCGAAATACGTGGGATACTGAAAAGATACACATGTACTTTCCAAGATACATTTTTTTTTTTAATTTTTGTTTTGTTCATCATACTATTTTAAATGAATTTTGCAAGATTTTTTCAATGTGTCATCAGTTTTATTAGACAATAATTTGAAATGATGAAATGGAAATGGAATACATTTAAAAACATGTAAATGAGAAACAGAGCAAAACGCAGACAATGCAAATAAAGATTTCTGCATTGCCTAATAGATATAATGCTTTAAGGGATATTGCAACTGTTGCATGTATACTCAATACTTTACTACACCTTAGAGTTTTTTGTGTGTCTTTCGTCCCCATTTAAGGTAGAACCGGATACTTTTAAAATTTTAATTTTCTCGTTCATGTCGTGACGACGTTACCACGACAACGTCAATATAGGTCACGACAATGAAAATTACATCGATGGAAAGATCTTTTCTAACCTAATAAGATGATACAAAAATCAATTATTTCGGACCTACGACGCAGAAATTAACGACGAACTTTCATCTTTTTTCCGCGTCAGATTTCGAGGAAAAACTAACTTTAGAGCAGAAATTCGTAAAATTGGCCAGAACGATTTTGCTATTTTTCGTTTTATTGTATTGCACGCTCATATTGTAAGCATTTTATTAGGTTTGAAAAGATCTTTCCATCGATGCAATTTTCATTGTCGTGACGTTGTAATTGCGCGACTAAAACGCAATTTTGTGCATTTCCGGGCTATAGAAATTCGACGTAAAAACGTGCGAGGTACCTATGTTGACGTCGTCGTGGTAACGTCGTCCCGACATGAACGAGGAAATGAATATCGGATTTGAACCAGACATAGCTTCTTGTTTCCAAAGATATCAAATTTATGCCCGTAGCTTAAAGTTTTAATAGTATCCGGTTCTACCTTAAGTCATATTCGCTGTACTCAACATATTTTGTTCAAGCTGTATGTACCACATACGAAACTTTTTTATTCGATATAAAGCTGTAAAGGCATCTTTACTGTATTTTCATTAGATGTACCAATTAAAAATGTACTAAATTCTTTATTGCATCATGGAGTTTTGATATTGGATGTGAGAAATGTAAGTCGTGGCATGTAATTGACCCATTTACAAACGACCAAATTTAGACTGGTCGAAATTCGAAGATTTTGCAGACGACAATATCAAGTAAATGAAATTTTACATTTTATGTTTTTTCTGTGAGGAAAATATTCTGGGAAATGAAAAAAAATTGCTTGTCACAAGCAATTTCTTCATTTCCCACAATGTTTTCAAAGCAATTGTCTTGTTAGGAGTCAAAAGAGTCATTGTGTGATAATGGGTTAAGATAAACCACCCATCTTTAGACAACAAACAGTTCTTGCAATTTCGCCTTCATCTTCGACATTTTATACGATAACGGAAATTGACGAATATATCAGGATTTTAAAATTCCGGATAATCTGGTCACTGACACCGAAGTTGTACCAAGTCTTTGGTATCTCCCATTGGGTGGATAGGCTTAAAACAGACGTGCAGTCAGAAACGATCGTGATATAGAAAATATTTGTGTACAACTTAGCTCTGAAAATATCGAGACAAAAGAAGAAAATGCTGGAATCAGCATTTTCTTCTTTTGTCTCAATGTTTTCGCAAGCCGATTCTGTTTGGGACGTAAAAGCTAGATATTGTTTGTGAAAGAGTTAGCCCTTTCCCAAACAAGACCTGGTTTTGACGTCCCTAATAGAATTAGCTTTGGAAAACATTGAAACAAAAGAAGAAACTGCTGATAACCAGCAGTTTCTCCTTTTGTCTCAATATTTTCTATGCCATATTTTACACAAATTTGATCTTTTATAACATCCATTTTGTCATTTGCGACAGTTTTTGAAGTGGATCACCCTAAATTTTGCTGTTTGGGAAAGGGTTAAGAATACGCGAGAGAAAGTAAATATCTAAGACGCAATCAAAGAATGCAACGATGTCGTATTTGTATGAGAAATAGGAAACACACATGCATCCTTAAGTTGATTTAGAGCTGCATATTAGAGAGGATACTGGCTTTTTAAATGCCAAAAATATTTTATTATTAATCAAGCCCTATGTTGTGTACCCTCATAGGAATAGTATCCCCGAGACGATTCGAATAAGTACCCATGTTAAAAGGTTAGGGTTTAGAACTAAATTTTGAAATGCATTTATCCTCTCTTATCTGTTGCACCGATTTAATATGTCATAAATTTCTCTCAAAACTCAATTTTTATTACAAGTTCAATGTCTTTCAAACTGTCAATTCACGTGAGTTATTTTTATATTTTGATCACGTGATGTATCAATCATCTTATTATATTAAGGAAAATCAATTCAAAAGATAATTCAACATTTTGATGTCTCAATATTTCTGGGATTTTTCCATCTCAAATTGAAATTCAATAACGATTCAAATTTCTACTACGTGGGTTTGGAAAAGTGATACTTTAATGCATTTTTATCGAATTTTACCTCGCCTACCGCAGGTCCATTTTTTTTTACTTTCAATATTTCTTTTTACCATTAATAGAACTATACTGAAGCAAAAAAGTAACTTTCGGAGAGTATAGAATTATATGATTGTTCAAGGGCAACACTTAGTATAACACACACACATCTATAAATAGTAGCTCTCAGAACTTGTTTGTTTGCAAAATCGGTCAGCCTTACCCCCTTTATTAACTCGGTAAGTTTATTCAAGGTAAAATTCGACTTTTATGTTTTCGTAAGGGATATCTACATTAAAACAACTTTTCTAGTCAAGGATAGGCCTAGTTATATGTATATTTGATGAATTAAATTGCGCGTATATCGCTGGTAACTATCTGACAGAGACAAATCTCGATTACCTGTTACAACAATTTTCATTTAATGGCTACATTTACCGTAAATGGAAGTGGTCTTTACAATAGTGAAGGCCCCTTGACCTACAGGCGTGGTTTCCTTTGCACAAAGTTTAACTATCAATTTTGGATAATAATTATGACGATTTAATGTTTGAGAAAGGGTTAACATCCTACTACATACAGGATAAGTCCTGTCTCAATTTATGTCTCGTTTATGGAAAGCACACATACCGTGATAGCATTAATTCAAATCAGGCAACGCAGACAATGTAGTCTGTCTTGGGCAAAATTTGGTACTATAATATATCGTGGCTTTTCAACGAAGACCTCGTAACTGCAGTTTAATACAAGCTGCAATTAAGAGATTTTAGTTGAAAAGCAGCGATATGTATGAGACGGGATCTGAAAAATGCCCTTGTGGTATTTAAGGGACATATAATATGAATATATTTGTTGAATTCATAAAGAAAAGAACTCTCTTAAGAACAGAGCACATTATCTCTACATTCCATTTCGATAGAATGAGCTCTGTTCTCGCGGGGTCATTTCACGTCTAATCTCGGGGCCTTTGCGGGATTTCGGTATCCAGTCGTTGACAATAAACTGATAAACAATTGAAATTTTTGATACAAGTTTTCATTGGCTGACGCTTCAAATTACCGGCTTCAGCCAAAAATAGAAGCGACGTAATGTATACATAATCAATCAAGATAAGACTGAATGAGTTTGATTCGATAATTCAAATGTTACCGGCTTCAGCTAAAAATAGAAGCGATGTAATGTATACGTAATGATCATGCAAGATAAAACTGATTGATTTTGATTCGATAATTCAAATGACATCAAAAGGACATTTTGATCGTTTTAAGCGAGTCCAAATTGAAACAAGTCGCATATGATATTTTCAATGCGATGAAAGTTTTAAATTCTCCAACTTTGGGGGTAGAAAACATTGTGGGTAATGAAGTAATTGCTTGAGACAAGCAATTTCTTCATTTTCCACAATATTTTCCAAAGTCGTTATCTTGTATGGCGTCAAAAGGCGTTATAATGTGGTAAGGGTTATTCACATTGTTAGATACTAGTGCGCAATTGTAGACCTAGTAGGTAAATCATCATAAACTGGTTTCTTTACTAGCACATATTGTATGTTCATTTATATGTTGTTGTCTGGAAAATGGTAACAAATATTGTCGACACAATTTCGCGTGAGACGTACAAGTTAAGTCTTTGTCATATGTGGTATCCTAGATACAGATACAAAGACTGTAGATTGTGATAAGGATAATAACAAGAATAGTTGCGGGGTTCCAGTCAAACAACAACAAAAATACGCGAGAAACTTACAAATATTTACGTTGTTTTATATTGACGTATAGCCGTTGTCACATCGTAAATTACTGGGTATAGTTTCGCCAAAACGCCAGTAATCTAAACAATACAGATACAAGTACTGTGCAGACTGTGACACAGATAATTTGTGTATGATGTCCAACTCCGCGTCTGTGACAAGAATAGCCGCGGGGCACCAGTCAAACAGCTCAAAAATACGTGAGAAACTTACAAATTATTTACATTGTTGTATACTGATGTATAGTCTGTATAGCAACGTAATTTACTGGATCTAGTTTCACCAAAAGGCCGGTTACTACTATAGATTCAAAGACTGTTGACTGTTACACAGATAGTTCAAATAATTGTTGAAGTCCTTAACTTTGTTGACTAGAGAATGGCTGATAGTATTTATTACTGGCATTATTTCGGGTGACATATTGTTTTATAAAGAAATTCTTTAGACTATGACGCAGATAATTTGTTTCTTATGTCCAGTTTCGTGTCTATGACAACGATATTTACAGGATACCAGTCAAGCAACGCGGTAATACGCGAGAAGCATACGAATTATTCACATCATATGTTACACGCTGAAGTATAGCTCATGGACCAATTTTATTTACTTAGTCTGGTTTCCTGAGCAGGTTTGTATTTAAAGTATTTCCGAAGCCTTATCAATACATCACATTGTTGTTCCTGATAAAACAATATTGTAACACAAAAGAAAATGTTGATATCCAGCATTTTCCTCTTCAAAAAGCATTCCTATTTTCCGCGTAGCTTTTTAAATCTTTCCCAAACAAGACCTGGTTTTGACGCCCCTAATAGAAATGGCTTGGGAAAACATTGAAACAAAAGAAGAAACTGCTGATAACCAGCAGTTTCTCCTTTTGTCTCAATATTTTTCTGTGCCATATTTTACACAAATTCTTTCCTTAATAACTTCCATTTTGTCGTCTGCAGCAGCTTTTCAGTTAGATCACCCTAAAATTTTGTCGTTTGGGAAAGGGTTAAGGGACCAAACTTTAAACTTGATAGGTAAGTTACTAAGTTAATACTGTCACTAATCATTTGAGCCAGGATCTGGAAAAAGGTACCTTTAGGCTTTTGAGCCCAACATAGCTCCAGATCAGCCTGTGCATACGCACACTCTGATCAGGATCCACGTTGTTCTCTAATATCTTCTATTTGACCTGAAGTAACTTAAATAGAGCAGCATGGATGCATATTGGACTGCATTTGACAACATGCTGATCTTGAAACTCAATTTCTTAAAATGCTATAAGGGGCGTTTTTCCAGATCCCGGCTCATTTGTACTTTGAAGGAAACCTCTGCGATTAATAAAAAGGGAAACTCAGATAATGAATATTTAGTTCTGTCTTATTATTTATTTTATAGTTTATCATCTGCAGAAAAAGAATTGAATTATGATTATGTCTTACATGTAATCTGTCATATGAACGAATTTTAATTTTGGTCGGACTATAATTTTGTCAAATGGGAGCGGGTAAAATATGTCGGTTAACCCTTTCCCAAACAAGACCTGGTTTTGACGTCCCTAATAGAAAAGGCTTGGGAAAACATTGAAACAAAAGAAGAAACTGCTGATAACCAGCAGTTTCTCCTTTTGTCTCAATATTTTCTGTGCTATTTTATACACAAATTCTCCCTTTATCAACATGCATTTTGACATTTGCAGCAGCTTTTGAATTAAACCACCCAAAATTTTTGTTGTTTGGGAAAGGGTTAAAGTGTTCCAGACAGCCAGACTGGGACTGTCAATCAAAGGAGAATTTCATCTCATATAGGGTTACATAGAGTGCCAAATACATGATGCAATATCAACACATGATAATAAATGAATTCTGCTGAAGAAAAATGTCGCTCGAAATTGTTTCACACCTCCAAGATTCGAATAAACGCATGTAAAATTGTACCGGCTGATTCTTCGATCTCCAATCATGTGCATATCGTCGCTTTTCAACAAAAACATTGTAATTGTAGCTCAAAGCAAGCTGCAGTTAGGAGGTTTTTGTTAACTGCAATGTTCGTCCAGCCAAGCTGCATTGATCCCACTATGCCTTTAGAAAATCAGCACATTATTATGTATAAGCTGATTAGAATGTTGGTCAAAGATGCTACTAAGTATGAAATAGCGCTTGATATATTCCAAATTCGCATAACCTTACCGAGGTATTTCGAGCCACAAAGTCTTTAATTCCAAGAAGTGTATTTAAAACAAAGAACAATTGAACTGTCTTTGGGTTATACTTATCACGAATCAAAACAGAATCTTGCCATATGAGAAAAATCGGATTCCCCCTTAATTGTAACTTACTGTGTACCGAAATTTTGGAACAAATTGGGGGTATTTTTAAAGGAATATCAACGGTAAAGAAAAGTTGAATGGCAGAATGGGAGTTGATGCGTCTCACAACTGACTTGGTCTTTTCGCGGCGGCTAGAACACCTAACCTCTTGATATTTCTTCCATCAGCACTACCACAACGTCAAAATCGAGTCTCCAGCTATCGAATAGAAGATAGTAATCAAATGGTGAGAGACAAATGCTTTTTTGCCAAATATCCATAAGGATATTGACCGAACCAGGGAATATTAAGTGGAGAATGAAAGTTCGATTACTAAATTGACCATGTTAACATAACATGCACTTGGCCGTTAGTTCAAAACTCGACGTAATGATAATGCAATGATAGATCTTTATAATTGAATAAAACTGTTTGTAAGATATATTTTAGGAAATCCAAGGAGCTATATCGATCTAAGGATTGTGATTAAAACCCAAGAACAGCCTAACTCTCTCGGGGTTATAGAAATACTTTATTGTCACATGAAAAACGGATATATACGGGATCCATCACGCTTAAAGGGACCTTATCCAAACTACAAAAATCCAGATTTTGACCAAATTTTCAGACTCAGCACAAGTCATTCTGATCCCGTGTGCGAAAAATGAATATATAGTAAGATAGGGAAAACATTCTAAGTTTAGAAAATTACATTAAAGTGAAAAGTGTCGGCCCTTGTCTGGCTGCGCGGACTGGCCAGACTGAATAGGGTTGATATTTTTCACACCTCCTATAAAGTCCCTTTTAGCGTGACGGGTCACATATCAAGAAATACTTTCATAGTTCAGGTTTCCCCTGACCATTTTAAAGAATTAGATTTATGCTGAAAGTTTAACACTGCTTAGTATTTTATTTATGAAAATCGTGATGGACATGTTTTTACACGATGGATAATCACGTGACTCAGAATTTCAGAAAATCGTCAATATTTTTGTCAATACTCGACCAATTTGAATTCTGTTTGAAGTAGAGAAGGTGGGAGAATGTCAGGAATAAGCTGTACGTGGTGGAGTTTTGAAAAATCAACTGGTGAAAATGTTATTGAAGATAAACCAACATTTTGGTTTATCTTCAATATTTTTTTATCAGGTGATTTTTCAAAAATCCAGCATGTTCATCTAATGCGTGACGTATGTCCACCTTCTCTGCTTCGAACCGAATTCAAATCGGTTTCGTATTAACAAAATTATTTAAGATTTTCTGAAATTGTTATATCACGTGATTATCCACCGTGATTTAGATCATTATGTTTACCAAAGTATGTATTCGGGTTGTCTTTAACTTTAGGCAATCCTTCCCTAATGAGATTCACGCGACGTGATAATTTTTTTATGTGACGTCCGATTCATTGGCAACGCATTCGATCTATACCATAACGTTATTATGA
This sequence comes from Fragum sueziense, assembly GCA_963680895.1. NCBI lineage: Eukaryota > Metazoa > Mollusca > Bivalvia > Cardiida > Cardiidae > Fragum > Fragum sueziense. Next base: position 77,083,680 of record OY804592.1, on the reverse strand, counting down.
GTTGGATATCAATCATCACTTTCCGTCGTCAAATGTTTACGACGTCACCCAAACAATACAGACGTCCAACGAATCGCATTAGAGTTTTTAATTGCGTATGATTTTTCCCACAAACAAACAAAAGTAACGAGCATATCAGTACTTCTGTTCTGGATAAGTGGAATCCCTCTTCAATTTAAACAAAAGTATATCCGGTTGGTGGGATCCATGTCACATCAAATTTGATCGCAAGTGATACAATTTGGATTTAATACGACATGAAATATTCATAAGTTCTTCATATTCGGGATTAAAAGAAGTGTCGCCATTAGAGAAAATATCGTCTTTTATCCCAACATTGCAATTTTCGATGGCGCGAAAAAAGTGTCACGGAAGGAAATCATTGCGTAATCGAATTTTCAAACGAGCAGGAAAACATAATTAAGGCTGGGAAATTCAGGAATCCCATGGGTTGAAGATGTGTCACAGCCTTATACGGAAGATAGAGGATTTTCTGTGCGAATTTCTGTATTTAACACTTTGCCGCGCAATGACGCTCCTTGACGCCCCACGAGATAAATGCTTTTGAAAACATCGTGAAAAATGAAGAAATTGCTTGTGACAAGCAATTTCTTCATTTACCACAATGTTTTCCACCCAAGACGACAAAACATGAATTTGAGATTTCATTCACTTAAAATTGTCGTCTACAACATCTTTGACTTTGGACCAGCCCAACATTTTGCCGTTTGATAATGGGTTAACCATTCAGCAAACTGTTCCTGGATAAACTTATCCATGGCCGAATATTGTGGTAACTGACAATTGTATAATAGTAGTCACATTGTTTCTTTTCCATGATTGATTACGGTCTTATGTACTACCACATAATACACCGTAGTTCGATACTTTTGCACAATAAGTTACTCTTTTTGGAATAGAAATAGATCTTTTATAGACCCTAAATATTCAGCCGTTTGGCTATATTTATCGTTAATCCTTTCTTAGATGTTGCGAATTACGCCTATTGACATATATACTGAGAGGCAAAAGAAAGTACACACTTTTTGTTTGTCAATATCTCTCTTAAATTTCATCATATCGACTCAATTTTTTTTCTTTTGATTTCTACCCATAAACCAGTAATACAGTGTTGATACATTTTACCTGAAATTGCTTGATTACCCATACTTATGCTACATGCCAATTTTGCAAACTTAGGACGTGCGACTTAGTGGAGCACCAAATGCTGCCGTAAGTCCGTATTTGATTTCTTTATTCTTTACCACAACAAATCACAACAATACATTTTCTCTAACATTATAACCCTATTCTCGGTGGCTGGTAGAAATCGACAAATAAACCACTTGTTTACATTAAGGCCCATTTTCCTATGACGCAGCACGATATGAAAGAAATGTGACACTGTATACACTTAGTCAGGTGTCTAGAAAGATTATACGTAATCAAAACCCGTCAATACATTTTGAAGGAGTTACGTCAGATAGCTTGTTTTCATCAAGCCCCATTTTGCCATGACGCACGGTAATAGGGAAAACATGTCAATGTACGCATGGTTAAGGTATCTCGAAACTTTCGGTGAAAATTCTATCTAAATCCGTTAATAAATGTAGGGTTTGTGTCACTGTGGATGCTTGCATTAATTAATCGATTATATCCCCCTTTTCGGTGACACTGTATGCTATGAAAAAAACCTTCTCAACGGAAGGACGAACAGATACATGGGTAGGCGGAGACGGTTTCATCAATAAACGGCCACCTTCGGTGGCGATTAAAAATGGTGCATACTATATGAATCGTTTTCTCAGAAAACGTGGAATAACTAGGGTGTATACTTATTTTTGCCTCTCAGTATATGAATGTAGCCTTGAACAAAATTTCAAGAGGTATAAAAATAAACCTTTAATTTAAACTCTTGCTTTAGCTCACGATAAATGACCTTGCAGAGTATCCAAGCCTGTTGGTTAGGGCTGCTCTGACAGGTCAATCATCGTGAGCTATATTGCAGATGAAAAAAATGCATTGTACCATCTTAAATATAGCAAGCTATTCACTTTGCAAAATATGATCATATACTCACAAAAAAAAGAAAGCAATCATACAAGGGCTAATTGTAAAACAGAAATGAACGTCACATTTAAACAAACAAAGTATCTCTATTTCGATTAAAAAGTTGAGATCTAGAAAACAGTGTTTTTCAGACATAACATAGATTTCCTGCAGACGCCTCGTAAAACGAAAATACAAATCGATCTATTACTCCCACACTAATGTAACAGATATTAAAATTGTATATTCAATAAGATAAATTCTCCTCGAGACACTTCGTTTCGTAAGTTCCAGCTTTCATCTTTCCATTTCTTTACATGTACTGCAATTAACGCACGATTTAATGAATTAAACTTATAATGCGTCCTCGCTGTATAATAAAGGCGTTGATTAAAGAAAAGTATTATTTTATGGAATGATAGTGAATGGGCATGGTCTCTATTGTTTGGCGGGAATCACTAGATCATGTGACCATTATTATATAATATCGTCGTTTTTCATCAAAATATAGTAGATGCAGCTTGAAAGAAATTGTTTTAAGAAAAGCGGTGCTATATTTGCCATCTGCATCATCAGTTACGGTACTGAACTGGTGAAAAACAAACGTTTATTAAGGTATTCCACCTATCTTTTCAAACAAAATACTTTGTGCAACATCGGCAGCAGCATCGGTACCGTCCGTAGCAACGGAGATAGACGAGGTTATCCCGTTTTTTTTTAAATTCAGATACCCTCGTCATTTCCAATGTCATGTAAAACGTCAAAATTGGAAGCAAAATTGTACGAAGAGTTTAGTGAATTGTCTTTATAAAGCACCAGCATCACGGTATCAATTGCATAGTTTTAATCATAATTATAATTCTTAACATACAATGATTTATAACTTACTCAAACCTATTTATATTTTCATTAAATATTAGACAGTAAGGTAGGCATGGCATAAATGTGTGTTTCATAGTTATCTGATGCCCTTTATCCGTCCAACAGAATGTTAAAAGCCCGTTGTATTTTTGTGTTCAGTTGTGTTCTGTTCTGTTCAGTTGTATTTTTTGTACTTTTGGCATGTCACTCAGTACCATTTTTACTTAGAACCGGATACTATTTTATCTTTGAACTACGGTCATAACTTTGGTATCTTTTAAAACTAGAAGCTATTTTGGTTCAAACCCGATATTCATTCACTCAGGAAAGAACAGTATGTATTGATCTATATTGAATTATTCCAACAAAGATGATAACAGATATGACATCTGCATAGTGCGCAGCTGATAACATAAAACGGATGCACGGCCTTTTGCAAATAAAAAAAACAGATGTCGCAATTAATTCTAAGTTACAAAAGGTGCAAAAGCCGACTAAAAATGTCATCGAAATCATACTATACTACAGCTAAGTACCAAACGTTCGATGTCGATATTTCTGGCGTAAATTGTATTACCAATGAATGAATGTATTTGATAATTATTAATTCTAATGCAAAGTTTGGAAGCGAATCAATGAATTTCACACTAACGTTTCCTTTTTCAGTCAATCTGTTTATCCATGCTTAATTACAACCTTATTATCACAATGATAAATTCCTGTGCTAACCTATGTTTAACTGAATACATCCAATATGAAGCTGATAAATGATTTTGTCTTTATAAAATTATATCCTTAATTTGCGTGTCAATCAACTGGTTTGCATTTAGTCTGTATTTGGACCCCTGATCACATAGGTTAAAGGTTAATTGTCTAGTCGGGACCGGGCCGTAGATTAATTTTCTGTGATCAAACGAGCTGTATTTGGACAATTTAGCAAAAGACGTATCAACAATTACGTCGGAGAGATGAAAACAGCTTATTGACAAGAACCTTGGATTAGAAGCTTGACCACTTCCCAAAAATGTCTTCATGACTTTTTGTCCCTCATACAGAGCTCGGAACTGCATTTACCGTTACAAAATAATTGCTAAAAAGAACGGATATGTGTACAAAATAGCACCGACGATATTGGTCCAAAGGGGGAAACTGTCGGTTCTCAGCATTTAATTCTTTTTATCATTGATATACCAAGATTTTTCTTCTTGGTTGGTCAAAAAAGCACAATTGATTTGGAAAAGGTTAGGCTCTGATTTAAAGTCCCTAATCGGGAAAACTTTGAAAAGATGAAATGGTGTCAATGAATGTCATGTCAAGGTTCCGAAACAGTAATTGCTGTGATATTAATAATAATTTAGCTACAATAGATAACTACCCAATAATTTTAAATATATATCAAATATATATAGGCCAAAACCCAAATTGATATGTTATGATGTGAATGGTAAATAAATACATAATGTTTCTGACTTGAAATAAGGTATTATCCCCATTTATGATATAGATTTTGGTGGATTATCTGCCCTTGAGTCACTATAAATCCTTTTACACAAAATGTTAAGGGTAAACATACGTTTTTGTATGTTATGGGGCAAAATGATAATTGTTATTTTTCTAACTTTATTATTTCGAATATAACCGTAGTTTTAATAAATTTTTACAAAATAAGATATTTCCCCACAGACATCAATGCAAATTTAAAAGCCAGCCATCTGTCCTTAGATTCACGAAATTTAGAAAAAAGGTAAACGGTAACACGCTCCTATTCATTATTGTCTACATCCTAACCAACTTGCATAGAGATCAATCCGCTAAAAGTACAGCCATTACGGGTTCGGAACGTTAATGACCATTCGATGTACAAATCTCATAACGTGCAGTTTCAAAATCAAACGATGATGAAACATTACGAGCAATGACAAAGAGGGAGATACAACCTTAACAAAGCTATAGGTAAGACGAAGATTAAACAAAAACAACCATCAGACATTTTAAATAAAATGCGTATGCCAGATAAAAACTCGCTACACCAACTCAATATGACATACAAGTAAGAGAATTAGATATTTGGAAGCTAGTGTTTTCTCCCGTTTCTAGCAGACTAAATAAGCTTGTTTGATTGGACATCGGTAATTTAACAGGCTACAACACAATAATTGAAAAAGGCAAAGTGGATTTTACGCTTTTCATGCCGTATTTGACCTATTATGGACACCAATAATGCCAACCTAATTGTTGTAGCGTTTTGCGTGAGGAATAACTCAGGATCAGTGCAAAAGTCGCTTTCAAAGAAAACCTGGTAATAGCAGCATCAACAATCTGTAGTTACGATGTTTTTGTTACAAAGCAGTGTTAAACTGTTGTAAGTGCATATGAAATGCATATGCACCTTTGATAGGCTTAAGCTAACCAATGCTGTGGTAAGATTAGCGAAACCTCGTTTGTTCGAAATATCCGACGCAGAAAATGTGTCCAACGAACATGCAAAACTTCCCATTGTTTTAACCCTTTCCCAAACAAGACCTGGTTTTGACGTCCCTAATAGAAAAGGCTTGGGAAAACATTGATACAAAAGAAGAAACTGCTGATTATCAGCAGTTTCTCCTTTTGCCTCAATATTTTCTGTGCTATATTATACACAAATTCTATCTTAAACAAGGCCCATTTGTTGTCTGCAGCAGCTTTTGAAGTGGACCACCCTAAAAATTTTCGTTTGGGAAAGGGTTAATGAGTGACTCGGATATGATAAAACGATTTATTTTCACTTAGTGCTGTCAAAATAAAGGAGAAAAGAGATATTTAGAAAAGTCGGTGGTTGGGAGGCCGTCTTGATTCAAGTATTCTTTACAAACATATGAAAATTGTATTTTGAAAACTAAGGCAATCATATGAAATGAGACTGGATGTGGCAAAAATTAACGGTCAATTGTTATGTCTCTATGTTTTCTTAAAAAAGATATTGCATTTCGGTTTGTATTGTTTCCGAAACATAGTCATTCCCAGCCATACAAAGTTTGTAAAAGAAAACATTAGATAGGCTCTAAGAAATATCTTTCCTGTGTGTATTCACGCGATATAAAAGCTGTTGGGTGATAATTCTATTACATTGTCTATTTCATTCGTTCTTTTCTCCGTATTATCGTCTTACTTAGGGAAAATTCATGACCTTGTCATTCAACGCAATTTCCCGGTGTTTTCTTCTCCAGTTGTATTATTGATAAAGCTTGACATACAATATTTGAGACAAATGACACCTCGAAGAGTCTAAAAACTATTGTTAACATTTTCAAATGGAAAACATCTTCACAATTTCATATATTTTGTACTGTTTTCGATAGACCATTCATTGGTCGGTTATAACTTTTTGTTTCAGAAAAATAGATTTCGGTAGGTTCAATTTGAACTTCAGCTATCAAGATAATTCGGCCAAAGATCACCAAACTTATAAACGAAGTACATTTTCCGTTTAAGAAATTGCCAAGATTCAAGTGCGAAATCACGTGGTATCAATTAAGTTGGTAGTTAATTCAATTACACTGTCTGTTTCATTGGTTCTATTCTACGTTTTGTCGTGTTAACCCCGGACAATTTGTGACCTTGTCATTCATTTCAATTTCCATGAATTTTCCCTAGCTCGATGATGGATAAAGTTTAACATGCAATGGTGAGACCTACATAAATTGGATGCACAATGTCATTGCTGCGATAGGATTATATGGTCGTATAGAATGAGAATGTCTGAACTGATTACAATCATTGACGTACTTAAATTCTCCATCAGAAACCTTGATTAATGGAACACTTTGATTAACACAGGATTCTTTCAAGACAAGCTTGGTGGTCGTTATAAACACATAATAAGGTTAACAGTAGGAAGAATTAGTTTAACCTTTGTTAATAAGATTTGGTAGTCCATTCAAGGCGAGTAATTGTACGCTATGTATGTGCCAAATGGAAACATTTTCACAGCGTAATTTTTGTATAGTGTAGAAACATTACAATCATCCCGAATATGACTCGGTTTTTGGCGTATCTGACGAAAATGTTCGGGAAAACATGAAGGCAAAAGAACAAAAACAATTGACAAGCGACCCTTTCTTACGGAGAAATCATTATTTTGACAGATTTCTTAAGCAGCAATAACCAACATCAGGGTACTAATGTAACCTCTTTGAGTAGTAAATGAAGTATATAGACATTCCATTATCAAATTAACCTAAACATTAATAAAGCATAGGTATATGCATCATCTGCTAACTAAAATAACCATTACGTTTGTTGTTTAGATCAAGAGAGAGAAGACTCCGAATGATGCAAACCATTTATCAGCTTACAATTTGATCAGCGGAAATCTATGATTAACTAACCAAATTTCCTAAGACGAAGTTGGTGATCATGATAAACAAATAACAAGATTAACAGTAAAAGAATTGGTTTAACCTTTGTTAATAAGATTTGGTAGTCCATACATGGCAAGTAATTGCATGCTACATGTGCGTCAAAATGACCAATTTCTAAGCGAATTCTACACGTGGTATAATGCATAACCATTTCCAAAACAACAAAAATCTAGACTGTACCAATTTCAAAACTGCTGCATAGGTCAAAATCGAGGCTGCTAATCATTCGGATTTGTGTACAATATAGCCTAGAAAGTACTGTGACAAAAGGAGAATTGTAGTCATCAATATTTTCTTCGTTTGGCTCAATGCTTTCCAAAAATTCTTTATACGATTATATACATAGGGTTAGACATATCTAGACCAAATCGCTTAATAAAATGGTCACGCTCACTATAAAGACGTCAGTTGCCGTCTTGGTAAGGCAAAATGTGGACTATAAAGTACATTAATTTCACCACAACCTAATTACACCATGAATTACAAGGAAAGCGACATGCGTTAGTTACAGAGAAATGGGAAAAATCTGATATGCGAGAGACAACTTTTACCTTAGGGCAAACTATGTACAGAAATAGCCCATTTTTATCACATTAATAACTGGTCAGAAAATTTCCTGTATTTGAATGTCAACCAACAAATATATTAATTGTCATCGAGGTTTACTCGTTGCTAATTATTAGATATAAAAAAATATTGATTAAAACGTAACGGTGCATTATGTCTGCTTCACGAATGCATGCGCCTTTTAAATCATCGCTGATGCTGTAATATTTGAAGAAGCAATGAAATCAAAGTGCTGTCAGCACTGTATATTGGGCATCACTGAGAAATTGATATTGTGACAAAAGGACAATATGCTGATTTGCAAAATTGCCCCATTCTTTATTCGATGTTTTTAAGCATTTTCTATGAAGCGAGTAAAAAGGCGTCATCGTTTGGAAAATGGTTAATTAATGTGTAGGCAAACGTGCATATGTGATAAAAAAGTTGAATGTACACTATCGAGGTGAATCCAAAATGCGAGGCTGTTTGGGAAAAAGGAAAATGTTACCCTTGTCACCGGATTTTATATTAAATCAACATGTTGGATTATTTCTTATTCTTAGCTAATCAGAATAATACCAAGTACGGACCCATTGTAGAGGCTTATCCTAACTGATCTCTGATCTGCAAACATATTTCGATTAAATAGAATGCACTTGTTCATTGGTCCAAATGATCAGTCTAAGAACAGTATATGAGGTAAAAAATGTTAAAATTCTAGAAAACGGCAAATTTAAGACGATGATTTTACTTTGATCAAAATATTTTAAAATCACAGTGTCTATACTCTATAGGCTAGCCTCTAACCATTCGTCCTTTTCTAAACAAGACATTGTTATGAACCAAATAATATGAAACATACAAAGATAACAGGAATTTTCTCCTTTGTCCCAATATTTTCTGTGCTTCATTGTACATGACATGATTTCATCTTTATCGTCACCCGTTTCGTCGTCTGCAACTCTTTCTAATTTGAAGAACTCTAGGATATTGTCGTTTGGAAGAGCCTTCAACACAAGAGTTGAAAAAAACAACAATAAAGATAAAGTGAATGCAGAATAAATCCTTAAACCATTATCAGTCGCCAATTTCAAGCAAATAAATCGTTACATTGGTTGGTCTTTCTAGGAAGAAAATATTGTGGAAAATGAAGAACTTGCTTGTCACAACCATTTCTTCATTTTTCTACCATGTTTTCCAAACACATGTATTTCATGGGAACCTAAAGGGGTCAGAATATAGGAATGGGTAAAGCGCACACATTGTATCTAGGGAATGGGCTAAGGGTATGAATACAAACACAGTTGTAGTAGGTCAAGCAGTGACCCAGTTAGACACCTGTCAGTGCTTTCACTGGTAGGCTAAATGACCGTTGAAAGATCAGAGCAGTAATGCTTTAACTACATGGAATTTAACTTAGAGTTACACTGTTTTGCTTTCAAGCTCCTTTACTCAAACAAAAAGAATGTAAAAACGCTGAAAATACTAACAGGTATTCAATCTAAGCGAAAGGTTCATCAAATGTAATTATTAACCCCCTCCTTTTAGTCGCAGAAGTGAAAAAGATGAAAAACGTTGAAGATAGTGACTGATAAAGGACGTTTCTGTGGTGATTGAAATAATGTAGTTTGGCTTGAACACATAGCTCAGTGGGTAAGAGAAAGAATGTAGTGTCCGGAGCGATGTCTGGAGTGAAAAACTGGTTTTAATATATTGGGTTATGCCCAATATAAAAATAGAGCCAGCATCCGAATATACTAGGACAAAGGCTAATCTTAATCATGCTATTATCAAATGCAATTGAGATCCTCTTGCCATATATCAATTCAGAAGAAACCAAGGTCTGAGAAAAGCGGCTATCGGTATTTGAGTCCAGCATTGAATCAGTGTCGCCTTCAAATACATGTTAAGGTATCCGAACCCTCAAAAACACCAAACAGTCAGAGGCGAAATTTGAAAAGTGCAAATATTCCTAAACTGTGTTACATTTCCATTCATAATACAAACATAAGCATTTTGCACGGTTTAGAATTTTGAATAAATGCATACTTATGGAAATATTTGACAAAAATGTTAAAAATCACCTCCCTTGAATATGAATATAGAGTAAAATAATATTTGTAAATTATTTTCTTCTTGAAGAATAATCTTGAATTCCGGCACGGTGAATCAACTTAAGTGAAGTGTATTTACAAGTGTGTGAAATTTTATGCATTTCGTACGGCTAGAAAGTGTAGATTTTTTCAGGGTCTGTAAACCTTAATGAGGATTCTGTCCAATATGTAAGAGTCGCTACTCGCTAAACTGTTTGAGATCGACATGGATCAGACTGATCTAGCTCCATTGTTGTCTAAAATGCCATGGAGGCCCTTTTCCAGATCCTGGCTGACATTTTAAAGTACATGTTTCATGTTTTTGTTTATATTAATTCTTAAATTAGAATTACAATTTATTCTAAGTAGATTAGATAAGGCTATTTTTAAGTGTGTAGTTTACAATTATTAATCTGATCGTAGATGGCCAAACATTGAAGTAAAAATATAACGTATTCATAATTTTGATTAAATTAGTTTCGATTATTTAGTGAGGTGTGTACTCTGCATCAACAACGTTACTCGTTTTGGTAGAGAAAGGACAGGCCATTCGTCTTTCATGCTGGAACTCTGGGCTCGAACGCAGGTCGGTAAACAAATTTTCATCGCATGTCATATTCAAAAATGGTGTGTTATTTTGTATTTCGTGGTTTGCATAATGTCTTTTTTTAAAATGAAACGACACCATTGTTTGTTCATGCACCAAGAGTTTCGAAATACATGTATTATTCCACACAAGTAATTAAAGTATCCAAATTTACATCGCTTAGATTACTTTCCATTTCCGTATAGATCTATATAGCACATGTCTCGCTATTTACACTGCAAAATCAGCATAACGTTTGTTACTGTGTGTCCAAATTAGTGCACCCTATAGACAATAGTGTGTCTTAATTTTGACTTATCCTTTACAAAGCAGTGAAGAATGCTTCGACTAAAAGGTTTCCGCGTTTGCCTCATGTTCATTAATATTATAGACACAGAATCGGTTTCATTATCGTTCATGTCGTCGTCTACAGCAACTTTCAAATAAGAGAAGTCGTTTAAAAAAGGGTTTAAATGAGTTAATCTATATCTCAGAACTAATTTTTTCATTAGCCTATTTCTCCGTCTATGAAAATGACAAAGTATCAATCAGCGTTCCTATTTTTCGTAGAATGCCAACTGAGAATATAACATACATCCAATATCAATATTGCATAATGTTCCAATAGAATCTGTTTATTACTTGAAGGAGCTATAGGGGAGAAGTATTCAATCTGATCAGGATGAACTTAATTGCACTGGGCATTATTGTGCTGTAGTTTCAAATACCGGTAGTTCAGTTTATAAGTATAACCGGTTTGTCGCGTTGCATTATAGAACACTGTTACATACTCCTGCTTGACCTATTTTAAAACTATCTCACGGGATGAAAAGACTCTTATACTTTGGCGATTGCTGCTACTTAGAATCTGGAATTTTCAACTGGGGCACATGTTTTAGGCGAAAGAACATGAAACATGGACAATGTTTTGAATGTGCTTTTAAAAAGTTGTAACTTCAATGTGACTCTGAGGAAAATGGTATTTTAAAGCTACAATTTCCCAGATTTGGACCCAAAATTGTCAAATACAAACGAAATGTACTCTTTTTAAGCTTTATATGACCCGATTAAATGAATACGACAAACTATTGAAGCAACGACTCATTTTTTCGCAATTTGATACCAAATTCATGAAGCGATGTCGAAAGTAGGTCAAAACAATAGGACATGCGACTTTCTTAAAGGACGTCACAACATACATGATGACGTCATATTGAAATTCAAGTATGAATCTCGTTTGAATCATGGTCCGCGCTGTATGCGCATGCGCAACAATTTAAAAATAATTCTAACCCCATCTGAGACGGGGTTGAATTTAGGTTTGGATTCTCCCTAAATTCAGCTATCTGTCTTGTAATTTCGGCTCATTCTCTGTCTGAATCGCATATTATTAACCATCCCGAGGTGGTCAACACAAAAGTTTTGCATATATTTTCAAAAAAATTCATTTTTTGCAATTAGACCATCTGTTACCGTCGCCCTTTAATGTGCCCCTAGATAACATTAAAGACTTGGAAATCACAGTCATGTCCTAAGAGTATACAAAAGAACAGTTAAGTGTTTCGAAATCTAATCTTGATTTCCCTAACCCGACATTGTCTGTCACATCAGATATTCTAAATTCCTTCAGATGAGATGCACAATAAGAAAAGATAACGTATTTATTGTGTCATACAAACCGGTATCGAATGAACCAATTTTGTGTAACAATATTTTATTGGTAATTCAACAACTTTAAAATCTGAAATCTATCATAACATTATCACCAAAAAAAGAGTAATAGCATTTGTAAAATATTAATGAACACAAATTCAATATTGCGGAATACCGTTTTTTTTAATTATTTAAAAAACATAATTGTCTTTTGAGGTATTTCTAAGTACAGTGCCTATGGCAAACTAAGATAAGTTTTGTCTTAAACGATAACGCATCCTCATAAAAAAAGTAAGTGCCGACTGATAGAGTACGCATTTTGTATTTCGTCAGTTGTCAAAAGAAACCATTTAACTACAGATAAAAACATGCTGGAGTTACGAATTTTACGTTAAAACCCGACGATTAACTTTTTGGTATAAAGTGTAAGAATACCTTGCCAACTATTATGTCTATTGATTGATCTCGATTAAGTCTAATAGAGCCAGGGTCCGGTGATGTAAGACAGAAATGAAATTATACACTCAACTCCATGAATGGATCAGATATTCCAAGAAAAGATCCAGACGATTTGTCATTCCGCCAAAAACAAAGTTTATTGTGTATTGTATAATATTTGGACCGAACTAATTCATAGCCACATATTCATGTTCATATCGTTGGTCGGAGATCAAAACTAACCTTGTAACTTTAGTGTTTTCAAACTGTAGTCACTAGATTTTGATCCACTTTAACGATATGATATGGCATTAAAGATGGTTATTGAATCTGTAAGAGAAGCGTTAGACCCACTTATTAAATTAATTAATGCTTTGATAACATCTGAGAAGTCGCCCATGTTGCAGTTCCAGAATCGTGATATTGAACAAAGAATGCAGTCTTCAATGATGAGTTTAGAACACGCTTATTCAATTATGTGGCGGTCTCAAATTTCATACGGCACTATCATTATATATCACGGGTGGTAAACAGAGAAACTAGCTCCAAAAAGAGTCAACGGTATTTTGTTTCCTCGTGACATCCGGCCTCTACCGAGGTAGTTGCATAGAGCGAAAATCTGTAAACAAAGGTAGGTCACGAACACATTTTTCTGCAATTATTTCTTTTACAACGAGTTTTTTTAAAAATCCGGTGATGCTGTAATATGAAGAAATTGTCGAAGTTTGTTGTGCACGAGAATATTCGGTGTTATTAAGCAGAGTTTGAATACAATTCTTGAAAAACATTTCAAAATCGAAAGTAAAACCTTTTTTACTTTCGATTTTGAAATATTTTTCAATGATTGTATGAAAACTCTGCTACTAATACCGTATACTCACGTGCACAACAAACTTCGACCATTTCTTCATATTACAGCATCGCCGGATTTCTCAGAAACTCGCTTTAAAAGAAATAATTTTAGAAAATGTGTTCGTGACCTACAAATTTTCGCTCTATGCAACTACCTCTTTTTGGAGCTAGTTTCTCTGTTTACCACCCGTGTATATTGCCCGACAAAAATTGGTACTTACAATCGTTAGATCAATAACCAATTTCAAAACGGTTACCGTTGATATTGCCAGATTTATTGTGAATCATAGAGGTGTCAAAGTGTCTTCACCAAAACTCCTGCTCTAATAAATCATTAAGGACAACAAGCCATACTTTACAGCTTTATTTTGATTTGTATTACTCTTCTGGCGTTGTCATTTCCTGTAGTAAAGAAAATAACGATAAAAAGGCAATAAACTATGTTTGATCTCAACGATCTATTGTCTACGACACGTTTGTCATTTGATATTTACATCAACTTTTTTTCTAAACAACGAAACGTTAAATGCTTAGCCCAGCTTTTCTTGGAACTTCTAAGTGTGATACAACCAGTCCAGAAACAACATATATCTTATCATATTTACACATTATATTTATAAATAAATCATATGGACACTACTTCCGTTTTTTTAAATCTGCGGAGTTTAAAGTGCATAACTAGGACCTTTACCGATCACGCGGAAACTAAGTGGATTGATTCCTGTCACGCTCTCAAAGTGCATGTTATCAACGGCTATTTCATGTAAATATGTCAGAAATATCTTTCGCTGACCATGTTCGATACATGTTCATATCTATAGGGTTTATCAGTAGGGAAAGAATAATATGCATTGATCTATATTGAATTATTACCTAAGAGATTAAACCGGTGTAACATCTGCATCTATAGTGCATAGCTGATAAAACAAAACAGATAACTGGCTCTTTGTGAAATAAAGAATTCTAAGTTACACAAAAGCCAATACCTCGTTAGATATGTCATTGAAACGACACAATACTACTAAAAGTTTGTTAAGCACCAAATCGTTTAATGTCGATTCTTTCTAGTGCAAATTGAATTACCAATGAGCAAAGGCATTTATTTGGTGATTGTTTTGCTGCCTTTGGTTTGAACTTCATACTTAATTTTCCTTTTCACGTCATTCTGGTCATCCATGTTTCATTGCAATCTTGTTATGCAATGATAATTGCCTTTGCTAACCTAGGTATAAATAGATACATCCAATATGAAGCTAGCTGATGCATGTCTTTGTCTCTATGAAATTATATACTTAATTTGCATGTCCATCCACCGGTTTGCATTCATTCTGTGTTTATACCACTGGTCACACAGGACAAAGTCGAGACCGGGTCGTAGATTAATTTTCTGTGATCAAACGAGCGGTATTTGGGCAATTTAGCAAAAGACGTATCCAAAATTACGTCGGACAGATGAAAACAGCTTATTGACAAGGGCTCGGAATAGAAGCTTTACCCCTACTCAGAAATATCTCAACTACTTTTTTCCCTCATACAGAGCTCGGAACTATATCTACACTGTGCGAAACGGTGAAAAATAGGACTTGTCCGGTTTGACATATGCTATAGACGACGAAATGAATGCTAAAACGGAACTGATATGTACAAAATAGCACCGACGATATTGAGTCAAAGGAGGAAACTGCCGGTTCTCATCATTACTTCTTTTGTCTCATTGGTTTACAAGAACTTTTCCATTTTGATAAAAACGCCGCGAGTGGAATTGAAATGGGTTAATCTCTGATTGGGTTTCCCTTATCAGGAGAGCTTTAAAGTAATGTAATGGTGTCGATTATGTTAATGACCATTCAGTGTACAAAACCCACAATGTGCAGTTTAAATGTTTTAACTGTTGATGTCACATTAGAAACAATGCCAAAGAGGGAGATATTATCTTAACAAAGCTACTAGTAAGAAAATTAAAAAAAAAAACGACTTTCAGACATTTGATATAAAACCGTTTCTGGCAAATAAGAATCCTGTACATCAACTCGTTTTTGTTTGCCTCATCAATATGACATACAAGTAAGAGAAAAAGATATTCGGAAACTAGTGTTTTCTCCCGTTTCTAGCAGACTAAATAATTTGGTTTCATTGAACATCGGTAATTTAACAGGCTACAACCCAATAATTGAAAAAGGCAAAGTGGATTTTACGCTTTTCATGCCGTATTTGACCCATTATGGACATTGATAATGCCGTCGTAATTGTTGTAGCGTTTTGCGTGAGAAATAACTCAGGGTCAGTGCAAAACGTCGCTTTTCTACAAAAACCTTGTAACTGCAGCTTAAAACAATCTGTAGTTACGAGGGTTTTTTTGTTAAAAAGCAGTGTAAAACTGTTGTAAGTACATATGGAATTCATATGCACCTTTGATAGTCTTGAGCTAACCAATGTTGTGGTAGGATTAGTGCAACCTCGTCAGAAATTGTATCCAGCGAACATGGAAAACTTCCCTTAGTTTTAGTCAGTGACTCGCATTTGATTGAATGACTTATCTGCACATATTGCTGTCAAAATAAAGAAGAAAAGAGATTTTTGGAAATATCGGTGGTTTGATGGCCGTCCATTTCTTGATTTGAGTATTCTTCACATGCGAAAATTGTATTTTGAAAACTAAGGCAATCCTATGAAATGAGACCGGATGTGGCAAAAATAAAAGGTTAATTGTTAAGTGTCTGTGACATATTTTCTAACAAACCATATTGCATTTCGGTTTGTACTGTTATAGTTTTCCGCAACATAGTCATGCCCAACCATCCATCCATAGTTTGTAAAAAATAACATTGGACAGACTCTAAGAAATATCTGGGGTTCCAATGTTTATTCACGCGATATAAAAGCTGTTGGGTGATAATTCTATTACATTGTCTATTTCATTCGTTCTCTTCTACGTATTATCGTCTTCTTTAGGGAAAATTCATGACCTTGTCATTCAACTCTATTTCCCGGTGTTTTCTTCTCTAGTTCTATTATTGATAAAGTTTGGCATACAATATGTGAGACAAATGGCATCTCGAATAGTCTAAAAAACTATTGTTAACATATCTATTTTCACATAGAAAACATGTTCACAATATCATATATCTTGTACTGCTTTCGATAGACCATTTATGGGTCTGCTATATCTATTTTTATGAAAAGAAGATTTCGGTAGGTCCAATTTGAAATTCAGCTATCAAGATAATTCAGCCAAAGATCACCAAACCGAAACATGAGGTACATTCTTCGTTAGTTTCAAGTGCGAAATCACGTGGTATTAATTAAGTTGGTTGATAATTCAAATACATTGTCCATTTCATTGGTTGTATTCTACGTATTGTCGTGTTATCAACCGAGAATTTGTGACCCTGTCATTCATTTCAATTTCCATGGATTTTCTCTAGCTCAATGATGGGTGAAGCTTAACATGCAATGGTGAGACATACATAAATTGGCGTTACATTGTCATTGCTGCGATAGGATTATATGGTCGTATGGAATTAGTATGTCTAAACTGATTACATTCTTTGACCTACTTAAATTCTTCTTTGTAAATCTTGATTAATGGAACACTTTGATTAACAAATGAGTATTTAAAGACAAGCTTGGTGGTCATTATAAACACATAATAAGGTGAACAGTAGGAAGAATTAGTTTAACCTTTGTTGATAAGATTTGGTAGTCCATTCAAGGCGAGTAATTGTACGCTATGTATGTGCCAAATGGAATCATTTTCACAGCGTAATTTTTGTACTGTGTAGAAACATTAAAAGCACCCCAAAGATGACTCGGTTTTTGGCGTATATGACGAAAATGTTCGTTAAAACATGAAGGCAAAAGAACAAAAACAATTGACAAGCGACCCTTTCTTGCGGAGAAATCATTATTTTGACAGATTTCTTAAGCAGCAATAACCAACATCAGGGTACTAATGTAACCTCTTTGAGTAGTAAATGAAGTATATAGACTTTTCATTATCAAATTAACTCAAACATTAATAAAGCATATGTCTGTGCATCATCTGCTTACTGAAATAACCATAAAGTTGAATGTTTAGATCAAGAGAGAGAAGGCTCCGAATTATGCAAACCATTTATCAGCTTAGAATTTGATCAACAGAACTCTAAGATTAACTAAGCAAATTTCCTAAGACGAAGTTTGTGTTCATGATAAACAAATAACAAGATTAACAGTAAAAATGGTTTAACCTTTCAGGCTTTGTTAGTAAGATTTGGTAATCCATACATGACAAGAAATTGCATGCTACATGTGCGCAAAAATGACCCATTTCCAAGCGAATTCTACACGTGGTATAATGCATAACCATTTCCAAACAACAAAAATCTAGACTGTTCTAATTTCAGAACTGGTGCATAGGTCAAAATCGAGGTCGCTAATCATTTGGATTCGTGTACAATATAGCATAGAAAGTACTGTGGCAAAAGGAGAATTGTAGTCATTAACATTTTCTTCGTTTGGCTCAATGCTTTCTAAATTTCTTTTAGGAACTGCAACTCTTAGCCCAACAGATCAAAAGAACTCTTAGATAACTAACGATCGGTAGGCGTACGAAACATGGACATTAGGTAGTACATATATGTTACGATCATATACATAGGGATAGACATATCTACCAAATCGCTTAATAAAATGGTCACGCTCACTATAAATACGTCAGTTACCGTCTTGGAAAGGCAAAATGTGGACTATAAAGTACATTAATTCCACCACAACCTAATTACACCATGAACCACAAACTTTGTCGGGATATATTACAAGGACAACGACATGCGTTAGTTACAGAGAAATTGGAATAATCTGATATGTGAAAGACAACTTGTACCTTAGGGCAAACTATGTACAGAAATAGCCCATTTTTATCACATTAATAACTGGTCAGTATATTTCCTTTATTTGAATGTCAACCAACACAACTATTAACTGTCATCGATGTTTACTCGTTGCTATACCTCACGATAAATGACCTGGCAGAGCAGCCCACGCTAATCGAATGGAATGCTCTGCCAGGTCAATTCTCGTCCGATATAATTATTAGACATAAAAATTATTGGATATAACGTAAGGGTGCATTATGTCTGCTTCACGAATGCATGCGCACTTTAAATCATCGCTGATGCTATTATATTTGGAGAAGCAATAGAAAAACTAGAGCCAGCATCCGAATGTGCTAGGACAAAATCTAATCTTAATCGTGCTATTATCAAATGCAATTGAGATCCTCTCGCCATATATGGTATATATCAATTCAGAAGAAACCAAGGTCTCAGAAAAGCGCCTATCGGTATTTGAGCCCATCATTGAATCAACGTCGCCTTCAAATACATATTAATGAGGATTCTGTCCAATATGTAAGAGTCGCTACTCGCTAAACTGTTTGAGATCGACATAGATCTTGATTCAGACTGATTTTGCTCCATGGTTGTCTAAAATGCCGTGAAAGCCCTTTTACAGATCCTGGCTGACATTTTAAAGTACATCTTCCGCGTTTTTCTTTATATTAATTCTTGAATTAAGAATTACAATTTATTCTAACTAGATTAGATAATGCTTTTTTAAGTGTGTACTTTATAATTATTAATCTGATCGTAGATGGCCAAACATTGAAGTAAAAATATAACGTATTTATAATTTTGATTCAATCAGTTTCGGTTATTTAGTGAGGTACGTACTCTGCAACAACGACATTACTCGTTTTGGTAGTGAAAGGACAGACCATTCGTCTTTCATGTTGGAACTATGGGTTCGAACGCATGTCGGTAAACAATTTTTCATTGTATGTCCTTTTCAGAAATTGTGTATTATTTTGTATTTCGTGGTTAGCATAATGTCTTTTTTAAAATGAAACGACACCATTGTTTGTTCATGCACCAAGAGTTTCGAAATACATGTATTATTCATCACAAGTCATTAAAATATCCAAGTTTACATCACTTAGATTACTTTCCATTTCCGTATAGATCTATATAGCACATGTCTCACTATTTACACTGCAAAATCAGCATAACGTTTTATATCTATGTGTGCAAATTAATGCACCCTATAGCCAATAGTGTGTCTTAAATTTTGACTTATCCTTTTAAAAAAGCAATGAAGAATGCTTCGACTAAAATGTTTCCGCATTGGCGTCATATTCATTAATATATAGATACAGAATCGGTTTCATTATCATTCATGTCGTCGTCTACAGCAACTTTCAAATAAGAGAAGTCGTTTGAGAAAGGGTTAAAATGAAGTGATATATTTCTCAGAACTAATTTTATCATTTCTCCCTCTATGAATATATAACAAAGAATCAGTCAGCTTTCCTATTTTTCGTTGAATGCCAATTAAGAATCTAAAATAAATTCAATATCCATATTATATAATGTTCTGATAGAATCTGTATATTACTTGAAGGAGCTATAGGGGGGAAACATTCAATCTGATCAAAATGAACTTAATTACACTGGGCATACTTGTGCTGTAGTTTCAGATATTTCAGTTGATTAGTATAACCGGTTTGTCGCGTTGCATTATAGAACACTGTTACATACACCCGCCTGCCCTATATTAATTATCTGACGGGATGAAGAGATTCTTATACTTTGGCGTTTGCTGCTACTTAGAATCTGGAGTTTTCAACTGGGGCACATGTTTCAGGCGAAAGAACAAGAAGCATGGACAATGGCTTGAATGTGCCTTTAAGAAATGTCCAAACTTCAATGTGAATCTGGGGCAAAATGATATTTTAATATGCCCATATAAAACATTAAAGACTTGGGAATCACGGCCATGTCCTTAGAGTATACAAAAGAAAAGTTAAGTGTTTCGAAATCTAATCTTGAACTCCCCAACCCGACACTGTCTGTCACATTAGATATTCTAGATTCCTCCGGATGAGATGCGCAATAAGAAAAAATAACGTATTTATTGTGTCATACAAACCGGTATCGAATGAACCAATTTTGTATAACAATATTTTATTGGCAATTCAAAAACTTTATAATCTGAAATCTATCATAACATTATCAAAAAATAAAGAGTTATAGCCTTTCTAAAATAGTAATGAACACAAATTAAATATTGCGGAATAACGGGTATTTAATTATTTACAAAACATAATAAATTGTCTTTTGGGGTATTTCTTAGTACCTATGGCAAATTAAGATAAGTTTTGACGTAAACGATCAGTGCCGACTGATAGAGTACGCATTTTTGTATTTCGTCAGTTGTCAATAGAAACCATGTAACTACAGATTAAAACATGCTGCAGTTACAAATCTTACGTTAAAAATCGAAGATTAACTTTTCGGTATGAAATGTCAGAATACCTTGTCAGCTATTATGTCTATTGATTGATCTCGATTAAGTCTAATAGAGCCTGGGTCCGGTGATGTAAGACAGAAATGAAATTATACACTCAACTCCATAAATGGATCAGATATTCCAAGAAAAGATCCAGACGATTTGTCATTCCGCCAAAAACAAAGTTTATTGTTTATTGTATAATATTTGGCTAAATCATAGCTACATATTCATGTTCATATCGTTGGTCGAAGATCAAAATTAACCTTGTAAATTTAGTGTTTTTAAACTGTAGTCACTAGATTTTGATCCACACTAACGATATAATATGGTATTAAAGATAATTATTGAATCTGTGAGAGAAGCGTTAGACCCACTTATTAAATTATTTAATTCTTTGATAACTTCTGAAAAGTCGCCCACATTGCAGTTCCAGAATCGTGATATTGAACAAAGAATGTAGTCTTCAATGATGAGTTTGGAAAACGCTCATTTTATTTAATTATGTGGCGGTCTCAAATTTCATACGGTACTATCATTATATATTGTCCGACAAAGTTTGATAATTACAATCGTTAGATCAATAACCAATTTCAAAACGGTTACCTTTAAAAATGCCAGATTTATTTTTAATCATAGAGGTGTCGAAACGTCTTCACCAAAGCTCCTGCTCTAATAAATCATTAAGGACAACAAGCCCTACTTTACAGCTTTATGTTGATTTATATCACTCTTATGGCGTTGTCATTTCCTGTAGTAAAGAAAATAATGATAAAAAGGGTACTAAACTATGTTTGATCTCAACGATATATTGTCTACGACACGTTTGTCATTTGATATTTACATCAACTTATGTGGGTCCTCATTTTCTAAACACCGAAAGATTAAATGCTTAGCCCAGCTTTTCTTGGAACTTCTAAATGTGATATAACCAATCCAGAAACAAGTTATATGGTGTTTCAATCTTATTATATTTACACATTATATTTATAAATAAATCATATGGACACCACTTCCGTTTGTTTAAATCTGCGGAGTTTAAAGTGCATAACTAGGACCTTTATCCACTGGTGGTGAACTCGGCTAAAGCGAAGGACGTTTTTCGCTACAACAAGGTACAGATATTTTGCGTTTTAATGTGAGTTAAAAGATCTGATTGGATAGTTTTTCTAATAACAATGAATTTGTTCAAAAGATAGACCGGGTTTACCGATATGTACTGACAAACCGTCTGTGTTGTTATAAAATTTCGTAACTGCGGCTTTATCGAAGCCGTAGTTACAATATTTTATAACAACACCGACGGAATACTATGATCGCGAAAAAACGTCCCACGCTTTGGCCGAGTTCACCACCAGTGTTACCGATCACGCGTAAACTAAGTAGATTAATTCCTGTCACGTTCTCGAAGCGCATGTTATCAACAGCTATTTCATGTAAAAATGTCAGAGCTATCAACGGCTAATTTATGTAAATATGTCAGAAGTATCAACGGCTATTTCATGTAAATATGTCAGAGGTACCAACGGCTATTACATGTAAATATGTCAGAAGTATCTTTCTCTGATCATGTTCGATACATGTTCATATCTATATGGTTTATCATTTAGAGAAAGAACAGTATGTATTGATCTACATTGAATCATTCTCAAAGAGATGAAACCGGTGTGACATCTGCATCTACAGTGCACAGCTGATAAAATAAAACAGATAATTGGCTCTTTGTGAAATAAAGAATTCTAGGTGACACAAAGTCCAATACCTCGTTAGATATGTCATTGAAACGACACTATACTACTCAAAGTTTGCTAAGCACCAAATCTTTTAATGTCAATTTTTTCTAGTGCAAATCGAATTTACAATGAGTAAAGGCATTTGACGATTGTTTTGATGCCTTTTGTTTGAACTTCCTAGTTAATTGTCCTCTTCAAGTAATTCTGGTCATCCATGTTTCATTTCAATCTTGTTACACAATGATAATTGCCTTTGCTAACCTAAGTTTGAATAAATACATCCAATATGAAGCTGATGAATGATTTTGTCGATATAAAATTGTATTATTAATATATGTGTCAATCCACTGGTTTGCATTTAGTCTTTATTTGGACCCCTGATCACATTGGTTAAAGGTTAATTGTCTAGTCGAGACCGGGCCGTAGATTAATTTTCTGTGATCAAACGTACGCACGGTATTTGGGCAATTAAGCAAAAGACGTATCAACAATTACGTCGGAGAGATGAAAACAGCTCATTGACAAGGCCTCGAAATAGAACCTATAACACTACTCAGAAATATCTTAAACACT
The DNA here is from genome assembly GCA_963680895.1 of Fragum sueziense. Taxonomy (NCBI): domain Eukaryota; kingdom Metazoa; phylum Mollusca; class Bivalvia; order Cardiida; family Cardiidae; genus Fragum; species Fragum sueziense. The sequence goes on along the minus strand of OY804592.1, from coordinate 77,060,570 downwards.
TTTTGTCCCTTACACAGAGCTCGGAACTGTATTTACACTGTGCGAAACGGTGAAAAATAGGACTTGTCCAGTTTGACCGACTACGAAATTAATGCTAAAAAGGAACTGATATGTACAAAATACCACCGACGATATAGAGCCAAAGGGGAAAACTGCCGGTTCTCATCATTACTTCTTTTGTCTCATTGGTTTACCAAAACCTTTCCATTTTGATAAAAACGTTGCGAGTGAAATTGAAATGGGTTAAACTCTGATTGGGAGAGCTAAGGTAATGAAATGGTGTCGATTATGTTAATGGCCTTTCAGTGTACAAAACCCAAAATGTGCAGTTTAAATGTTAACTATTAATGCAACATTAGAAACAATGCCAAAGAGGGAGATATAATCTTAACAAAGCTTTTAGTAAGAGAATTAAATAAAACAATCATCAGAGATTTTATATAAAAAATTCTTTTAAATAAAAAATCCCATACAACTCGTTTTTATTTGCCACATCAATAGGACATACAAGTAAGAGAAATAGATATTTGGAAGCTAGTGTTTTCTCCCGTTTCTAGCAGACTAAATAAGCTTGTTTCATTGGACATCAGTAATTTAACAGGCTACAACACAATAATTGAAAAAGGCAAAGTGGATTTTACGCTTTTCATGCCGTACTTGACTCATAATGGACACCAATAATGCCGTCTTAATTGTTGTAGCCTTTCGCGTGAATAACAGTTTTGGGTTTGTGTAAAACTGTTTTAACCCTTTCCCAAACAAGACCTGGTTTTGACGACCCCAAAAGAAAAGGCTTGGGAAAACATTGAAACAAAAGAAGAAACTGCGGATAACCAACAGTTTCTCCTTTTGTCTCAATATTTTCTATGCCTTATTTTACACAAATCCTATCTTTAATAACTTCCATTTTGTCATCTGTGGCAGGTTTTAATTTGGATCACTTTAAAGTGACATTTCACATTTATTTCATTTTTTCAAAAGTATGTCTTGATGCAAAGATTAATTATTCTTATGCGTAGAAATGCTATCAGTTTTTTGAAGTTGTTATTTATAAGCGAGAAATACGCCTTTAAAGTTGAGACAGAAATGACAAAGTCTATATAAATCTGACCTGTTGTCCACAACAATTTGTTTAATTTTGGCACAAAAATATATATTTCTCGTGAACGGTTCAATATTTTGGCTTGAAATTTTCAGAATTTTCATAAGAAAATATGCTCTTTCAGATGAAATTAAATTTAAATTTATGTAAAAATAATTGTGAAATGTCACTTTAAAATTATGCCGTGTATATAAAAAAAACTTACGCAATCTTTGTATGTTTTAGTACGAGTTACGAGATTCTGTTGAAAAGCAACGATATGTTGTAGGTTCAGCAAATGTGAAGAATTACTGGGAAACCACTTAAAACCAGACTATAACAATACCAAGACCGATAGAGATTCATGATGACCTGAAATGCTTAACGGGCACTATTACCCGAGCCGTCTTCAAGTAAATCTCGTCCCTTGACAGCCAGAAGTGGCCATCAGCAGTTACATTTTAACTACTGATAGCCACTTCTGGCTGTCAAGGGACGCTGTTTTTTTTTATACAATTTCGATTTCCTAGACAAATGTAATGTGTCTATGATTTTTTTCTTAAACATGCTGCAGTTTAGTTGGTAATGAAACAGTTTCCACACATACCGTCATATCCAATCATTACTAATTTAAACACCGCGAACAAGCCGGAGTGAATGAAAACGCGAACATTTCTTGACGCGAAAATATCCTGGTTTACAGTATACAAAGAAAGGATTGGACAAATTCTAAGAAATATCTGGGGTTCCAATGTATTTTCGCGAAATATAAAAGATGTTGGTGATAATTCTATTACGTTGTCTATATATATAATTCGTTCTTTTCTACGTATTATCGTCTTATTCAGGGAAAATTCATGACCGTGTCATTCAACCCAATTCCCCGACGTTTTTCTTTCCAGCTCTATTATGGATAAGGCTGGACATACATTGTATGAGGTAAAGGGCAAATCAACGTGTAAAAATCAATTTTGTAAGCATGTTTTCACATAGAAAGCTTTTGAAGGATTCCGTAGTTTGATTTACTGCTTTCGGTAGACCAGTTGTGGATCGTTTATATCTATTTTGTAGACAGATACGATTTTGCATTTCTTGGAATTGGTTAGTCTTGAAGTACCATAACTATAAATCCTGAAATAAGGAAAATGTACGAAGGGTACTTAAATATGTATCTAAGTTGCTCACAATTGTCTCTAGATAATTATGCACAAACAAGATGAACGTTTCCTATATACGACATTGATGCGAAACCTTCCGCTTTAAAATACGTTGGTTGATAATTCTATTACATTGTTTTTTTTTTTCATTCGTTCTATTCTACGCATTGTCGTCTTATATACGGATATTTTGTGACCCTGGTTTTCAATCCAATTTTCCAAGATTTTCTGTAGCCTAATGATGGGTAAAGCTCAACATGTAATGTTGAGCACTTATTGGGGGCATTTTATCATTGCTGCAATCAGATTATACGGTCGTGTAGAATCAGTATGTTCAAACTGATTACGTTTCTTGGCGTTCTTCAATTCACCATCATAAAACTTAATAAATGGAGTACTTTGATTAACTAAGAATATTTTCAAGACGAGATCGGTGGTCGTTATAAACACACAATAAGGTTAACAGTAGGAAAATTAGTGTAACCTTTGTTAAAAAAAGATTTGATAGTCAATTCATGTTGGGTAACTGTATGTTACATGTGCGTCAAAATGTACATGTGCCCTTTTTAACAGCGCGAATATGTACGTGATAGAATCCTAAACAGTTTCCCGAACAAGGCTTGGTTTAGACTTCACTAAAAGGTTTGACAAAAGCATGATTTTGGTTAATACAATGAGGTAGTCCATACAATGCATGTATTTGCAAGCTAAATGTTCATCAAAGTGAACTGTTTTTTTTTTTTTTTTTTTTTTTTTTTTTTTTTTTTTTTTTGTTCTTGTTTTTTAAGTGAAAATCTGTACATGGTAGAATTTCAAAAATAGTAGAAATGCAGACTGTTCCACTTTGATACCTGCTGCAAAGGACAGAATCGAGGTTGCTAAACAGTAGATTTGTGAACAATACAGTATACAAATATTGCGGCAAAATGAGGAAATTTTCTATTGTCTCTATATTTTTCAACACAATCAGGAATTTGATCAATAAAACACTAAGATTAACCAACAAGGTTGACAAAGATGGAGTAGGTGATCATGATAAACAAATAACAACGTTAACAGTAGAAGAATTAGTTTAACCTTTGCTAATAAGATTTGGTAGTCCATTCATGGCAGGTAATTGTACGCTACATGTTCGCAAAAAATAGCCCATTTGTAACAACGCCACACTTTGCAGAATCGAAGTATCACGAAAAGCATTCTTGGTCGTCAATAACTTTTTTATCAGAAGAATAAATCGGAATATGATCGGTAGACCTTGGACTCAAACATAAGGTTCATATGCGTGTACATGTTACGATTAAATACACAGGGATAGACATATCTAGACCTAGTCGCTTAATAGAATGGTCACGAACAGTATAAAGACGTCAGATGCAATCTTGGTAAGACAAAATGTAGATAATAAAGTACAGTTATTCCACCACAACCTAATAACACCATGGACCACAAACTATGTCGGGATATATTACAAGGAAAGCGACATGCGTTAGTTACCGAGAAATGGAAATAATCTGATATGTGAGAGACAACTTGTACCTTAGGGCAAATTAAGTACAGAAATATCTCATTTCTATCACATTAATAACTGGTCAGAATTATCATTTACTTTGAATGTCGACCAACTGATATAATAAATCGTCGTTTTTCAACAAAAACATTGTTTTAAGTTGCAGTTACGGGGTTTCTGTTGAACAACGACGAAATAATATATTGACTGTCATCAAGTTATATACTCAAGGTTCGTTGTCGGATATGGTAATTATAATCATAGGATATAGCGCAAGGGCGGAGTATGTCTGCTTCAAGTATGCATGCACCTTTTTTTTAAAAAAAATAATGTTATAAGATATTAAAATCCACAATTTCAGAGAATGAAATTTAAAACATTTTGAAATTTTTGGATAGAAAACATTATCAGAAATGAATAAAAAGCTTGTCATGAACAATTTCAGATTTGTCCCGCTGTATTTTAGAAAACTCTTCCATGCACCCGCTTGTCCGTATAATCATGAAATAGGACAAAGCGCTTCTTTTTTAGCAATTGCAGCTACTTAGATTCTAGAGTTTCCAACAGCCACACAGATAAAAGAGAAAGTATGAAGCATAATTATGTTGAATGCGTTAAAAATCTAAATCTCACTCAAAATGCTTTGACAAATAAAAGTGCCTAACTGTGCTTAAAGATACCATTAAGACTTGGAAATCACAGCCATGTTCTAGGAGTATACAAAAGAAAAGTTAGGCGTCTCAAAATTTCCTTTTGAATTTCCAAACCCGACACTGTCTGTCACATTAGATATTCTAAATTCTCTCTGATGCAAAAATGCTTAATCAGATACAGATAATGTATTTATTGTGTCATACAAACCGGTTTCGAGTCAACCAGTTCTGTGTAACAATATTTTAAGTGGCAATCCAACAACTTTGTAGTTCGAAAATGTATCGCAACAGTTCCAACAAATTATCAGACTTTCTAAAATATTAAGGAACACAAATGAAATAAACTGGAATTCAATCATTTATTAATATTGATTGAGATATTGTTTATATAGAACATCTTTAGGATAGTATGGCAAACCAAGATAAGTTTAACTGGGCCGGATGGAGAATTTCTGTGAGATGGGTTATACAATTAATTGTGTCGTTTTTATTGAATTTCTATATGAAAATAGAGTCATCATGCAGCAGAGAAACCATCGAAACATATCTGGATCCGCCACTAATCTAAGTTATAGCACAAGCACTTATACATCCTTATAAAATAGAAAGTGCCGACTGAGAAAGTGTTGCAAACTATAATGTCTATTGATTGATCTGGATCAAGTCTAATAGAGCCAGGATCTGGTGATGTAAGACAGAAATGAAATTATACACTCAACTCCATAAATGGACCAGATATTCCAAGAAATGATCCAGACGATTTGTCATTCCGCCAAAACCAAAGTTCATGGTATTTTGTGTATTGTATAATATTTTGCCCAAACTAATTCATAGCTACACACACATATCGTTCGTGGGAGATCAAACATATTAACTACCGTTTATTTTATGTGTAGTTATGATATTATGATTCCAACCGACGATATAAAATTGCCTCAAAGATTATTATTGAATCTTTGATAAGTTTTGAAATGTCAACCGCCTGCCGTGTTTGTAGATCTGGAGTCTCGATATTGAAAAAAAAAAAGACTGCATGCAGTCTTCAATGCTAGTTATCCATCATTGCTCAATAGTGTGAGTGAATCTTCAGTGTGAAACGGTATTCATGTACGTATATCGCATACTTTCGTATTACATAAACAAAGGATCTTATGACTTCCAAGACTTACACTGATCAACTGACCAGTCCCAACGAATGCACACTCTCAGGTTATACAAACTTCATTATTACCACCAAGTGCTGCAAAAGCAAAGTACACAGTGTAGAAAATCGTGTTAAGCAGATGATAAATAGATAATGTGGCTGTCTTCATTATCATACGACCCATCTTAAAATATTTCCAGCCAAGACTATGACAATGACGATTATAAAGTCAATGACCAGTGATCAGTTTCAAAATGCTTTTCTTGAATACTGCCAGATTTATTTTGAATCAAAGAGAAGTCGAATTGCCTTCACTAAGAATCCGGCTCTAATACGGTATTAATGACAACGAGTCCTACTTTACAGCTTTATTTTGATCAAATCACTCTCCCGGCGTTGCCATTTCCTGTAGTAAAGAAAATAACGATAAAAAGGTACTAAACTATGTTTGATCTCGTCGATCTATTGTCTACAAAACGTTTGTCATTTGATATTTACATCAATCTATGTAGGTTGTCATTTTCCAAACAAGGTCAAGTGTGGGAGTTTCTAGAGGTGACACCAGCCGTACAGAAACAATCGTAATCGTATGTTTGTTCATATTCGAAATAATCATTTGCTACTTGGCGGATAACGAAAATCTATTTTAAATTAATCTTGTGGGCACTACACTGTGCGGATTTAAAGTGCTGAAGTAGAAATTTAAGCCGACCACGCGTGTACTTTAACTGACCACAAAATCAATGCATGTTATTACGACTATCCAGAATCACCTACACTAAACAGATGTTCTAAACCGCCACTTTTCAGAACAGATTTTTTGGTGTACATGAAAAACGCAAAGTTCGTTTGAAACACTATTATGCACATTAGATTTTGTAATCACTACCTATCGATTTAACGCGGTAAAGTCAAAATCAAAACAATAACTTTTTGTGTAAAGAGGCTTTGATATTAAACCGTTTTTGCACGTGGCGCACGATATGATGAGTTTAATTGCACAACATTTACTTTAGCATTACTTCATTTTGATCCGACATGTCGATTTTGAAAAGAAAATGCAACTCAATGGGCCGGATGTCCTTCAGTGATATGGGTCGTACTGTGGGGCTTATCAGAAGTGACGTCAATATGAATAAGGCATGTACCCTTTTCAGTGACGTATGCATGTTTCAAAAGGTAGCTCGTGATACTACTAAATACATTAACTGTTTTCCGATTGCCTTCTGAATTGCGAATTTTACGGACACCAAACCGTGTCAAAGTGCATCACAGAGCATGGCCTTCAGAGTCCACCATACAAAATATTATTAGTTCACATGCACATTTTCTGACAGATGACATGTCTCTTTCACAAATTTAGCATGTCAGTAATGGATGTTTGACGTATGTATGCTAATAGAGAGGACTTAAATTTTTGTTTACAAACTGCATTTTAGTGTTCTTTCGGCGCGTATTATATTCCGTAGAACACCATAAAGTACTCAAAAGTGATGATATGCCGACATTGTTGTTAAATGCATTGGCTGTTTTCATGGTGCTTCTTTCTAACGAGTTATATGGCCTCAAAAACCATGTCAAAGTGCACCACAGATCATGATCCGTACAGTGTACCATACAAATTGTTGTTATTCCACATGTACCTTTCTTGACGAAAGACATGACTTATTAATCGGTTATGCATATCACTAATAGATTCTTGACGCCTGTATGCTTCTGGAGAGGATACAAAGTTATGTTTACAAACTGGATTTTTTGTTCTTTTTATAGCACGTATTGTATTCCGTAGAACACCATCAAAGAATTCATAAGTGAGGACTAACCGACATTTTTGTAAGCAGTCAACAAACATCACTCAGATTTGATGCGCAGATTAATTCAAATCGGAGAAATGCTCCAATGTAATCAAAAGACGTTACAATAAGTTTTGGCACAAACGCCACGTAACCGGAAGTGTGGCAGACATACCTAGGCTACTGAAACGTCTGGAATGACACCTTAGTACTTCCCAGATAGCTGCAACTGAATGAGGGCTCGTTGTCAATCAGAGTTGTTGACGCAGATTGATGTCATATCCCGTACTTACAGTTTACCTTTCTGATGTGAAAATGTAGACGTGACAGTGACCCTTTTCAATTTGCGATTTAGTCATGTTATTGTCAAAAGGCATCAATGAAATTTTAACATCTTCTGTGAAAATGGGTAATCTTTATTATTTGAAAATTTCAAGCTCCTATCTAAAATATTAATGGAGATATATAAAGTTACATGCCGTGGCGGTTTAGAAGATCTGTTCAGTGTATGTTTTATACATACATGTCAGCAGTATATTTCTGTATTCATATTCATGCATACAATAAAATGTACATGCCCCTTCCTATGTGTAGCTCAAATTCGATGTTTCTCTGTCGTGCTATGGTCTGTATCAGACGTCTTCAAGAAATCCTTGTATAATAAAGTTACCAGTTCTATGCTGTAATTCAGTAGATTTTCATGTGGGATTTATTGTCTGTTTATACCTGTATATCTTGTATTCTGGCTCGGTGTGACAGACGAGTTCGTGTCCTGGACATATTAGTTGTCGAAAGAGTTGTTTATAGAAAGGCACTATGGGCAGTTCGTCTTTGCTTTCGAGTGATCCCTGAGTCGCTGGTTGTCAATATATGTCTCCAGTAATGGCTGCAGTGCATATGGGACATGCAGGTGTGTTCAGAATTCACTCTGTAGTGTATTTCCTTATAATCTAAAATGTCAGAAAACAAAACTATTTTAATCAGATTAAATCAATTTAACAATTATGTAAAAACGTGAAAAGATGTTTCTCAGAATTCAGTTGTGACTGGTATCCGGAAATCATGAAATATAATGATCAGTCTTTATAAACTATCTAAAAGGATGGCAGAGACATTCGGATTGGCTTACACTATTTCCAAAATATCAACAGTTTAGAAAGGTCATATTTAAAAGCCGTAACAAACTTAACAATCGTTATGATTGAATAAAGAAAGAGTGTATTTTGTGGCACAGAAATTACTGGCGCAAATGTAGACAATGATGTAATCGACATGTTCTATTATACTATAGTCACAAATCACTAAATGCCACCGCCCGGCGTGATAACTGCCAGTTTTCGTATGAATTCGGCGGGTGGCAGCCCTGTGGCAGTTGGCTTTTAGGACGCCGCTTTTTAGCAGTTAGAATTTTAAGAAAAAGATCAACTCTTACTGCCACTGGCCGGTTTTTTCCGATTTTGCAAGTCGCCGAGTGCATTTCGAAGTCGCGCAGTGGCTGTCAAGCGGCAGGCGAGCTGCAGCGCGATTTTTACTAGGTCTAGGTGCTTGAAATACTTCGAAAATCGTAACTGCCACTTTCCTTCACCCGACCTGCTGCCGTTTTGCCATTGACATGCCACCGTCCGATTTTTAAATATCTGTCGGTGGCAGAGCGGAGATCGAAAGGCAGCAGGAAGGCGGCCGTTGGTGTTGGTGGGTGGCAGGACGGCGATCTACCGAGTGCAGACTAGGCCCCTGAATATAAATCAGGAAACATTCATCTGCTATACAATATTATAGTCATAGCGGTTGTAGTAGCTCCACAACGACTAAGAGACTTTCGAATCGCCGAATTGAGATGGCGACTCGGGAGAATAGTGCGCAGACAACAGTTACTGTTGACTTTCCTGCTGTTCCGTTCGAACAAATCGCATATCTTCTCGTCGATCTGCTGGGCTCCCTTGCTGGTTTCCTTGTCGTTTTCATCCTCTATATCCTCGTCCTCACTGCTGTTGCTGTGTTCCTGCGGATCGGGTTATTGTGTAAGGCGCTTTTGGGCTGGCGCCTTGCTTTTACCCTTTCCGCTGCATTTAGGCGGCATTTTCACAATTCAACTCACTGGAAGCTTAAGCTTTTTTTAGAACAATGTAAACTTTTGGGAGCAGTCTAGATTTTAATGCTCGGATATTACCCGACGGCCGTCAGATTATCAGGCGGGCACCGAGCGATGGCAGTTAGAACGCCCGATTGCCGGCCGGTGACAGGTGAAATATTGCAGGCTGCCAAGCGGTGTCAATCTAAAGCTGACGATGGCAGGCCTGGAGCCTAACTGACTTCGGCCGACAACGTGATAACGACATGCGCACCTCGGACCTTTGAAACCGCCTGCCGCCGCCCAGGCTCCGTCAGGAGGCATTTTACTGGCAGTTATTTATGACCATTCGCACCGATTCGTAAATAATCGCCCAGCGGCATTCGAGTTTATGAAATCGCCGATGTAAAAATAATCGCACGGTGGCAGTTTCACGTTGTTGCCAAAATAGCGGTAAAGAAAAAAAAAATTTTTTCGAATTTGTGGTCTCATCCTGGTCTACAAAACTTGTATGCTTCCGGTACTGCCCATCCTTGAACTTTTGAAACCGTTCTGAAAGCGAATCGATATTAAATCTAAAAGACAATTAAATCTTAGCCCTTTCCCAAACAAGGTCTGGTCTTGACGGCCCTAATAGAAAAGGATTTGGAAAACATAGAAACAAAAGAAGAAACTGCTGATAACCAGCAGTTTCTCCTTTTGTGTCAATATTTTCTGTACAATATTCTACATGTATCATATTTGTATCAATATTAATCTTGTTTTGGGAAAGGGTTCAAGTTGAATAACACCACGCCTACATACAGAGTGGGCTTTTAAAAATCCATTAGAGCATAGACAATACGTATAACAAAGGTATAAGTATTAAATATTTGTTCAGGATAAATAAACATACACGGATGTCAATGGAAAAACATCTAATTATACACTTAAAGACACTTCTAACGCAACACTTAACTTTTTGGTAATAACTTGATATTCAACAAACCATTCTGTATCAAATTGTCAACAAATTTGATTCATTCACAATTGCATAATATCTGTAATTTTCATAAAGAAACATTGAGTAGAAATGAATAAATTTGCAGTGCATATAATATGACTTGAAAACAAAAAGTCGCAAAAAGCTGTGCGAGCTGATAACGTAAATTCATGTTATTCAGGCCCGTAGGAAGCAATTTCATATTGGGGTGGCTGAAGCCCCTGTGTCTGGGTATTCGGGGGGGGGGGGGGCTCAATTGGATTTTCCCTACATTTTTAGTGTAAAAAAATTGAAAATTTGGCATTTTGGGCAGCATTAGGGAGGCTAAGCCCCCCCCCCCCCAGCCCCCACTATTCCTACGGGCCTGTTATTAATGTAACATCAGTAGAGTTTATGACATTATGCTAACATTCTGTGTGTCCGTCATGAACCTAAATGACACGAAGACACACCCTTCTCATTGATGAAGCATAATTGATGGTGAATCTTTGAGGGATCATTCTTAACTCGTCCCTATTAAGTTCCTGTTGCAGTTGTTGAAAATTTCTTGAGGCAAAAGGGCGAAAAACTAATGTCTGGTAACAAATTCAATGAGTTTGTGCAATGCTTAAAGGTACAAAACATTAAACAAAATAGGGGCGACTGAATTCTAGTATTGCATCGCACATGAAAACATGTTATCAAATCTTACGAAGCAATGATATGAGATTTGAGCATGATTTGGTGACGCTGCTTAGATGCTATAGAATTCTGCAATGGCCTGGGGTTTTGTGATTTTTCATATATGAGTCTTAGTGAAAAACCTGAATATATTTTATGTTCGGATCAGTCGATTTTATTGAAACTTACAGAAAACATGAAAACGTAATTGATTGGTATTTGCTGAAAATTTCATAAAATATACGGCATTATTTATTTAGTTATGATGAAAAATGTAAGTGTTGCGTTCGAAGTGTCTTTAAGTGTATATACTCGTATTAAAGGACGGTGATGATTGATAGGAAATAAAGGAAAAGAAATAGTTCTATACCCCACAAAAGACCAACCAAATTATTCCCATTTCTTAGTGTCTAATAAGTATGTCACACGTGTTGTAATGTAACCCGACATATTTTGTTATCATTGTCTGATTAGATTCTGATAGAATTAAGTTTCCTTTATATTTGATATTACGCATTAATACGACGCGTGTTGACCATTCTATATTGATCCGGACTACTTTCTTGGCTCATTTGGGTATAATCTCGATGAATATGCACAATTACTCCTATCACTCAGTGCGATAGACACATTCAGAATAGTACAGGTTACTAGTAATTTAATATGAAAATAAGGCAGAGCCTCTAACCGGGGTCAAGATATAGGTCTAGTAGTTGTTATTTTCTATCATATTCATGAATGCATTTGCAAGGACGGATCCAGGATTTTTTCCCAGGCGGGTCCAAGCCCAAGATTTTTTTCAAGGGGAGTCCAAGCCCAAATTATGGCTTAAAATGTAGTAAATATGTATTTTTACACTGAATTTATATAGTCAAAATTTAATTTTTGGCCAATGCCAGGGGAGGTGGGAGGCGGGGGGGTGGGGGGGGCTTGTCAGACCCCCCCCCCCCGACCCTACCTCTAGATCCGCCCATGCATTTGTGATTCTTTAATGATAATCTGGTAGTAAAAGACAGATTCAGTGACGTGAAAAAATTTAGCTTTTGAATTAGTAAGAGAAGTCGTTTAGTGGTGTAGGTCCCAAGCCATAGCCTAATTATTATTGTATTTGGCCAAATGCAAGGGAAAAAAGAAACCTCAAAACCTTGTTTCAATTTGAGTTCTCAAGACAACATTCTTCGTTTGTCTAGTCTTTTTCATTAGCCTTCAGAATTGAAGAAGACAAAGACAGATCTATGATGTATTGGAAAGGGTTTGTTCATGATTGACGTGCAAACTCCTGACATATCAGTTAAAATTAGAATACGTTCAGTTTGGTCTCAATTTTCTTTTCTTTCAAATAAAAATAATAATTAAAAAAAAAAAAAAAAAAAAAAAAAAAAAAAAAAAAAAAAAAGAAGAAGAAAAAATCTAGCTTTGCAAAGTTCAATCCGGTCACTCATGACTCATTATTTATAATGTAGAATCACTATTTTTGTCGTCCAAGGTGACTTCTTTGACCCTTTCAAAACAAGACATGATTTTGGTGTCCCTTAAAGACGACAAAACGAAAAAAATCAGACAAAAGATATACTTGTTGAAAATCAAACATTTCTCATTTTGTCTGTATATTATCTGTGCTATATTGTACATTGATCGTATGCTATCTTTATCAACGGCGAATTCGTCGTTTGCAGCAACTTTCAAATTGAACGACCCTCAAATATTGTCGTTTGAGAAAGCGTGAAATTGGACCAGTAGATCTATATACTTCCAGGGCCGCGGCCTTAGCGCAGTTGGTAGCGCATCTGACCCTCATTCGAGAGGTCCCGGGTTCGATACCCGGCCGCGGCTAATACCCTTTCTGACAAAATTGTCACCCACCAATGGGTTTGAAATCGTTAACCTAAGTGGGCGAGCAGCTGGAGGCTCGGTAAGGGTGTTGTGGTAGTACTGGTTTGAGAAACAACAGGAATCCATGGGTAGGTGCTCCAGCCGCCGCGATATGACCCTGGTAGTTGAAAACGGCGTAAAACCCCAATAAACTCAAACTATATACTTCCATTATTTGGCCAAAACGTAACCCTTACTCAATTCAGCGATATTGTATGAAAGCTTAACGGAAAATGTCTATAGTTACTAAAACGTTGAGACAAGAGAAGAAATTTCTGATAACTAGCATTTCTCCTTTTGTACAAATGTTTCCGAAGCCTTCTCCATCTCCATGATAATCGTCAAGAAGCTCTTGCTTGGGAAAGGGTTGACACGAGATGCTGAGATCTATGTATATTTTGCTTTGAAACAGCCTTTAGGCCTAATGAAGAATTCTCAAAATGATTAGATCTATAAATCTTTTCCTTCATTTTCCCCCAATATTTCCTTCTAGTCTAGATCTAAAATATTTTTTGGTTAAAAAATGGAAAATCTATTTTCCTTTCAAATTAGCTGGCGCTTCTAGCTCCGATATAAGATAAACGGGTTTGAATAATAATTCACAAATCCTACACCCCGCAGACAGAATTGACGTGGACTAAAAAACTTCTAACGTCGTAGTCATTTGATAAAAGACGCGCGTTTCCAAACAACGCTACTTGACGTCTGATAACGCGCGGGAAATGGAACGTCGCGAGAACGCAGAAAAATCCATGTTGACGTCATATCGGCTAGTTATATGACGTCACAAAGTCAAAAACTGACTGGTTCACTAAACTCGGATATTTCAATGTCACGGGACCCCAGACAACGGAGGTAATTAGCACTAAACCAATTCACAATCTCAGTATCTTGGATAAAGCCTGGCAAAAGGACAACCGAGGGTTTCCGAAAACCGGAAAAAATTCAGAACGAGACTCGTGCAACTCAACCCAAAAACACAATATAACAAGCACTGAAATCTATACGCCCACAATACCGTAAGCCGTGGTCAATTCCATTGACCCCGGTATAAATAATTCGCAACCGGAAGTTGTTCCAATGTTCGTAAGCTACACTATTTCGTCTGCGTCTGCGATATGTAAGTTCTCATTATAGACAGGTACCGATCCCGACGTCTTTGTGGATTTGTTCAAATTTAACCCTGGTCATGTTGATCCAAGAATATTCCGGTCGCTTGAGCCGGTCGAATAGAACAACACCATCATGCACACCATCCTGGCATTATCCAATACTTCATATACTGCCTGCTTCTTTAAATCTAGCATGACAAGGGTTAATAACAAGGCTTTATTGGGACAAGTACCTTAACGACCATAAGTTTAGGGAAAATCAATCATTATACTACAAATAATCAAAGTTGCAGGTATAAAGGATCAAATTCAGTTATTCCCCGAAAAGCCATATCGTAAAACGCATTCATATCGTGATTCAGGATTATAAGAGGGGATAAAGGCTTTTCAAAATGCGATATTACATTTATTGTTTATCAAACCCTATTATATGTGCACTGATTGTTGTCGTCTCACCGACATAAGATTTGAGTACGAGAAAACAAGTTTTGATTGTGTTCATTCCCTCTCATCTGTTACATAACAATGTTGAAGTCACATATGAATGCGTTTTACTATATGGCTTAAGGACCCTTTTAAAGTCAGCACTGTATTGTTGAATGCCACAATTCTAATGACATGATCTTTCGGAAATTAGAGTAGATAAAAGCTTTTCGGAGAATAACTGAATTTGATCTTTTAAATTGTTTACGCTGTCGCTGAAGATGCATGCCTTCGTCTGTCGTTCTTGAAATTTGCCTATATTTTATGTTTACTGATTTGGTAAGTTAGTATCGATTGTGTGCTTAAGACTTTCTCTGTAGAAGTTTGTTTTGTTACATACAGATCACTACAAATATTATTTGGTATATAACACCACAACGGTTAATTGATATGTTACAAAAGCATGTACTCACTTGTTTTCAACAAATATGTGTGTAGACATATATTGAGAGGTATGTACCCTCGTATTTTCTTCTGGTTTCTATAAGGTGGAGTGTGAATATAAATATTTTGATGACTTCCATAAACCAGTTTGATTGTAGTTCAATCTAAAAAATGTGTGTCACTTTGTTTGTCACTTTCCTGCGCAAACAGGCCTACCATTAAGACTTCGAAATCACAGCCATGTCCCATGAGTATTCAAAAGAAAAGTTAAGTGTCTTGAAAACTCGTTTTGAACTGCCCAACCCGACACTGTCTGTCACATTAGATATTCTGAAATATCTCTGATGAGATGCACAATCAGTACATATAACAGAGTTATTGCGTCAGAGAAACTGTTATCATTCGATCCATTTCTTTTTATGATTGTTTTCAACTTAAACTCGATATTGTAAACATTTGTGGGCGCATAGATATACCATAAACTGTGAAGTATTGTCGCAGAACGCAATAGATCATGACACAGTGAACATGAGAATATGTGCAATTGGGTAGATATTGCACTTTCCGTTTATAGGTCGTGATAGCATGGTACTACTGTTATAATTCATTAGCATTATACATTGTAAGTTGAATGAAAAGGTAGATCTACTAAATTATGTGCGATCTCAACGATCTATTTTATACAAAAAACGTTTCATCACTTTATGTTTACATCAAGCGACCATGAGTTACTGCACAATGGACCATTATTTGCACAGAAAGCCTAACCAGAGCTAATTGACGGTAACTATGTTTTAACCTATTACCAAACGACAAACTTTTGGGCTGTTTCAAATTCAAAGATGTAGCAGACGACAATTTAAAGTGCTTGGAATTTTACATTTTTTGGTGGTTTTGATTAGAAAAAAAACATTGTGGGAAATGGAGAAATTACTTGTCACAAGCAATTTCTTCATTTTCCGCAAAGTTTTTTCAAAAGCCATTATCTTGTTAGGAGTCAAAAGGCGTCACTGTGCAGTAATGGGTTAATTGGTTTACAAATTGATAACACAATTCATGTATAAAATTGTAAGCCATATTCAAGCAAATTGTTGCCTTCTGGGAATTGCAAAAAAAGGATTAACAACGACGTATCACGGTCAAACCAAGACCGAAATATTCGCCGTTAGAAAAGTTCCTAAATGCTAGATTCTTGTTATCTATTTTTACGTTTAAATGATTATAGGGAAAGAGGTAGAAGAATAAAAAGCAATGATTGACTTTGATCTTACGGATGGCACTTGGTATCACAAGCCAAATATCGTCGATTTCTTCGAAAATATCCTACTACTGCTTGCTTGATGCAGTGGTCACGAGGTTTTTGTTGAAAAGCGACACTATTTAGATACAGACAAGTCTCAATGCTAATGCCGAGTCACGTGACAGACGTCTTCAAGAAATCCTTATATAATAAAGTTACCGGTTCTATGCTGTAATTCAGAAGATATTCATGTGGGATTTATTGTCTGTTACTAAATCTCGTATTCTGGCTTGGTGTGACAGACGGGTTTGTGTCCTTGACAATGGGAGCGTCGATAGATCTGCATATAGCCATATTGAGTCAGTCTGTGTCTATCACAGTTCGCTTATGAACGGTCGTCTTCCGCTTGGTAACAATGTTTGAATCCTGTACGTTTTGTATTATATAAAAGTATTATAGTATGAGCGTACAAATAATACAGACCACACATTACTTAGTTAGGCGGATCAGGGGCCCGTATTACTAACGATCGTACGTTTGATTTTTGCATAATTACTTGTAACAACAGCCCTGATTGGCCCAGTCGGATTTCTCGTGCAATCAGATGTCTTGTTACACAGTTAACGCAAAAACTTGATCGTAAGATGTTTAGTAATACGGGCCCCAGGTTCTTCAATGATCATTACATCGAAAACATTTCGTAGATTTTATCAGTGACGTCAGCAATTTCTCTTTTTTATGAATATATCCCAACATAACAGTGTTTTCACGTGTTATAGACAAGTATACATGTATTATTATAACTTGAACCGGTGAAGCAGTCATATCAAATTCAGAACAACTAAACTGAATGATCAAGCAAAAAAGTGTTGAACTGGTAAATATAAATAGGCAATATGGACGTACATAATAATTTGAACTGGTAAAGCAATTAGATTTGAGTCAGGATCTGGAAAAACGTCCCTAAAGGCTTTTGAGCCCAACATAGATCCAGATCAGCCTGTGCATACGCACAGTCTGACCAGGATCCATGTTGTTCTCAAAAAGCTTCGTCATGGTCTGTAGCATCCATTTGAGAGTAACATGGATGCTGGCTAGACTGCATCTAGGAACAGCCTGATCTTGAAACATAGCTGGCTCAAATGCTTTAAGGGACGTTTTTTCCAGATCCCCGCTCATTTCATTTTGGAATTGCGAGCTGGATTACTTGCCTGCCATTTAATTTTATTTTCATATCTTACACATTTGGACTGTTTCCAAATAGTAGTTTAGTCTTACTCCTTGTAATCTATATTATTTCTTGAACTAAGATCTAAGTTTCTTTGATGCATATTAAGCTTTTTACTGAAAATGAATATGTCTCGCGTTATGTCCAGCATCATGTCAAATTAAACAAGTAATGCTCAAAAACGTAAACATATAAATATTTGTTCTCGTTAAAAAGATTCATGAATGTCAAAAGAGTGCTTTAGAAAGATGTAAAAATGTTTCTAGTTTACGCTTCGTAACTCGAAATGGACGTAACTCTAAGTAGCCAGTTACTCCGTAATCATTGACATTTTTAGTATCTAACAAATGTCGCCTTTAGAATAATGTATCTTGATATTTTTCCATATTGCTGTGTTATAATATTCTGGTGGAAATACTTGTATTTTATATCTAACATTATGTATTGATACGACACGTTTGTGTTCATTCTTGGCAAATTATATTTAAATAAAAAAAAAATATAATAAATCTAGTTACTCTCAAAGCTTAGTTCTAAGCTACATTAGGCCATTCCAAGGTATAAAAAGCCTCTCGTTTTCTTAATGTTAATGCTTTATATAATGCATCCATTTTTCTTCGGAAGAGGGGCCATCACTGGTTTCATTTGATAATTATTCACTTGAGCTTTTTCATACAAATAGTTCAGTCATATTGTTTGGAATTTTATGTATTAATTACGGAATTCTGTTTCCGTCATCCACTTTTTTTAAGAGAATAATTGAGTTTGTGAAATGTAGAAATGTTGAAGTTTGTCTGTGACAATTGTCAGAAGTAAGTGTGACTAACTTCAACTCTACTTCTTTTCACAAACTCAATTTCGATAGAAAAGTCGAAACTAGTGCGACTTACTTCTACTTTTCTACCAAAATTGAGTTTCTGCAAAATCTAAATGTTGAAGTTAGTCACACTAACTTCTGACAATTGTCACAGACAAAACTGCAACATTTTTACATGTCTAGGTAAAATTTTGGTAGAAAAGTGGAAGTTAGTCGCACTAATTTCGAATTTTCTATCAAATTTGAGTTTGTGAAAAGTCGAAAAGTTGAAGTTAGTCACACTAATTTCTGACAATTGTCACTAACTTCTGACAATTGTCATTCTGCATTTCTAGGTGACATTTTGGTAGAAAAGTGGAAGTTAGTCGCACTAATTTCGACTTTTCTATCAAATGAGTTTGTGAAAAGTCAAAAAGTTGAAGTTAGTCACACTAATTTCTGACAATTGTCACTTAGTTCTGTCAATTTTCACAAACAAAACTTCAACATTTCTACATTTCTAGGTAAACTTTTGGTAGAAAAGTGGAAGTTAGACACACTAAATTCGACTTTTCGTGCTGTATGCAGGTAGAAAAGTGGATGGCGGAAACAGACCTCCGTAATTAATGTTTTTTTTTTTTTCTTTGATGTATGACAAGTTCTTTGCAAAATATGTACATGTCTTGTCTTAAGGCTAGTACAATGTCAAATGAAATCAGCAATAATAACGCTAACATTATAACATATGTCAGTTTATACCACAAGTAATCATGTTGCACACGACATCCTATTTCAGGTTTGCTTTGCTTTATTCAGTCTGAGAACTCAGAGCAGTATGAGTATGCATTGGAAGGATTGAAGTTTTGTCTATTTTGGACATTAAAATATTTTCATTTTTGTAAAACAACACTGTCAACTAAAACGACAAAAACAGTTCCAACAGGGGGTAACCAAAATGTATATACTTTGAAATGTTAGTATCCCCTCTAATCTGTGTGTAGCTCTGGTTTCAAAAAAATTCCATGCTTTGTCTTGTATCCAAACAGAAAAGCACCAAAATTAGATTCCTAATCCAATCCATTGTTTTTTATCTTATATGTGCTGAGATATTCATTAGTTTCTACCCCCAACAAACGATGATTATAACAATATCCATGAACTCAAATGAAGTATTCCAAAATATTTTATCAATAATAAAAAAGGGTTGAGAGGGTCTAATAGAGAAAACCATTAGATATTGTTTCTCAAACTAATTTATGACTATTTTTTTTATAAAACACAATGTAGACTCATTTATACAATACATAGAATTACAATTGATCATATAAGCTCATATTGTTTGTTTTGTGTTACGGTACGGGCGTGAGAATTTCTTGGCTTCTATTAGGCCTATTAAGTTATCCAGACTAATTCTAGTAGTGCTACGGTCCGGCGATATAAGACAGAAACGAAATAAAACTCTCAACTCCATACATGGATCAGATATTCCAGGACAAGTTTCAGTCGATTTGTCAATCTGCCAAAAACAAAGTTCATGGTTATCTTTGCATGAGATAATATTTGGCTTGATCTAGTTCATATTTACAGATATGAATAATGGAGTTGAAATAGTTTATTAGCTCACCTGAGCACGAAGCGCTCAAGGTGAGCTATTGTGGTCGCTTTTTGTCCGTCGTCCGTCCATCTGTCCGTCCGTCCGTTCACAATTTCTTTCAATATCTTCTCCTCCTAAAACATTGGACCAATTTTGACCAACCTTGGCAGGAATGTTCCTTGTGTGACACTTTCAAAAACTTGTTCGTGAATTTTTGATTTGTCAAAAAATGTGGGCGTGGCAGGGAGAAAGGGGCGTATCAGACTAGAAATCATAAGAAAATTCTTTAAAAATCAACCATTGGGCTCAATTGAACCAAACTCGGCAGGAATATTCCTTGAGTCACTCTTTTCAAAATTTGTTCACATTTTTATATTTGTCAAAAATGTGGGTGTGGCAGGGAGAACGGGGCTTATCGGACTTAGAGAAATCATAATAAAATTCTTAAAAAATCAACCATTTGGCCCAATTGAACCAGACTTTGGGGGAATGTTCCTTTAATCACTTTTTTTCAAAATTTATTCACAAATTTTTACATTTGTCAAAAAATGTGGGCGTGGCAGGGAGAAAGGGGCTTATCGGACTTAGAGAAATCATAAGAAAGTTCTTTAAAAATCAACCGTTGGGCCCAATTAAACCAGACTTTGCAGGAATATTCATTGAGTCACCTTTTTCAATATTTGCTCACAATTTTTTTACATTTGTTAAAAAATGTTGGCGTGGCAGGGAGGAAGGGGCTTTTCAGACTTAGAGAAATCTTAAGAAAATTCTTTAAAAATCAACCGTTTGGCCAATTTAAATCAAACGTAGCAGGAAATTTCCTTGAGTGACTCATTTCAAAATTGTATCTTGAATTTTTGATTTTATAAAATGTATATGGGTGTGGCAGGGTTGGGAAATTTTGTGCATTGAAAATTATACTGTACTGCGTGTTGTCACAGAGATACTTAGTTTTCTTCTAAACTGTTTGGCCTAGAACCTTGAAACTTTGTGTAAGACCTCATGTCATGAATGGCTTTCAGAATACAAGAAATCATCACTATACATGGAAACTAAGCCCTATATTTTTGGTTCTACATTTACAAGCCAATTTTGAATCATTTACTTTGGGAATCATACAAGCTGCAGATAAGAGGAGATTTCAAAAATCAACATTTTGTTTCAATATTCATCAAATCCTATGTAATTGGTGATCATTTCAATCATCTGCTTGAAAAGATTGAATACATTCTACATAGTGTTTGGATATGAATAATAAATTTAGAGTGCTATTTCTATTTCTCTTATCTATTTATCTTATCTGTTGCTCTGGCTGTCTCTATGTTTTAAACAAATAAGAAGGGATTAGCTTAGCTTATCAGATGTTGATCGTTTGCTATATTTTTTTCAAATAACAGACCAAATCTTGTAAATTGTGCTTATAATTTGTTGTAATGATATATCATAAATGATCAATCTCTAACAGATCAGTATGCTTTGAAAATTAGCCCTATGTTGTATATTGCGAAATCAAAAAATAACATCAACTATTGCTAATTCATACCCAACTTTACAGGATCGATTCGAACAAAATTATTCCCTTATTGTTTTCAAACAGAAAGCCCTTAGTTTGATGTCTTTGAATTTGACCTAATTGCCATTTTCACTCTTGTCATCTTGATTCAGGTGAGCGATTTAGGACCATCATGGTCCTCTTGTTTCATCTCCCTGCAAAGTTCTTAGTGCTCTTATATCTTTTCTAGTCCAAGAATGTTTAGCACCAATGACAAAATAATTTATTATTCAAAAAGGGTTGCCGGTCAGCAAGTCAAGCAAATACAGTTTCAAACACAGTAAAGACCTTTTTGTATTTAAAGTGACATTTCACATTTATTTCATTTTTTAAAAGTATGTCTTGATGCAAAGATTGCTTATTCTAATGCGTAGAAATGCTATCAGTTTTTTTTAAGTTGTTATCTATAAGCGAAAAATGCGCCTTTAGAGTTGAGACAGAAATGACAAATTCTATATAAATCTGAACTGTTGTTCACAACAATTTTTTTAATTTTAGCACAAAAATATACATTTCTCGTAAACGGTTCAATATTTTTGCTTGAAATTTCCAGAATTTTCATAAGAAAACATCCTCTTTCAGATAGAATAAAGGTAGAATTTATGTAAAAATAATCGTGAAATGTCACTTTAATAGGTCTCAGGTATGTAGATTATCAGTCTGCACAAAGAAACAGTCATGATCAATGCTATTCAAATTTACTATATGCGTATTCCATCTCTAAAAACTGTAAAAGTGCAGCACATCATATAGAAAACTGTATATAGACAAACATGTAATAAAATTCGGTTCCATGCTGATCCAAAATGTCAAGGGCTCCATTTTTCAAATCTTACAAAGTTTAACCCTTTCCCAAACAAGCCCTGATTTTGACGTCCCTGATAGAATAGGCATGTGAAAACATTGAGACAAAAGAAGAAACTGCTGATGACCAGCAGTTTCTCCATTTGCCTCAATATTTTCTTGGCTATATCACATCACACACAATTCCACTCTTTATTAAGATCAATATTGTTGTCTGTATCAGCTTTTGAATTGGACAACCCTAAAATGTTGTCGTTTTGGAAAGTGTTAAAATGTTGGTTATGACAATCAGTGTTTTTCTGAAACGAATAATGATATCTCTATGCTATAGTTAGTAGTAGACTTCTTTAACCAGAAAGAAGTGGAGGTGTCTTCACCAAAACTCCTGCTCCAATAAATCATTAAGGACAACGAGCCCTACTTTACAGCTTTATTTTGATTTATATCACTCTCCTGGCGTTGTCATTTCCTGTAGTAAAGAAAATATGGATAAAAAGGTACTAAATTGTGTTTGATCTCATCGACCTATTGTCTTCAAAACATTTAGTATTTGATATATAGTCCAAACGACCATTTTTTGTCAAACAAGCAAAATTTCTCGATATCATGTTATGAATTTTTAAATCAATACAATTTTTGAATCACCAATGTCGAATTATTTTTCAAGATCCAAAACTTCAAATTACAATGTATGTTTATTTGATTTCTTTTAAGGTCACTATGCTTGTAAATTTACATATTTACAAAGACACATAGATGTAGAGCAATAGAGTGGTAAGGGCATTCTAACTTATATGAAATCCAAACCCTATATTGGGGGTACTCATTTGAATCATCTCGATGAGGCGATTCTGATATATACCCATATTATCCCATTACCAAACGTCAAAATTTGGACCTGTCGAAATTCAAAAATGTGGCAGACGACAATTTGAAGTGACTGGAATTTTATATTCTGATGTTCTTTTGTGGTTGAAAACATTGTGGGAAATGAAGAAATTGCTTGTCACAAGCAGTTTCTTCATTTTCCACATTGTTTGCCAAAGCCATAATCTTGTGCGGAGTCAAAGTCACTGTGTGGTAATGGTTTATAGGGTTGGGTGAGCAGTATAAAATTCATTTTGAAAAGCCATTATCCCACCTTCAATGTAGATCTGGTGACATTTCTCATTTTGGATGCCGCGTTACGTACCAGACGTCTTCAAGAAATCCTTATTTAATAAAGTTACCAGTTCTATGCTGTAATTCAGTAGGTATTCATGTGGGATTTATTGTCTGTATCTAAATCTCGTATTCTGACTCGATGTGACAGACGAGTTCGTGTCCTGGACAATGCTTCAAACCAAACGATAGTTTCGAATACTGACCTTTTTGGGTGACAATTTGCTGATGACCCTTTCCTTTTTCTACAGAGGGCAAGTTTTATAGCCTTCCTAATTGTAATTCTGAACTTTTTGGAAGATTTTTATTCTAAATACGGTTATTTTTGATCGTCCTTATTCATTCGATTGTGGAACTTCCTACCTTATGGCCATTCATTTTGGTCTCAACTAATCTCGTATAGCCGAACCTTTTAAATTGCATGTAATTTGGAGCGGTTACGTAAAATTCGAGTTAAAGTATTGTCGCAATTGTTCTGTCTTATCATTCAAAGACAACATTTATTCGATACTATTAACACTATTAAGATATTTTTCACATTCGAAACAAATTTTATACTTGCTATATACATGTAATTCAAGTTTCTTGCTCTACTCTTTTTTCAAAAATCCAACTTGAAATGTAGCTATCTTTAGTTCTAGAAATAACAAAACTTATATCGGTCTGGTCAATGATAGGTTTCTGGTAGATATAGGATTATCCCGAATTATCTAATCACAGGCGGCAATCACGTGACTTTGTTATGATATATTTTCCTCACTTATGTAAACAAAAACACTCGGTAAGTACACATTTTGCTTAAATTTTGAATCAAATACTTAACACTCAATATTGAGATACATGACATTCGATACGTCGTACTCTACGGTCTATTTTGATACCAAGATCTTCCCTCAAATCCCTGTCAAAGCCGAGAACATTCGTGCAAAGTATTTTTGATTGCCGTGATATATTTTCTTAAGAAATGTTTGCACTTCGCACGAATGTTCTCAGCTTTGACGTGGATTTGAGGGAAGATCTTGGTATCAAAATAAACCGGAGATTACGACGCTGCGAATGGTACATATCTCAATACTGAGAGTTAAGTATTTGATTTAAAATTTGAGAAAATATGTTCTTACCGAGTGTTTTTGTTTACATAGGTGAGGAAAATATATCATAACAAAGTCACGTGATTGCCGCCTGTGTAATAGAGACATCAAATTTATACGGGATAACTTTGTAAAATTATCATGTACGTCATTTGAGTCATAGATTTTATCAACACAATCACATTGGTTTTAACAATAAAAAAGAGCAGAAATCTGAAGAAAACACCCGGCCTTGGAGGCCTTTATGTCACCTTGATATTTCATATTTTTTGCTGGGAATGTCAAAGAGTTGTTAAAGAAAAGTCTAGACGGTAGCGGGCGCTACGGTCATGTTTTCCTTTTTCCTTTGAGGGAAAAGGGGAAAACTAGTCCCTGCGCCGGCGGCAACGACGATAATAATGATCGGCTGTGTAAGGATATTTCTTGTCGTTTTCGGAGGGAACATTTGCAAGATCGTTAAAATGAACGAATGGGCGAAAGAAAGAGAAGTAGTAAAGAGAGAAAGAACATCCTCCCAGTTATAATTTCAGCAAACCAGAATCTATTACAAATATCCTCAATATCCCTGTTTTTGCGTATAGACAAATCGTCTGGGGTTCCCCAAGATACGTATTCGCCATTTATGGGTGAAGTATATAATTTCATTTATGACTAATCTCCCCGAACATTGCCATTATTAGACTTGGGTTTTATCAATCAATAAACTGACATATGAAGAAGAAAATGGACGATTTTTTATACAAACATAAAGGATTTGGTAATGGGTTTCCATAAGTGCATACATGTATAGTCTATCGGTTATAACTGTAGACTTGTATACAAACAATAAAAAGCAAAGACATAGTTTTAACATTTACCAAACCATTTATCGTGAGCTATACGAGCGAATTAATGTCCTATTTCTTTTATTCCCAAAAGAGGAAGTGTTTTTGTTGGGCTATCTATCAACAACAAGAAGAAAAGTGTTTGTATACAAGTCTACAGTTATAGCCGATGAGTTATATGTCCCATGCCGAGTTCTCAGCTACATTTGTTGATAAAAGTCGTTGTCTTGAAAAGCGTAAATGGACGATTGATGCATGTGTTAATTCAGTACATTTGCGTATACGGGAACATGAAGGGCAAGACAGACAGAAAGATAGGTGAAAATATAGTGGCTTTTTACGTACGAGTGAAAGCAATAAATAATAATTGTCATACACTTGTCATACTAACATAATACAAGTAGATAGTATAAGGTAGGGTCAGACAGCACATGTGTGCAGACTGGTCTTATTGCAAGCTTCTTACTAAAGCAACAAAAACACATATGTCAACAAGACCAGATAATCGACCGTTTCCTTCGAAAAGAAATCGACGCAATTATTCATATGAAACATTTCGGGGTTTTATGATCTGTTCAAAAATGTGTTGTTTAGATAGGACGATGAAATAGTCTGGAACTCCCTGGATATGTAATAGCCATTTATGGGTTGTGTATATAATTTCATTTACGACTTATATCCCCAAACATAGACATGTGGTCGGTCAATCAATAAACATATATATACTAAACAAAATAGACTGTCATTGTAAAGGCGTAAATCTACGCGGATATAAAAATGCAAGACTACGTGTTAAAGCAGGGAAAACCAGTGTCATGCAGTTATTCATCTTCGCAAGCCAAGGATTCTACCTCCACTTTGTACATAGGAGCATAGTGGAGGTAGATTCCTTGGCTTGCGAAGATGGCAATTATCACACTAAAAACAAAACACAAGCAAACACACAAAAGAAGCAAGGGAGGATCCAGGTTTTTTACAGGGGGGTCAAAGGCCAAATGATGGCTTAAAATGTGTTAAAAATGTAAAGTTATTACCCATTACCACACAGTGACTCCTTTTGACTCCCGACAAGATTATGTCTTTTGGAAACATTGAGGAAAATAAAGAAATTGCTTGTGACAAGCAATTTCTTCATTTCCCACAATATTTTTACGTAAAGAGACTGAACATGTAAATTTTCATTCACTTGAAATTGTCATCTGCAACGTCTTTGAATTTGGTCTAGTCTAAAATGTTGCCGTTTGTGAAAAGGTTAATAATAAAACGTTTCCCTAACCACATGTAGACAGTTTCGACTCCAGTATGAATTTCAAATACAGTCATACATATGGTTTTATGATAGATGTTGAAGACTTAAACTACATTTGTAACAAACCTGTAGAAGTTATCTAAAATTGTTAAAAGAACATGTTGTTTGAAGGATCAAGTCTTACCCAGCAAACACACCTATATCGGGCCGATATCGACTATTAGTCGGAATATCGGCTCAATTTGCCGATATCGGACCGATGTCAGGTCGATATCAGATTGGAATTTTTGGAAACTGAAAATACTACATTTTCTCCGATAATGGGCCAACGTAGGGCCGATATCGGGCCGATCATGAATACGCGGATAGCGTTTAGTGTTACAGAGCCGACATCGGGCCGACATTTATGTGTATTTTGAGCCGATATCGGACCGCTCTGAAATATTTGCTGGGAAGTTATAATAATTATTGTTTATGCGTAATGAAGGCAGTTTTTGTACATCGCTGTGTTCCTCGCAAATTTCATAACAACAACAAGCTCTAGTTAGGTTTTTTCATAGAAGGCGACGGTATTTATTCTCCTTTCAAGATGCAAAATTATATGTAACTACACCTTCATAAAACATACAAATATACTACAAGTAAAATTTATCATTAGATTAATCGATGCAAACGTTAAGGTAGAATACCCATGATGTCGCTAATTTGAGATTCATAAAACATCGGCCTTTTCCGAGCGGTGTCGTTACGTATCCGAACCTGTTCGGGTGCAGTCGTAAATATTCGGCGGTGGAGAGTTCCACCGCCGAATGTTTACGATCGCGCCCGAATAATTCCGACGTCATGCAAATCTCATTAGGGGTAGACTTCTTTAAGCACTAATATTTGAAATACACCAAAACATTTTTTTTAATTCAAAAGGATTGAAACTAAAACAATTGATACTCAGAAAATGCATAAAACTGTAATAAAAGCCCCCTCGTTTAGAAGACAAAGTCAGGAGTGTATTTAGTAGAAGTCTCAGACTTACTTAAATTTATTTGTTACGACTTTTGTTCCCAAAGGTCTCCCAAAAATGAGAATTAACCTTTCGACTGCTGAATAATGACAACTTTTGAAGAACCGGTATATGGAGATGTGGCTCTTTGTGTACAAATGGACCTTATGGGAATTGAATTTCAAAAGCTTTATTTTGAAAGAGATTTATTGAAACAGACTTGAGGCCCGTTTAGATAGTTCGTGTTGAATAAGTTATGTGTGCGCACAGAGACACAGAGTAACCACAAAAAAACATACATATGAGCCGTGATCTGGAAAAACGTCCCTTAAAACATTTGAGGTAGCGATATTTGAAGATCAGGCTGTGTCTAGGTGCAGTCTGACCTGGATCTATGTTACTCTCAGATGGTTACTACTTACCATGCCGAAGCTATTGGAAAACAACATGGTTCCTGATCAGACTGCGTGTATACGCAGGCTGATCTGGAAACACGTTGGGCTCAAAAGCCATAAGGGACCTTTTCCAGATCCTGGCTCATACAGTTTAGAGACACATTTTTGTTTAAATTGACCTATAACCGAAATGTTGTTGACAAATCGATGGCTCAGAGCTTAACTATTGAAACTACATGTAGGCCCTACATAGTTTTTCAGAACTTCTTTTTTTATATACATGTATTGTGAATCTTTAAGAAGGAATGCATCATGTGTTTACAGTTCTAATATTGGGTTTCAATTCTGTTTAGATCTACGATAAGTTTAATTCTCCCCTATTAAATGTTCCTAAAAATGAGATACGATGTTTTGCATTAACACCGACGATGTGTAATTCAATATTTCTCTCCCTTTAACCTATTGTGTCGGTCCATCAAAATTATTCAGGATAAGGGATTAATTTTGTTCTGAAAATGTACTGGGTTTACCTTTGTATATTGATAAACCGTCGATGTTGTTACAAAATCTCGTAACTACGGCTTGAATCGAGCCGTAGTTACGATATTTTATAACAACACCCACGATTTAATATTTGCTTGTCCGAAATTACGTAAATTTACGTAAACTGGATAAAATCGCTTCCTATTGAGTACCGGGTATTTTCTGAGATGTTGCATAGACTGTTGTTTTGAGCTTTTCGTCGCCGATGTAAAGAGTTGATTGGGGTACTGTTACAAGCATTTCTTTACGAATGAAACCATCAACCTAACAAAATGGGGAATATCGTCGTTTTTCAACAAAAACCTTGTAACTGCAGCTTGATTAAAGCTGCAGTTACAATGTTTCTGTTGAAAAACAACGATATGTATCAATAAAATGCTTGTCCCAGGAGGCAAAGCAATTTTTGTCTAGAAATGTTCAGTTTTTGGATGTATGTAAGTCGGTTTCGACTGATAAACATTGTCATTGATTATTCAGAAAATGATTGACAGTTGCTATCAGAAAAATAGTGTAGTAGACATCTGAACATCTGACCATGTTTAGTTCGTCAGACATATCAAAGGAAGGAGAAGTCCCTAGATATTTATATTCAGATCTATTGAACGTATACATCCAAATAACAGCCAAGTTTGGATCTAGAAATAAAAACCTCTGTGTTATTTGAGACCTAAATCGTCGCTTTTCAACGAAAACCTCGGAACTGCAGCTTAAAACAAGCTGCAGTTACGAGGTTTTCGTTGAAAAGCAGCGAAATACAGGTTGCCAACCTGAGATAAAAGAACGGTTTGTGATTGTTCAAGGGAGGACATCGCATTCAGGTAGAAAAGAACGGTTTGTGATTTTCTAGGGAGGACAAATTTGCAAATTACTTTTCTCTCTGGAGTCACCATCTAGTTGCAGCTTTAATATCGCAAATTTATTACCTGGCATATAAATGCCCACATATTACAAAATAGGGGGTTGCAAGAGTGTAAGAGTGTAAGTTGCGATGTCCTAGCTATGATTCTCACAACGGATGATTAAATAATTGGCATCTCTCCCCAAAACTTCTGGCAAGAAGTATTTCTGGACACTTGATATTATGAATCGATTATGAATCTTTTCATCAATTGATGCATTACGAATTTGACGTTATCACAAATACATGCACACTTAGTATAGAATATTTTAATCTTCTCACTCTTTAGGCATAGAAGAGCATATCTTTATCCAAAAAAGGCTTAATTAGACGAACCTGTAGTACATTGGTTTTAACAACTTTAATTGAAGAAGAAGAAAGTAAACTGATAAGCGACATATGATATCCTCCTTTTACTCCAATAATTTCTTTTTCATTACTTGTGTTATTTCACAACTAAATCTAAATTTTCTGTTATAGTTCAATTTTGGACCAATCTTGATTGCTGTTTGAGAAAGTTAAACAGGATTTTGTTTTCAATATGCTCTGAATTTATCTCATTTTTTTCCTGACATGAAATACCTTCGCTAAATGACAAATGGACTATCTCGGTATTAAATTCATAATAAAGTACAATAATCAAATGTATGAATTAATTTATCTCTTCTGTTAGTGGCTGTCGGATCAAATAACAAATCTGTATTACTATACAATGCGTAAATATCTGTCTAAAGACTTGGCATGTAAACGTCTATAATTCCATTGCAGTCATGGAATTTTAACCTTTTCCCAGACCAGCCCAGGTTTAGATGTTGCCAAAAGAACAATCATGGGAAAACATTGAAACTAAAGAAAAAAATGTTGATAATCAGCTTTTATGCCGTTTGTCTTAATATATTCTAGGGTATATACATGTATTATAAACTAATCCTTTCTTTTTCAACACAATCTTGTCGTGTTGTTCAGCAACGTTCAAGTTAGATAAGTTTAAAATGTGGCCGCTTGGGAAAGGGGAAACGTATTCATTTAGAAGTATCTTCCACCAATCCGCAATAAAAGGAAAGATTGCTAGATATATTCTGCAATTAGGAATGTCGATCTATATTCCGCAATTAGGAATGTCGCTCTATATTCCGCAATTAGGAACGTCGCTCTATATTCTGCTATTGGGAATGTCGCTCTATATTCCGCAATAAGAAACGTCGCTCTATATTCTGCAATTGGGAACGTCGCTCTATAATCTGAAATTAGGAATGCCGCTCTATATTCTGCATTTGGGAATGTTACTCTATATTCATCTTCCCAAGCCAAGGTTGAACCCACCTACGTTTGTATTCACCCTTGGCGGATTTAGTCCGATTTTCTTGAAATTGCAAAGCGCCGCCTAGCGGTTGTTCTGCTGGTTGTTTACGTCCATTATTGATGACGTCATTAACGCGCGTTGTCTTTCGCGTCATACGTCATGCGGATTAGGTAAAAGTTATCTGCTTTTTTGGTCAAATTGTCGAAAGTACAATAATTTGTCGATTAAAGATAGGGAATTCCTGTCTATTGCAATGAAATTCTTAGGAAAAATCGCCCATCTTCGCGTTTTTGAGTTGGAAATGCAATGCTTTTTCCCGCCCGTTGTCATGAATTGGTTACTCATAACAAATGTATCAGTCGACAATCTGATTGGTTCCAGCGAGACCTCGCTGGAACCAATGAAAACGCTTTCCAGGAGACCAAGAAAATCGGACTAAATACGCCAAGGGTGAATACAGAAACGACGTCACGTCGTAGATGTCGCCCTTGGCTTGCGAAGATGCTCTATATTCTGCAATTGGGAATGTCGCTCTATATTCCGCAATTAGGAATGTCGCTCTATATACCGCAATTTGGAACGTTGCTCTATATTCTGCAATTGGGAATGTCGCTCTATATTACGCATTTGGGAATGTCGCTCTAAATTCCGCAATTTGGAACGTTGCTCTATATTCCGCAATTTGGAACGTTGCTCTATATTCTGCAATTGGGAATGTCGCTCTATATTACGCAATTAGGAATGTCGCTCTAAATTCCGCAATTTGGAACGTTACTCTATATTCCGCAATTTGGAACGTCGCTCTATATTCCGAAATTGGGAACGTTACTCTGTATTACGCAATTTGGAACGCCTCTCTATATTCTGCAATTGGGAACGTCGCTCTATATTCCGCAATTTAGAACGTCGCTCTATATTCCGCAATTGGGAACGTTACTCTGTATTACGCAATTTGGAACGCCTCTCTATATTCTGCAATTGGGAACGTCGCTCTATATTCCGCAATTTGGAACGTCGCTCTATACTCCGCAATTGGGAACGTTACTCTGTATTACGCAATTTGGAACGCCTCTCTATATTCTGCAATTTGGAACGTCGCTCTATATTCCGCAATTTGGAACGTCGCTCTATTTTCCGCAATTTGGAATGTCGCTCTGTATTCCGCAATTGGAACGTCGCTCTATATTCCGCAATTGGGAACGTTACTCTGTATTACGCAATTTGGAACGCCTCTCTATATTCTGCAATTGGGAACGTCGCTCTATATTCCGCAATTTGGAACGTCGCTCTATATTCCGCAATTGGGAACGTTACTCTGTATTACGTAATTTGGAACGCCTCTCTATATTCCGCAATTGGGAACGTCGCTTTATATTCCGCAATTTGGAACGTCGCTCTATATTCCGCAATTGGGAACGTTACTCTGTATTACGCAATTTGGAACGCCTCTCTATATTCTGCAATTGGGAACGTCGCTCTATATTCCGCAATTTGGAACGTCGCTCTATACTCCGCAATTGGGAACGTTACTCTGTGTTACGCAATTTGGAACGCCTCTCTATATTCTGCAATTTGGAACGTCGCTCTATATTCCGCAATTTGGAACGTCGCTCTATTTTCCGCAATTTGGAATGTCGCTCTGTATTCCGCAATTTGGAACGTCGCTCTATATTCCGCAATTGGGAACGTTACTCTGTATTACGCAATTTGGAACGCCTCTCTATATTCTGCAATTGGGAACGTCGCTCTATATTCCTCAATTTGGAACGTCGCTCTATTTTCCGCAATTTGGAATGTCGCTCTGTATTCCGCAATTTGGAACGTCGCTCTATATTCCGCAATTTGCAATCTCGCTCTTTATTCCACCCATCTTCTCGTTGTTTTCTCTCCATTAGACGTTGTTGTTCTTGTTGTTTTTTCAGTAACATTGATATTATTGCTTGTGATAAATTTTGATTTAGACAATAGCTCATATCTAAACCCCTTCCCAAACAAGAAACGTCTCCGAATTGAAAGCTAATGTGGATATTGATACAGAAAGGATTTGTATACAGAATACCTTAGAAAGTATTGAAAGAAAACAAGATGTGTTTTTGAAACACAAATGCCCCCGAAATAGCAATGTAAAGTTTTCATGTTAAGGGTTGATAAGGGTTAATGAATGACGTTGAGGATGGTCATGTTGCATTGAAGATAAAGATATCATTGAAAGAAGGTTACATACCTCGTTAGAGCGCTGTATGTCAAATGCTTTTGGAGAAAAGGCTAATGTAAAGTTTTCCGACAGACAGACGGATGGATAGAGAGACTTACACGAGTAAAACAATATGCTCCGAACTTTCGATACGGGGGGCATACAAATAATGGTTGTTAAACGAGTTTTCTCTGTTGGGACGTCAAAGCAAAGTCTTGTTTGGAAAACTTTTTGTGCTAGCTACATGAATATAAGGATAAAAATTATATATATTTATTTGATCAAATAAAGTACGAATTATTCTATCAAGCCAATAACGTTTCCTCGTGTTAGAAGACCTTTTGGCTCATTTTCATCTCGCTCTTATCGTATTTCGTGTTAAATGGATCTTTATAGACTAAGTGGTCCCCTTAATCGAGGCGGACGTTGCCCAATTATCATAGAATCAAATTAGAAAGATAAATCGCGCCACAAAGAAAAATCATGAGATAATGAAAGTAAATTATATTAATTCTTCTCAATTAGAGACGACCATGTTCTGAGAAAACAAGAATGCTATTTATATCAAGGCGTGCGAATATTTCGAAACTTACAATTCTGTAACAAGAAGCCACTGGGGTCAGTAAAATCATGACCTATTATAAAACAAGTATCTGGTGTTGTATGCAACACATAAAGTCCCCTACCGGCTTCACATTGACTCAATATGGTAATCAATAATAGATTAAGATGAATAAGTTATTGCAGGATCCATTTTTTGCCATATTTTCACTATTTCCGTTACCATAGCAACCGCACTTTTCGTCAAAGAACAAAGATAAAATGATGTGCATAATCTACACATTGCCATCTAGTCATATACCAAGTCTCATCAAATTAGCTTGCTTACTTATTAACTTATCGCAGGATCCAATATTTTTTGCCATATTTTCACTATTTCCGTAACCATAGCAACAACAATTTTAGTCTAAAAACAAAAATAAAATGATGTGCATAATCTACACATTGCCATATAGTCATATACCAAGTCTCATCAAACTAGCTTGCTTAGTTATTATCTTATCGCAGGATCCCATTTTTGGCCATATTTTCACTATTTCTGTAACCATAGCAACCTCAATTTAAGTCGAAAAACAAAAGTAAAATGATTTGCATAATCTACACATTGCCATCTAGTCATATACCAACTTTCATCAAAAACGCTTGCTTAGTTATTAAGTTATCGCGGGATCCAGATTTGAGCAGACAGACGGACGGACAGACGGACGGACGGACGGACAGACGGAGGGCAAACCTATTGTCCCCTCCGGTGTGAACACCGGTAGGGGACTAATAAAGAAGGAGCTCGATCGCCAATGGCGTCTTGATGTCATCTTAACTTATAAACCAATGACTTAACCAGTTGGGCTATCGAGCTGTCGACATTCAGTGTACACTTTGAGATTTGATAATCTCGAGTAAGTTATCAGAAATATCCCGACATACCTTTTATAGGATAAACTCGTCCAAGTAAGTATGTCAATGAAGCAGGTAATTTCGCGATCAAATAAAAAAAACAAATAGTCCCAAATGAAGTTGTATTAAAACAGATAAGCTGCTTTGAATTTGCTAGAATATTCTTTCTTGGGGGCCTTAAGTTTGAGACAGTACACAGTATCACAATAAAATGTATGAATAAAGTATAGACAAGTGATATATTGACGGTTAATTTAGTTATACGACAAAACGTCTGGCACATTACCAAATGGTCCATAACAGTTATATCTTGTTCTAGTACGAGACTTAACCCATTACCAGACGACAAAATGTTGGCCTTTTCCAATATACAGACTACACAATAGACTTGACATGTAGCAAGAATCACGACGTGGTTTATGATACTAGGCTTAAAAAATATTGTCAATGGCGACGAATTTTGCGCTGAAAATAGATAAAGTGACCAGTTATGTTTTGATAAATCCTCGATGTTGTTATAAGATCTCGTAACTATGGCTTGGATAAAGCCGTAGTTACGAGATTTTATAACAACATCCACGAAATACTGTTTGTCCAAAATTACGTCACGATTAGCCAGATAAAATCGTTCCCTATTGAACAAGTGATTTTATATCAAGCTTAGTGTTCTACTGTCTGAAAGTATAACAGTCATACGGGAAGCCCGGAAAGTGGGGAGTTAAATACCAAAGTCAACTTGCACTGATTACATGCTCTGGCTAGATATCTTAACCTGAAAATCAACTTTGTTTACACCAAATAGTATCACTATTTCACTAGACATGGATTCGAACAATAGAACACTAATTTCCCATTTGAAACTATTTATAACAAACAAACAAATGTATATTATGGGGGGGTCTAGAAATGTGGCCGCTACGACAGTTGAGAGCGACATGGATCTAGATCAACCTTCATAAATACACCCAGTCTGATAATATCCATGTTTTCTCTAACATTTACTTCGTGACAGGTAGCAAGCTTAATTAATAGTTACCATGTATCCTATCTAACTACTGTTGGCCCATCCAGATATGTTTAGGGTTATTTCAAATATCAGTGTGGTCAATTTCCTAAACCCTAGTTCATGTTTCCTCTAAAACTTTTAAAAGTCTCGTAACTACAACTCTTCAAGAAGAATGACAATTTCGAACCTGGCCGACGTTCTACGCAATGAACCTAAGCTATCTACTTTGATACAAGTGGTACAATGATGCTTAATTTAGAAATATGACAAAAACGTCTAGCAGGTTTCCAAATGCTCCTAACAGATTAACATATTGTTTGAGTACAAATGAGGAGACCTAGAAAGAGGATATCAACTCAGACGATGATATTAAATCACTTCTGACAATGAAACCATATCCAGACGATACGGCATATTATTACAGAAAACTTGTTTTGGTATTTCAGATTAAGGATAAGAATGATCCACAAGAAGTAAGGGTGACACTATGGATGTCTAAAGATGAAAGAAAAAAACACCAACTAAAAGCTACTGATGACTTATGTTTGTGAACCGTTCTATAACCAATTTCAGATTTAAGCCGCTTTATAACTTTAAGAAGGCTGTAGCAATGAGTAGTTGCAACGGTGACATCCAAATTGGTCTACTCCAATTTCGTCTACTGTTTTTATTGCCTTGAGTCCCATTTTGTCTACTGTCCCAACTCGTCTACTTTCATGTCAAATCATCAATAAACAACACTATTTTTCTTCTAAGAATAGAAATTAAGTCAATTTATGTACAAAACAAATATAAATGCAAATATTTTAATAAAAATAATATGACATCATATTGATTTACAAAATATAGAAAAGTAGACGAAATGGGAAATATGTCCAAAATAGTAGACGAGTTGGGAGTACACGAATTGGGAGTAGACCAAATGGGATTAAACCGTTTTCAACTGTTTCTTTTGAGCCCAGTCTAACGTATTAGATAGATTCTGTATAGTAGATTCTACCCGATATAAACATTCAAATGCGCGCAGCGCATTGAAATTTTATATCGCGTAGAATCTACTATACAGACACTACCTGACTTAGTGTTCGCTATCGGTTCATTGTAGACGGGGGTGTGGCTATGTATAGTCACATAAACTGACCCGCTGTCTCGTTTATGCGAAATATAGCGGAATTAAATAAACTGAAGTTTCATTGGTTCATAAAGTAGGTCGAACATTAAATACCGGAATTGGTCAAATATTCTTATCGTAAACCAGGTCTTTTGCTCGGAAAACTGTCAGATGATATTGCTAACCTTTCACACGTTTTTCTTTGTTCAATGTATTATTGTTAAATGACCAGAAACTTTGTATAAATTTGTGTCAATAAAATCTATGTCTATGTCTATGTCGTAACTCCTGTTTGGCTGAAAAAAGATCTACTTCACAATTGCATTTTTTAACAATTACACTTCTACTCTGATTATTCGCAGTGTTGTAATCGTGTCTTAATTGCTTGTATGCATTTAAAAATTTACACCGCATCGAGCCCTTACTCATGGAAAATCACATTTTTCGTTAAAATAGCAAATCGAGAAATTGAAGGCAGACTTCTTTCTTTGATATTTTTCAGAAAGGTTATTTTTGTGATAAGACATTTGGTTTTTTTTTTTCTTTTATTTTCCAAATATTATGACTTTATGATAGAAGATTATATAAATTTTGTAGATTTTGTAAAAGAAAAGAGTACTTTGTTAGATTTAGTAATCTCCAGAAACATCATTGGCAACATTCATATATATCTGAATCAACTTATATAGCCAGATAAACATGCCATGATTGAATGCAAAAATAATTCATTTAGAAAATTGGGAATATTTCGGTCTATATGGATGTCGATAAGATCAACATGTGCCGCTTAACTGTGCTTGATCAATGGCCTTGTATTTCTGTGATCTCAGAATTGACAGGAATCAACCAAATAATAAAGTAGCCATTCGTTTTTACATTTATTTTCTTTTTCTATTGAAATGGATATTTGCATTACGTTTTGGTCTTTAAATGATGGTAGAGAGGCCATGGAAGGCTTTTAAAGCCTATGCTTTTAAAAAAGATGACAACAAGAGCTTTCGATATACCGATAAAGTTGACATTTAAATGGGGCTTGTTATTCTCGAGGCTGTCTCCCCACCAGAAATTATCAACGAATACTGTCAACAAATATTTAACATGGTCAAGCTGTTGGTGATTTAAATGACACATAAAAATGAAATATTGGTATTCACCAACCAATTGGAATCTAATTTTAGTTCAAAATTACAAAACAAGCAGCGTGATTGATCGAGGTAAATGTTTAGATCAATCAGATTGGTCGTTATGTTTTGTTTGGTAAATGAAACGATTCGTCACCAGAGTAGAGCATTATATCTTCGAGGCAATTTATTGCTCCGTAAAATGTTTTTCTTTAGATTTCGTGCCCTTTCACCATTTGTTTTCCATTTGCAGGTGCACGACTCGCAGTTATTCGTGGAAATTAACACAGAAACATGTAAATGAAGCTTGTAATTCCCTGGGCTATCTGGCTGTCACTAATAATCACCTTTAAACAGCGGGATGCTACACAGAGGAAGCGATCGATGACATTTCCACACGAACCCCAGGTAATTGTTGATCTCTTCTCGCCTTAGTTTAGACGATTTTTATTATAGCTCCCATGTCCCCTAATCCGAGTTTTCTCTGGTGAAATTCGCTCTTTGATATGTTGGTGTTGCTCATTATGAGCAACATCAACATATCAAAGAGCGAATTTCACCAGAGAAAACTCGGATTATGAGCAACATCAACATATCAATAGCGAATTTCACCAGAGAAAACTCGGATTACCATGCCTCAAGATGTCAACGAGGATATAAAAGAAGCCTGACATATGTTATATTTATACTTCTTCAGTAATTTTCATTTTTAAGTAAAATTATTTTTGGCAGTCCATTCTTTGTATTTTTCTTGATTTTGAAAGGGTTTTTTAAGACTTGATAATTTATAATTGTTTACCAATTGAAAGAATCACAGGCGAAAATCACATGACTTTGTTATGATATGTTTTTCTAACCTTTATAAATAAAATCACTCGGTAAGTACACATTTTCCTCAAATTTTTAATCAGATACTTCACATTCAATATTGAGATACGTGCCATTCGATACGTCGTACTCTCCGGTATATTTTGATACCAAGACCTTCTCTCAAACCCCTGTCAAAGCTGAGAACATTCGTGCAAAATATTTTTGAATGCCGTGATATATTTTCCAAAGAAATGTTTGTACTTTGCACGAATGTTTTCAGCTTTGACAGGGATTTGATACCGAGTGTTTTTGTTTACATAAGTTAGGAAAGTACATCATAAAAAAGTCACGTGATTGTCGCCTGTGATAATAGGGTGCATGATTCATGCTGGTAGAATTGTTTAATCCGTTCATAGACTTATCATAGGGGTAACATTAATCGCGTTAACCCTTTCCCAAACGACAAAAGTTTAGGGTAATCCACTTCAAAAACTGCCACAAATGACAAAATAGATGTTATTAAAGATAAAATTTGTGGAAAATATGGTATAGAAAATATTGAGACAAAAGGAGAAACTGCTGGTTATCAGCAGTTTCTTCTTTTGTTTCAATGTTTTCCCAAGCCTTTTCTTTTAGGAACGTCAAAACCAGGTCTTGTTTGGGAAAGGGTTAAAGTCAGATTTCTTACTTTGCAGTAATCTTAATTGAAATTGGAAATGATTCTGCTAATATTAGAAGCATAATATTGATAAATCAAATTTTGAGGCGGAACTATTTTCTTAGAAAGCGTCTTTGCAATCGATTTAAAAGTTTTATTTCTCAAATAAAAAAAAAAACGAGCAACTGATTTCCATGAAACATTTAAAACGGTAAAAATCATTTAAAGGTTGCCATTGTCACTGTAAATGAATCTCGAAATAAAACCCTCTTGACAAGTACATTTTGAAAGCAAGCATCTTCAAATTATGTCGCTGCTTTTCAACAAAATGATTGTAACAGCAGCTTGTTTTAAGCTACAGTTATGAGGTGAAAAACGACGATATATGCCAGAAAACTATAATTTCGTTCGTTATTCCTTATAGCTATTCCATTTTAGAATGCATTACTTGCTAGGTAAGAAAATACTTGGCGGCAAAATTTCCAAAAGGATTATTAACAGAGATACAGAAGTAGTATAGGGGCTACTTTGGATGTAAACAAAGATGACGTAATCGCCGCCAAAGATGACGCAATCACCGCCAAAGATGCTGTAATGGCCGCCATCTTGTTACCTTATATGGCAAACTCATTTGCATATAAGGAGTTTTCTATTTTTAGAACAGCGGCCATATTGGATGACCTACTTTTTTGATTTTGTTTTTAATAAATATGGGTTTCTATTTTTAGACTAGCGGGCATTTTTGTATTCTAATCCTGGTAACGTCTTTGACATCTTTTCAATCTCCCAACTGATTTAATACTAATTAAGAGTGCATATGTCTATAAATGATTCAAAATTGCGCATGCGTCAATTCATGTTGAGACCCGTTCCACTCTGAGAACGATAGCTCTTTGGCACCAGATGGTTCAACAATAGGGCGATCTATTTTTAGCTTTAGAACAATAGGGTAGTATTGATTTTTAGGACGACGACCCGATCTGAGAACAATAACTCTTTGTTAACGTGGCAGTTGGCACCAGATGGTTCAACAATAGGGCGTTCTATTTTTAGCATTAGAACTATAGGACAGTATTGATATTTTAGGACGACGACCCGATCTGACAACAATAGGTCTTTGTTAAAGTGCCAGATGGCTCAACAATAGGGCGTTCTATTTTTAGCTTTAGAACAATAGGGTAGTATTGATTTTTTAGGACGATGACCCGATCTGAGAACAATAGCTCCAGATGGCACCAAATGGTTCAACAATAGGGCGATCTATTTTTAGCTTTAGAATAATAGGGCGGTATTGATTTGTTGTTGCATGTAGTATATGATTTTGTTAGAAACTATATTTGAAAATAAGATGACTTACCACGTGTTTTGTGTTTATATCCATTTATATATTCACACACATTTTCACTAGCACACAAATACATTTTTACCGGGACATTATAATTTAGAATCAACGTTGAAGACGTGATAGATACTATTAGAATGTTTCATCTAGGTGAGTCCTTCTAAAGTACAAAGGTTTGTTATCAAATATTCGCAAACAATCCAATTAAGTTTTTTCAGAAAAATGAAATTCAGGAAGTTGGTAGTTGCTGTACTAAGGATAGTTAGGAATCTAGTTATCATATCATAGACATAGACATAGACATATTTTATTCAAGTATTTAGGCCAATGGCCCATGATACAATATACAATACAAACATGAAAACATGAGTGACATAACAAAGATAATTCTGCAATTTAATGGTTAACAAATATAATTACTTTTCTAACAATAACATAATTTTATATCGATAGTTAAAAGGGAAAATGTTTAGTTACAGCGTACATATATATAATATTGTACAGCACAGTTTTATTTTTTTACGTGAAAACCTTTGAATAAACATCATTAGCTTAACTCATTCAATAATTCCTTTCGCAAAGAAAATGCCTCTAAAAGATATTTCGAAACTTTGTAAATCGTTGATTTGTCATTTTGTTTTAATATTGCATAGAATTTATAGATATTTCTATCTCTTAACCAGAACGGCTCAAAATGCGTCAATCTAAGTTGCTCATAAACACTACACTCGAAGAAAAAATGATACTCGTCCTCAATAACAGAAATACTTTGAGATTTACAAATTGGACAAAAACGTAATTCTTTATCAATACCAAGATGTCTTCCTTTTTCGATCATTAATTCATGCGAAGAACATCTGAAATTCGCAAAACATCTAATAAGTTTGTATGAAAGATCAGTGCTTAAATAAAATTCTGGATCTAACAGTGATTTAAAATATTTATAATGTTTAGCCTTAGATGACTGTTCTATTGCAGTGTACCACGTTTGAGTATAGCAGTCTTTTAGTCTATTTGTAAAAAGTTGTAAAAATTGTTTATCATCACCTACTTCATGAAAAATCCAGACATGACCAAAACCGTATGTAAAAAGTAAATTTTTGATATGTGTACACCAATTTGTTCTGCCTGCTTCTTCTAATTGCAATAACATGTAATAACATTGTTTTGGGTATCTTCTGGAATTCATTCGGTTAATACTTAACCAATATTTGATGCAATTTGGTATATATTGGGTACATAGTGGTAAACGCCCACATTCACCTAGAACTAAAAAGTCACACGTATTTTGCGAAAGGCAACAAATTCTCTTACAAAAATATACCTGAACCTTCTCTATTTTCTCTATACATTGATAACCCCAAATATGAGAACCGTAAAATAAAATCGGTTTCACAGTGGCATCAAAGATGTTTAACATGTCAGCAACAGGAATTGATCCAAAATGTTTGCGTAGGCGTAAAATATAATTTATTGCTTTTCTTGCCTGTAACGACAGCATTAAGTGTGTTTTGGACCAACATAATTTGCTTGTAAAATAAATGCCTAGATATTTATAAAAGGGAACTATTTCTAATAATTGTTTATCGTAGAACCATTTTTCATTATTTTTTACAACGCCGCCGTTTCTAAAAACCATTATTTTTGTTTTATCAATATTCAGTTCTAAACCAACCCCTTTACTGAACTGCTCAATTGAATTTATTTGTCTTTGGAGTTGAATAACCGTGTCAGCAAAACTCGAAACATCATCTGCAAACATTAATAATTGAAGTTCATTTATTTCGTCAGACACGAAAATTCCACGTTCATTTTTACTGCTTAAGTAACTTGCTAGGTCATTTATAAAAAGGGCGAATATTTTCGGACTGAGCACACAGCCTTGTCGGGTACCAATCCCACATTCAAAATAAGAGGTCAGATTTCCATCTATCTTAACACAGGATTTAAGGTTATTATACATGGATTTTATAAAGTTCAAAAATTTTCCGTTAATACATTTTCGTTCCATAGAATCCCACAGTTTATCATGTCTTATGCTATCAAATGCCTTCTTGAAATCAATAAATATACAATAGAATCTTCCTCGTT
This sequence comes from Fragum sueziense, assembly GCA_963680895.1. Classification (NCBI taxonomy): domain Eukaryota; kingdom Metazoa; phylum Mollusca; class Bivalvia; order Cardiida; family Cardiidae; genus Fragum; species Fragum sueziense. The sequence goes on along the minus strand of OY804592.1, from coordinate 77,018,208 downwards.
TTTTAGATAAGTATTTTTGAATAAGAGACATAAGAATGAAAATATTATCCATAGTTGAATATGTTTTACGAAATCCCGCTTGTGATTCGTCGAATACATTGTGTTCTTCGCACCAGTTTGAAAGTCTAGTACTAAGAATATGTGTAAATATTTTGCAAATCGAATCAATAAGAGATATACCACGATAGTTGTTAGGATCCTGTACAGGCCCTTTCTTGTGTAAAGGCGTAATGATACTTTGTCCCCATGTTTCAGGACAGTTACCACAGTCAAATATATCATTAAACACTTTATGTAAAAATGGTAAAATATCGTTCATAGTATGTTTATACATTTCCATACATATTCCATCAGGACCTGGAGATTTGTTTAACTTAAATGACTTTATGCTTTGAATTATTTCATCTTGTGTAATCGGGATATTAAGTTCTTCGCAATCTAAATTTAGGCGAACATCTTCCAAAAAAGATGAATCTAATTCTCTCATGACAGAATCGTTATTCAACAGTTCTTTAAAATGGTTATAAAAAGATGATGGCGAAATTTCTGGATCTTTACGAATAATACTGGCATTCTTTAACTTAGACCAAAACTGCTTAGCATCTTTCCTACAACTAAGAGGTTCATTCTTTTGTTGTTGTTTACATAATATTTGTTTATGTCGACAAATACACTTGAATTCATTTCTAGCTCTTTTATAAATTAACAAATCTGACTTATAACAAGACAGTTTGAAACGACGTAGTGTTTTACGTTTGACATTATTGGCTACTTTACAATCTTCATCCCACCAAGGAGAATTTAATTTATAATGCTTTTTAGAAAACTTTTTTGTAGGTTTGGATGATTTCCTATAAACATTAGAAAAATTGCTTAGCGTTTCAGAAAAAGTAACATTATCATAATCTACATTATTTTCTATAAAATTACCATAAAATCTCTGAAACTTATTTGAAAACAGCTCAATATCTTGCAGTTTCCAAGGGTAATAATTAAAGGGAAGTAATTTTAACTTTCGATCTGAATGGTTTTCAAATCCTGTTTCATATTGAAAGTTTATTTTACAATTTATTGGAAAATGATCCGACATATCATTATCCAAAACGGAAAAATTGTTTACATGACAAAATACATCAGAAGAACAAATCATATAATCAACAGTACTACAACCGTTATTTGCTATACATGTATAATGTCCATCTGCATCACCTTCAAAGCGGCCGTTTAAAATATCCACAATATACAAGGTTAAATGACATACTTGAAGTTAAAGACCCAATGTCATTCCAAGAGTGTAGGACGGGCAAATTGAGTGAGCATGCACCTTTACTGTTGCCGACGAACTCATGAACTTTGCGGCAGCGATGGGGATACAAGATTCCCCTATAGTGAGATTCCGGTTATTCCAGTTAAGGAATCCGGACTATGGGAATGACTTTGTGACTGAACAATGTGATGCTATTTTGGAAGAGTTATGTGATAGTGAGGAGACCGAGCGACACAAAGAGATAGAGGCATGTGTTAAGGCCTACTTGTTCGATGAGGAAGCAGACGAAGCGACGCGTCAGTGTATCCAGGACGGGGAATGGAATCCTACTTCACCACTTCAAATAGGAGGTGGGGAAGAACCTCAACCTTGACCCTCCGGACTTCAATATAACATAGCAAAAAAGGGGGAGAGAACATACGCCAAAAACGCGGCAGTGGACAGAACGTACAAGATTAAGATAGATGAAAATCATAATGGCCAACAATTGCAGGACGTGAGAAATGGTCTCCATCACATGTTCCAGGACGTGTTGGAAGAAGTCCGGGGCAATTTGGCGGGGAATGACTTAGGGCGTGTAGTTATTCATCACCCAGGACTGCGCGATCCCATCGTTGTTCCACTTCAGCCCTGGGACGAGCTAACGGCGGAAATAGTGTTGGAGATCATCGAAAAGGTGCTCAACAGCAACCAAGGACTGTCTATAGAAGAAGGTTTTGACATCACCATAGGTACGATCGAGTTGCCGAAAGGAGGCGCGAGACGCAGAATTACGAAACTGAAGGGTAAAAAGAATTCACTTGACTTGAAAAAAACAAACGTGATTATAGACAATGATGACCAGCTATGTATGGCAAGGGCCATTGGTGTAAGCTGGGCAAAATTAAAAAGATGTACTACGGATGAATGGAAAGAGGTAGTTAAGAAGAGAGAAGGGAAAAGTAATTTGGAACTGATATTAGACAATGGAAAGGTACCTTTAACCTATTATAAAGATCTGTGTAACAAAAGTTTAAAACAACAAGGACAACTGGCTGTAGCCATAAGTCAATTAGCGGGAGTACCGACAGACAGACCAGCCAGTTTAAACGACGTAGAGGCGTTCGAAGAACTCTTGGGTGTTCGTGTGATGGTGGTGAGTGCTCGTTTAGGCAATAAGTTTATTACCAGTGCCAGTAGCGATGATCGTCCGTGTATTTACATCTATTTAGTGGACGACGACCATTTTCACGCCATCACCAGCATCACGGGGTTCTTCAGCGCCAGCTACTTTTGCGATAAATGCCTAATACACTACAACAACAAGGAACGTCACGAATGCGACGTGAAATGTTTAGTGTGTAAGCGAAACTTATGTTACGACGAAGAAGAAATGAAATGCGTTGACTGTAATATTTTCTATCATTGATGTTGGAATAAAACGGATCAAATCAGCGTATATATAGGTGGCACACCAGAGTCATAAAAAACAAAGACAGTGTCCTTTTTTACATATTCATTTCTATTAATAATACAGTTCGTTTGCAAAATTGGTGACATATTCATCATTCCATGGTCTATTATACACATTCAAAGGATTTAAAATGTCTTTAAAAGGCATCCCTGTACTACGAGTCACGACATAATACACGCAATAGAGTCCACAGACATCGGATTTAGAGTCTTGAAGGGGCTCGCATACCATCCAATATTCTTTCTTTAATTCAAAGTTGTAGTCAATCGGTTTTCTGCCTAGGGAATCGAAAAATTCGTACGGTCCGCGTCTTGGAAAGTAAAACGTCACCCAATGTTTGCCCGGTCCATCGCTCGTATCCGTGTTGGTGATTACAAACTGCCCTCTCTTCACGCGGATTTGATCGGCCGCACACACCGTTACTGGATAACAACCTCGCATTATTTCTTCTATTTCCAAATTATTCATTTCTATTTCACTATCTCGTTTGATATCTAGTGCCTCGGGCAAACATACTAAGTGTCAAAATCAATAATCATTTTTGGTCTGCCATGTCTAGTATTGAAAATCCGGATCGACAAATTTAGACTTTTGTCGTTTAGGTGACTTGTAGATGTGGACTGAAGTATTTTTACGTTTTCTTTGTCGCTTCTGAAGCATTTCGCCTTCTTCGACCTTCTTACGTTCAACTTCCGATTTCGCCATTTCAACCGCTTGGGCTACGGGTGTTACCAGCTTCAGTGAAGGTTGTTGGTACATTTCCGCCAGTTTTCTGAGATGGCTACCACTACCTACGATATATCGGCCTTTATGATCTGGTTTTACGTAACCGTCCCTCAAGTCCTTGAAATGTTGATACCATTTCTCTGGATCCTCTCTATAAGGAACCCATTTCTGTTGTTTATAGTCATACACCTCTATGGAGCCCATCCTTTCTTGAAATGTTGTGAAAATCGTTGGACCGGAATTCGATTGAGTTTAAATCTTCGTCTCTGAATTACACATATATCGATTTGTAGTACTCTTCAGACACTGGTATGTACTTTGTACGCCCCTTTTCAGTGTCGTTTTTTGTACCTCTCTCCTATCTCGGCAAATCTGTATATCTGATTTTTTATGTTATTTTATTGTTTTAGATCGCAACACAGATAGTCTTATGCTTCTAGTCGTAAATCACAATTGAGAGCAATTACTGTCACAGCTTAAGTCCACTGTTCTTTCAACACAGGCCGGTAAATTGCAGATAAAAGTCTGCCGGGTTGTTGTTCTAACGTACGTTCTAGGAATCACTACAGTTAATTGAGATAAAGATGAAATTTCCTCTTTTTCGCAATAGTAATGCCTTCTTACAATCTAGGTCATTTAAGTGTACTTTGGCCCTCATTCTTACGCATTCTCGTCCTGTCCGTCATCTTCACTATCGTCATTGTCATCGTCTTCATTGTCATCTTGACTATCGCCGGTTTCATCCTCGTCATTGTCATCTTGACTATCGTCAGCGTCTTTCACACTATGGTTTGGCCATATTTCTGTAAATAGATCCTTTCTGAGTTCAATCGCTTGTCTTACAGATTCGGCAACATCCATCCCGTGCTCCCTTCTGAGAGTCTTGGCCGATTGCAAAATTTGGGGTTGTACGGATCCTTCTTCTAAGCGGTGATAATCAATAAGAAAATCTGCGTACTCTAGCCTAAGCTGTTTACGCAGATTCGGTAAAATGTCATTCGCGCTTCTGGCGATAGCACCGCTACGTGTATGACCCTCATCCATATATTCGTTAATTTTTGCAATGTACTGTTCCCGAATAGCCTTTCTCAGAGGCTCTTGAAACCGGATGTTCCATATTTCTTTACGTATACCACGTTCTCGCAAGTCCACGTTATATCGCTTACCAGGGGGTCCAATTAAAGGTCGCATTTTCTTAATTTCCTGGTCGCCTTCAATTGATTCCGTATCGCTATCAGCCTCTCTTTATCGTTTTCTCGGGAGATCAATTAAAGTGCGCCTCCTGTTTAGTTCTTCGTCGCCATTAATTGATTCCGTATCGCTATCGGTATCTGAACTGCGACCAAATTCTGCCTCACGCGGTCTGTTCTGTTCAAATATGTCAGTTCGAAAACGATCTTGTTCTGGCGTAGTTGGTTTAAGATCTACTACCAAGTAGCCATGGGGTTTAGCTGTCGCTTGTTCAAATACTTTCATGAATATCCCGCTATTTGAGGGGTATATTCTCTTGGCTAATGTAGCTACTTGCTGTCTGTCGATAGGGTTGTTGAATAGGACCAGGTATTGTGTGTTTAAAGCGATATCTCTGCAGGCTTTACCCTGTGGGAATAGGTTCTGGGTTAGGTAGATGACTGAGAGATTTCTATTGTGACTTCCTTTGGTAAAAAGATCGGCGATACGCTGGTCACATTTAGCTTCTGTCATCAGATCGTCAAAAATAATGAGATTCTTTTTCTTGGCATCAAAATAATCCCTGCTACTTAAGAAATCGGGGATACCGGGGCTAAATTCTATCCAAGGTATTCTGCGTTGGATTTCGTCGTAAAGGTGTTGCCACTGTCCGAAACACCATATTATTCGCTCGACAGGTTCTTTGATCATATTGGAAAGGAGCATTTTTCTAGTCCATTCAGTTTTGCCACTACCACTCGGTCCGGTTACTACCATCGTAAATGGGTGCTGAAACGTCATTTTTTCGGAAGTATTGGACGAAACTCGAGTCTTATCACCCCCTCCGTGTTTGTTACGTTGGTGTCTTTGCATACTGTCAAGCCTCGAGAATGATATATGACAAATGGGACAAGTAATCATTTTGTATGAAGCTGCGTGTCTCTATAATTCTTACGCGTACTTCATTCATTCTTACGTTCTTCGGAGTGTGAGAAGAGATGAGGAGGTGAAGGTTGTTGTTGTGATTGTGGCGTGGTGGCGGTTAATGTGGTAGCGGTGGTGGTTGGGTGAGTGGTTATTGTGGTGGTGATGGTGTCGGTGCTTGTGATGCAGTATGGTAGTGGTGGTGGCAGTGTGGTGTTGGTTAATGTGGTGGTGGTGCTGCTGATAGTGTGCAGGTTATGGTTAATGTGGTGGTGGTTAATGTGGGATGGCGCTTGCGGTGGTGAAAGGGTGATGTTGATGAAAGTATAGTGATGGTGCAGTGTGGTGTTGATAGTGGCTGTGTGGTGGTGGTGGTGGCAGTGATATGGTGTGATGGTGGTGTGGTGGTGGTGGTGTAGTGATGGTGGTGGTGGTAATGTGGTGGTGGTTGTGGTGGTGGTGGTGGCAGTGTGGTGGTGGTAGTGGCAGTGTGGTGGTGGTGGTGGTAATGTGGTGGTGGTGGTGGTGGTGGCAGTGTGGTGTTGGTGGTGGTGGCAGTGTGGTGGTTGTGGTGGTGGTGGTGGTGTGGCGTGGTGGTGGTGGTGGCAGTGTGGTGGTGGTGGTGGCAGTGTGGTGGTGGTGGTAATGTGGTGGTGGTGATGTGGCGGGGTGGTGGTTGTGGTGGTTGTGGTGGTGGTGATGGTGGTGGTGGTGGCAGTGATATGGTGTGATGGTGGTGTGGTGGTGGTGGTGGTGGTGGTGTGGTGATGGTGGTGGTGGTAATGTGGTGGTGGTTGTGGTTGTGGTGGTGGTGGTGGCAGTGTGGTTGTGGTGGTGGTGGCAGTGTGGTTGTGGTGGTGGTGGTGGCAGTGTGGTGGTGGTGGTGGCAGTGTGGTGGTTGTGGTGATGGTGGTGGTGGTGTGGCGTGGTGGTGGCAGTGTGGTGGTGGTGGTGATGGTGGCAGTGTGGTGGTGGTGGTGGTGGTAATGTGGTGGTGGTGGTGTGGCGGGGTGGTGGTTGTGGTGGTTGTGGTGGTGGTGGTGGTGATGGTGTGGTGATGATGATAGTGGTGGTGGTGGTGACGGTGGTGACGGTGGCAGTGTGGTGGTGGTGGTGGTGTGGCGTGGTGGTGTTGGTGGTAATGTGGTGGTGGTGATGGTGGTGGTGATGATGATGATAGTGGTGTGGTGGTGGTGGTGGTGATGGTGGTGGTGGTGGTGATAGTGGTGTGGTGGTGGTGATGGTGATCCTTTGAATGTGCATAATAGACCATGGAATGATGAATATGTCACCAATTTTGTAAACGAACTGTATTATTAATAGAAATAAATATGTAAAAAAGGACACTGTCTTTGTTTTTTATTACTCTGGTGTGCCACCTATATATACGCTGATTTGATCCGTTTTATTCCAACATCAATGATAGAAAATGTTCATTTCAAGCGCTTTCTGAAATTGTCGATAGGTATATCTGACCCTTTCAAAACTAATCCTAAACAGGTACAAGGGAGAAATAGGCTATTTTTTCATTTGTATGACGTCATTTCCGGTTTTAAAAATAAATTAACTTCCAGTGTATGAAGTTGATCGTATAGTTTATAAACGTAGCTTTCGATCGATACCTGAATCATTAAAATCGGTTGGTAAATGACTGAGATATTAACATAAATAGAATTTGCGCTTAAACAGTAGATTTTGGCGCCATTTTTGGGTCACGTGACATTTTCAAATGTCATTATCTCCAAAATAGTAAGACGCAGACCCGTCAAAAGAAAACCTTTTTAGAATCAGCTCGTCGAGATCTTTCGATTTGTAGTAATTACAAAGGGATTGGCATAAAGTTGAAGAAAATCGATATTTTGAATTTGGCGCCCTTTTTTGGGCCACGTGACATTCTTCGAAGCTTAATAACTCGAAAACGGTAAGACGTACATCCATCAAAGTAAGCATTTTTAGAATCAGCTTGTCGAGTTCTTTCGATTTGTAGTAATTTCAAAGGGATAGGCATAAAGTTTAAGAAAATCGATATTTTGAATTTGGCGCCATTTTTTGGGGTCACGCGACATTCTTCGAAGCTTAATAACTCGAAAACGGTAAGACGTACACCCATCAAAGTAAGTATTTTAAGAATCGGCGCGTCATGATCTTTCCAATAATAAAGATTGTAAACGGATTGGTTCAAAAATTAAAAAATCGATATTTTGGTCAAATTATGTTGAAAACGACAAACAATGAGAACCCTGATTCAATTTTGAAGCAGTTTGGCAGAACTTTTGAGGGCAATATCGAAAAGTATTGCAGACGAATTTTACACTAAAAAGTCTTTTTTTAGAAACGTATCTATATTTAGAAACTACGTCACCTTTTTCTTTAATTTGATTGGTCAATATCAGAACGAGGCTGGCTAGGCAATATTTTAAAAATGTACACGACCAATTCTCGCATTTATCAATAACGCCAAGATTGTAACCTTAGTATTTATAGAAAAAAACAATTTAGACAGAATATTTTAATATTATCTATTGTATCTTCAACTTTGATTCTATGTAATACTGTCACAGTTATAATGTATTTGTGTGCTAGTGAAAATGTGTGTAAATATATAAATGGATATAAAACAAAACACGTGGTAAGTCATTTTACTTTCAAATACAGTTTCTAACAATTTCATATACTACATGCAACAACAAATCAATACCGCCCTATTATTCTAAAGCTAAAAATAGATCGCCCTATTGTTGAACCATTTGGTGCCATCTGGAGCTATTGTTCTCAGATCGGGTCGTCGTCCTAAAAAATCAATACTGCCCTATTGTTCTAAAGCTAAAAATAGATCGCCCTATTGTTGAACCATCTGCCACGTTAACAAAGAGCGATTGTTCTCAGATCGGGTCGTCGTCCTAAAAAATCAATACCGTCCTATTGTCCTAAAGCTAAAAATAGAACGCCCTATTGTTGAACCATCTGCCACGCTAACAAAGAGCTATCGATCCCAGAGTGGAACGGGTCTCAACATGAATTGACGCATGCGCATTTTTGAATCATTTATAGACACATGTACTCTTAATTAGTATCAAATCCGTTGAGAGGTTGAAAAGATGTCAAAGACCCCCTACCAGGATTAAAATATAACTCACAAAATACAAAAATGGCCGCTAGTCTAAAAATAGAAACCCATATTTATCAAAAACAAAATCAACAAAGTAGGTCATCCAATATGGCCGCTGTTCTAAAAATAGAAAACTCCTTATATGCAAATGAGTTTGCCATATAAGGTAACAAGATGGCGGCGATTACGTCACCTTTGTTTACATTTAAAGTGCCATAATTATATGCTGCTTACAGACATCACGTTGGATAATCACGTGATACAACAATGTCAGAAAAAACGTCAATCAAATTGTTAATACATACATACATACGGTACTGATTTGAATTCGGTTTGAAGTAGAGAAGGAGGACAGATGTCACGCATTAAATGGACGTGGTGGATTTTTGAAAAATCAGCTCATAAAAAAGTTATCAAAGATCAACCATAATTTAGGTTGATCTTCAGTAACTTTTTTATCAGTTGATTTTTGAAAAACCCACTACTTCCAGCTTTTTCCCGGTATTTTCCACATTGTCTCCTTTAAACCGATTTCAAACTGGTCATGCATTAAGAAAAATATTGATGATTTTCTGAAATTCGGAGTCATGTGATTATTCACCGCGGATATGCGTAGGTTAAGTTGACGTATTCTGTTGATTTAAACGACCTCTAAATCCAAACTGAGGATAGGTTTTGTAACAAATTAAATTGTGTCCAATTTTAGCCGAAAGATTGGTTTTGTATGCAAACTACTTGGTGAAAAACACAATACTTAGAACCATGTCTACTATTTTATGGGCTTCTTATGTTCAATCTCCTAAACAAATGGGTATTGCGTGGAAAAGACAATTTACGTTGTGTCACAAAGAAAAGACCTTATTGGTGTTTCGTAGATTCAAAGGCTTGCGAAGAGCTTTCTTTACTAGTTGTAGCAAAATTGACAGTTTACGTTACTGATACGCGTCTTTGTCCATTATAGACGGATAAATTTATAGTCGTTAGCTGATTTGATTTAACCCATTACCACACATTGACTTTTTTTGACTCTCCACAAAATAATGACTTTGGAAAACATCGTGGAAAATAAAGAAATTGCTTGTGACAAGCAATTTCTTAATTTCCCTCATTATTTTCCATCCAAAAAGACCTAAAAATTAAAAATTACATTCAATTGAAATTGTCGTCTGCAGGATCTTTCAATTTGGACCACCATAAAAGTTTGTCGTTTGGTAATGGGTTAAGGTAACGGGTTATCAAATCAAGGTTACAATTCCCTATTTAACAGTTGGCATAAGTACTCTGTTGATCCACTTTTGACCTTTCAGTTTGTTTTTAGGTTGTATCATCTTTGCTCGAACCGTTTGTACAGTGAGACTTTACACGACGAGAGCCTGATATTTTTTAAAAAAAATATTTTGATTATCCGTTTGTTTGTTTTTATTTGTATTCTTTATTATATTTTCATGTATTTTTGTTCTGGGAGCAAAAGGAAAGAGCTGTAAGATCTCCAACAGTATCCAAGACATGGCAGTTTTATACATTTTTATGATTGTCGAAAATATCGCATAAAACAAAACCAAAAACAGAAAGTAAAACCATTGTAGTCATCTTTCGCTAAATACTCCTAAGTACGTTACTTCGAGGAAAAGTCTCTTCGTCGCTTTTCAACAAAAACCTGATAACTGCAACTTGTTTTAAGCTGTCGTTACGAGGTTTTTGTTGAAAAGCATCGTTATATCTATACGCTTAGTGTAATGTAATTTGATTTTTTTTTATATAATTTTAAACGATCATTACAAAAACAACTAAGGACTATTGCGGCTTCTTTTTTGAAAGGTTGCATGCAGCAAACTTTAGGCGAATATTTTGAGAGAAATCCAATATTCTTGCGATAACCCGATGAAATATAGAGAAAAATATGGCATAACCAGTTCTCATGGGAGCCATTTCTTTGGAAAATGTTTCGTTCGACTTAATCTGATCATAAAAATAATCAAATGCGTCTTTTTGAAATGTCATATTCTAAGTGTTTTGACCACTCTGTTTTAAGAGCATAATCCTTGAAATACAGTCAGTTTAACCCTTTCCCAAACAAAGCTTATAGTAGACGGGTCTGGTTGAAAGAAAGTTCGAAAACCTTGAGTCAAAAAAGAAGAAGCTGATAATCATCTTTTCACTTTTTGTCTCAATGTTTTCTCAGCTTTATTGTGCACAAATTATTCATTTAATACTACTATATTTTAGTATTTAGCAGGGACTTTTTTATTCGAACAGTCAACATGTTTGTCATTTAGGAAAGGGGTTTAAATTATACTCTCTCCGAAATGTGAGGCATGTTAGAAAATTTCAACATTTCAAACGCAAAAAATGTCACATTAAAAATTGTATATTCTCAAAGGCAAAGGTAACTCTACAGTTTTAGGAAAGTTTTATATCCCTTTTCTTAATTTCAAAGTATATTTATGATATTTTCACGACTATATGTTTGCACGATTATTTTTGATATTCTAAATTCATACATCCGTTTCATCGACGTAACAGCGTTGTGCACGTGTATATCGTTAAAATTACTAAATACCCCACCCACACAATGGAGTTTTGAGTAGTGACATTATTTTCTGCATGTTCGATCTTTGTTGGTCGAAACATGAAAGGCCAGAGTTGTATTCCAGTTAACGTGAAAAGGTAATCAATCTGACGCCGATAGAAACAGGACATTCAGTATGATGAGATAGCTAGGATACGAATTTCTGATTCTATGCCAATAGACTTCATCCGTCAGCCAATCGTTTTCTACTGGAACGCATTAACCCTTTCCCAAACAACATAATTTTGGACAGTTCCAATTTGAAAGATGTCGCAGACGACAATTTTGAAGTATAGAAATAAAGAATTGGTGTACAATATAGCAAAGAAAATATTGAGACAAAAGGAGAAACTGCTGCTTATCAGCAGTTTCTTCTTTTGTCTCAAACTTTTCTCAAGCCTTTTCTATTAGGGACGTCAAAACCAGGTCTTGTTTGGGAAAGGGTTAAGACACTTATGGAGTCGAAAATGAAATTACCCACAGCCAAGACCAATATATTTTTTATTAGCACTAATGGGATGTAACGTTACGTTATTACCGGAAGCTACATGAAAGGTGCGTGAAAATGTTAGTTGAGTCGTAGAAAAGTTCCATGTCAATTTTGAAACATTGATTTTAGTGCTAGAAATCGGGTATCCAAACCTCTTGAGTTATACACTAACATGACGCCATCGTCAAAAACGCACGTCTTTGACCTTAAGTAACAGTTTTGACACACGTAGATTTGAGTTAGCCCCTCTTTTGTCGTATAACCTAAGTGGGCGAGCAGCTGGAGGCTCGGTAAGGGTGTTGTGGTAGTACTGGTTTGAGAAACAACAGGAATCCATGGGTAGGTGCTCCAGCCGCCGCGATATGACCCTGGTTGTTGAAAACGGCGTAAAACCCCAATAAACTCAAACTCAAACTCTTTTGTCGTGAACAGCATGAGAAGGGTTAAAGTTAAACGGAGAAGCATCTATGCGTTTTCTCCTGGAAACACGGTTTCCGTTAATTTGGACACTTGATACGTAAAAGTGCATCATCCGGTCGTCCACTTCTTTCGTCGTAATGTGTTGGCGAGTTCACAAGGATATAATTATCTACTTCTGGTCACTTGCTCTTTTCCGGATGGCCTGTTAAATGTTATACAACTCTTATCAGTTTGTATCGAATGTCATTTAGTGGGTATTTAATTTAGCATTTGAAAGAAATATGTTCATTATCACGGTGTATAACCACGTGACTCAGAGTTTCCAATAATCTTCAATATCTCTTTTAATACTTGACCAATTTGAATTCGGTTTGAAGCAGAGAAGGTGGGGAAATACCAGGAATAAGCTTGACGTGTTGAATTTCTGAAAAACCAATTGATAAAAAAGTTATTGAAGATAAACCAAAATGTTGGTTAATCTTCAATAACTTTTTTATTAGTTGATTTTTCAAAAATCCAACCGAATTCAAATCGGTCCAGTAATTACAAAATTATTGAAGATTTTCTGAAAATATTGTATCGTGTGATTATCCACCGTGATTATTGTCTGACGATATTTTAACAAAGGGGCCCATGCTATGTTTTTATGCTTCCGAACTGTTCGGGAACTCATATTTGTGCCCGAAAAACAATTTGCAATGCATAAAAAACCTCAATCACGGCGAATAACCATCTTTCCTTTGCTATAGATCAATCCTTTAGAAGCGTGTATATGTTGTGAACCGTTTTAGAACTTGAGCAGTTTTAAAACTGCGTATACGGAACTTTACTCAGTTTCAAAACTGGATGAGCAGTGTCGAAACTGCTCATCCAGTTTTAAAACTGCTTATGCATGAGTTCTGTATGTTATGCAGAACCATTCAGACTGTTTATTTCACTGAATTATTGATATTCAAATCAAACAACGACATGAAAGGACTTTTTACGGGTAAATTTTGATTTTTGATCGATTCACTTCTGACAAAGACATAATAATTACAACAGAGATTGGAAACTCCGCGAAATAACGTGGAGTCTCGTAAGCCGAGATTTTATTGCGCACCTGATTATCTATCTACCTGGCGTTACATTGCTAGGCAATGATCCCCAAGTCAGGATTGTTTGTGGTGATGCTCGGAAAAAGTTAAACATCGTAGAAAATGAAGGAATTACTTCCGACCATGAGCATTTTCTTTATTTCTCACGATGATTTCTGTCCCAAAAGACAATATTTTTGTTCACTTTAAATTGTCGGTACAAAAACTTGTTACAAACTTTTGATAGATCTAGATCTACGTTAGCCAACATTGACAAATTTCAATATTAGCGGGATAGGGAACAAAAATTCAGACGAAATTTTGTATGCCCTAGTAATGGATCCAAAGTGGGTTCAGGGGGCGGGGGCGAACATTTTATTTCAATTTCATGTAGAAATTCAGTAAAATTTGTGTGATATTAGGAAAACGAACCTCCCCTCCTATTTGTAGGCCTACGTTCGAACCCCGTCCACAGAAACCCTGGATCCGCAGCTGGGCCCAGATCTACCTAGGCCTATTTGTTCGCGTATACTGACAGACATTATAGGGTGAATAAATCAGTCCATCGAGTTGTCTGCATAAACTGACTGACATTATAGGGTGGGTGAATTTGATCTTCCGACTTTTTCGGGTATACTGACCGACATTATAGGATGAATGATTTAGCTCCACTGAGTGGTACGTGTATACTGACCGACATTATAGGATGAATGATTAAGCTCCACCAAGTGGTTCGTGAATACTGACCGACATTATAGGATGAATGATTAAGCTCCACCGAGTGGTTCGTGTATACTGGCCGACATTATAGGATGAATGATTTAGCTCCACCGAGTGGTCCGCGTATACTGACCGACATTATAGGATGAATGCTTTAGCTCCACCTAGTGGTTCGCGTATACTGACCGACATTATAGGATGAACAATTAAGCTCCACCGGGTAGTTCACGTACACTGACCGACATTATAGGATGAATGATATAGCTCCACCGAGTGGTTCGCGTATACTGACCGACATTATAGGATGAATGATTTAGCTCCACCGGGTAGTTCGCGTATACTGACCGACATTATAGGATGAATGATATAGCTCAACCGATTGGTTCGGGTATACTGACCGACATTATAGGATGAATGATATAGCTCAACGGATTGGTTCGCGTATACTGACCGACATTATAGGATGAATGATTTAGCTCCACCGGGTAGTTGAGGTACACTGACCGACATTATAGGATGAATGATTTAGCTCCACCGGGTAGTTCGCATATACTGACCGACATTATAGGATGAATGATTTAGCTCCACCGGGTAGTTCGCGTATACAGACCGACATTATAGGATGAATGATATAGCTCAACGGATTGGTTCGCAAATACTGACCGACATTATAGGATGAATGATTTAGCTCCACCGAGTGGTTCGTGTATACTGACCGGCATTATAGGATGAATGATTTAGCTCCACCTAGTGGTTTGCGTATACAGACCGACATTATAGGATGAATGATTTAGCTCCACCGAGTGGTTCGTGTATACTGACCGACATTATAGAATGAATGATTTAGCTTCACCGGGTAGTTCACGTACACTGACCGACATTATAGGATGAATGATTTAGCTCCAGCGAGTGGTTCATGTATACTGACCGACATTATGGGATGAATGATTTAGCTCCTACGGGTAGTTTACATACACTGACCGACATTATAGGATGAATGATTTAGCTCCACCGAGTGGTTCATGTATACTGACCGACATTATAGGATGAATGATTTAGCTCCACCGGGTAGTCCGCGTATACTGACCGACATTATAGGATGAATGATATAGCTCAACCGATTGGTTCGGGTATACTGACCGACATTATAGGATGAATGATTTAGCTCCACCGGGGTAGTTCGTGTATACAGACCGACATTATAGGATGAATGATTTATCTCCACCGAGTAGTTCCCGTATACAGACCGACATTATAGGATGAGTGATATAGCTCAACCGATTAGTTCTCGTATACTGACCGACATTATAGGATGAATGATTTAGCTCAACCGATTAGTTCTCGTATACTGACCGACATTATAGGATGAAGGATTTAGCTCCACCGGGTAGTTTGCGTACACTGACTGACATTATAGGATGAATGATTTAGCTCCACCGGGTAGTTCCCGTATACAGACCGACATTATAGGATGAATGATATAGCTCAACCGATTGGTTTGCGTATACTGACCGACATTATAGGATGAATGATTTAGCTCCACCGAGTGGTTCGCGTATACTGACCGACATTATAGGATGAATGATTTAGCTCCGACGAGCAGTTCGCGTATACTGACCGACATTATAGGATGAATGATTTAGCTCCATGGAGTGGTTCACGTATACTGACTAATATTATAGGATGAATGATTTTTTTTCAATTGGTAATAACATGTAATTTCAACACACAAAATATAAATAAATTCTATCATTGGGAAAAGATTTAGGAATCTGGAGCATTCCCCCTTAAAGGGTTAAAGGTTCCGTAATAAAACATGCTTACTTTCAAGGATTTTTTTTTTCAAAATGTCAACTTTGTCAACTAAAATTTCCTATTAGACCTGATTACATAAATTTCATCTTATTTTTTTTAAAAAAAACTATAGATAGGTGGTTAGGATGCTAATAACAATACATACAATCGTAGTTCACAAACAGAATAGGCATACAGACATTTACAATCTGTAAATAATGTTACGAAATGGAATAGTACGAATTACTTAATCATTTTCTAAAATAATTAATCAGAACCGAGAAACCATATCACCATTATGACAATATTGTCTATAAATTGGACGATATGCATTGTTTTGTAAATGTAGACGAACTGGTAAAATTAAGGTACGAAATTTCTAGGGTACTAATCATTTTCGGTAAACCGGAAGCTGTTTTTCGGTTCGGTGCAGAACTTCGGCTGTTCGGTACCGAACATGTTTTCAAATAAAAACAGCCTAATATGGTTTGTTTTGTGATCTGTTGAGTTTCCTTCTCAAAAGGAATATGTTTAAGATGAGTTCTGCATCGAGAGAACGCCGTTATACGTCAAAATAACAATATAATCGCTATATTACGCAGTTTCGAAACTGCTCAAAATGAGTTCCGTAACATCTGCGCAGTCTTAAGACTGCATAGTTTCAAGATGGCTTACGACATATACACATTCTATTTTTACTTCAAAACGAGACAAGGTCAAGGTCAACGAGACACACACCCGCGGTATTAACACACCGTACAACCGGCTGTGTCGATGACTGTGATCTTATTTGCGAGGGATACGTGGAAAGGTTTATTTTTTATGTAGCTAAGTAATCAATTAGGGTGTATTATCAACGATCTAACTAGTGACAAATACTATTATGATTTCCCGCCCAACTTGATCGCAAGATCGTTGAAGATACGTGCACAAGAATATTGAGTATTTTATAGAAAAAAACATTTAAGAAACAAAGAAAATGCACATTGTCACCATAAAACAAGTGTTTTTTTACGACCATACAGGATGGTAGAATGTTTTCGCCTTCGACCTAAAGGACTACTCCATGTTAAGGGATGGATAGTTTATTTTCACTGAACCATTTCCACTACGTTGGAATTGTCATCTACATGAAAACGATCACTAAATGTTTGTTGTTTGAAAAGAGTTGAAACACGCCTGAAACACGCCGAGAGAGAAAAAGAAATAATTTTAGCGCCCAGCACTGTCAAATATAATCGCATGAAAAATCGTCTGCTTTTCACAGAAGATAATTATTCCTCTCTAATTGTCGCATCTCGCCTTTTAGAATGTTCAGCGAATTAAGTTTAACAGATAATTGTGCTGCTAATTATTTTCCCGGAATGTCGGAAAACGCGTCTAAAAGGCACATTTACAGCTCCCGTAAGTGGTGTTATGTAACTCTTCACCAGAAGTTGAACATTAAATTATACAAAAGGTCTTTTAAATGTCGTATAGATCTAGTTCAAAGGGATTTGGCTTCAGACAAATTAATTTTTGAAAAAGTGTGCATTAGAAAAGCGTCTTCAGAAAACATGCTCCATACCCTGCAAAGTACATGTTATCCTAAAATGTTTAGAAACAAGAGGACCATGGTGATCCTATATCGCTCACCTGAACCAAGATGGCACCAAACACAGTCTTGTTTGAATTCCTTAATATTTGTGACCATAAGACTGAAAACAAACATACAGTCACCAACTTCGTGTGCAAGTTATGTCTTGATTTGTCAATATTTGTGGTTGTTACAGTAAAAATAGTCAAAACCAACCTTTTTTCAAATTCAAAGGCAAATAACTCTCTTACTTCTTGTCTAATTGTACTGACATTCAAAATCATCCACGATCATATGGTAACAAACATTAGTTTTGTCTTGATTGGTCAATATTTGTGGTTGAAAAGGTAAAAACAAAGTCGAAAACAGCAATTTTGTCAAATTCAAGGGTACATAACTCTAGACGTTTTTATCCCGTCAGACTGGAATAGGAACTCATTTGACATTTTATAGTAACAAACATTATGTCTATGTTTCGTTTTGATTCGTGAATATTTGTAGTTGTTAGAGTAAAAACAAAGTCGAAAACAGCAATTTTGTCAAATTCAAGGTCAGATAACTCATGACTTTTTGATCCGATCCGTCAAACATTTAAACTTATCTGAGATCTTGTGGTCATCAACATTGTGTCTAAGTTTCGTCTTGATTAGTCAATAATTGCAGACACTACAGTGTAAACAAAATTGAAAATAGTCGTAAACGTCGATTTTGTCCACTTCAATGGCGCTTAAAACATGACTTTCACTTCTGATATAAATGAAAATCACACTCATCCTAGATCTCATGGTCCAAAATATTGTGTCTAAGTTTTGTGTTGATTAGTGTATATTTGTAAAAGCTAGAAAGTAAACAAAGTCGAAAATAGCCTAAAATGGCAAAATTGTCAAATTCAAGTGCACATAACTCATGACTTTTTAGTACAATCTGACTGTAAATCGAACTCTTCCGAGATTTTATGATTATCAAAATTGTGGCAAAGATTTATTGTGATTGCTTAATATTTGTAGACGCTGGAGTGTTAACAAAGTCAAAAATAGCTTCTTTTCTTCCTGGTCCGATTTGACCCAAAATCGAACTCGTCTAAGAACTTTTGGTCATACATGTTTTGACCAAGTTTGATCAAGATTGGTTAATATTTGTGGATGCTAAAGTGTTAACAAGAAAATGTGAACAGACGGACAGACAGACAGACGACGGACTGAAAACGATCACAATAGCTCACATTGAGCACTTCGTGCTCAGTTGAGCTAAAAAGAGTTAGTACTACCATCTTCAATTTTCTTAACCAAACGGCCTTACTCCAGCGAAAAAAGTTCCAGAACGAATTGTAATTCAAGAACTGTTCTAGAACGTTCTGGAACGTTAACTGACAGCCTTGGAAAAGTTCTAGAACTACCACTTAACGTTTCAGAACGTTCCAGAACAGTTCTTGAACTTAAATTCGTTCTTGAACATTTTTCGCAGGGTTAGTTTAGTCTGTCCAGATTTGAAAACTATTGCAAATGAAAAAAATGTTAAACAAGTGTTAATAAATAAAAGATTTAAATGTGCATACCATGATAGAAAAAACTTAACAAAGGTGTTTTCCCTATAAATCACCTAAAAACCAAACTTGTTTTAGAAAGGGAGATAATCTAAAAGGAACTATTGGTAAGTTACTCACTATGTCTGTCCGCTAATCTTAGGAATAAAAGCAGGAGACCACAACATTTTCTTTCCGTAAATCTGTCCAAACGGCGACTTGAGAATGTTGTTAATGAGCAAGTTAAATTGCTTGATATAACTTGTTATGAAAACAACAGACATTTTTATATGAAATTCTGGCTATGACGGGAAGAAACAAAGATGAATAACTTCATTAATTAGACTGACATTCCGTACAAAACTGACCAGCGTATCTTACATTGTATGACCTTATCTATTATTGGTGTCGGATATTACACTTGTCATATTGGATGAGTTCTGCTCTAGGATTTATATTGTCCATGACAAAAGCTTAATGAAATGAACAAAGAAATAATTGAGAAACAATTGCGCGGACCAAAAAGGGATCTCCTTTGGACATTTCTCTCTAACCAACAGAATAAAAGCTACAACCGGAGGAATTTTTAACCTTTCTGCTTTATGACATAGAATTTTAAGAATATGTAAAATTGAAATAGTCCAATGTCAAAAGGTCAGAATAGAAGACAATGGAACATGAAAAATCATAAGTTATATAAGTCACCCTGCATCGGAACAATATAGAGACATTCGTCCGAGCTTGCGTAGTCGCATCACATTATCTATGGGGGGGGGGGGGAAGAAACCAAATCGCGGGTGTAACGCGGGTATTGTCGAGAACAAACTTCTCAAAGCCGTTATAGTAGAATAGTTCAGAAAGACACTGACTTTAAAAAGGCATTACATGATTAAATGCCAATGTTCCAACCTTTCCTTACGAGTTTTTTCAAGTTCTACAATAGTTCTTAAGTTTATATTTCACATGATTCCATTTTAGCCTATGTCGCTTCAAGGTTTTTCCTTTATATACAAAAAGCACCCTTTATTTCATTAATTATACTGTCGATGAAACCTAAAAAAATAATGCTAAAGTTTTAGAGTTCCTAATGGAACTACAGCAAAAATATTAAAACAAATCAATCCTAATTGAAACTAAATGAAAAGTAAATGAAGATTAAGAGAACAATTAAGAATCAAGTACGAATTGTAAATAAAATGGATAACGTTGACTAATGTCACGTGTTTTATTCTAAGACTACTGTCTAGTAAGTCTAATTCGGAGCTTGAAATACATGAACTTGGCGTCGTATCTGGCTCAAGTGCGATCGAAAATGTGCACTTACGGTTTCAGATATCAATACTATACAATGCAAGCGTGTGGGGATTATTAATGCATTATTGCCTAAAATGTGTGTTTTCAGTCTGTTATTGGCATTGTTTAACGAGCAGAAACAGGGCGGATATCCAGAGAAATCGTGCATTAATCGGCAGATTCACGTGCGATATCGGACCGGTTTTGCACTCAAATATCCTCGATCGGGGATTTGTTGTGAGTGCTTCAGAAAATTGAAAATAAAGCCGAAATTTGTCATTTCCCTTTTCCGCGTTGTAAATTCTTGTAAGACCCCATTTCCAGTTTACACCCCAATAAACTAGGTCTCCCAGTGTAACCATAACTGATGACGTAATATAGTGACGTAGGTTTAATTCTTGGAATCAAAAAGTAAACAAACGGGCAGCTGACAGATTTTAAACTAAAAGTGGATTTCGTGGACATGGAAGGATAGAAATTAGAATTGAGTGGTTGTGGTCTAGGTCAAACGTGGTGGTAAGCCTGTGTGTTTCTTGTTCTTCTTTTAGTTACTGCAAATTTTCCTTTACAACTTTTTTTTATTGAAATGAACGAATGTCTGAAACGAATCAGATGGTCCAGAGATCTATCGATACCTCGGCAATTCCGACCTTTTAATTTATTACTCGCACTGAAATGAACGTTAGAATATCCAGAGTATGTTTCCAAAAGAAAACTAAGTCGAATATTGTTACGATTTCGCCAACCCAAATGAAGATTATGTCAGTAAAAATGCGATGAAACTTGACTACATAGCTAGATCTAACGACCCGTGTAGTGGATATCATACTTACTCGATATATGTCGAGTCGAATGCCGGAAAACTCTGGTATCTGTCGGTGTAAATGTGGCTAAATTTTCACAAAGTTTTTTTATTTTTCGTCTTATTTTATTACATTTCTTTGCAAATTCTTCATATTTTATGCAATAATAGCGTCAATTCACGTTTTTTCGGTCGTTAACATTCTCAGAGGCCCACAAAATGGGTTATCGCCCTCGACCTCCGGTCTCAGGCGATAACGCATTTTTTGGGCCTCTGAGAATGTTAACGACCTCAAAAACGTAAATTAACCTTATATTGCATTAAAGATTGCATTTCTAACTGCATAGCTGGAGACAGAATTTTTTCTGAAAGTGTTTGAACAACGGATTACTTTTTAACAAATCTTTTTGTTTTCAACCTGAACTCATGCATAAAGAGACTATGCATTATTGGGTGCAAAATATGTGCTGAAGTCTGAGTCGCTATAGATTTCGAAATACACTGTCCAATAGTTGTAATAAATGAGTTGAAGTAATTTCTCATTAAAGTAGGGAACTATTTGAAGAAAACCGTTTCATTCCTAGAAGAATATACATATATACGTGATACATACTAAAGTATCATGATCAATGTCAATCAACAAAATTGGCTCAATATTTCATTCAAAAGACAAAAAGGCAAGTCTATAGGATAAAGGATTGTTTTTTTTTCCGTGTCTCTGTCATTCGGAATTCTAAGAAATACTTATATCTCGATAAACAAAGTCTCCGAAAGTGATTTCTGTATATAACATTCACATATTTTTCTAGTTAGGGAAAGCAGATATGACGATAGGTCAGCATACATGTACAGAACTACAATGACAAGTGACCCTATTTCTCCGATAGTATAGCAAATTCAAATTCATTTATTCGGCAAATCAACAAATAATGCTTTTGGCAATAAACATACCTATTTGTACACAAATATGACATTGTGATACATTATTTGAGCAGTTTTCATTGGACATTCTGCTTTAACTTTTCATTTTGTAATTTACATGTATTTGCTTCTCGCATGAACTTTGCAACATTTGAGATAGTTTTTTTTTCGGTCGGATGACAGTTTATATAGATTTAGACTAGACCGAGAGGTATTTCCTATAAATTATATTCTTTTCTCATATCTGCATAAATTGGACAACTTAAAAGGAAATGGTATTCTAACTTAATATGTCAAGCGTTGTAGAATTTGCAAATACGATCAAAACGAGCCATTCCAGAGTATCTTCCCATCTCTATATTTAGAGAATGGGAACTCAGTCTGAAGCAGCTCATTGTTCTCGTTAAGTTTTCGTTTGGTATAACATCAATGTATTTTTCTAAGCAAAAGTCTTCTTTGTATTTACTATAATATAAATAGTTCTTTTTGGGTGAAGTATAAAATATATGTAATCGAGGATACCTTGTTTAATTAAAGGGAAATAATTCATAATATTGTCGAAACACTGACAATATATCACTTAAACCCAAAGATTCTAGATAACTTGTGATATGAAGAGACCAACTACTTGCATTATAAATATAACTTGTTGTGCATGGACGAAGTGTTCATTTTCATAATTTTAAGTCAATATTTTAAGTCTCTAGTAAAGAGTAAAATCAAAACGACGATGTCTAAGCCTACTCAATTTAGCTGCTACAATGATAAATGACCTCGTTTCTTCGATAGAATACCAATTTACTTGTATGCTCATAAAAATGATAACGGTATTTGACCTGTAATTATTCACAGAGAATTGACTCTACTCTCAGACAAACAGTCCATTTCTTTGTCTTAACAGTTGGTTGTTCCAAGGAGACAAGTTCCATATTACTATACCGGCCAGTTATTCTGGCATTCAGATAATGTCAGTGGAAATTGGAATAGTCTTTCCTTTGCAGACAGTGCTCACATTGGCTTCGTGAATTGGGATATGCTTTTGGCGCATAGACATGTATATCCATGTAAATTGTCACAAAAATATCTGTAAAATTTATGTCTTTTGATTATTGATACAATTTCTTTCAATTTGCCCCCTTTGTTGGTATATTGTTTTGCATGTGTCAGTCGGTCAGTCGGTTTGTTGGTCGGTCGTTCGGTCCACAGACCAAACCTTGTCCGGAGCATAACTCAAAAGGTGTCAAAGATAGATTCATGAAACTACACATGTGGATGGATCTTATTATGGAGAAGGTGCAGTGCACAAAAACTGCTGATGTCATACTTATGGCTTAATTCATGAAGCTTACTCTTACTTATTTGAAGTTACCTCAACTAGGATTGCACGAGTTTCTTACATTTTATCGTGTAATCAGCACGATGTTTTTATTAGATTTCGCTCTTGAGGACAGGTTGGTATTCATAGACATGAGGAGGGTTCGAAGCGACTTAACTAAGTTAGGATATCTCGAGGCAAGAAGGTCGGACCTTGAGCTAAACTCATGCTTATTTTCTCCTACATTTTACAGATGTTTGAAAGAAAATTTGCTGGAATTTATTCGTTCAAACAAGTTCTTCCATAAACACAAGTTCTTGTAATCTGAAAGTAAATTTTTCGGTTTTTGAAAATGCCAAACGTTTCTTCTTTTGTCACCTTTTTATTTTCTATTTTATTTGTTTGATTTAAGACAAGTCCTGTTTCAAATGTGCTTTAACCCTTTCCCAAACGGCAAATTTTCAAAAATTCTATTTCAAAAGCTGCTGTAGACGACAATTGGGCTTTGTTTAAGATAGAATATGTGTACAATATAGCACAGAAAATATTGAGACAAAAGGAGAAACTGCTGGTTATCAGCAGTTTCTTCTTTTGTTTCAATGTTTTCCCAGGCATTTTCTATAAGGGACGTTAAAACCAGGTCTTGTTTGGGAAAGGCTTAATTAACCCTAACGTAAATGCAGCGAAAATTTTGTTTACACGACGTGCCTATAACAATGGTCTGGGCAAACATTGAGAGAAAAAAAAACTGATATCATTAATTTATCTTTTTCCCCATATATTTTCAATGGTATATTCATGTACCATAAACATTTTCTGTTTTTACATTGAATAATTATTTTGTCGTCTGCAAGAACCATTAATTTGGACTAGGCTGAAATTTTATTTAACGTGTTATATTTTTGTCTACCATTTGATGATCACGTGTACTATTATTTGTTTATATGTTTTGTTGTTTGACAAGAAACTGTAAAGTTTACGTCAATAAAAGTATTGTCTATTGTCTATTGCTGAAATTTTATCATTTGACAAAACGTCGTTGTAAATGCAAAACCTCGTATCTCGTTTTAGGAAAATTTTAAAGGGGAGGGAAAAAAGTGTAGTTACTTTGTCCAAACTAAAATGTCTTTCTTGAAGTTTGGACATATTGTTCACAAATAATGTGTCAATAATGCTGACCAGTAAAAATATCCCGAAACCTGCGAGAATCGTATACACAGGGCACACAAGTTTGTACTTTGAAAATCGCACCAATCGACATACGAGGTTTTGCATTTACACCGACGAAAAGCGATTTAACCCATTTCCACACGTTGACTCTTTTTGACTCTTTAACAGATAATTTTTGGAAAAGTGGAAAATTGGATGCTTTCAGTTAGCAACTTCTTCATTTCCCAAATAATTTCTACTCGAAAGGACAAAAATTAAATAAAATATATTCACTTGAAATTGTTGTTTGCAGCATCTTTGAAGTCTAAAATTTTGTCGTCTGGTAATGATTTGGATCAAACCAACCCATTCGTATCTAGATGTTTCAATTGATCGATTCCTACGTTATCTACTGAGCTGTGAGGATCTGATATTTTATCAAAAATAAAACATTTTAAAAAGAGGGGGGAAAGACAAAAAAGACATATTTTAAATACGCACAGTATTTCTTTTCCACCGAAGTTTTCTGAAGCATTCTGAATCAAAATTGGGTACATTAGCTGAACGGGTTTGTCCATTATGAAAATGGTATGATGTCAATAAAATCGGTTTCAAGCGACCTTTCGATAAAAAGCATGTCAAGGGTTTTAAAATATTAGATCAGATTACAAAAAGGGTTAAGAGACATTTCCTCGATAGAGAAAAGAACGATTTTGACTATGAATACCACTTTGTCACTGAGTCTTTCTGGTCCGGGGATCTCGTGCTAACCGTGTTAGCAGTAACTTCAGGCGTCCTTTGTTGAGTTTGACTGAAGTGAGAGTCAGGGAACTGTTCTTGAATTAAGCCATTAGTTCTTGTTCGAAGCACAACTCAAAAAAGTATGTAAGGTAGAGTCATGAGTGGATAGATCTCATTATAGAGAGGTTAAGTGCACAAAAACCGTTAATCTGCCGATAATATTTTTGGAGTTATTGCCATTTGTGGATATTTTCTTCTTTTGTCGCAATGTTTTCCCTAGCTTTCCCTACAAACACTGAAAAATGTCGTGTTTGGGAAGGTAAAGTTGTGGATATTGCCTGTTTCCAATACTATTGGATTTGTCTTTTGCAACTTCTATAAATTTGGACTAGATTTTTTTGTTTGTAAATGGTAAAGTAAAACGTGCCACGGTTGGAAAAGAAATGATTTTAGCGCCCTGCACTGTCACCGATAATCGCATGAAAAATCGTCTGCTTTTCACAGAAGATAATTATTCCTTTCTAATTGTCGTATCTTGCATTTTAGAAAGTTCAGCGAATTAAGTTTAACAGATAATTGTGCTGCTAATTATTTTCTCCAAAATGTCAGCAAACGCGTCTTTAAGGAACATTAACAGCTCCCATACGTGACATTATGTAACTCTATATCTAACAGTCTACGCTCATAAAGTGTCTTTCAACGCACTTTCTACTTACCGAAAGTTCTTATAATCTATAACCATAGAAATGTGGAATAATAGTATGTTTTGGTTTTACAATTCACGCACATCCCCTTTGAATAAATTTGGCATTAAATTTAAAAGACAGGATTGATGGTAGATCGACATGCTCCTGGATTAGACTTCCATAACATTACCACTGAACAATATCCGTCCCCTACTAAATCTTCAAACCCGAAGATCGACATTGAGCGTCAATAAATGCTTATACGTGATAACGCTGCATCTTTGGCAGCTAATATTCGATTTTGACATCTTTTTAACTTGACCCATATGTTAACTACATGTAGTCATCAGAAAAGAAGAAAAAAACAGGAAAAGATAATTATATTCTTGTGAAAATTCGCCACCACATTACGATGTAAGAAATAAATGACCGGATGATGTACTCTTAATCGTATCAAGTGTCCAAATTGACGGACATTGTATTTCCAGGAGAAACAATTGATTTACGTCATACACTATTAACTAAAGCTTATTCTAAGCTACAGTTACGGGGCTTTTGAAAGGAAGGTGGTGTCTAATTTGAGTAGAAAAGATGTGTTTCCAGACACCAAGTGACCATGAGCAGTCACATTCGAATATTCTCGGTTCTTATCGTTACTCAAGAACCCCTCGAATGTATTACAGTTGCCGGCATGAGAAGATCCTTCCCATATCTCTCCGCAAGCAAAACAACGGTAGTGCGGTCACAACAACGGAAGTAGACCAAACAACCATTTAAATCTACGCCAGAAAAATATTTGAAACAAACTGCGTTCAAAAGTCGATTGTATCCTCATAAATGTCACAAAATTTTATCAGATAAAATAATTGATGTGATTTACCGATCATTGACAGAATGTTTCACTTGAATTATAACGTTAGCTAAAGGATTGAATTGTTTTGGTGACGTCATTTACGCGCGTCTACTTTCACGTTCAATATGGCGGTCACTGTATTACGCTCGAGATCATGTTGCAACCACGTTCGAACGCGGCAAAAGGTTGCAAACAGTCTCGAGGGTCGCGATTGGAGCAGTCAATAACTAAGTACAGTCTAATCATTGTCTTTGCTGCTCTTCTAGAGTTGGAACAATTACTTCAGCTATTTGATGACCATCTGGATCCTGGTCTGACTGTGTGTTTACACAGTCTTATCTTGATCCATATTGTTATGAAATGCCAAAACAGACTTTCATAAAAATTTTATTACAGTCTTCAATCAAACACATTTATGAATGGTATAGATGGTCATTTGGGAACATTGTAGGTTCTCTCTGACACCAATGCACCACATTCTTATATTGTAAACACTTAGTATTCGATAGAGTCTGTATAGTAGATTCTACACGAAATAAACATTCAAATGCGCGCAGCGCATTGAATGTTTATATCGCGTAGAATCTACTATACAGATTCTATCTGACTTGTGTTCGTTAGCGGTTCATTGGAGACTGGGCGTTTCTATGTACAAACGTCACATAAACTAGCCGGCAGCCCGTTTATGCGAAATATAGCGGCGAAATTTTAAAATGTACTGCAAATTCAATGGTCCAAAAATTAGGTCGAACACTAATAATGAAAACATATAAGCACACTATCTTTCAGTCAAAATCTTTCTAAAAGTCAACTTCTGAGAGTAGTAGAGGCATATTAAATTTCTTGGGTAGTTCTTTATTCTAGATACATTGTTACGTGGGACCTAATATGTACAATTCTGTCTATGACGGGAACAAACAAAGATGAATAACTTCATTAATCAGACTGACATTCCGTACAAAACTGACCAGCGTATCTTCCATTGTATGACCTTAGCTATTATTGGTGTTGGATATTACACTTGTCATATTGGATGGCTTCTGCTCTAGGATTTATATTATCCATGGCAAACACTTCTAACAAACCGAAAAAAGGATGTAACCTAATGAACTTACAAGGTGTCTTTACTACTCACTTGTATATAGAATATTAAGAATACGTTTAATTACGAAAGTCACGGGTACCAAATAATTTATTATTTTTTATCGAAAACAAGCTTCCCAAAACTGTTACAGTTACGGTGGGAAGGTCAGGAACATGTCGACTTTTACCTGGTTTCATTTGCTTCGGGTAATTTGATAGTGTTCTGTTCGTTCAAAGATTATACAAACACCATGGTCAATTCAATCTTAAAATCTTGTTTCTAAAGTTGCATTTCATTTTTATTGCTGCCGATGTCGATTTAAAAATGCATACGTTTAATAATATATCCAATGAATTGTCCATAATAAATATGACTAATTATCAAATCAATTTAAGACCTGTAGGTTCCTACAATACTTTGGAATAAAAATAAAGTAAAGGTTGGTTTTAAAGTCTCAAATATACTAACTTATTCATAGTTAAGCGACTTTCTACATTACTCTACGATCATGGAGATTCAAGTCGGCTGTATACAGTCGACGCTTAATCACTGGCTTTCCACTCTCCCGTGTACCCATTCATATACCTAGATGAAGAGGAACAACGCGGTTGGTAACTTTTTCTCAGAAAAATTCCCTTGGCATCGACGGGATTTGAAACCAGAACCTCTCAAATCACTACCATTAGACCATTGTGCCCCACGATATCTATATACATATATAAGGTAATTTATTGAAACGTTATCATTTTATTACCACTGAAAGTTCATTAAACCGACGAAAACAAATAACCATAATTTCCGTAAATTAAAAGTAAATGAAGATAAATAGGTCAATTAAAAATCAAGTACAAATTCTTAAGAATATGGATTCCGTTGGTCAATTTCGTTGATTATACGACTACTGTCTGGTGAGTGTGATCGGTTATTAAATGTTCAAGTACGATCGAAAATGTGCATTTACAGTTTCAGATATCAATATTGCACAATGCTCACGCGTGGGGAGTATTAATGCATCCCATTAAAGATTGCATTTCGAACTGCATGGCTATATAGAAAGAAATTCTACTAATAGTATTTGAACGAAATATTGCCTTTTTAAAGAATGTGTTTGTTTTCAACGTAAGCTCATGCATATATATTGAGCATCAGTTGGTCCCCAATCTTTAATGTATTATTTTGAACACGAGTTTGCAAACAACAAATATATAAAGATATCGGTTTTAAGATATACCATGTCCAACTCGCCTCTATAGTTTATTCTGAGAAAAATGAAAAAGAAGCAGTAACAGATGATTTAAAGATAGAAAGTATCTAAAGGGAATCTTTTTTCTTTTCTTTTCGGAGAACTCCTGAAGTGATTTTCTGAATATAGAATACACACAATTTTCTGGTAAAGGAAAGTCGTTAGTGTACATGTGCAGAAGCTACAATGATAAATCATCTATTTTCTCTGATAGAATAGCAATTTACTTGGATGCTCATAAAAATGATAACGGTATTTGACCCGTAATTATTCACAGAGAATTGACTCTACTCTCAGGCAAACAGTCCATTTCTTTCTTTTGACAGATCTCTAATCCCAGGAGACGTGTTCCATATTACCATACCGCCCTGTTATTCTAGTGTCCAGATAATCTCAACGGGGCTTTAAATAGTCATTGCTACCAACACGGATTCTCTATTTTAAGATGAACTCTTAGTACATGTTTATTACTGTTAAATGTTTTGAAATGTATCTGTTAGGTATTAAGTCTTTTGCAAATTGATAGATCTACAATTCCTTTCATTTTTTAAGTTCAATGACACGGGTAAATCACAATACCAACAAATCTTAAAGCTACTAATTCCCAGATTTGGACCCAAAATTTGTCAAAAACAATCGAAATGTACTCTTTTTAAGCTTTATACGACCTGATTAAATGAGTTCGACAAACTATTGAAGCAACGGCTCATTTTTTCGCAATTTGATACCAAATTCATGAAGCGATGTCGAAAGTAGGTCAAAAACAGTAGGACATGCGACTTTCTTAAATGGCGTCACAACATACATGATGACATCATATTGAAATTCAAGTATGAATCTCGTTTGAATCTTGGTCCGCGCTGTATGCGCATGCGTGACAGTTAAAAAATGAATTCAACCGCATCTGTGACGGAGTTGAATTTCGGTTTGGATTCTCCCTAAATTCTGCTATCTCTCTTATAATTTTGGCTCAATCTCTGTCTGAATCGCATATTATTAATCATTCTAAAGTGGCCAACACAAAAGTTTTGCATATTTTTTTTTAAAAAATCACTTTTTGCAATTAGACCATCTGTTACCCTCCAGCTTTAATGTAATCAAAGTCCAATTCCCATACGTTTATTTTTTCTCAGTTTTGAATTTTACAAGCATAAAACAAATTCAATATCACTTCTAAATATTGATCAATTAAGGTACTGTATATCCTTTACGTTGTACACTTAATTCTGAGTTGTCATCTTATATACTTTTAATTTATTCTACAAAATAGGATATAATGCAATTCCCTTACAATTATAAGAACTTTGAATAAGATCATCAGTATAACAACAAAAGGAAACAAAAGTAATATGTTTAAAATATGAAATTGAAAATGAAATGAAAGACTAATCCCTGCAAAGTTTATTCATTTTATGTGAAAAATATATTGCATACAGAATATTTTATCTTCACATTTGTACAACACACCCCTTTTTAAGGTGCTAGATGATTTACAAATACCCTAAATATTCGATATTATTTCGAAAAAAGAACTATAAAAGGATTCCACTCAAGGCAAATCCCGATAGAATTGACAATCATAAATAAAATGGGATCAAATACCTACGGAAGTTTAAACTGACCCCCTTAAATATTTTATATAACTCTAAAAATACATGGAGTTATAAGAAATATAAATACTAAAATTGATTAAGTTATATATATAGACATTTATATAAGTATACATTATTTGCTGATTTGTATTTTATCAAAATATATAATTGTTCGGTATTTTGTGTAATCCTAACAATTTAACTGATCCATTATTCATACAAGAGGGCCACGATGGCCCTGCATCGCTCACCTGAGAGGACTTTGAGACAAACAACTTGCAAACTTCAAACTTACATGACCCACTTTTTACATGACCTAGATATCATCAAGATAGACATTCTGAACAATTTTCACAATGATGAGTAAATATTGAGATTCTTAGAGCAAAAACAATATTTGACCTTTTGACCTAGTTTTTGACCTAACATTAGCCACTTTCTACATGACCCATTTATCATCAAGATAAGCAATTCTGAACTATTTTCGCAATGATGAATAAATATTTTGATTTTTTAAAGCAAAAACAAAATTTGACCTAGGTTTTGACCTCCCATGACCCACTTTATACATGCCCCAGGTATCATCAAGATAAATATTCTGAATAATTTTCACAACGATAAAGTAAATATTTTGGTTCTTTGAGCAAAATCAAGATTTGACCTAGTGACCTAGTTTTAGACCTCGCATGACCCACTTTTCACATCACCAAGATATCATCAAGAAAAACATTCTGTACGTTTTTCACAATGATAAAGTAAATATATTGGTTCTTAGAGCAAAAACAAGATTTGACCTGGTGACCTAGTTTTTAACCTCAAATGACCTGCTATTCATATCACCAAGATATCATCAAGATAAACATTCTAAATATCCACAATGATTGAGTAAATATTTTGGTTTCTAGGGGAAAAACAAGATTTGACCTAGTTTCTGACCTCACATGACCCACTTTTAAAATGACCACGATTTCGTCAAGATAAACATTCTGAACAATTTTCACAATCTTTAAGTATATATTTCCGTTCGTAAAGCAAAACCAAGATTTGACCCAATGGCATAGTTTTTGACCTTACATGACCCACACTTTGTACATAACCTAGATATCAAGATAAGTATTAAGGATAGTTTTGACAAAGTTTTGGGGCAAAATTGGCATCTAGTAGAGCAAAAGGAAGGATTCTGTAATATTTTACCTTGTGACCTACTTTTTGACCTTGCATTACCCACCATTAATCATGACCAAGATATCATCAAGATAAACAGTAAGGACAATTTTGACAAAGTTTGGACCAAAATTGGCACTTTCAGAGCAAAAGGGAGGATTCTTCAAGATTTGGCCTCGTGACCTAGTTTATGACCTGGCATGATCCACTTCTTGACATGACTTAGATATCATGATGATAAATATTCAGGACAATTTTGAAAAAAAGATTTGGCCAAAACTGACATGTCCAGAACAAAATGAAGGATTCTAAAAGATTTGACCTTGTGACCTAGTTTTTGACCAGATATGACCAACTTTTGATCATTTCATAGATATAATCAAGATATACATTGAGGACAATTTTGTCAAAGTTTGGACAAGAATTGGCACTTCCAGAGCAAAAGAAATGATTATGTAAGATTTGAACTCTTGACATAGTTCATGACCTAGCATGATCCACTTCTTATCTTGACCTTGATATCATCAAAATAAACATTCATGACAATTTCTACAAAGTTTGGACCAAAATTGACACTTCCGGTGTAAAAAGATGGATTTTACAATATTTGACCTAGTGACCCAGTTTATGACCTGGCTTGACCTATTTCTTATCATGACCTGAATATCACCAAGACGAATATTCTGATCAATTTTTACAATGATTGAGCAACAAATGTGGCCCCTAGAGCAGAAAGAAGATTTGACCTAGTGACCTACTTTTTGACCTCATTATGGCCCCGATTCAAATTCTTTGAAGTATTTTGAAAAAAAAACATAGATCATATGTGTGAAATATGGTTGAATTCTGCAAAGTACTTTAGGAGAAGATTTTTTGTTAAAAGTTGACGGACGGACAGATAGACAGATAGACATACGCCGGACAACAGGCCGATCACAATACCTCACCTCGAGCACTACGTGCTCAGGTGAGCTAAAAAAAGGAAATAGTTAATTTTATATAAACTGTATACAAAATAATTGAATTATAAATAAATGGTATATATAACACCAAATAAACAATTATTTATATACATTCCATATTTGTAAATGAAATAAAAATTGGATTTATATATATTTTCTTTATTTAAGTCCTTGTAAAATTTCAACTTATCTATCTGAGATATATATAAATCTATGAATTAATCGAGATAACTTGACAAATAAGGGGGTCAGTTTAAACTTCCGTAAATACCCACTGGCCCATGATTGTAAAAAATCACAAAAACTCGTGAAAAATTAAAATGAAATCACTCGTTGTGCCAAGATATTATACATGGTTTCCCAAGTATGAATTTCTCTCCTTGTAAATTATCTTTCGTGGATATAAATCATTATGTGCTCCATTTGCCTACCACATGATACATTCTACTCAATATTTTGCCTTAACTCTATCCCAAACAACTAATCTTTTAAAAGTCTCCAAAAAATAGAAAAAAAGTCGAAAGCTTGTGAGACTTGACAAAATAAAAAAAATTCTGACAACCTACAGTTGGTGTTGTTGTAATCCATACACATGTTAAATCGTCTTCAAAATCTATGTCTATACTTGAAACAATTAAAAATTACAAAAAACCGCATGTAAAAATAGTGTGAATATGCCTTGTTTTAAACTATTAATCAGGGTTGTTTTTCCGAACAACCCTCGTAATCGTCTGAAGCAGCTTTTAAATTTGAACATTGTGTACGTATATGAACGATCTGTCATGGTTTTATTATAATTATTAATCATCAAGACTATTGTTACATGATTAAACATATGTGAATTGGTGTGTAAGAATTTAATTTTGTTGGCGCGAATTTGAGAACATTTTCTGGCTTTTGATTTTTATATCAACAAGCCAAAAAAAAAGCCCATGAACGAAAATACAAACACAAATTTTGTATGTTTGGCGAACACATTTTCCCTCTGCTTTTTTTAATCGACCAAAGAATATCCCTAATTACATTCACTCTGGAAAAAGCACATCTCAAATCATCACATAATTTTACAAGCTCTTAAGGTGATTTTCTCCAAACCGCCTCTATAATTGGATTGCGATTCATGTCTCGCATTATTATCGATTTGTTGATTAAGAAATCCGTCACTTTGACAGATTGAAGCAAAAATAACACAAAACTGTTGCGATGCTTTGCAATGAAAACAAATTCGTCTTTTTATCGCACTCTTTCGATTTCGTTTCGCGATTTCTTTTTCTGTATATGTAAATGACTTTTTTTTTTTTTTTTTTTTTTTTTTTGACAAAACGACCTTAGGTTGTACAGAATTCAGAGCATTAATAAGTAACAAAACATAATGGTCATTTTTCTTAAGATTCATTTCTTCGTGTATGGCATTTGTGAATTCCACGTCAAGTCAGTCAGCGGAACTTTATACTTAGTAACTAGTAATGGAACCAAAAATAGATTCTTTACGACAAATTATGTCAGACAGTATGGCTCAAAGATTCGTAAAGGTCGGTTCACATTGACGAATTTTCTTACGATTCCTTACGAATTGGATATTCGTAATCAAATTGCGGAAAGGTACACGTATTGTTACGATTTGAGCGAATTTAACGGACGGTTTACGTATTTCTACGACTAGTTTACGGGCTGGTAACGGATTATTTACGAATCAATAGGAGTATTACCGACTTAGTTACGAATGTTTACGAGTCCTTTGTTATTATTTTGTTGTTGTTGTTGTTGTTGTTGTTGTTGTAAGAAAGACAACCTCGTTATTGATAATCTGACATTCGACAAGACAACATGTCGTACGAACGAAATAAGCTTAGGTTGTACTAACAATTTCTTCAAAACAATAATTAACCCTTTCCCAAACAAAATCTAGTTTTGACGTCCCATGGTTTTGGAAAAAATTGTGAGAAAAGAATAAATTGCTGAATAATCAACAATGCAATTCTTTCTGTTCGCTGAGAATTTTCTATTCAATAACATAGAAAGTTTCCACTTCTTACATCAATTAATTGTGTCGTCTGTAACTCCATTCAAATTGAAACAATAAAAAATCTTGCCGTTTGGAAAAGAAACCCTTTGTGTTTCTACTGTTATAACTCTCATACATAGTGTGGGGTCATTTATAACCCCAGAAATATATTTATGCTTGATATATTCAAAGTTGTTCTCCTATGCGCGTTTACTTTTTTTTACTTTTTCTATCTAATATTCGTCGATAATAAGTCAAATTGTCTTGAACATCGAACAACGTTTGAGGGACATATCGTCATTTTTGAGCTGGGATAAAAAAAAAGACCCCAGTGCATATAAACGCATTGAAAAAAAATGGGCTCTTAGTCCTCATTTTTTTGCAAATTCAATTAGAAATCATTTGACGTTTAGCAAAACATTAAATAGTATTTCCTCTATCATTAATTTTATTTGTCAACAATTTTAACATACTCAATCAAATCAAATCAAGTATTTTTTTATTGTTCACATCATGTACAAAATGATATACGAACTATTCACACATAAACAAAACATATAACAAACGATGACGTTCATATCTGTTATAATCTAGGATGTCTATCATCATAAAACTTTGCATATACACAAGGTCTTACCAGGACTCACACTGCCCTTTTTTCAGCTTCTCTATCAAACATAACCCTAATCAGGCCTTTTGCGGAGCCTGGTCTGTTTAATTAAACGTACCAATGTCGGAATCTCATACCATAAGTGCGCTTTTTTAAACATCCCGGCTCGTTTATATTCGTAAAGTTATCGTATATATTCGTGAATCACACACGGATGATTTGCGAGTGATTTGCGACAAACTAAGAGTCATTTACGAATGAATAACGGCACATTCAATCCGCGGACATTCGTGAGAAAATTTTGGACATGCCAAAAAACTTCCCCGTATGAACACGAATCATTGCGATAGTCGCCGATTTATTGCGAGTTATTTACGAATGTTTAAGTATTGTTTACGAATACTTACGTATGCCTTTCCGAATGGACCACTGAAAACGAAATCTATGAGTATGTACGATGTTTTTACAATGCCATTTAATTTTTTTTGTTGTAAACAATAAGATGTTATCTCTATTTCATCATTCAGTAGCTGACATTGAGAAAAAAGGCATTTCATTCTTACGAGTTATTTACGGATGCTAACGTATTGTTTAAGAATATTCACGAATGGCCTACGAATGTCCAATTCGTAAGGATTCGTAAGGAAAATTCGTCAATGTGAACCCACCTTAATGGATATGTCTCTATATTACAGATACTGATTTGAAAAAAACATCGATCCATTACAAGATCGCGAACCTGTTCACTGCTCTAATTTGAAAGCTACTACAATCAACCAAAATACGTATAGATGTAAATAAAAATAGTTATTGTGTACAACAAAGTAAGAAAAAAGGATTTTCGGGGAAAAAGAGAATTGCTGGTTTTTAGAATTTGCCTAAACGTATAATATTTTGACTTGTCCATGTAAAAGGAATACAGTGTTTGCCTTTTTCTGTAGTAAACAAATAATTCTAATCAAATTAGTAAAACAATATCACCCCATGACGA
Source organism: Fragum sueziense (assembly GCA_963680895.1). Lineage (NCBI taxonomy): Eukaryota > Metazoa > Mollusca > Bivalvia > Cardiida > Cardiidae > Fragum > Fragum sueziense. The sequence continues at coordinate 76,981,981 of OY804592.1, read as the reverse complement.
AATTCATGTTAAATGAACCTGTCTATTGTATCTTCTTGCCAAAATACGGTCTGTAGAAACACTTGCATTACGAATCTCTGAGCCATAATGTCTGATCAACTACGAGTACAAGTATTAAGCGATTCATCGTCTTAACAGAATTGAATTATTGTTCTGTTTTTTCCGGTGATATTATGTTGTGTTTAGAAATACCTTTATCAAATATGTTATGTCATAAAATGCATTTACTTCATGAAGGAGCATGAAGTAACATGACCAAAACTAACGTTTTAGTCATTTTTGTCACCTATAAAATAGATTTAAGATAAATAATTAGGATGTATACATCTGCATCGAAATGGCCATTTCGATTCATACGAAAGAACGATATTGCCATTGGAAAAGTAGAAACAAAAACTAAAACTTTGACATTTTCATTGCAATGCATCTTTTAACAATTACGTTATTTTTGCTTAAATTTGGCAAATGTGGGATCTTAAGGTGTACAACCCATCATTAGCACCAAAGAGCCAGAGACGAAATTTAGAAAATGCCGGTAATTCCTAAACTGTGTTACATTTCCATTCCAAATACAAATATAACGTCGTTGTAAATGCAAAACATCGTATCTCGTTTTTGGAAAATTTTAAAGGGGAGGGAAAAAGTGTAATAACTTTTCCCAAACTGAAATGTTTTACTTGAAATTTGGACAGATTGTTTACAAATAACTTGTCATTAATATTGATCAGTTAAAATATCTCAAAACCTGCAAGAATTGTCTTTAACTGGGCGCACAGGTTTATACTTTGAAAATCGCCAGAGTCGACATACGAGGTTTTGCATTTACACCGACGATAAGCATTTTGAACGGTTTAAAATTTTGAATTAATGCATATTTATGGAAATATTTGACAGAAATGTTCTAAATTACCTCCCTTGCATATGCATAAAGAGTAAAATAATATTTGTAAATTATTTTCTTCTTGAAGCATAATCTTGAAATCCGACACGGTGAATCAACTTTTGTGAAGTGAATTTACAAGTGTGTGTAATTTGGTGCATTTCATATAGCCAGAAAGTGGTGTTTTTAATGATGGGTCATATACCTTAATCCACAAATCGATAATACGAGACACACGAATCGCAATCAAATTATAGAGGAGAGTTTTGAGAAAATCATCTGAAGAGCTTGCAAAATTATATGATGATTGGAGATGTGCTGTTTTTCGTGTGAAGGTAATAACGATAATCCTTTGGTTGATTCCTTTGGTAGATTGATTACCTTTGTTCAGATATACTCATACTATTTGAAGGAAACTTTAATACATATTAACATTTTCAAGTAATGTATTTGATGGACTTTTGATTGATGTCAAGGTACATTTCAAAGAGATTAAAATTTATACAATTAAAAAGATCATAATTTTAAAGAGGATGTTGTAATTTTGGCGATTTTTAAAGATGCTAATATTGACATATTGATATATTAGTTAAACGACCATAAGTTAAGCGATGACAGAAGAAAGTTGCAATGTCACTATCTGTGGTACATTATGGAAGGATAGTCAAAGCAAATTGAACGTTATCGTTTTGAAGGATTGTAAGGAAAGATTTGGTAGTGAACAAATTCAGTAGAGACGCTTTCATCACACTGAATCAAAGTACCTGAATTATATTCCAAAATGTTCCGAGATGATACATTAAACGTGTAGTACTTTGATGACTGTGCTCACAAAATGTCAATTAATCATTTAACGATATTTAACTCATTCCCACACGACGACTCTTTTTGACTCCCTATAAGATAAGAATTTTTGATACATTGTGGAAAATAAAGAAATTGCTTCTGACAAGCAATTTCCTCATTTGTCACAATACTTTCTACTCAGAAAGACTAAAAAATCAACATTTTATCCACTTTAAATCGTTGTCTGCAATATCTTTAAATTTGGACACATCTAAAATTGTGTTGTTTGGTAATGGATTAACATACACGTGTTTACCTCGTCTTATAAACAATTGCTGCTGTTTCATTGCGGGCATTAGTGTTCACAAGGAGCACGTTTAATGCCCGCTTGCATACTCGATCCTGGGTTTAGCCGTAGACCGTTACCGAACTCGACTTCAGATAAGCTAGGCTTGAACCCGAGATGATCCCGATTTGACGGTCATTTGCTCTAACGGTTTTGAGCCCGGGTTTCGACGATCTCGAGTTTGAGCAATGGTTCATATCATTACGCGTGCCGAAACCGGTTTTTCTAGTTTTAAGCCGATCTAATTGCCAGCAAAGAAAACAATCTATCTTTATCCATGTACCCCCCCCCCCCCCCCATTTCTTTTTGCCACTGTTTTTCTCTTTTTTCTCTATCTCTTTCCGTAGAAATGTAGGCCCCACTCCTCCCTTCCTGTCCATCTTCTTTCCTCTTCCTTCCCATTCTCTTTATCATTTTCTTTCTGTCTTTTCTCTTGTTTTCATCTTCTCTATCCTCCACTTTTCTCGTATTTTAAGAAAGGGCCAACCATCCTTATTGCACATCTTTCTTTTATCTAATATATATAAAATTAACGAATATTTATCTTTTTCCTGACTAGTTTCAAAACAGGGGTTTTCGGCTTCATTTCTGGTTTGCAGAATACAACAAAAAGTTTGCTTTTATAAATTATTTTCAATTTAATGCAAAAATTGATTACGTTTTGTTAGACTCACCAATATTGATGAAATTCGTATGAAAAATAATGTTTATTTTTGAATTTTGAAGACAAACATAATACTTAATGTACATCTGGCTCACCCAAACCTGCTATGTACCAGGTTTGGCTGAGCTCGGTTTTTTTAGCTCGAGTTTTCGAAGAAAATGAGAGCTTATACTGTCACCCGGGCGTCGGCGTTGGCGTTGGCGTTGCAACCAAGGTTAAAGTTTTTTCAAACATCAATAACTTCCATACTATCAAAGCGATTCAACCCAAACTTGGAATACTTATTCACCATCACACCCTCTACCTTACTATCAGGGCCCATGACCCTGGGACCACTCTATTTGGAGTTATGCCCCCTTTATACTAAGCAACTTAGAAAGTCGAGCGCGCTGTCTTCGGACAGCTCTTGTTTTTGTTTTTTTTACTGTGAATTGAATTCAACTTACAAGTGTGCAAGTCAACACAAGCTTGGATAAGAAATAGCTTTGGCTCAGCGAAACCTATGGCTTAGCAAGTGAGTTGTCCCGTTACCCTGTATAAGCCTGGCTTAAGCTAGGCTTATACGCAGTATGCAAGCGGGCATAAGACATTCTGAGTTTTTACCAAATGTATGCCGGTATGAATATACTGGTTGAGTCCCCCAAATAAAAACGGCAAATATTACCCGTGTTCTTTCACGTTCGACGAGAGTCATGTTTAATGAACCTGTCTATTATATCTTCTTGCCAAATACGGTCTGTAGAGACATTTCCATTACGAACTTCTGAGCCGTACTGTCTGGCCATATTCCGGGACATTCGCCGAAATATTACACTTCACGTCCTTCTATTAGGATTCTGTTTTCCGATAATTTTCAGTTGTGCTTAGAGTTCCTGGTATTTTTTATAATTTGTTATGCGCTTACGTATACCTTTGTTGCAAGAACAAAAAAAATGATGCATTTTTGTCATTAAAAAGTGCTTGAAGTCAGTACAGCCTATTGTATTAGAAAGTGTTCGTCTCCGAAAAGTTTTGATTTTCATAATAATGTTATGAGCTCGTGTCAATGTAGTTTGGTAAGATAATCCAGCGAGAAATGGTTTATGCTAACGAACTGCGAACAAGAAAAATATTCAAAGGACTTAACATTTTTTAGAGATTCATTACTTACCATTTTACCGCACTGAGAATACATCCTAATACACGACGTCCAAGTGAGTATTGTCTGTAAAGTTAAGACTATTCAAATCTCCAGTGAGATTATCTGAACACCAGAATTACTTGGTGGTGTAGTAATATGGAACTCGTCTCCTGGGATTAACCAACTGTCAAAACTGAGAAATAGACTGTTTGCCTGAGAGTAGAGTCAATTCTCTGTGAATAATTACGGGTCAAATACCGTTATCATTTTTATGAGCATCCAAGTAAATTGGCATTCTATTGAAGAAATGAGGTCATTTATCATTGTAGCAGCTAAAATGTATACGCCTAGACATATGACTGAGAACACTTTAAAGATTTAAATAAAGACTTTTCACATACAATTAAATATATATTTAAAGAAAAGGTTGTGTTTAAATCACGTCTTCAAAATGATAAACTACACAACCGCGCCCCAACGATACAATATAACGTCGTTGTAAATGCAAAACATCGTATCTCGTTTTTGGAAAATTTTAAATGGGACGGAAAAAATTGTAATAACTTTTCCCAAACTGAAAGGTTTTACTTGAAATTTGGATATATTGTTCAAGAATAATGTGTCATTAATACTGTTCAGTAAAAATACCCCAAAAACCTGCAAGAATTTTCTTAAATGGGCACACAAGATTTGACTTTGAAAATCGCAACAATCGACATAAGAGGTTTTGCATTTACACAGACGATAAATAAGAATGACTTTATACTTCATACAACCACACTCCTTTAAAAGGCAATCTGTTGTTCAAATACACTACTCAAACTAATTAAATGAACACATAAAATCAGGAATTCATATCTTTGGGTTTTTTAAGTCGAATGAAAACTATCATAGCCTACAATACGCTTGGCTTACCAAGCTTTGAATATGTACAAAACTAGAAGCGTTTGGATACTTTTAACCGATAAGCCACATAATGATTAATTTTACTTTGTCCATTTACCACAGAGTTTTTCTTCAAAAACGGAGTTTCTTTCCTTTAATAATCATACAAACATAAAAAAGAAAAGTCGTTGATGAAAACCACAAGGCCTACCCCTATGTAAGGCCACGAGGCATTACAATAATAGGGACCGAAAAAGCCGATACACATTGTGCATAAATCTAGCATTGGAAAATACTTCCTATTTCGAATCGAAAAAGTCCAAAATTTGGCTGTTTAGAAAAGGGTTAATGAAGTCCATTGATATTACCCATGCGTTAGCATTGCATAATGCTGATATCTGAAACCGATATCTGTTTGGATTTTCTGTTCGGTACAGAACTAGTGCTGTTCGGTACCAAACAGTTATTCAAATAAAACCGCCTGATATGATTTCGCTTGTTTTTTTTTTTTTTTTTTTTTTTTTTTCTTTTTCTTTTTTTTTCCCTAAACAAAAGAGATATGTTGGAGATGGTTTCAAAGATTGCTTCCGACATATATACATATAATAATAAGTATTTCATATTCTAATCACTTAATCTTAGCTTATTTGCCTTAGAATTAAACTACGAACCTAAACATAGTCAACATTCTTGTACTTACTTCTACATTGAACACATTATCTTAATCTTGTTTCGTTCAATGAAAATTTTAATCTTTTTGTGCTTGTTTTTTGGTGTACTTTCTTTTGAAAGCTTAAAAGGATATTTTTTTACTTTTTAAATCTTGAATGGATTTTTTCATGGAAACAGCACATTTACGTCGGAGGGAACCTCCGATTGACACCATGATTGAAGCAGATTTAAAAAGAAATTCTAACAACCTTAGGCGTATAAGAATGTGAAAAGAATTCATCTACCCCAGGAGTATAGGTCGATAATGTATAACTTTTAGAGACACTCTGGTTATATGTTTAGAAGTAATGTATTCATGTCAAGCATAAAATGACGGGTCGATCCTGTCGAGAAACATTTTGAAGTAAACAGTTATTAGCTCACCTGAGCACGAAGTGCTCAAGGTGAGCTATTGTGGTCGCTTTTTGTCCGTCGGCGTCCGTCTGTCCGTCTGTCCGTCCGTCTGTCCACATTTTGGTGTTACCACTCTAGCACCCACAAATATTGACCAATCTTAACTAAACTTGGTCAAAACATGTACGACCATAAGTTCTCGGATGAGCTCGATTTTGAGTCAGATCTGACAAGGAAGTTAGGAGTTATATGCCCTTGAACGTCAAAAATGGCTAGTTTTGACATTGTTACCACTCTAGTATCTACAAATATTGACCAATCTTTATCAAACCTAGTCAAAATATGTATGACTATAATTTCTCGTATGAGTTCAATTTTGAGTCAGATCTGACTGGGAAGTCTGGAGTTATGTGCCATTGAACGTCAAAAATAGCTTGTTTTGACATTGTTACCATTCCAGCATCTACAAATATTGACCAATCTTAACCAAACTTGGTCAAAATATGTATGATCATAAGTTCTTGGATGAGTTTGATTTTGGGTCAGATCGGACTAGGAAGTCAGGAGTTATCTGCCCTTGAACGTCAAAAATGGCTAGTTTTGACTTTGTTACCATTCTAGCATCAAGAAATATTGACCGATCAAAATAAAACTGTGCAACAATGTTGGTAACTATAAGTTCTCAGATGAGTTCGATTTTGAGTCAGATTGGACCAGGAAGTCTGGAGTTATGTGCCATTGAACGTCAAAAATAGCTTGTTTTGACATTGTTACCATTCCAGCATCTACAAATATTGACCAATCTTAACCAAACTTGGTCAAAATATGTATGATCATAAGTTCTTGGATGAGTTTGATTTTGAGTCAGATCTGACTGGGAAGTCTGGAGTTATGTGCCATTGAACGTCAAAAATAGCTTGTTTTGACATTGTTACCATTCCAGCATCTACAAATATTGACCAATCTTAACCAAACTTGGTCAAAATATGTATGATCATAAGTTCTTGGATGAGTTTGATTTTGGGTCAGATCGGACTAGGAAGTCAGGAGTTATCTGCCCTTGAACGTCAAAAATGGCTAGTTTTGACTTTGTTACCACTCTAGCATCTAGAAATATTGACCGATCAAAATAAAACTGTGCAACAATGTTGGTAACTATAAGTTCTCAGATGAGTTCGATTTTGAGTCAGATTGGACCAGGAAGTCTGGAGTTATGTGCCATTGAACGTCAAAAATGGCTAGTTTTGACTTTGTTACCACTCTAGCATCTACAAATATTGACCGATCAAAACAAAACTTTGCAACATTGTTGGTAACTATAAGTTCTCAGATGAGTTTGATTTTTTGTCAGACCGGACATGGAAGTCGGCAGTTATGTACCCTTGAACGTCAAAAATGGCTAGTCTTGACTTTGTTACCACTCTAGCATCTACAAATATTGACCGATCAAGACAAAACTTTGCCACAATGTTGGTAACCAAAAGATCTTGGATGACTTCAATTTTCAGTGTTATTGAAGTAGGAAGTCTAGAGTTATGCGCCCTTGAATTTGACAAAATTGCTGTTTTCGACTTTGTTTACACTGTAGCATCTACATTTATTAACTAATCAAGACAAAACTTGGCCACAATGTTGGTGGCCATAGATCCTGGATTAGTGAATCTGTCAGCTTGATTTCACTAGAAAAACCAGAGTTAATGACCCTTGAATTTCACAAAATTACAGTTTTCGACTTTATTTTCACTCTAACAATATATTGACTAATCAAAAAAAATTGGACATAATGTTGATGAGAATATTTTTATCAGAACAGAGTTATGTGCCCTTGACTGTGACAAAATTGCTGTTTCCTTCCACTTTGTTTTAACTGTAACAGCCACAAATATTGATCATTCAAGATTATGAAAGCAGTTTTCAGCTGGATCATAGTCTCACATCTTAAATTATGTGCTCTTGAACTTGACAACATTGTGACTTTCTAGGTTCAGGTGAGCGATTAAGGACCATCATGGTCCTCTTGTTTTTGCCTTGTTATTCAAGCTAGTATTTTACTGATCTACCCGATTTTTTCAGTTTTTGTAGCGATAACGAGAAGCTGGTTCTTTTTAGAAAATTAGTAAAATACAGAGACACATTTAAGATGTGGTGAAGGATTTTCAAAATGCGATATTTCATTTAATGTCCATTCCAACCCTGTGTCGTAGATACTCATTTGAATCGTCTCAATGGGTACCCACAACACAGTGTCTGGATTTGAAATAACAAATTCAGAATGTTTTCACCCCCTGTTATACGTTGCTCTGAATGTGACACCGACGCTGTGATGCCTTTCTTTTTGACGGAGATAATGTGGCTCAACTTGGAACTGCGCATGCTTGGACTGTCCCCTCAATATTTTGGATGTCTCAATTATCAAACATATGTCCCTTTGTGGTTCTCTTAACCAGACCTTAAATGCACCGAAACTAATATACTCATTTTATGTGTAAGCAAGATATTTATTGACTTCCCTTCTGAAAGAATATACTCCGAATATGCTTTTCTACGTAGTGAAGTAACATCTTCATGAATTCATTTGGTTTCAGCTTTTATGTGGTTGGTTAGAGAGAACTGTCCAAGTACTTTGTCAATTATATCCTTGTTCATTTCATTAAGCTTTTGTCATGGATAATATAAATCCTAGAGCAGAACTCATCCAATATGACAAGTGTAATATCCAACACCAATAATAGATAAGGTCATACAAAGGAAGATACGCTGGTCAGTTTTATACGGAATGTCAGTCTGATTAATGAAGTTATTCATCTTTGTTTCCTCTTGATCTTCCAGATATTCCACCCACTTTAATGTTTATAGTAACTGTATATTCTGTTTCCTTTCGGGAGCCTAGTAAACGGTTCATTGCATGTAAGACCAAGGAGAAACATCGTCTTCAATTAGCGGTAAATGTTTTTGCTGTGGTACATTCTTTCAATTTCGAAATGTGTCACATGTTTTCTCTTATTTTAACAAAAATATAGAGAAGTAAACTCGTCGAATGACCTCTTGGCTTAGCCACACACTGAAAGGTGAAATAAAGCGGAATATACTTAGATAAATTGGAGCAAAATCCTAATCCACGCTTCCATACAATGCAGTTTAAAATCACCTTTTTGACTGAACTCAGGTATATGGATAATTTAAAATCAAATACATGCAGTTATTTGATCTGTTAATAAAAAAAACCTTACGTTCTTTTTATTTAGAAACATGACAAAATATTTGTTTCTAATCTGAATATTATTTTAAACACGTTTAATGAATTCAGAATTGTTTAAACTGTTTAAGTGTAGCGGCCCGCCCTTCCTTCCTGAGAATCAAATTCGTCTTGGGTTTTCAGAAAAAGAAGACATTATAAACATGTTGTTGTTCTACGTATCCCAACAATAACAGCATATATTACGCATGTTCGTTCATGTTTGTCAAAAAGTCAGGCTATATGAACCCGTACTTTATAAATTCCTGCTAAAAATGACATTTCCGTTACGAACGATCCACTACGATATATACAAAACAAATAATGTGAACTTCAATCGCAAAAGGAAGATGTAAAAAACGGAACATCTTTATTACAATACAACGCAACACAGTCATATTATTTTTGCTTGGTTCTGTCAAAATGACGAGATCTGTAATCAACAAATCGATAATAATGCGAGACATGAATCGCAATCGAATTATAGAGGCTGTTTGGAGAAAATCATCAGAAGAGCTTGTAAAATTAAGTGATGGATTGAGATGTGCTCTTTTACGTGTGAATGTAATTAAGAATATTCCTTGTTCGATTAAAAAAAAACAGAAAAAGGGAATTCGCTTTTCTTATAAAAGTGATATTATCAAGATTGTTTAGAAGCATTGTTTCCTTTTTTAAGAAGCGTTCTTAAATTTGTTAGACACTTATATAAACATCAAAGTGTTTAAATGAGGTATTTTGAAAATATAATAGATATGCCTATACAAGTATATGGCAGTCTTAGTTAATACCGGTATATTGTAAAATTGCACATCTGAATTACTCATGTTTCCTCTGAAAAACAAATGCATGCAATAAAGGGGATGTTGAAAGAAGTAGAATTTGTGCACAAAGCACAGCAAATATTGTGTCGAAAGGAGATAATGCTTTCTGTATTTATTGCTATGTTTCCTAAAATTATTTCTAAAAAGATTGTGTTATTTGGAAAATGGCTAAAGCGATATTTTGAGTAGATTTTGTGATACTTGAAGTAAGTGGAGCATGGAATAATCTCCATAAAAGATCATTTTCATGCACAGAAATACATACTAAGCAAATAATGTGTAATGCCTTGGCATAACGAGTAATTTCAATTTAATTTTACCAGAATTTCAGTGTTTTTATAAACATGCACCAGTGGGTATTTAATCCCATTAATTCTATAACTGCAAAACTGCAATCGGAAAAAGCATTGAAACGACTTTAAATGGGCACACGCCAGATATCACTCTCTTGCACACGGTTTATTCATTACTCTGCTTGGAGATTGGCTAGATATTTCAGGTATCAGAACAACATGGGGACAGACAGAGTCTGTATCGTTATGTGATGCTTTGCATTTATCTAGGGCAAAGCCGAACGAATTCTTGTGCTGTGACCAAGTTTGTAACTTTTCATCGCGTTAAAAGGCCTAAATGAACTTTATCCGAATTTTCTTGGACACAAATGATAATAATAATGATAACGATTTACTGCTTGACTAATCCTTACGATATTTCTAGAAATGTTTTTTTGGTGTTTTTTTTTTTTTTTTTTTTTTTTTTTTTTTTTTTTTTTTTTTTTTTTTTTCCCAATTGTATGTTTGACAATATAGTACGAGTCCCGTTAGTATTTTTCTAAATGGTAATGGTGAATGTCTAGATCCGTCATGTATGAACTCCAGTGGCATAGACATAGGTCCATTTCGAAATTGCACCAAATATACTTTATGTATATTTCTTGAAAAATCAGGAAGGTTACGTGACGTTAAATTAGAAACATAAAATCATAGTGATAAAACGATTTTCAAAAACAATACAGTGGAAATGTTATACACTTATTGAAAAGCAAATGAAGATACATTTGTTCAATAAACGATAATGCACGAATTCTAAACTATTTTAATTTATTTAGTTAATACATAGAAATTTGCTCTGCGAGGCTGCAATGCATTATATATCGCCATAGAAATGAGCATTAGCTATTTCTTTTAATCTCAAAACTTTCTTTTTGTTGCTAAATTCCAAATACTCTCCTTCAGGATTTTTATGTTTATTTACATTCTTAAAACCCTTTCCCAAACAAGACCTGGTTTTGACGTTCTAAATAGAAAAGACTTCGGAAAACATTGAGGCAAAAGAAGAAAATGCTGATATGAGCATTTTCACCTTTTGTTTTCTCTGCTATCTTATACACATATGCTATCTTTACCAACACCCCTTTTGTCGTCTGCAGCAGCTTTCAAATTGGACCGCCCTAAAAATTGTCGTTTGGGATAGGGTTAAATGTCGATCTATGTGGATCATTCTAATCAAGGGTTCAATGTCCGTTTTTTGTTATACGAACTTCGAACATTTATCCTCTTTAATTTACTAAAGAATAGCCTTAATTACGTTCAGATGGAAAAGGCGATGCATCTCAAATCATCACATAATTTTACAAGATAATTTTCTCCAAACCGCCTCTATAATCGGATTGCTATTCATGTCTCGCATTATTATCGATTTGTTGATTAAGAAATCCGTCATTTTGACAGATACAAGCAAAATAATATTATTGAGGTGCAATGAAAATGTCTTGCTATGACTTTTATTTCTGCTGTGTTTAACTCTTTCCCAAACAAGACCTGGTTTTGACATCCCTAATAGTAAAGGCTTGGGAAAACATTGAAACAAAAGAAGAAACTGCTGAGAACCAGCAGTTTCTCCTTTTGTTTCAATATTTTTATGCCATATTTTACACAAAATCTATCGTTAAAACTTCAATTTTGTCATTTGTAACTGTTTTTGAAGTGGTTCGCCCTAAAATTGTGTCGTTTGGGAAAGGGTTAAAACTAAGGATTAAAACTTTCCGTTCACGACAGTCAAAGTCAATGGTTCTCTATGTCTTTTAACCCATTACCAAATGAAATTATTTGGTCTTTTTGTATAGAAAATATTGTGGAAGATGAAGAAGCTGTCACAAATAATTTCTTCCTTTTCAACAATTTTTTCCAAAGGCTGAATCTTATAAGTAGATAAAAAGAGTCATTGTGGGGTTATGGGTTAATAGAACCAAGAATTTTATCCAAGAACAAAAAACGCGGTTAACACGATTGGGAATCACGTATCACAACATGTTCGATATTTCTTCACAATTCTGTAAGTACAATGTCTTGGTAATTTAGGTCGTTTTTCGGTGTAAATGTTGCACTTTAGTGATAAATACCGATGGTCTAAGTCAAACCAGATTTTGTCCGATCTGACATATTTGTCGTTCAAACGTTCGCCGTTACCAAACGAAAGAGAATCTAGCTAAACCATTATAATGTGTTGTGGCCACAACCCTGTTGCGCTTTTCTAGACCTTACTCTTGCTCTTAGGAAAAGTGGATGCGATGCCGTTTTCGGATTTTTGAGATGTATAAAAATGAGGGGAAAACATTGTTTTAGGCTATTTGGGATAAGAAAAAAGTGATTTTGAGGTTCTCTCTATAATTTTTAAAGGCGGATTGGCCAATCCCCTCGTCTTTAACATGTTGTTGTAGTCAAATGTCATAGAGAGTGACTGCACATTGTTATGATACATACATTACCGTCAGCTATATCGGTTACAAAAAGTACACGCCTTTGACATCCAAAAAAGTGTATTTGAAAATCACCAACATCTTATAACGTACATATTCAACCTGTCATTCAAGGATGGAAAGCTCGTTTATACATCATCGTTCCAGTCTATATATAGTTCATGACAATGTGAATTCCCTAAATGATAAAACTCGTATATGCAAAGACCCGAGAGATAAGCACGGTTGTCCTGGTGCTTCATGTTTTGAATTGTAAATGAGAGATACATGTAGATCGACCAACTTAGATTGAGACCTACTTTTGTGTCCTCGTTTTGTGTGGAAATGACACTAAAGTAAACGTGTATCTTTAATTACGCTTTTGTGGATATTCTTTTCATAACCATTGTATCGTTCTAGTCCATTACAACAATAGATTTAATAAAAAAAAAGGTGGATATTGTTTACCTAAGGTTAAAGACAATGGTGCCAACCCCTTCCCTTTTCCAGTATCAGACAGATGATGGAATGGTTTACCTGTTGAGCTTACTGAATTGAATAAGCTGCTAAGTGTTAAGTTACTAGAATGCCTCTTTATGTCACGCCACCTATACTAAGGGCTGGTCCGTAAATGTGATATCCTCGGCGTTCGTTGGCGTGTTGTATATTTTCTTATACACGAAAAACAAATTTTATTTTTATCTTTTACTTCGTTAATCTGTGCCGAAATAAAACTTTCTAAGAAACGAACTTATTGAATAATATTAAACAAGCAAACAAAAAGAAAAATAAAAATTTTTGGAAACTTTAACATGTTTTTCTTCTGTGCAATGGTATAAATCACCAATAATCGTGTATCAAGAAACATTTTTATATTAACCCTTTCACAAACAACGAAATTTTAGGGCAAGATAATTGGAAAACTTTTGTAGAGGACAAAATTGACGTAAAAAAGAAATGGGTTGTGAACAATTATGCACAGAAAAATAGACATAAGGAGAAAATGCTGAGGATCAGCATTTTTTTTTTTTTTTTTTTTTTTTCATTTGGCTCAATGTGTTCTCAGCTTTTACAAAGCGACTTACCAAAACAGGCCTTGTTTGGGTAAAATGGTAAATGCTGACGATTGGCACATAAAAGGAATTACAACTATGTCCTAAAAGAGCCATTCAGGGGTCAAGTACATCCCTGCAGGATCAAATTGAGAATATATATTCAGGTTATGAAGTAGGCGAAATTTAAAGACAGTGATAGCATCCAAATACTCTTTAAAAAGAATTACAGAGTATTTGTAATCGTCGCGCACTGATCAATTATACAGGAGAAAAAGAATGTACAACAACCATCCAGTGTAAAGTAAAGTAAAAAGTGGTTTTATTTACGAACTAGTTCATATTCATTTTTTACTTTACATCCAATGATTTTGCAAACAAAGATTGTGATGAAATAAACAAGTTATATTATACGTTGTGTAAAAGAAACACGCGTACACTTATTTGATAAAAAATGTTGTTTTTCATGTTTATATGAGATCAATGTGATTGAAGAATTAAGAGTAAGAAATATAACTGTGTGTACGAAAGTTATACGTAATATGAGGGAACCATAACCTCTTGGGAATGTAAGACTAAATGTATCGACGAATAAAGGCTAACAGCGTGTCTTCATTAGATTTGTGGGGTCTATATAAAGAATACAGCTATACAGTGGAGATATTTACTCGCTCCTTGGGTTATAAATTGGTTTTTCAGATCTTGTTAGGTCCGCGTTGTAAACTTGTCAAGAACGATACATCGATTTATGTAGCCGATTTAGGACGCAAAGATACTACCTAAAATCACTTGCGGTTATGATTGGCGGGTGCAAACTTATCAACAGCGATAAGAGTCAGTTTATTTTCCTCATACACAGTTCTTTATTTGAATCAAAGGTGAATGCACACTTAAGTTAATGCGTAAATATTCCTTACCTTTTCTAAAACATTAAATTATCATCATTCCTGTTCGTAAATAATCAGATAATACTGGAAATAAAAGAAGACTCTCATGTCTATTTACAGCCTTCACTCGCTGGCGATATATTCTCACAGCCATCATGTCAAATTCACGGTCTTAAATTGACCTTTTGTTATCTGCAAATGCTTAAATTGTTGTTCATGATGAAACATATTGAGTGCTCCAATATGACAAATAAATATCAAAGGGAAATTAGTATTCCCAGTCCTAATTCCCGAATGATCCACAGAAATTGGCCTTTGCATGTTGTCACAACGTTTACAGACTTTATATGACAAAATACAAGATTCACACAGTAAATGACATAAATCGATAATTATTAGCGGTGTCAAACTATGTAAAACATATTCAGCGGCGCGATCCTATTAACAAAATGATGTGATATAGTTTTTTTTAATCCGTCGTAATATAAGCCAATGCAGGTCAGGCGAAGCTGAGATTTTGCACAAAGAAAAAATAAAGGCCATAGTTTAATTATGTTTAGTTATTTTACAGCAAGTTATCCCGAAAATAAGTTAGTATGTATCTTTAAATAAATAGTTTGTCCACAAAGAGAAGAAGTAAAATTTTCTAACGCAACAAAGGCGCAAATATATAGTCGTTTCTGGAAATATTGAACGGTTTATATGGTTATATAATAATTTACATTCGGAAAAGTCTCCGCTAAAATTATTCGAGGCAGATAGAATTCCTTATTGAGTTGGGAATTTCGAGGACCACAACAACACACGCACATATCACATTCATTCCAATTTGCAAGACTTCCTAGCGAAATTGTCCCACAGACAAACTATTTGTGACTTTCTCAAAGCTTTCTCTGGTTCCAACATACTGCATACCAGTAACAGTCCTGTGTCCACTTCCGGCCTGTATAATTCTTTGCATCTCTTAGAAACAGGCCCCGGTTTCTCGAAAAAACTTAAGTATATTCTCATGAGTTCATGCTCAACTTCTATTCAATACCAATCAACGTTGATTGGTATTCAATTGAAGTTCACGTGGATTTCGTGCGTTTTGAGCACGATGCTCAGATTTGAGCATGAGAAGATACTTAAGTTTTTTCGAGAAACCGGGGCCAGGAGGATTTCTGTATATCCACATGTAGACACCCATTTCGTAATTGGATACCACCTGGGAAGTCAGTTGGCGAGGCCTCTGCAGATATGCTAATTCAAAATCATTCTTTCTAAGATGACTTTCTGAAAAAAAAATTGTCTTTACCATTCGTTCATCTTTGAATTGCGGTACCTGGTTGACCATAGTTGCAATAATGTAACCGAAACCATTTTTTTACTTTGATCTGCGTTTCAAACCAATACCCATCATCAAGTTTATGGCTACGATATCGGATCAAGGTTGACCACTACTGGGTCAGAGTGACTGATCACAGTTATAATCTAAGAACCATCATTATATTTTGCCTTGGAAAGTTCTCCATTTTTAGTGAGTAGGTCGAAAGGAACGCTGTTTGGAAATGGGTTAAACTCCCTTTTAAAAGACGAGTTCAACCTGTAGAAACAAAGCCATATATAACCAAGAAGCTGAATTTCCCCGGAGAAGCATGAAAGAACACGAAATGTGTTTACGGCTTTAACATTTTCCCAAACATCATCTGGCTTTGACGTTCCTGAAAGCGCAATTTATTTTGAAAATAAGGACCGATAAAGAGAAAATGATGAAAGGGGGAAATAATGAACAATTTCCTATAAGGTTCCGTCGCGTTGATATCATAGAACAAACTATGGGGTTTAATTACATTCTATAAGTTTGTCTGCATGTTTTTAAGATTTAGATATTATGTAAATCCTGTCGTCTAGGAAAGGGTTAAGTCGTTCTCCCGGCTGGCTGAGGTGTCAAGAAGAACATTGAATTTCGGGAAAGGCTAAGCCCAACACGCAAATCTTATATTCATTTGGATTTCCTCGATTTTCCAGAGAGAATGTCAGACAAACATCCTTTATTGGAGGCGAAAGCCTAACAAGAGATTTTGAACTCCAATACTGTGCCTTTCTATGCAATAATAAAGGGGTGTCCTCAAGTTAGATTCGTATATTTAAACATATTTGAACTAAAAGTCTCTAATAACCAATCAAGATCTTTTTAGGCGGTTTTTTAATGCATATGTCGAATCTCGGCGCATGTAACAAACGTCATAATACTTGTATATTTTCATAGCGGTGTGTCCGTCGTGTGTACGTCCGTCCGTATTTTCCTTTTAAAAGTCTTCCTCTAAAAAAAGCTGGTTAAATTTCAACCACATTTCACAGGAATAATCCTTGGGTGATCCTCTCTAGATTCTTTCAAACAATTTTTGTTGAAAAAAACAGCTGAGTTATCTGCCTCTGACGATAGGATTTTGCATGTTTGCAATTTTCAGCAAGATCACATTGCTACAATCAGAGTTATGTGTCATTGAAATTGACGAAATGCCAGTTTTGACTCTTTTTCAATCTTACATCCACAAAAGTCGAGTGATTTAGACAACATGGTGGAGACTATAATACTTTAAATTACGTTTTTTACTTATGTTTTATCTCACATCCTTAATTATGTGCATTGTATTTGACAAGATTGAAGCTTTCCACTTTATTGTCACTCTAACATCCTATTTTGCTTTGGCCACATTGCTACTTTTTACTTTGCTTATGATGTAAGAACATCAAAGGAATTGAAAAATTTAGTCAGAACTTGGATTTGATATTGCAAGGAACTCGGGGATGTGGAGTGACTCAATGGCTTTCTAGTTTGAAGTTATAGGTTGTATATTGGTTCGAGATATCGGGCTGTCCGTTCGACTTTTTAATTCCGTGCTACAATTCAAAGACCTTGAACTTTACATCAGACTTTGATTTTCATCTACAGTCACACAAAAAATTGCATCAAAATTGTATCATTCTTGGTTTAATCTGTCAACACGAGGGATTTCTTAATGGACAAATCGATAGTAATGCAAAGCATTAATCGCAATCTAATTATAGTGGCGATTTGAGGAAATTCACTTTTAAGAGCTTGTGGAATTGTGCGATGGTGTCAGATGTGTTCTTTTCTGTGTGAATGTAATTCAGAAAATTCGTCGGCCGATCGAAAAATGTACAAACACAATGTGTTCGCCTTTGTTATATATAGACTATCAGTTTCCATGGTATTGCCAAACTTTCATGACTATATGTTTACATGGTGTGTTTCCTGCATGTTGATAACTAATACCAAATCATTTGTTGGTTCAACAGGCATAGTTACCGGTATACTCAGACAGGAGACCGCTGTAGGAAATTCCAATTATCTAGAAAGATCACACCATAAACACTGTTTGCGGTCTGTCATTATTTACGGTAAATTGAGTCGAGTTCTAAGTGAGTGGAGAATAACTATTGTTTGACATTTCTTATTCTACAGAGACCAGTTGGTTATCACAATACTATTGGGTTAAATGAATATGACCAGAGGTTAATCGTGGATGGTGTATAGATCTGTCTTTCGCAAAGCGTTTCTGTTATCTACACTTCACCTTGAGTATATTAGGATTAGAAATATTTAAAGTTTGCAAGGAAAATACTGAAAACGACATTTTCTCATCCCCAAATGCTATTTTTATGTAGTTACTGGTGACAAAAATATTGCATGGTTACAAAGTTGGGAACATTCTGTGCAATATTCATGTGTGTTGTATTTACGAGACATTTTAATCCAACAACAAAATTTAACACTGGTCCAAATTCAAAGATGTTGTTGACGACAATTTAAAATTAATGAAATTTTACATGTTTCTGTCTTTTTACATAGAAACATAGTGGGAAAAGAAGACATTAATTGTGACAAGCAATTTCTCAATTTTCCACATTGTTTTCCGAAGACGTTTTCCTGTGGGATTCATTAAGATTCACCGTGTGTTAATGGGTTAAATGAAAGCATACCAAACATCTCGAAACATGACTTTATTAATAAGGCTACATAATGAGGAACTCTCCATCAAAGTGTCATGCATCTTCAACCATAAATGGAGAAATGTGTTAACAATTGACACTGGATTGAAGCTTTTCTTTCTATAATGCAGAAGAGTATCACCAACCCGCAGAAATATGCAATTTGTCATAATTATGATAAGAATCTTTTTGTGAAAGTTAAACCCTTTTCCAAACGACAATTCTAAATTCGTCCATTTCAGAAGCTTAATATGCAAACGCGAAATAATATTAAAGTTTAGAATTGTACGCAATTAAGTTAAGAAAATATTGAGACAAAAGAGAAAATGCTGACTATCATCATTTTCTTCTTTTGCCTCAATGTTTCCCAAAGCTTTCTGTTATAGACACTCCAAAACAAAGTTTTATTTAGGAAAGGGTAAACTCAAATAAAGTCTTTCATGATTAATGAGATGTTGAGTTAATAAGGAAATTTACTCTAATGCCTCTTTTATCCGTGACACAACATACTATCATCAAACGGCACAAGCTTTACAATAAATATACTCAGATAGACACCCACTGGTAGCTGTAAATTTCTGTCTTTGGAATGTGATTCCTTTTTGGACAGTTTATATTGTCCAAAATTTAGACTACATGACTCTACCGCTTCACTTGTGTGACCCAATTGTGAATGGCAAATTACTACACCGATTTTGTTCTATTCAATACTGACTTTTTGCATAGATCATACAGGCCATATATTTTATATAATGACATGTCTGACTGTATACTTTTCTAATTGTTTTAGATCTGTTTTTCTTGTTTGGGAGGAACTATTTCCAAGAGTATAGTTCCGAAGTTGTGTGGTTTGCAAAGTGCATTGGAAGTTGACAACATTAGAGACCATAACTTGAAAGCTATGCTCCCTAAAAGCATAAGGGAGTATAACGATTGAAAAAAAGGAAATGCTGCTGAATTTAGATATTTTTCCATAATTCAATTATCTATAAAGTCAAGTCAAAACCATAAAGTCCAGGACTAGGTGTAATGTTTATATAAGACAATAAAAACTACCGCTTTACACAATTTTTGGAACCTTTCCATCCGACAGGATACAAATATGTCATACATTCTGATTATGTTTCGTACAAACGCATGATAATGAGGGTTATAAGTAAAATACTGCAACACATTATAGCTTATATGAAAACCTATTATCTTCTTCTAGTTTGTCAAGTGATTTTATCAGGCTGCAAGAAGTCAAAATCTGTGGCTATTCAAACTGATAAAGACCTGACACGTATATATTTAACCTTTATTCTTGACCATTACCAAACGGCAAAATTTTAGACTTGTCCAAATTCAAAGATGTTGCTGACGGTAATTTCATTTATATTAGATTTTGAATTATTTGGTCTTTTGAGATATAAAACATTGTGACATTATCACAATCCATTTCTTCATTTTCAACAATGTTTTCCAAAGCCTTTATCTTTGAGGGAATCAAAAAGAGTCTAAGTTTGTTAATAGTTTAAACATTTACCTCTTCCATTTCAACGTATTAAACTCGTTCAGATTCAGATTTTTTTAATATTTTGAGCCTTTTTTCCGACTGTGATATATAGAGATTAATTCTAAATCGCCGCCCACAATACAAAAGCAGCGGAATACTACTTTAAAAGTAGACATCAACATAATTGTCATAAATAGCATAATAAAGTGGATAAGACTAAAAGAAAGGAAAATGCTGTTGAATTTCAAGATTTCTCCATAATCTAACTTCCTTCAACTCAGAGTAAAACCCATTAAACCCATAACTAGGTGTAATGTATAAGGACAATAAAAACTACCGCCATAGACAATTTTGGGGAACCTTTCCATCAGAGAGGATACAAATATGTCATAAATTCTCGTTATGTTTCATACAACCTCACAGTAATGAAGGTTTATAGGAAAAAACTGCTAAAAAGAATAGTTTTTATATAAAAACCTATTATCCTTTGTCGGCTGGTCAGGAGAATTTAGGGGGAATATTGGAAAAGTGACTTTGGACGTAGATATACCACAATCACGGCGGCTAATCACGGGACACAATATTTTGGATAATTGTCAATAGATCTAATTCTATTGGTGTTTTAAATTAATAAACGAGCGTGTGAGTACCAAATTCGTAAACTCTATTAAATCAATGTATAGCGAGGTGAAATCTTATGTACGATTCAGATCAGACAAATCGGAATTCATTTATTCAAATGTGGGCGTTAAACAGGGTGATCCCGCCAGCAGCATTTTGTGCTTATTTTACTTAAACGATTTACTGAACAGTATTAATAGCAATTTAAACGGTATTCTGTCTGTTAATGACATACAATTATTTTTACGATTATTTGCGGATGACGCGGCTGTATTTTCGCAGGATCCAAAATCTCTTCAGTCTATTCTTAATGATATTGAGGAATATTGTGTCAGGTGGAATCTTAAATTAAATGTCAATAAAACTAAAATAATGATATTTGAAAAGGGGCGCCACACCAATTACAATTTTTTCTTGTATAATACTCAAATCGAAATAGCGAATCATTTCAAATATCTCGGAGTAAACCTCTACAAAAATGGAAGTTGGAACCGATCGCAATCAGATATTGCTATTGCACAGCGCGCTTCGTATTCGATGCTTAGACTTTTCACCATTTTTAACAAATTAGAATTACCTGTCTCAACCAAACTCGATTTATTTGATAGTATTGTTTCTCCTGTCCTTAATTACGCTGCTGAGGCATGGGGTAGCCACCCTGCTCCAGAGATAGAATCAGTTTTTACCAAATTCTGCAGAAAATAATTAATTGTTAAAAATCAACGAACGTTGAGTCATTATATGGCGAATTAGGACGAATTCCTTTAAAATTACACAGACAGTTTATTATTGTTAAATATTGGATTAAGATTTTAAAGTCGAACGAAAATTCGCTGTTATTCAATACTTACATAATGCTTTTTGATGACTTAGAAAGTGGACAAACATATAACAACATGAACTGGGCTTATCATATAAGATGCATTCTTAACGAATGTGGTCTTCATTTTATATGGCAAAACAAATTCAACTTACAAATTGATTTTAATATAATTAAACAAAGATTAATTGATATGTATCACCAAAACTGGTATTCTTCTATCAATAATTCAAGAAAATTGGATACTTATTCACTCTTTAAACACACTTTTCATTTTGAAAATTATCTTGATTACATATCAAACACAAAATTCAGATCAGTATTGACAAGATTTAGAGTGTCCTCCTACGACTTAGAAATTGAGCAGGGAATACATCTAAATATTGCCAGAAATGAACGAATTTGCAAATATTGTACTTCTGGCATGGTTGAAAACGAATTCCATTTTTTATTAATTTGCCCAAAATTTGTTGATTTGAGAAAAAAATACATCAAAAGATATTATTATACTTGGCCTACTATTCAAAAATTTACTAACCTCCTTACAATTAATTCGAATGTACAAACAAGAAATCTGGCAAAATTTATTTATTATGCATCTCAAGAAAGAAAATAGCATAATAATCCATTTACATTGCTACAATTTTTGTTCTTCTGTTAATTCATTCATTACGTATATGTTTAAATGTTGATTCAATTGACTTTCTCTTTCAGTTCTTTGTATTTGTATTTGCTATAAACATTGTGTTATGTTTAATGCAATAAAACTTTTGTATATTGTATATTGTTTGGCTGTTTTGAAAAATATGATAGAAGCAGAGAAAGGTAAAAACCATCTATTTGCTAAATTGGAATTCTCTTTTGAACATCACCTTATAAAAAGTAATTGACTTCAAAACAATATATGGCCGCTGAACTACTATTTATTATGTGTTGTCTAAAAGATCATCACGTCCAAGATACCCTTCATTCTTTTGTGTCTCATGTTTCGCCGCTGCAATATAGTTAGCAAAAACATAAACAAAAACGAAAAATGAAAAAAAGTTAAAATTGTGAAATGTAGAATTAAAGAGAAAGAAGCGGAGCCAATAGAAACTGAAACCATGAACTGTAATTCAACACAATTGTTCCATCAAAATACTTGAAATATATAATACGTACATTCAAAAACTAAACGAGAATCGTTTTACTTGTTTTGGTTTATTTTTAGATAGGACTAGTGTCTCGTAAAATTATCTATGTCTTTTAGTTTTGGTTATAAATACCGGTATACGGTCTAGTTACTCATAAGTAAGATTTTGAATCGTTTATAGCCTCACATTGTAATAAGACACACAACCGTTAAATTGACAACAAAAAAAGGTGCAAGCCTTTGACATCTAAAATATGTACTCGAACACCACAAAAATCGTATTGAATATATTTCTTTCAATGATTGGAAGCTCGTTTATACATCAATCCTCTTTACAATCTATATATAGTTCATGACAATGTGAATTCCCGAAATGATAAAACTCGTATATGCAAAGACCCGAGAGATAGGCACAGTTGTCCTGATGTTTCGTGTTTTGAATTGTAAATGAGAGATAGATCGACCAACTTAGATTGAGGCCTACTTTTTCCTACTCACGCTATGTCATGGAAAGCAACACTTCCGTGAATGACTTTTAAATTACGTTTTTTTGGTTAGGATTTTTGTCGCAAACATTGTGTAGTAACGAATTCTTTTAATTATATATAACACATTACGAATAACACTTAAAAACACATATTTTTGGTTACTTTAACATGCATCGTGTGAGCTGGTATTGGTTACTAGAAACACACAATACGCGGCGGGGAAGTAAATGACACATTTTCATTTTTTCTAATATTTATGCCCGATTTATGAAATATTTGAAGCAAAGAGGGCGGGATAATGCCAGGTATGTGCTGAATGCGATTGATTGATTGATTGATTGATTGATTGATTGATTGATTGATTGATTGATTGATTAATTGATTGAGAGAGAGAGAGTGAGTGAGTGAGTGAGTGAGTGAGTGAGTGAATGAGTGAGTGAGTGAGTGAGTGAGTGAGTGATTGGCATTTAAAGCCTAACTAATCTGATATTTTCATATCGCGGCGGCTGAAGCATCTGACAATGGATTTAAGTCGTTTCTCATACAAGCACTACCACAACATCTTAAACTGAGCCTCCTGCAAACCATTGGTGGTAGAAAAGGTTGTTTGGTACGTCGAACACGGGACCTCATGAGCAAGAGTGATGCGCAATCAACTGCGCGATTGTCGTGGCCACGGTAATTATAGAGACATTCTAATAATTCATCTTAGTCATGCAATCATCGCATATCAATTAGACAAGAGAACAACAAAGTACAGTAAGCATTCAGTTATCTCTTAACTGAGGAAATTGAAGATATCTTTAAATTAACGCAACGAGTTATATTGTACGTTGTTTATTTAAAAGAAAACGTACAAAACTACATATTTGGGAATAAAATGTTGTTTTTCATGTCCATATGAGATCGATGTGATTGAAGAATTAAGAGTAAGAAATATAACAGTGTACACGAAAGTTATACGTAATATGAGGGAACCATAACCTCTTGGGAATGTAAGACTAAATGTATCGATGAATAAAGGCCAACAGCGTGTCTTCATTAGATTTGTGGGGTCTATATAAAGAAAACAGCTATATAGTGGAGATATTTACTCGCTCTTTCTGTTATAAATTGGTTTTGCAGATCTTGTTAGGTCCGCGTTGTAAACTTGTCAAGAATGATACCTCGATCTTTGGCGCAATGTTAGTGGAGTGACCTAGGAACAATATTTCTATTTAAAGATGCTACCCAAAATCATTTACGGCTATTATTGGCGAGTGCAACTTTACCAGTACTAAAATTTTAAGCGTTTTAAATTTGATTTCTTTAATCCAAACCCTATGCTGTTGGTACTCATTTCAATCGTCTCGACGGTACTACAGGTGATGATACAATATGCTTAAAGATGGCATACGTATTTGTCTAAAAGGAGAAGAGGAAATATTTTATAAAACAAAAAAAATGTGTAAATGTATAGTCTCGCTGATAATATTTAAACATGTGTATGGTTACATAATACTTTTGGAAAAAATCTCTGTTAAAACATTCGAGGCGGATAGAATTTCTTATTGAGTTGTGGATTTCGTGGACCACAACAAGACACGCACACGCAAATATCGCATTCATTCCAATTTGCACGACTTCCTGGCGAAATTGTCCCACAGACAAAATATTTGTGACGTTTTCGAAGCTTTTCTAGTTTCCATGTTTCAAATTCCTAAACAATCAAAACATGAATTGCTGTCTTATGCTGCCGTTTATCATTCTATACATCTCTTATAAACACTAGTAGATTTCCATATGTCCAGTTGAATATACATTATGGTTCCATCTGGAACGTGTGAGTATTAAGGTATCCAACCCCTCAAAAGCACCAAAGAGCCAGAGGCGAAATTTGAAAAGTGCAAATTATTCCTAACCTGTGTTGCATTTCCATTCCAAATACAAACATAAGCATTTTACACGGTTTAAAATTTTGAATTAATGCATACGTATGGAAATATTTGACAAAAATGATCAAAATTACCTCCCTTGCATATGAATATAGAGTAAAATAGTATTTGTAAATTATTTTCTTCTTGAAGCATAATTTTAAAATCCGGCACGGTGAATCAACTTATGTGAAGTATATTGACAAGTGTATGTAGTTTGATGCATTTCGTATGGCTAGAAATTGGTGATTTTTTTCAGGATCTGTAAACCTTAAAGCCCATAGTCATTCGGCGAGGCATGTACAGACTTACCAAGTCAACGCTTTCTAACACGATTTTCTAACGACATAAAAAATTGTCAAACTTACTTGGCATTCATGTTTTAATCGCGATACCTGGTTGACCTCTACTGGGTCCGAGTGATGGATCACATTTACATTTTAAGTATTATCAGTTTATTTTTCCTTACAATGCTTTCTTTGTCTTCTGAGGTCGTCTAAATGCGTTCTGTTACGGAATGGGTGAAACTATTCGTTTTAACCCTTTCCCAAACGGCAAAATTTTAGTGTGATCCACTTCAAAAACTGCCACAAATGACAAAATGGACGTTATTAAAGACAAGATTTGTGTAAAATATGGCACAGAAAATATTGAGACAAAAGGAGAAACTGCTGGTTATCAGCAGTTTCTTCTTTCGTTTCAATGTTTTCCAAAGCCTTTTCTATTAGGGGCGTCAAAACCAGGTCTTGTTTCGGAAAGGGTTAAGATTAGTTCAGGTTGTAGAAGCAAAGCTTTAGATAACCAAAATCTAAATTTCTCCGGAGAAAAATGAAAGGACAAGAAATGTGTTTGTTGCTGTAACATTTTCTCAAACAACCCCTGGTTTTGACGTTCCTGAAAGCGCAATGATAATTTCGAAAACAAGGAACAAAAAAGAGAAAATGATGAAAAGGAGTGGGGGGTGATGAACATTTCCCTTCAAAGTTCCGTCGCGTTGATATCATAAAACGCATTATGGGGTTAAATTACATTCTATCAGTTTGTCCGCATGCTTTTGAGATTTAGATATTACGTGTATCTTGTCGTCTGGGAAAGGGTTAAGTCGTTCTCCTAGCTGGCTGAGGTGTCAAGAAGAACATTGAATTTCGAGAAAGGCTAAGCCCAACACGCAAATCTTATATTTATTTGGATATTCTCGATTTTCCGGAGAGACATCCTTTATTGGAGGTAAAAACCTGATGAGAAGTTGTAAACCTCGATTATACGCCTTTCTTGGCAAAAGTAAAGTGATGTGTTCAAACCTGAATAATTTCCTTGAATGTATTTGAGACGACAATATTTGATAATCACATATGGTAGCTTAGAACCCTCTCAGAAATATAGTATCTTGTAAATACAGAGTAATTTAAGCGTATCAAAATGCGAGTACCGGGTCTTGGCGGACGTCAAAACGTCATGTACAATTTTACACACAATGTAATGTCACATTTTCACACAATGTTTTCCATCTTGTTCGACTATTTTTTGTGGTGATCTATGCCTATCGCAAGAAAACACCCATATTTTTAACTAGTGTTTTATACATCCACATTTGAAGCAAAAGGGTATACATATATATTAGTTTCAAAATGTCTGTTCGCTCGTTCGACTTTTCTATTCCGTGCTGTAACTCGAGGACCTATTAACCCAGCTTTTTAACCTTCAATTTTCAGCAACAGAAAGAATTTAAGGCATAAAAACGTTGCATCCAAATTATATTATGTTTAGTTCAATCTCTCATTTTGGAGGATTTTAATGGATAAATCGATAATAATACCGGGCATTACTACCAGGCATTAAAGTGACATTTCACATTTATTTCCAAATTTAAAAGTATGTCTTGGTGCAAAGATTGTTTATTCTAATGCGTAGAAATGCTATCAGTTTATTGAAGTTGTTATTTATAATCGAAAAATACGCCTTTAAAGTTCAGACAGAAATGACAAATTCTATATAAATCTGAACTGTTGTCCACAACAATTTGTCTAATTTTAGCACAAAAATATATATTTCTTGTAAACGGTTCAATATTTTGACTTGAAATTTTCAGAATTTCCATAAGAAATGATGCTCTTTCAGATAGAATAAAAGTAAAAATTTATGTAAAAGTAATTGTGAAATGTCACTTTAATCGCAACCATACTTTAGAGCTGGTTTGGATAAAATCACCTGAAAAGCTTGTAATGTTACGCGGTATTGTCAGATGTGCTCTTTTCCATGTTAATGTACGTAATTCATATAATTCGTTGGCCGATTCAAACGGCACTGTCAAAATGTGTTCGCCGTCCTTATAGAATGGCACTTTTACATATTGTGTGTCGTGCATGTTGATAACAAATTCTAATCAGTTGTTTGTTCAACAATCATACTTGCTATTATACTCGGATACGAGACAGCTGTAGGAAATTCCGATTATCTAGGAAGATCACACAATAAACGCTGTTTGTGGTCTGTAATCATTCACGGTAAATTGAGCCGAGTTTTAAGTGAGTGAAGAATAACTATTGTTTGTCATTTTTTATTCTCCAGAGACGAGTTGGTTATCACAATAACTTTGGGTTAAGTGAATATGACCAGAGGTTAATCGTGGATAAGATGGTGTTTACTGAATACGTCTTATCAATTTTAGATAATACTCTATCTTGTTTCCATTGTCTTTTACTTCGGAATCAAAACCTTTTTACCACAACGTTAAAATGATATCGTATGGTGGACGATGGGTGAAGGTAAAAGAAAACGTATAAAAACTATTCTGGGAAACTAAGTAAAGACCCGAAATCGGAGTTATTGTTTGTTCTCCAGATTATTGTTAAGTACCTTTAGCATGCTTATTTGTCGGTTTAAATACAAATGCATTAAAGCCAATAAACCATAGATAGATGTGTAGATTCCTAATTCAACAGACATGTTTAACAATATACTCTGTCATATACACTGTCGCTGTTGTATATTCCAATAATTTAAGACGATCACACGAAAAAGGCTATTTATGAAATGCAATTATTCATAGAAAATTGAATAAAAGTACTTATAAGTTATAAACTTAAATTTGGAATATAAAGTAATAGGATCAGGTTTGAAGTCCGTTCTTTATAAATATATTCATGGGATTTCCTTATAAATGTTCTTGGTTAGCAAAACATTCCATTGGATAAGCTCTCGCTGTTGAATTTCCAATAGGGAACGATTTTATGAAGTAAACTGTGACGTAATTTCGGACAAATAAATAGTTTTTCGTTGGTGTAGTTATAAAATCTCGTAACTACGGCTTGAATCTTGAATCAAGCCGTAGTTACGAGATGTCATAACAACACCGACTTTTTGGTTTATCAAAGCATAACGTAAACTCAGTCTATTTTTTTGCAAAAAAATGGTTGCCATTATCTAGGATGATCACACAATAACCACCGTTTGTGGTCTGTAATTATTTACGGTAAATTGAGTCTAGTTCTAAGTGAGTGAATAATAACTATTGTTTGACACTTCTTATTCCCCAGAGACGAGTTGGTTATCACAATACTATTGGGTTAAGTGAATATGACCAGAGGTTATACATGGAGCGAGATGTATGTAGCAAAGTGTGGGTCTAGTCGTACCGGTCAAATTATTTTTGGGATGCTGCACGAGTTCGTAAACAGGACAATTTTTCAATCATACAAGCATTCATTCCTGGATTTGAAAAAATGGCTCCTATGGCATTTGACGCCAAACAGCACCATTGATCTTTATCGGACTGCACAGTTAGTCGAAGTCAAATCTGAGGTGCGTTCTTTAGAGCGAGATTTCTTGAGATATCTTGAGATTTCTTAAGATATTTTAGGATAAAGCGTTCTTTAGAGCAAGATTTTTAAGACGCTCATTGGGAGGCGCCATTACCCTATACTTCCTGCGGAACCCCTCGGTCAACTCTGCACAAACAATATAAAAGAGATTTGACCGAGTTGTTCCGAACACTCCATAATTCATAAACCGCGGTGTTCCGAATGCTCCATACTTTATACAAATGACGTCATAATGACGTCATTTGTATAAATATGGAGCATTCGGAGCAGCTCGGTCAAAGTCTCGGTCTATATATGTATTGTATATGATCCTGGATCTGGAAAAGATGCCCTGATAGCATTTTATAAAACATTTTTCTCTAGTCCATACTGTGGTCAAACACAGTTCAATAAGGATCTATGTCCATCTGTAAACAGGCCATGAAGAAACTATTAGAGAAAGACATAGATCCCGATCAGTCTGTGCGTATGCCAAGGCTGGTCGAGATTCTTATTGTTCTCAAATGCCTTAAAGGACATTTTTCAAGACCAAATACATTCACGAAAAATTCACTTGGTAGCTAACCATGGTAAATATTCCAATTCCATTTCAAATGATAAATACGTTTTCAAGTTTAATACATTTAATGGGAGTTGATAGGGCGTGATTTGACAGTAATGACCTTTGATAATAACGTTGGCTATATGTAATGATCTGAACACAGTTTATCGGTGTACTCATTCAAAATGAATAACTCAAAGCATATCTGTGTTAAAATCTAGCTTTAATCCATGTCATAAATAAGGCCTAGTTTTTATGACCATAATCAACCCAACAAATCTTTCAAAAGCACCACAAGAAAAGACAAAAGGATGATAATTGGCATTAGATCTAGATCCTTTATTTCGGCCATTTGACGCTGTAACAGAATTATTCTCCGTTGATTAATTTTGCCGTCTGCATTGCCTTTGAATTTGGACCACTTTGAAAAGTTGTTGTTTTGGAAAGAATTAGCTCGTGTCACTCTATATTAAAACAAAGGATTTCGAGTACACCTACTTACAGGCTGGGCTTGTTTTCTTTCTTGACGGTGTAGTACATGAAAAACATGTTGTCCTTATATCATCATGCATTAAAATCATTTCATACTGCATATGTTCAGATTTTCTCTGAATTCAACCCTCTCCTAAAATCAAAATCATAATTCCAATAACTAGGTGTAATTTATAAAGACAATAAAAACTATCACTATAAACAATTTTGTGGAAACTTTTCGTCAGAGCTCTCTATAAAGTACAGACAACGTAATAAAACCCGTAACAAGGTGTAATGTATAAATACAATGAAAAGTACAACTAAAGACAGGTTTGTAAAACCTTTTTATCAGAGTTCTATATAAAGTATATTTAAATCTACAAAATCCATAGCAAGGTGTAACGTATAAGGCCAATAAAAACTACCGCTATAGACAATTTTGTGGAACCTTTCCATCAGAGAGGATACAAATACATATGTATGTCATAAATTCTCGTTATGTTTTATACAATCTCACAGCAATGGAGGTTTACAGGGAAATACTGCTACAAAGTATAGTTTTTACACGAGTTCGTATTAACATTTGACAGTTGGTCAGGGGAATTATTTAGAAACGCATGCTAAGAAGTTTCGGCATCATAGGTGCAGACATAAAAACATAAAGAGCTCAATTTAGAGATTTTCTCGTAATTCAATTCTCTATGAAGCAGAGTCAAAACCGTTAAATCCATAACTAGGTGTAATGTACAAGGACAATAAAAACTACCGCTATAGACAACTTTGTTGAATGTTTCCATCAGAAAGGATACAAATATGTCATAAATTCTCGTTATGTTTCATACAACCTCACAGTAATGAAGGTTCAAAGGAAACTATTGCTCCACAATATAGCTTTTATGTGAAAACCTTATTCTTTGTTAGTTGGTGTGGGAGATTTCTTTAGAGCTCAAGAATAGTAAAGGTTGATCATTTATCTACATACAAACATTGAATTATAAACGCTGAAACCAGATCCCGTACAAAGCAACTTTGGTTCATCCAGGTTGAAGCTTATTGAAGATACAAGGAATAAAATAGATATTCAAACATACATGTATTGTATGTTAAGAAATAAAGAATGGCAGGGTTTTTTTTTTTTTTTTTTTTCTTCATTCAATGCTTTCCAATACTTCTCAGAGACAAAGAGAAATAACTTACGTTTCCAAACCTGTTTCGGTATTATATAGGTTCCGATACTTGACCTGGTATAGCATCTCTATCTAATAGCTATAGATGTTCTACCAGGCAGGCCAGTTATCTGTACCTACCTCGTATATGATTATTTGCAATATCAGCATTATTTACTCAAAACATTCTCCCGGTAAAGTACAGTCAAAACCAAAAAGCCCTTGACTAGGTGTAATGTATAAGGACAATAAGACTATCGATATAGAAAATTTTGCGAAAGAACGTCAAAAAGTAGGTTTGTTAAAAGACAAGAATTCAGCAGACTTTCTTTACGTGTCGATGTGTTGACATTTTTTCTATTTTCCTATAATTCTCCCAAGTAGAGACAAAAACTTAAACCCCATAACTAGGTGTAATGTATAAGGCCAATAAAAACTACCGCTATAGACAATTTTGTGGAACCTTTCCATCAGAGACGATAAAAATATGTCATAAATTCTCGTTATGTTTCATACAATCTCACAGTAATGAAGGTTTATAGGGAAATACTGCTACAAAGTATAGCTTTTATATAAAAACCTATTATCCTTTGTTAGATGGTCAGGCGAATATTTTGGGACGATTGGATATTGGCAAAGAGATCTCATGGCGTAAACAGACAACTATTGAAATGCTGATCAGACATCGAAAAAAAAGACTATGGTCAGGAAACATACCACACTCCAACAGATCATATTAACGGACTTTCAGATTAAATGTCCATTCATTTTTCAAAAACGAATTAAAATGCCACCACGGAATCTTTACTAGTAGATCTACTATCAGAATTCATCAATTGTTATGCTATAGAAAGAATGCCAAACAAAACAGAATTCACAATGCACGTACAACATTCGAAGTATTTACTTAATATTTATGAAAATCAGATAAAATATTTGCCAAAATGTTTGGTTTGATAAACGCAATAACTTGCACAGTAACTATTTTAACATGCACAGTCAGCCCATCGTGTGATGAACTGATAGTAGTTAATTGGGAAGGCAGACGAAGTAAATTCAGACACAGCGTTGGAAAAAAACTGTTTCGAATGGTAGATCTACATAGCGCAATAAATTGATATTCATGTATTGACAGATCTCTATGTTGCTCATACTTTATCGCCAAACAGCAGAATGCTGTCCCGTGTAATGTTCGTTCTTTGTTGAATTTCAATCTTTCTTTTTAAACATCACTGCTCATCTATATGAATCTACTACAATCATGTACACAGTATACGGCCGCTTCTTCGAAAACATCGTAACTACAGCTTGTTTTAAGCTTCAGTTTCGAGGTTTACGCACAAAAGCAAGCAACGATTCATACAGACCAAGAATGCGCACATTATTTGTATCTGGTTGCGTAATACAAACTCCAACAGAGACCACACATGGATCTTATATTTCTGGATACTTAAGACATTAAGAACAGCATTACAGGAATCTCTACCTAGATATAACTCAGCAGACAACAAATAGAGAATACTTCAACAATTTACGCGAGATTATCTTCGTACTGTGACGAAGATTTCTTAAGTTACTTCAGATTTAGTACAAAAGGCTACATGAATAAATTTACGTATGTTTACAAGGAATGTAGGACGTTTTGGCCCCGGACGTTTTGGCCCGGACGTTTTGGCCTGGACGTTTCGGCCTTGGACGTTTTGGCCCCGGACGTTTTGGCCTCTGGACGTTTTGGCCCTGGCATTACTTGAACCTTATTTCTACTTTATTTCTATGACATTGTGAAATATTTTTTTACATTTTTCATACCCTAATCCATGGAATTTCCCCCAAGAAATTTCATTTCAATAGACCAAGTGGTCTCTGAGAATAATATGTTTAAAAATGCAATGTAATTAATCTTGAAAGCATGATCAGTCTTGTTTCGAAAGGGTTAATCATATTCTTTTCATCATTAAGCAGGATTCAGGCCAGGGTAATCCCTTACACAAACTGTCTTTTCCATTTGTTTATCTTTTTTTGTTGTATATATATAAACTGTGTTTTGTTTGTATTGTTGTAAATGTAAAATATTCCAGTGCTTCACAGAAAAGACTGGGTTAATTCCAACTGTGTTGCCTCTTTAAATAAAGTCTTTATTACTATTATTATCATTACTAACAACATGTTAAATGAAATATAAGGCTAGTAAATAAATCATCGAGACAAGAGGAGACAATGCTGATCATCAGCATTGTATTATCTACAGTAGGTAGATATCTTCTTTGCTTTTGATAAAAAAAATGTTAAATAGAACTAAATAAAGACAAGTTTGTGATATTTCAAGCATGAATTACATTTTCCTGTAATAATATCTAACTGAAGAACAAACATTATTATAATAAGAAAATAAATTTTAAGAAATGCACAAAAATTTGAAAAAACAGAAAATGAAATAAAGTTTATAAAATACATCGACAAAAGTAAACTTCGGTTTTTGTTGCTAGTATGAAAAAAGTAGGTCAGGCCAAAACGTCCTACTCTGCCCTTTTTCTGGGCCAAAACGTCCGGGGCCAAAACGTCCAGGCCAAAACGTCCGGGCCAAAACGTCCTGGGCCAAAACGTCCGTCCACCGTTTACGAGAGGCAAAAGGAGAAACTGCTGGTTATCAGCAGTTTCTTCTTTTGTTTCAATGTTTTCCCAAGCCTATTCTATTAGGGACGTCAAAACCAGGTCTTGTTTGGGA
The DNA here is from genome assembly GCA_963680895.1 of Fragum sueziense. NCBI lineage: Eukaryota > Metazoa > Mollusca > Bivalvia > Cardiida > Cardiidae > Fragum > Fragum sueziense. The sequence goes on along the minus strand of OY804592.1, from coordinate 76,948,308 downwards.
AAGGGTTAAAGTCTTTATCCAAAGCTGAGACAAGTTTCTCGTGCACAGCTTGAGAAGTTTGTGATATGCCTATTGTTACACAATCACAACTAAGATTACTGGACACTTTCATTTTTTCTTATCTTTCATAAAAACAATAATAAAAGAAATGCTCATTCGCTTATAAATTTGTGATGTAACTTAAAATTGTAGAATAGATTATCTATAGACATTTTCTTCTTAATATACAGTTTCCTTTGTTTGATATGAAAACAATTAAGCACTTTACTCGACTCGCCTTATTCCAAACAAACTAAGATTTTTACGTCCTAGAATATGTTTGGGAAAATATCGAAACAAAAGAAGAAATAATGATAGTCTAACAATCTCAATATAGCCTATTCTGTATATTGTAGACATCTCTTTTCATCAGTAACGTCTTTTTTCATTTGTAGCAGGTTTCAAATTTGACCACCATTTTGTAAAACAGTGACAGCAATAATGGTATGCTTAAAGGGAAAGAAATGGTCATAAGCATGTTTCTTTTTCCTTTCCCTCAATCTTTTTCAAAGTATTCTCTATAGGAGATGTCATTTTTTTGGAAAAATGTCTACATCGTGGGCAAAGATCGCATGTTAAAATGATATTCTAGAACATACTGTATGCCAAGCTCTTCCACTTTTTTTCATTTAATCAACAATATTTGGTACAGAAATTATCTGGTCACTCTCGTCTCTAACATTTTCCTATTTGGACTTTTTAACCCCTTTCCGAGCAGCAATAGTTCAAGTTGATCCTCTGGAAAGGTTCAGACGACTAAAAATAATGCTTCCCCACAAAGAAATATCCATGTTATGGAAGTTATTTCGATCGCTGTTTTGGAGAAAAAAGTCGCAAAAGATAATTGCAAACTGATGACAAAATGGACGTTGAAAATTATATTATTCCACAAAGAAATATTCATGGTATATTATGGAACAAGTTATTTTGATCGCTGTTTTAAAGAAAAAAAGTCGCAAAAGATAATTGCAAACTGATGAAAAAAAGGACGTTGAAAATTATATTATTCGTATACAATAGAGTACAAAAATATTTAGGCAAAAGGAGAACGTATGTGTACTAGTTATCAATATTTCCTCTATTTTCCATATAATTGCTGTGTAATTGTTGGTATAAAGGCCTAATGATTGTACGACTTTATCGCCGTTGTTATCACGTGATCTTGGTAAGGATTATCGATGACGTCAAGACGATAAGTCCTATAGTAGTACTGTCATTATATCATTGATATTTCATTGTCAGTCATTTGATTGATTTGTTCCTTTAAAATTAAAAAAAACGATCGTGCATGGAAGGAGAGGATACAAAAAAAATGCAGTTGTATTTAGGAAGAAACGTAATCGATTATATCTTTGTAAGACGTTTTAATTAATTTAAAATCGATGTTTATAAAGTAGAGTTTTCAATATCCTGTAAGAGCGACATGTTTTGTAAGACGATATTGACTGTTTTAGGAGCTATTATACTCGCAAGTTTTGAATCATACACGTAAATATGTACCGCGATCTTGGACAATGGCCCTCTTGGCATCAATATTTATGAACCCAAATCATTTCAGCCAAGGTGAGGAAAAGGGGTGCGTATGCACATGTTGATCTTGATTCCAGTTGGTCTGAAATGCTTCAATAGACCTTTTTTGCAGGTTCCGGCTCAATATTGTGTTCGAGTGTAGTTTGGTCTTGTTCTTTTTCTACCTAAAGCGTGCTATACTTGACGCCTACTTAAAGTCCAGAAATTCAACTAAATTAAAATCAGTACTTTTTTACTTTTTAGAAAAACAATTTTAATAATGTCCACTTTTTGAAATATCCGCATTTTTACAACACAATATCCGAAAGCATTCTTTATACCGAAAAGTACACAGGCGATAGACTAGATTCCGGTAAAATTAGAAAATAACTTGATTTGTAGTTCTTTGAAGGTCAATGGAACATGTTAATGAAATCTGACTGGGCCTTATCTACTGTATTATCTAACCCAGGGATTTCAACGAAATTCTAAACATTTTAACCCTTTCCAATATGACAAAAATTGCAGACGAGTCAGGAATTGAAATAAGATGAAGCTGACCAAACAATTGTTCTAAAAGGAAGATTTGTATAAAAGATGTGGTAAAAGGGGGATTAATCTTTTACCTTTACTTTAACCCATTACCAGACGACAAAATTTTGAACTGTTATAATTTGAAAAGTGTTGCAGACGGCATTTCCAAGTTGATGAAATTTTAAGAATATTTCCATTTTGGGTTAGAAAACATTGTGGAAAATGTAGAAATTGCTTGTAGAAAAGGCCATTTCTTTTGAGGGAGTCAAAGGGCATCACTGTGCAGTAATTGGTTAAATGTCTTATCAATATATTTTCTGCAAAATCGTTTAGGAGAGGGTAAAACAACGACCGTATTCTAGATAGTAGGTCAAATTGTTTGTCATCAATTTGCAGTAAATGACAAATCATACTCGGAATATTCATTTGGAACAATATAATCAACACTTTCCAAAAATGGAGAATTTGTAAGTTCCAACAATTTAGAAAAAAGTCACTACCGTCCAAGAAATGCATATCAAAGAAAAGGGAGCTGGTCCAAATAACCACATTAGTGTAGGGGGTTATATGTGAAGACAAAATCCTCGGGCTCTTACCTCGGTCTGTACCTTCGACATAATGTGTCACATGTCAACGGTGATCTTGTTTGGGCATTACAATCCTCTACATTAATGTAAAACTTTGTTTATTAGAATGGACAAAAGTACGGAATACATGTATACGTAATGAATTTCATCAAACTGTCAATTATTTCATTATTTAACCAGAATCGATAAATAGGAAACAATATAAGGTCAAATTGTCATTTGTAAATTCAAATGAACGACATACCGAGAGGATCGCCTTGTTTATTCAAATTGACATGATTATAGATAATGGGGTTATACTTGTAACATGAAGCTTTCAAGACTCTATTTGAGACACGCATAAAGCTACAACATTACTTGGTTAAAACTCAATTCCAGAATTTTAGATGCATTCTATTTGAGGAAGTAGTATTCCAGTCAAATATAAAATATTTGATATTAACCCTTTCCCACAAATGGACGCTTTTGGACGCCCAAAAAAATAAAGGCTTTGGAAAACATTGAGGAAAATGAAGAAATTGCTTATGACAAGCAATTTCTTCATTTCCCACAATGTTTTCTACCAAGAAAGACCAAACAATGTTAAATTTTGTTAACTGGAACTTGTCGTCTGCAACACCTGAGTTTGGACTCTGCTAAAATTGTGTTGTTTGGTAATGGGTTTAAGTTGGTTGACGATGTTGGGAGTTATTCTCAACATGCACTTCATCACGTGATATTTAGGATGTCATTCTCCACTGCAAACATGATCCACTGGCAGAGTTGTGGTCGACAGCAAACTGTCTACAAGCTTTTACAAACTTTAACGACCGTCTGTCATGCAGCTTTATTTTGCAGGAATAACACGAGAGACAAATCAAAATTAGTTACAGTAATGTATTGGTCCCAAACGTTGGAACAATCACTGAAGAGACTTCAACTTTAATGAAGGTAACAATAAGCACCTTTTTCGGGTTTAATTAAAAGCCATTACACTTACATGTACATGATGCGAAATATTACTTAGTTAAAACTTTGTTCAGTAATTTAAGATACAATAATTTAAAGGTAAATAGTATTACTATAAATCATATATAATGCATATAGTTCAAAGTTAAGGTACCCGTAATGTGGCAGTTTGGAAAAAAACTAAAACATCGGATTTTTCGAGCGGCGTTGTTACGTATACGAATCTATTCGGGCGCGGTCGTAAAAGTTCGTCGGTGGAAAATTCCGCCGCCGAATGTTTTCGATGTCGCCCGACTAATTCCGACTTTGATCGAATCTCATTATGGGTGGACTACCTTAAGTTGGCTGAAAGTGAACATGTCGCGTTGGGATTTTTTTTCAACGTGCACTTCATCACGTGATATTTAGGACGTCATTCCCCACTACAAACATGATCCACTGGCAGAGTTGTGGTCGACAGCAAACTGTCTACAAGCTTTTACAAACTTTTACGATCGTCTGTCATGCAGCTTTATTTTGCAGGAATAACACGTGGGACAAATAAAACTTAGTTACAGTAATGTATTGATCCCAAACGTTTGAACGATGGCTGAAGAGACTTTAACTTAAATGTACGTAACAATAAGTACCTTGTAAATAAATGACCTAAATATTGTCTAATTGGAATAGATTTAGAGCTTAACCCTTTCCGAAACAAGACCGGGTTTTCACGTCTCTATCAGAAATAGCTTGGGAAAACATTGAGGCAAAAGAAGAAACTGCTGATGACCAGCAGTTTCTCCTTTGGTCTCAATATTTTCTGTGCTATCTTATACACAAATTCTATCTTTAACAACATCCCTTTTGTCGTCTGCAGCAGCTTTTGAATAGGGTCATCTTAAAATTTGCTGTTTAGAAAGGGTTAAACATTATTTTTACATATAAACATCATACCTCTGACAGGTTTGGGTCGTCATCAAACTGAAACCTCGTTATTACGGCTTTAAAGAATTAGATTGACACCGACTAGTGTAAACTAACTACCGACAACCTTTCAATTTGGAGGTGTCGAAATATTTTATTCTAAAAATCGATGCCACTCAAAGTATTTCTTTCTATTAGATATTCCATTTTCTATCAAGATCTCTTAATGTACAAGACTTTTGACGCCCAACTCAGTAACATGCATTACGTTAACGACGAAATGCGAACACAAATTCAACCTCATGCAAATCGATTGTTTATCTTTAATAAAATCTTCAAAAATGCAGAATGAATGTTTTCATCAGACGATTGAGTTTTTCTAATAAAAACACAAATATTTGACGAGTAAGGGAGCTTATCCAGTCGTTCAGAGCACCGACCTTGTGCTTTGGTTAATGTTTACCTGAAATAATATATCGCCTTCAAGATCCTCATAAGTATAGCTTTGAACAAAAGGTAGCTACGAGGTTTTAGTACGTATTTCGACGACTTCGTTTCCCTGTAACTTAAGTTGATCTTTTTTTACTTTTTGTTGGTCCGCAAATTCGATACGAGTTCTTGTTTTTGCTATAAAAAGTACAAAAAGCGATCAATCTAAGTTAACCCCTTCCCAAACAACAAATTGTATGATGGATGGTCGAATTTAAAAGCTGCTTCAGACGTCAAGATTAATGTTACTAAAGGTAAAATGTGTGAACAATATAGCACGGAAAACATTGAGACAAAAGAAGAAACTGCTGGTTATCAGCAGTTTCTTCTTTTGTCTCAATGTTTTTCCAATCCATTCCTTTAAGGGACGTCGAAACCATGTCTTGTTTGGACAGGGTTAAAATGTATCATCCAAATAGATGTAAAAATAAAATGTTGAAACCTACGTTGCATTTTCTATTTTACGTAGCAATTCCAAAAACAATTTATTTTCATAGATCTATAAATACAAGTTTCCCGGACCCTTGAGACAGATTCTGTTTTTAATATAGATTGTTGAGTTGTAGCACAGAGACAATAAATTAGAATTTACGTGAAATTATTTTCAGACAAATATACAACATTTATAACGTGCTTTCGAGAATGCATTTACATAACCCTTTTCCAAATAGATCATACGCATTTTGGTGAATAAAACGTAGTTTCTGTTAAAAGAAATGAAAAAAACTGTGCTTTTAATAATGCTATACTTCTAAATTGCCTGCATTTATTAGACATAAGTAAAAAGAAAAAAATAGCGTCACACAGTGAACTGTCATGCTCAGCTTGGTCGTTTTAAACAAACTTGGTTGAATTTGCCACTTTAGGAAGCAACAGCATTTCACTCTGACTCTAATCAAAAACGACTTCAGGAGACAGAATAGATAAGATTTCATTCAAAACCTGTCAATTTAGCATAGGCAAAATATTGAGGGAGAAAAAGCAGTGAAAATTGGTTTTCATTTTTGTTCCACATTTTTATGTGTTTCATGAAAATTTCTATATTAGGATCAAAACCCATAATCATATACGGAACATTTCATGCTACTTTGGATGCCATCCGTGCCAACGGAAATTAACAAGGGATACATTCGATAATTTCCTGCCGTCATCCTTGGCAACGGAATTTGACGAGTGAAACATTCGTCAATTTCCGTTGCCACGAATGACGCCCAAAGTTGCATGAAGAGTTATGTATCTAACGATGTATTGAATACTTTACGAACGTCAAAACTTTGTATCATTTGGGAAAGGGTTAAAGTCATGCATGATTCCAAACAGTTGAGGAGCGATATTTACATAAATTATTATCGACTGCGGATATAAAGTAACGGAAAGTGGTTCCTTAAGGTTATAATTATGTAAATGGTGCGGCTATCTAAACCTTTATTATCAATTACTAATTGACTAATTGAATAAGAATCATCCATCTATGAGATAATACGGCGTCTGGTGAAATACTCTCACGTGTATTTGATCAGCCTATCGTAAAAGCGGCCCGGTCATTCACGACTCCGCTTCCCCATCGTGTCGACTTCCCGTCCAAAACTATGCTGCGAAGATCACTTTTTGGTACGGAATCCTGTTTCCGCCATCCACTTTTCTAGGAAAATAGAGTTTGTGAAAAGAAGAAACGTGTAAGTTAGTCACACTAATTTCTGACAATTGTCACAGACAAAACTTCAAGTTTTCTACATTTCTAGACAATTTTTTGTAGAAAAGTAGAAGTTAGTCCCATGCAGGAAGAAAAGTGGATGGCGGAAACAGAATTCCGTATTTTTCAGGTTTCGACAGAGACGTAGACACAACTTTGTGTGTGACAGGGTCTAAAGATCATTACAAACGGACAGGCAATATTTTAGACTTAACAAAAATCAGAGATATTGCAGATGACAATTTTCAAGTGAAAAAAAGTTTACATTTTGTGTTCTTTTGGGGAAGAAAACATTGTGGGAAATGAAGGGATTGCTTGTGACAAGCAATTTCTTCATTTTCCATAATGTTTTCCAAAGCATTCATCCTTTGAGACATAAAAAAGCGCCAATGTGTGGGAATGGGCTAAGACCAAGACTCCTCCATCTATGATATAATACGGCGTCTGGCTAGATAGTCTCGTGTGTATTTGGTCAGCCAGTCAATGTTCCAGTTGGTATGCTCTTATAAGAAGACGACCTTTAATTAAGATGGTAGAGAATAAGCCACGGTGTCCAATTGGAAGTATACTTAGACATTTTGTCTTTGTAAATATTTCAAACGATTTGTCTCGGCAAATACCTTAAAGTGACATTTCACATTTATTTCACTTTTTAAAGGTATGCCTTGATGCAGAGATTGTTTATTCCAATGCTTAGAAATGCTATCAGTTTTTTGAAGTTGTTATTTATAAGCGAAAAATACGCCTTTAAAGTTGACACAGAAATGACAATTTCTATAAAATCTTGACTGTTGTCCACAACAATTTGTTTAATTTTAGCACAAAAATATATATTTCTCGTAAACGGTTCAATATTTTGGCTTGAAATTTTCAGAATTTTCATAAGAAAACATGCTCTTTCAGATAGATTAAAAGTAAAATTTATGTAGAAATAATTGTGAAATGTCATTTTAAACATTGTTACATAGGGTCAGTATTGTACAAAACAATCACCCTTTTCTTACATACCAATTTGATTACAGTTGTCGCCACATCGTATGGCACGTGTTTATGTTTTCTTTATACCTCACGATAAATGACCTGGCAGAGCAGCCCATGCTAATCGAATGGAATGCTCTGCCATGTCAATTCTCGTCCGCTATAACGTTCAATTACATTTGAACAAAACATAAACATTGTGCCATACGATGTGGCGACAACTGTAGGTCTTAACCAATATCTGATATTGTCAAGCAAGATTAACCCGGGACATCTGCATATGTAATGACCCCACTTCGGCAATGTTTTGTTAAGACACTCAACTAGCGAAATTTGCACGCGGAAATTATGTTATCCCAGTTTAATTTGGTTGGACAATACACAGTGTTTCGAATATTTATAAATATTTGATATACAATGTTTTTAAATTACACAACTTTTCCACAATGCTCGGTTTTATTACATATCTCAATATTAGATGAATTGTAATACTAATAATTTTGTCATAGGGAACGATTTTATAATGTAAACAATGACGTAGATTCGTACAAACACAATGATATACCCCTATCTAAGTGTTTATACAACGATCTATTTTTAGTACAATATACTCACAATATCGAACCTTATTGCAACGACGTCTTTAATGGAACAGCATTACGTTTCTCCAGTTTATTACAACACGAAGTTGATTGCTACAAGACTTGGTTTCATGTGACCCGACAACACCATTCGTATATAGGTAAATGATGATGAATTTATCCCCGCTGTCCTTCATTATTAGATCCAGGTGTTAAAATAAACTTCATGTCTAGCACATATAGTCCATGAGCCAGACACTTTTTTGGTACCACTCGGAGGGAGTAATTCTAATTGCACTTTCTGAACAGCTTGATATATGTAGTTAACTAATTTATATGATAGCAGTCTGAAATCGGTAGCTTATGCTGAGAAAATCGCCCTTTTCTTAACCTACCCCATTTTCACATGTCCACAAATTGGTCAGTAGGTGCGATTTCTTTTGGAAGTATGTGATTTAACAAAAGGCTTGTCGTGATTATTTTCTCTGCCAAAATATTCTTAAAACGCTAGTTTTGAGTACTATTCAATCTGTTCCCAGGTATGAGGCCTCTGTAGGCTGTGAAATAGAAGATAATTTGTCGGCCCCTACACCGAACGAAATGCACGATTTTTTCAAGGGAATTTTTCAATCCTGTGAAGCAGAAATGCAAGTGGCTACATATTTTTACACTTAAATATATTTTTAAATGCGTATCCATCGATTCATGCCAGTTTCGTGACACAAAACACTGGGAAAAAGCTGTAAAAGGCAAAAACATTTGGTCGATTCGGACCCTGAAATGTTCGTACCTAAAAACTAAAACGCATATTATTAGTGTTTAAGGCTTCTAACTGTTGCTAATCTATTGACAGTACTGTGTTTTTATCCAAAAACAATTGGATTACCCAATATGTGGCTATTTCATGCATATATGTGTTATATTAATATAAAATGGAGATTTTTACGTTAGGCCTACTGAAAGAATGCTGAACTCAATATCATTTTCACTTTAAGATATAATAAATGGCCTCATATGTTCATTTGAATGTTCAATCAATGTAAATTAAAAAATAATTACTGGAAATATATTCAATTGCACAATATTTGACGGTTCGTAACTAAATTGAATGACCACATAGAATAAATGAAGCTATACTTTACGCAACAAAATATAGCCCAATGCCAATATACGATTATACGATATATAATGTACATCATGTAGCAACCAAGGTAGAACCCGATAGTCCCCAATTCAAGGATACAATCAATATGCGAAATAATTTGCTGCTTTTGTCATATACGAGTATATGTACAAAAACTCTCTTCGTCGGATATATTGGTCTTCATATAAATCTAATCATAACCCAATATAATACATGTACAATATAATGAGTCAAAAAGGTCCTTTAAGGCTTTTGAGTCAAATATGGTTCCAAATCAGCCTGCGTGTACACGCAGTCTAGTCTGATCAGGAATCATTGCTGTTCTCCACTAGATCCTTAATGACCTGTTGCAACTGTAATATAGCACTGATCTTGAAATGTACTGACTCAAATGCTATAAGGGACCCTTTTCCAGATTCGCGCTCAATTATGTAAGTATGAGAGAATACAATTGTTTCTGCTTTTTAGCTCACCTGAGCACGAAGTGCTCAAGGTGAGCTATTGTGGTCGCTTTTTGTCCGTCGGCGTCCGTCCGTCCGTCCGTCCGTCTGTTCACATTTTGTTGTTACCACTCTAGCATCTACAAATATTGACCAAACTTGGTCAAAACATGTATGACCATAAGTTCTCGGATGAGTTCGATTTTGGGCCAGATCGGATCAGGAAGTCAGGAGTTATGCGCCCTTGAATATCAAAAATCGCTAGTTTTGACTTTGTTACCACTCTAGCATCTACAAATATTGACCAATCTTGACCAAACTTGGTCAAAACATGTATGACCATAAGTTCTCGGATGAGTTCGATTTTGGGCCAGATCAGATTAGGAAGTCAGAAGTTATGCGCCCTTGAATATCAAAAATCGCTAGTTTTGACTTTGTTACCACTCTAGCATCTACAAATATTGACCAATCTTGACCAAACTTGTTCAAAACATGTATGACCATAAGTTCTCGAATGAGTTCGATTTTGGGCCAGATCGGATTAGGAAGTCAGGAGTTATGTGCCCTTGAATATCAAAAATTGCTAGTTTTGACTTTGTTACCACTCTAGCATCTACAAATATTGACCAATCTTGACCAAACTTGGTCAAAACATGTATGACCATAAGTTCTCAGATGAGTTCGATTTTGGGCCAGATCGGATCAGGAAGTCGGGAGTTATGTGCCCTTGAATATCAAAAATCGCTAGTTTTGACTTTGTTACCACTCTAGCATCCACAAATATTGACCAATCTTGACCAAACTTGGTCAAAACATGTGTTACTATAAGCTTTTGAACAAGTTTAATTTTGGGTCAGATCGGATCAGGAAGTCAGGAGTTATGGGCCCTTGAATATCAAAAATGGCTAGTTTCGACTTTGTTACCACTCTAGCATCTACAAATATTGACCAATCAAGACAAAACTAGGCTAGAATATTGGTAACCGTACAATAATGAATGAGTTCGATTTTCAGTGTCATCGAAGTAGGAAATCTGGAGTTATGTGCCCTTGAATTTGACAAATTTGCCGTTTTCGACTTTGTTTACACTTTATCATCTACATTTATTGACCAATCAAGACAAAACTTGTGCAACAATATTGGTAACCATAAGATGCTGAATGAGCTAAATTTTCATCTTGATCGGACTAGAAAAAATAGAGTTATTGGCCCTTGAATTTCACAAAAATGCCGATTTCGACTTTATTTTCACTCTAAAAAACACAAATATTGACCAACCAAGACACAACTTGGTCACAATGTTGGTGATCATGAGATCTTATATGATTTCATCTTTCATATTGATCGGACTAAAAAAAACAGAGTTGTGTGCCCTTGATGGTGACAAAATTGCCGATTTCGTTTTTAGTTTCACTCAAACAGCAATAGATATTGACCAATCAAAAAAACAACTTCGACATAAGGTTGATGAGAATATCTTTATCAGAACAGAGTTATGTGCCCTGGATTATGACAAAATTGATGTTTTTTTATCGACTTGGTTTTCACTTTAACAGCCACAAATATTGATCATTAAAGATTAAGAATGCTGTTTTCAGCTGGATCATAATCTTGCATCTTAAGTTTCGTGTTCTTGTCTTAGAGATACCTAGGTCATGTAAAAGATGGGTCTTGTTCTGCATGGAGAAAGTTTCAAACTTCTATCAGGTGAGCGATCCAGGGCCATCTTGGCCCTCTTGTAAGTAAGATTATAACATTCTCATTTCCTAATAAACCTAGTTTGTATAAACTATGATGATTAGACAAAGATTACTTATGCAAAGAATGATAATCAAAGTGTACAGAGGGAACTTATTTCTGTGTTAAAAAAGAAATGAGATAAATGTAGTACTTTTGCAATTTTATTTCGTTTTGAAAATACATTTCATGAATGAATGAAACCCTCTTACCTCATAAAAGACAGATTCTATATGTATGTCAACAGCAAAGTCCGTAGATGTACATTGCATACTTACAGAAAAGATTTTATAAGCCAGGTGATTGTATAACATGTGTAAAGTCCTTTTCCCATTTCCAAGTCTCCTTGTCTGTATGTAAGTATTACGTTACAATAGCAATTTTTCTAAAATGTCTGCTATATATTATCATATTGTATACACGTGCTGATTCTGGTATTCGTGATTTTGATTCAGTCAATGGTTCCTGACATACCTGTTGTTAGTGTAATGGTTTCTGTCACTGAAAATCACTTTAGGTAATGTGTGTCCAGCTCACCAGGAGAAATGATAAACATATAGATAAAATATATGCATATATACTTTAGATAATCATTTGACTTAGATTTAAACTTCTTCTGTCGTACATATGCATTAAAATGAGATTCAAATGTATATGTGTTCTAGTTTATTTGGCATGAATCACAACAAAATGCATTATGATACATACTCAAATGATTGGGTAAATCTTTGTTTTCATTTTGTAAGAGTCTGAAACTTCTCTAGGATCCATATCACCACACAAATGTTAACAACAAAGTGATTAAATTATAATTGATAACTAATGGTCAAAATGATTGAACTTGTGGTAACAAAAGCAAATACAGCATCCCCTGTCTTTATAATCACAGTGGCGTAATTTTTAATCAATCATTTCTCATTCACCCTCTCTTTTAGACAAATGAAAACGTTTCATAGAATCTGCGTTATGAGCAACAGATTCATCAGATCTATATAAATTGAAACTCGATTTAATAATCCTCTAAATAGTTACCATAACTTGTCACTTCTGGTGTGACTTTCATCTGTGTAGGAGAGAATGCAAGTTTGTGGTTGTTTAGCGGCTGGGTTTATGATCCCATGCTTCGAAACAAGTCGTTTATTAGGGCATATTAAAAGTTTTTTGATTCTCACACCTGCTGTATTTTTCATACAAAAGTCCCGTAGCCTTTCCAACCGCACACACTCCTACCACCTTGTTAACAGTTCACTGATATCCGACTTTTAGGAATCAACGTCCTGTTACCCTAACCAGTCTCCTCGGCAGCAGTCATCTAATCCTCTTAACTGTCTCAGTCTCACTGGAAGCACTTTTCCCAATATCAGATTGTTGCAAAAGAAGGGGTAGACTCCCCATCAACTTGGGCAATCTTATTTAGTACTTTAAGCCTCCAGGACTAGAAACATTACCGTGTGCAACCGTGTTCTTAGTATTATCCATTTTGGCCAATAAAACTGGGAGGGGTAAGACCGTTTAAAAGTTTCGGACAAGCTCGTAGCAGCTAGCCATATTATCCTACATACAAAATATATTTTAAACATTCATTTACGCTGAGATGTAAAAACCTTTTCCACGCATTAACTTGACTAGTTACGTAAATGCACCAGCATACTTTAAAGTGCCGAACAACTTCGTTGTCTAGATAACTTTATAATTTCGAAATTGTCATTCTCGTGGGTAATTGGACTTTTAAAATTAATACCAACTGATGATGTATGCCATTCTTCAACGTCACAAACCTTATTTTGCTTGTCATTCAGTAATGATGGTTTTTATCTGATTAAGATTAAAATACTACAATTAGTTTGTTAGTTGATAACATCCGTAATGCGGAGAAATTAAATTTCATTCTGCCCCAACAGTTCGCTTTTCAATCACCGCTTTACACTTCTTTTCTTATATTAACACCTAAAGCATTGAAAAAATATTGATGCTAATTAAAATACGTACTTAATATATCAATGACAGGCCCGTAGGAAGCAATTTCATATGGGGGGGCTAAAGCTCTTGTCCTGAATATTGGGGGGCTAATTTAGATTTTCCTAAAATTTACAGTGTAACATTAAGAAAATTCGGCATTTTTTGCCAACTTTGGCTAGCCCCCCTGTTCCTACGGGCCTGAATGAACACAGCAAAATAATTTTGGATCGTCTTTTTTTTTCAAAGGTATCTTTTTTAAATTGAGTATGTCTAAAGCACCAACTGACAAATTTGCTGATGACTTAGATACATGGAAAATCTCTACCTATGATCGACCATATTCTTTCATATATTTATAACCGAGACCACTTTTATCGTGATCCCATTCTATCTCATATTTGCATATTTACAATAAATGAATCACATGCTTGAATAATTTAATAAACGAACTTCAAATGTCTAATCTTCATAACTATGAAGTGCTCAAAAGTCACAAAACACATTCCCTGTTATGCATACTAGATTCTTACTTTTTTCTTTGTATCAACATGTCTGTATTTCTTCATTTGAAATACCAATTGCTGTCAGGCTAAATGCAAGTGTGATTTCGATTGTTTGGTTATAATCATGGCCTTGCTCATGAAAGTTCCAAGCTTTGGGTAGAAGTTGATTAATATCAATTCGTAATTCTTGCATTATGTTGTAATTGCAATTCAACACATCTGTATTGGTACCTAAAAACTTACATTTGCATAATACTTTCTTTGTATTATCATTGTTTACTTCACATAAATAAATTGTGACTGTCTATGTACATTGTATAACAATCCATGTAGTGATTCTTTCTTCCTTTCTAGCCCATTTTACTTACAGTATGCATCATTCACGAAAGAGTACAACTGAACTTTGCTATGTTTATTTGACATGGAATTAGGTTCTTTTTTTTTCAGAAATGTAGTGTGAGCTTTTTCAACAGCTTTTGTATCAATGTAATCAATTCTATCTCTAGTCTCATCGTTTATTTAACACTTAACTTTATTTTTTACTCGTAAATATTTCTTTTGCACTGCATTATATCTTGTATTCTAAAAGACTTTACTGCTGTAGTGATATGCCCACGCTACAGAGTATAGTGCACTGAAGTAAACCCGGGACAACTGCATCTTCCTATGTTAGTTTAACGTCTTTCTTAAGAAATTATAACCGAAGTAGGGTCAATGCATATTCAGATGTCCTGGATTAATGTTAATTCTGTTGCACAACAACGCTTTTAATACACTTAAGATATATGCTAGGTCTCTAATTATAGACTAGTTTCATGACAGTTTTGCTGAAAATACCTCCTTTGTAACATTTGTATACGTACACACCAAAAGGCGATAGCCTTGTAGTTAACTACACGTGTTTCTTAATATGTTGTATATACAATATTTTGTGTACTTTTTCCTGGAATTCATGAACTTCCATTTGCAATCCAAGTGGCTGTATTAAGGTAATATGTACGTAGAAAGAATTTGTACATATATTGGGAAACACTACCGATTTGCATGTCAGTGTTAACACCAGAAGTCCTCATAATTGTTTTTAAAAGCATGCCAATAGCCTACAATTTTTGTATTCATTGTGCAAATGTATCCGAACAAAAGGCAAAAGACGAAAGTGTGCACTCTAGAGGGGCTCTTTATTTTTAAATGATGTCTTATTCACTTGAATATCCGCATTGGATTTCAGGAAAGAAATAGCATGCATATATAGCAGTATTGATAACCCGTCTTTCTTCACGAATCAACTGCACACGGAAAAAACGTTTTTCTTCAATGCTTTATGGATGTACATTTTTCTGGACATGTATTCTAATGACTGTCCCACAGTAGTATAACATTAAAACAATGACTTTATGTCATCCTCCCGAACCAGAAACACAAATAGAATATATCCGGCTTTAACCACCACCCCTTTATTATCTTGTGAGAAGCTAGCTTCTCTGCGTACACTTTCAAATCAGGCCTAGTTTTCTACATGTTTATCATTAAAGAATTGTTTGTAAGCATTATTCATGTGAATTATTCGTAGTTCGAACTAGTTTTACATTAAGAAAATAAATGAAATGTAAATGGTAAGCGTTTATGTTTTTTGACTTTCTGGTAGTGTAATGGCAATTAAGTCGGCATTGCTATCCATGCTATTTTGTTATATGTTTATCTATTTAGCATCACATGATATCAAAATACTAATTACAGTCCATTTTCATCAGAAAGCGGACTTTATGAGTCCAAAAACACTATAATTTTCACTTTTTCCTTCTAATTCGTATCATCTATAGATAGTTCTCTGTGTACACTAAAATCATACTCCAGATAACATTTCAGACGAACACAAAACCTTACAATATGCTACTCTGTACTGTATTTCAGTTATGAAGAAAGACTTTTGTATTTGAATGAGTTTAAGGGTTGGAGAATTGTATGTGTTGTTTCACTAGAAAACCAATGAAAATTTTGCGTGTAAAGGGTACCCTTGAAAAGAAGCGTTTTTCGGGGCATAAGCTACCGATTTCAGATTGCTATCATACTGAAACATGAAGTATAGATACCAGACTAATCAAAAAGTGCAAAAAGAATTACTCCCTCCGAGTGGTACCAATCGGCCAAAATTCGGGTCCTGGCTCATGGACTAATAGGATAATGACTGGAGTGGAATTAACGCCTCGTCATGATAATAGCATCCTCGATCGAGGACAAACAACGTCGTATGTTTGAACGTATAAAACCATGTCTTGATTGCGAAAGGATTAACCAGACTTATGGAACCTCTGCACACACCAACATAAAATAGCTATCAAAACACTGATATATACATGTATATATGTGTGATCAGTGACTTTTTTTAACTTGTGAGAAGTCTTTCACCATGACCCGACTTTGTCTTTTGCACGTGTGAAGATGGGTTCAGTGGAATTAACCTCCTGGCGGGATACAAACATTCTGGGTTGTGAAGGGGATGTAAGTTCAAAGTAGACCTTTCTGCGTCTTTGTGTGATTCTGTTACACGACTGGTTTCATACACAAGCTAATAGGGACATATATCCTAGAAGTCACACATTTGAGCAGTAATTTGGAAAAGTTTGACTTTCTTTTACGATTCCCGATAATAAGTCTCTCACAAATCCTACATAGAATAATATTATATAATGTTGGTGCATAGAATAATATGTTATACGGGCCACATTGCATAAAGCGAAATTTAAAAAAATGCATTGATAAACCAAGTATTCTCATTTTTATATTACCGGTTAGAATAATATGTTATACGGGCCACATCGAATAAAGCGAAATTTAAAAAAATGCATTGATAAACCAAGTATTCTCATTTTTATATTACCGGTTAGAATAATATGTTATACGGGCCACATCGAATAAAGCGAAATTTAAAAAAATGCATTGATAAACCAAGTATTCTCATTTTTATATTACCGGTTCTATATTTCTAAGAAAGACACTGTCAAGAAATGTCCTTTCTCTTTTACAGCACACGAAGACTGTGTAGCTAATTATTTCTGACGTGACCTTCGTGATCTGATATACAAACAAACAACTAAAAACAAACAACCCGTCTGTTCTCATTATCTCATAAACAAAAACAAATGACTTCTTTCTTACCTACGTACAAATCACTGGATCATGCTTCCAGACGTCTGGCACGTAGTTAACCCATTCCCATATAACGGCGCCTTTTGATGCCACAAGAGTTTCAGGCTTGATAAATCTCTGTGGTCAATGCAGAATTTGCTTGTGGCAAGCAATTTCTCATTCCCCCACAATGCTTTCTACCTAGAAAAAAACAAAAAAAAATGGATAAATTCACTGAAATTAAGATTACTGTCTGTGATATATTTAAATTTTAATAAATAAATATGGAATATGCCCTGGTTTCATAGTGGTGACACTGTACCACTGTCGAAAGGGTGGTTCTATGTCCCTTGCTTTGGTTTGATTTGATAGAAGGATGATTACAATAACTTTAAGATGACAATCATTACAAATACCGTATAGTAAGGGTATGTATCTACCGTCCATTCAATCCTGCGATATGTCCCTTCCCATCTCTCCCTATATATGAACTTCATGTTACTCTGGGATACACCCGCCATCTCCTGCACAGATAACTTCATAAAAATTATGTCCCATTACCAAACGACAAAATTTTGGGCTGTTCCTAATTCAAAGATGTTGCAGACGACAATTCAAAGTGAACAAAATTAAATTGTTATGGTCTTTTTGGGATAGAAAACATTGTGGGAAATGAAGAAATTGCTTGTTTAAGCAATTTCGTCATTTTCCACAATGTTTTCTTAAGCCTTTTCTTGTTAAGAAGTCAAAAGGCGTCACTGTGCAGTAATGAGATATCCCAACGATTTCGCTGAGAAAAGAATATATCTGTGTCGGAAATCGTACAGTAAATCTATCAACCCATTCTCAGACGACAAAGATTTAGACTTGTCCAAATTCAAAGAGGTTGTAGACGAAAATTTTGAGAGAATGAACATGTTTATTTTTGTCTTTTTGGATAGAAAACGTTGTGGTAAATGAAGAAATTGCTTGTCATAACCAATTTCTTCATATCCAACTTTGTTTTCAGGCGTCTTTACCTTGTGGATAGGTGGTCAAAAAGCCAAAAAGCTTCATCGTGTGGGAATGGATAAAAAACTACCCTCCAAATCTATTTAGGGTATAGCGTGCATTCATCCCTGTGATCTATCACTTCACGTCTGTATATATTCATTTCCAGGGAAATTCTGGGATACAGTTACAATATTTGCATATTTGGTGCAAACCAATATTTTCTGTATCAAATATTTCCCTTTGAAAACACAGACAGAATATCTATAGAGCAACAGACTGTATCATAAAAAAAGTCAATTGCTTGAACCCTTTTTCGAATGGCATATACAATGTATATGGCTAGCTACAATATGAAGTCCGCTCCAGATTAAGAAAATGTGTTGATCGAGATTTGTGTTCAATATTGTAGAGGAAATGTAGAGACAACAAGGAGAAAATATTAGTCTATAAGGTTGTCAACGTCAGGTCTTGTTTTGGGAAGGACCATAAGAACGATTTTCAATTTCAGGTATCTGTGCTTTGCACAGTAAAACAATAAATGTAACATCCGGAAATGTTGTTCTTTTGTGTCATGACGTCGCGCACGCTATTGGGGAACTTTTCAAAAAACGCTACCCTCTGCGATTCATAACTGAATTTTGCAAGAACCGTTTTTCTTCCTAAAACTTTGTTATATGTCAAAATAACCGTAAAACCATGATCTTTTTCAATGACATACTCTTCTCAGGTTGTTAGTTTGTATAAATTTGCTAGAAAGACTTTTTGTTCGTAAATTCGGCGAAAAAACGCGTGTAACATGTAACATAAATTTTCAACGGCGACGGATATTTGTAAACAACTTTGCGATTAAGTAACGTCAAACACATTGAAAAGTATATTATATGACAGTGGAAATGCTGTAGAATGTTTTGCTGCACGGAAATCAAATTTCGATGTCGATTACGCAAATAATCCCAGTTTGTTCACCAAAAATCGCAGTGTAACAATTAGAATTACGTCGCAGAAAAAATGTAAATTTCGTTTGATATTTTGTAAATTAATGGCTGAAATGCAACAAAACTTGATACAGGAAATATTATTTTTCTTTATTTCTATAATATATACAAGAAAATTAGTTAGCATAATAAACGAAGCATTAATGGTATAAAATGCGTGTGGACAGAAATTGTTTCAGGTCGTTGAAAACTCTACTTTTTTACCTTTTAGAGTTTAAAAAATACCGGTTCCCTTATTCATTCAACAATTTAATTTCAATACGGAAATATTATTTTTTTCTTGTTTGTCATATCAAAATTTCAACGCAAAATAATAAAACGTAAAAAAGAAGTTTAAATTTGTTCGTGTGGACAGAAATTTTATAAACGTAAACTTTTTTAAATTGCGTAGCCTTAAAAGTATCTATTTGGCGCATTTTAAGACGAATATAAAACGAATCAAAGTGACGTTAAAGCTTAAAGGTGCAAAAGACAGAAATAGTAAAGATTTTCTTAAAACATGGTCTTGTCTTTTTAAATCACATTAGTTTGTAAAGAGAGTAAGCATTAAAAGCACAACACAACCGTCTACGTAAAAACTTCAACGTTCCGCAATTATTAGAATAATGACGTTCGCTAGTTTGACGTTACATTTAGTTCCCCAATACCATGCGCGACGTCTCATATGTTATCACATTTCAAATAGGTAACATATTGTAATCGACAATTATACTATAAAACTTTTTTTAATCCTTTCCCAAACAAGACCTGGTTTTGACGTCCCTAATAGAAAAGGTTTGAGAAAATATTGAAACAAAAGAAGAAACTGCTGATAACCAGCAGTTTCTCCTTTTGTCTCAATATTTTCTGTGCCATATTTTACACAAATACCATCTTTAATAACATCCATTTTGTCATTTGTGGCAGATTTTGAAGAGGATCACCCTAAAATTTTGCCGTTTGGGAAAGGGTTAATGAATCATTAGCAATCTAACTGGACTAGACACATGTCCTTGCCAATTCAATGAGTTGTTATTAAATTTCATCCTTGGGCTGACACCTAGAAGAACGTCGCATTTCCACATAAACCTCGTAATTGCAACTTTAAGGTAAGTTTGGAGAGCGGCCATGTGACTTGCAGATTTTGTGTTTATTCTGCGGCACCAAATGCCCATGCTACAATTTTCATCAATTTTTTAAAGCGAAACATTCCCCTTTTTTGTGATTGTGAATGTCAAATGAAGTATTTCAGTGTTCTAAATGTAAACACATGCCAGAAAATTTTAGTATTTTTTTTTAAATATAGATATTTTTGTCATAATTAGGCTAAAACAGGGTGGGTGGGGTAATATAAAGTCAAATATCTTTTTCATTTGCCTGGAAAGGTATGCTGGATTTTGTGTAGAAATAGCTCTTGGTATTATCTTCAAAATATCCAAAAACAAAAAAAAAAACATTCATTATGTTTTTTTGGGGGTAAATTGAAAAAAAGTTGCAAAATTTTCTATAAAATGTGATTTTTCAACTTTTTCCGTATTTTTTCCAGAAAATGGTTTTAAAATATTTCTTTCAATCATTTCATCAAATTTGTGCATATGTTAAGTCTCTAAAAGTCTCTAAATTGATATAACATTTGACATTATCCTTTCAGAATAACTTGCTATATGACTTTAAAACAAATGGGTAATTTTGCGAAAATGGTCATTACTAGTCAAGGGCAGATAACTCTGACACGAAAACGAGTCAGGAAACTTACCCTGATTTTTTTTATTTTGCTCAGGAAATGTTACTTTACAGCATATGTACAAATAAAAAATTCATTGGGCGGATAAAAAGTAACCCCCGAGTCCAAACTTACCTTAAAGCAATCTGCAGTTACGAGGTGTTTTATTGAAAAGCAGGTAGAAGCTAAAAGTCCATAATTTTCGTTACACATTAGCTTGAACGGATGCATTTATATTGTGCAGATGAATTTCACGTTAGAAAAGTATATGGACTAAAAAAATAAGCACTAAGAGGAACCAGGATTTCTTCAAGTCACTTGGGTCAATATTCCATTAAATACACATTATATCAGCTAAATCCGGCAAGGGATTTTATAAAGCGCAAATTTACGACGGCCGTCTGCTGTGGCGTTGAACTTATCATTCTAAAATCGGTCAAAGAAACGTGGACGTTTGATAATAATAACTGTCGTAACTGATAATTGAGTAAGCTGTGGTTACGGGTTTTTGATCGACAAAAAGATGATGTGGTGTTTCTTTATGTTTTCAAATGTGACACCCGATGGCGAAAGATTCTGGAAAATAAACAAGCTTGTTGTCAGTGACGTAGCGGAAGTCAGCTGGTCGGTGTATTCATACGCCGTTTGGGAATTATTTCTTTTATCAAATTTCTCGACATTTCTCGGTATAAATGGATTTATCTTGTTTGGGTTATATTGAATTAATTCATATGCGATCTATAGAAAGGGCTCAAGGTCTCACGAGACGTGGTTCGTAAATATTGTTTGAAGATTCCCCATTCCTACATGAACGTTAGTTGTCAGTTTTAAAGCATCTTTTAAGATTACTATTTCCATTTACGATACTGATAATGTGCACAGTATAGAAAAGTATAGGCATAACTTAGTCAAGAAAGGGGTAGGTTCACTAACCATTCAAAACGTCCCATACTCAATTTTGCTGATTTGTTTTATCATTCGAACACGTTTATCACCATATCTGAAATACCGTAGGTACAAAACGCATTCGACATTCATGGTTGCCATGGTAACCAAATTGACAATTTCTCCAAAAATTCTCAAATTTTAGACATATCTTCTATCAAATCTTAGAATTTTTATTGTTTTTGGAAACTTATGCCCCATGAATAATAGAGACAACGGACAAATGTTAAGGTAGCTTGCTGTCTCGGTCATATTTATGATATTTCCATGGTAACCGTTTGACAGAAAATGACAAAATGTCTAAAACGTTCAATTTTTAAAACATATAATATATGTATTTCAAACAATTGATAAGGAGGATAATGCCTATCTTGTTAGCATCTCGGTAAGGGCATTCACCAAGGTCAAAGGTCTAATTCGCAATTATTTTCTTTAAATTGGCAATACATGTAATTTGCCAACTCAATGTAAAATAAATAGATTGAAATACTTTCTTATTTCAAATGTGTGGAGTCTAATTTTAAGAAAAAAAAATCTTCAAATATAGGAAAGTTATTAAGAGAAATTCAGCTATGTTGACATGGCAACCGTAAATGATTTCTTAGAATGGAATACAAAAATGCAATTACATGTATCAACTAAAATGGGTAGAGACGAAGAGTATTTTGTGGATGAATGGTTATATACTGTTCCGAAAAAATTTAGCACGTTTTGAAACAAATTATTTTTTCAGTATCTGATAATTACATGAACATTGTTTTGTGCTGTTAAGTTGTCCCGATCGACAACCATTACTCTGCTCTTAAAAGTTCAATTTTCAACGTGGGCGCATATGAGTACCAACATGACATTTTGACAGTGCATCAGAAATAAGTCAAACTTTGTCAGAAAAAAGGTATATTTGTGGTACTTGAATGCGACCACATTCAATTTTGAACAATAATGCTCGAAAAATGGCCAATATTGAGCGAAACGGCAAAATACCACGTTTTTGTCGTCATTTTGCAGTACTACTAGATAGAGGGTAGAATCAGTAAATGTCAGTTTCTCACAGTTAAAGGTCCACTACTATCATATACGGCATCAAAACAGTAAAATTATATAGTTCATTTTTTTCTCAAAATTTTAGGCCGATTTCATGGGTAGTGAACCTACCCCTTTACAAGTTTTAAGTTAAAATAACTAAATAATGACATAAGCGTATGATAAAAAACCTGTAACCAGATCTGCAGATTAGATGGGGTGAAGGCCTTTAAAATGCTCACCAAGCCCTGGAGTAAGTTTCATAAAGTTGATATATCAAAAATGAGCAAAATCTGCGATTGACATAAAAACTAATACTGAAAATCAACAAACTTGCATAAAATGATTAATGATTCCTACAATGCTCTATCCGTAGTTCTTAGTACAAGCAAACGTTCATTTTGATCCGATTGGTACAGAAAAAATGACTTCAATGTAAAAATTTGCTTCTTATGTCAAACTACAACGCATACTTTGTCAGCTATCATCTTCAAAAGTAAGCCATCACCAATCTTTTTACACACATAAATTAAAATATTATATAACCCTATCAATCCAGAGAATTTAGAGAAAATATATTTTCAGCCCTTGTTGCAACCTATTTGTTGTCGTTTGCGTCTCACATTTAAATGCGTTTCTTCTGGCTTATAATCAATCTTTTTTAAACAAAACACACTAATACCATTGTAACTGATTAGAATAACCAATCTTCGCACCGAAACATAATTTACAATGGTTAAATCAGAATGGGATTACTTTTTAACTGAAATACTATATTCTCACAAACGATAACAAGCAGTGTGATCAACACCCATGTTAGTTTATCATATCTTTGTCATGAACAGTGGTAACAGTGGGGACAGTGACCGGAAAGCAATACATATTTGGTTTGGAACTTTTACAAAGCCAGTAATGACCATTTTCCAGAGGTGCGTTCTTTAGAGCGAGATTTTTTTTAAGATTTCTATTAAGATGTTTTTGATACAGCGTTTATAAGACCGAGATTATAAGCGAGGGGTTCCAAATGTTCCATACTTCATACAAATGACGTCATCATGACGTCATTTGTATCAAGTAAGGAGCATTCGGAACTCCGCGGTTTATGAATCATTGAGAATTCGGAACAACTCAATTCTCTCCCATATAGATTCTACAGAATTTACCGAGGTGTTCCGAAACAATGGCTATGGAACAATGGCGGCTCCAAGTGATCGTCTTATCTTGCTCTAAAGAACGCTTTATCCTAAAACATCTTAAAAAAATCTCAAGTTAACTCAAGAAATCTCGCTCTAAAGAACGCACCTCAGATCTCTACTCAAGTTCCTAAATTCCGTAGTGACGATATCACTGTGTTGTAAGTTGTACGTTAGAATTGTGTAGTTTGCACGGTGGTTTTGAGTGGTCAATCAAAGATGGCGTCCATGGAACAACGTGAGAGGTAGGTGTCTTAGTTTTTCGTCGATAATTTCCTTAAATAACCGCACCTTGTCTTGATACTGAAATCATTGTACTGAAGAAATGTATACCTATCCACGGTTCTATATATCAAAGTAACAGTGTTGCCCTATCGCCGTCGGTCGTTGTGCAAACACAGCCCAACACACCGTTCACAAAACACAGAAACTGCACCGTTGTGTCTGCATATTTTCACTGTGACCGCACCGTTGTATGATCATTTTCTAAACACAGCGTTTGTGGCCGTTCTGAACAATTTTGTTAAAAATAGCCGTAGCCATAGGAAAGAGCATGTTAAAAACATCCAAGCTACATCAATATTTTGTTTCCTAGTTCGCTGTTTACTATATAATCATCTTTAAAAGGGCAACTTTCTCGCTTCGAAAAATATTTTCCGTGTTAGGCTGTGTTTGCACAACGACCGACGGCGATAGGGCTACACTGGTACTTTGATATATAGAACCGTGGATAGGTATACACTTCCCCTCAATAATGATATCAATATAAAGGCATGAAACGTATGTTTAAGAAAATTATCGATGAAAAACTAAGACACCTACCTCTCATGCTGTTCCGTTGTCGCCATCTTTGATTGACTGCACAAACCTAACGTACAACTTACAACACGGTGGATATTTAATGGTATCTTTTCAAAAGAAGTACGTCATGCACCACTAAATATCATTAGAAATTAGAGACATCATAAAGGTGTATAGACCGGAAGTGCAAGTGAAAGTTGTTTTAGAAATTTGTTAATAATCTTGATTTGTTCCGTTTATGAACGTAACTAATATGTAATCGGTTTTACTTAGCAGACCTGCGTTCTCGTCTTAAACGGAATAGCACAGAATTATTAAATGGATATGATTAAGCCCGGTCCTATATAGTCCATGAGCCAGGACCCGAATTTTGACCGATTATTACCACTCGGAGGGAGTAATTCTTTTTGCACTTTTTGATTAGTCTGATATCTATACTTTATGTTTCAGTATGATAGCAATGCCAGAATGGTAGCTTATGCCTCGAAAAACCCTTGTTTTCAGAGGTACCCTTTACTCACATTTTTTCTTCTGATTTCTGACGAAATAAAATATACATTGATTCAGCCCCGAACATTACTCTTTTTGGACAATTCCTGGTCTATAATTGGGATAAAGGAGAGGGCAGTACATTGAGAAGGTTTACAGTGGTCTAAACTGTCATTTATTACATTCTTTTAGTGTACGCAGAGAACATCGTACTTGGACTGGAATTCTATGGGAAAATTGGAAAATAATAGTGCTTTTTGGACAAATAAAGCATTTTTTAAATCTGTTTGCACTCTTTTATTTGCCTAATGTCTAAGGGCAGTGTTTCACTATGATATCAATGTCAGTATGGTAGCTTATGCCCCAGAAAACACTTGTTTTAAGGGGCACCCTTTACTCACAAATTTTTCTTCTGTCCTCTGGTGAAACAAAACATGCATTGGTTTAGCCCTGAACATTACTACTTTTACAAAGCTCTTGATTATACATTGTGAGAAAGGATGGGGCAATGCAATGAGAAGTTTAGAAGTAGTCTAAAATGATATTTGTTTAATGTATTTAGTGTACGCAGAGAACTAGGTACTTGGGACTCGAATTCCCAGGAAATAAGCAAATAATAGTGCACATTGAACAAATTAAGCCATTTTTGTATCTTTTTGCAATGTCTGAATTGTCTGTTATCTTAGGACATTGTTTCCTCGTTATATCAATGTCTGAGTACTAGCTAATACCCCACTTATATTTAGGGGTATACTTTACTCACACGTTTTTCCTTTGATCTCTAATGAAACAAATCAAACTTATGTTCGACCCTTTATATTAAATCTCTTGCAAAATTCTTGAATTGTAATGAACATAAGGACTGGAGAAGCATATTGAGAAGTTTTACATTTGTCTTAAATATTATTTGTTGTGTGATTCTAGTGTACACAGAGAATTATTACTTACACTCGAATTTTCAGAAAAATAAACAACAAAGAATATTGCTTTTTGGACAAGTAAAGCAAGTTTTGTTACCCAAATGAATTTTAAATTAGCACTGTTATTAGGTTATATTATCTGGGCAGGATTTTCGTGTCCAGCTATCCAACAAATATCCAACAAATAATGCTTTTATACGTTTTGTTGATCACAGAATTTACATTTATTGTAAATACAATAAATGGATATTCTGCATTCTACAAAACGTCTAAAATGCATTATTTATTAGATACCAAGGCCCGGTTGTATAAAAATTGGTTAGCGCCAACTAAATGGTAAAATATCTGTTTGGGTTAAAATTAACTGTGTTGTCAAAACAGGTATTTAACCACTAGTTAGCGCTTACCGAAGTTTGATGGGCGTCCGTGGCCGAGTGGTTAGAGTCGCTGACTCAGGATCACTTGCCCCTCACCTCTGTTGGTTCGAATCCCGCCAGGGACGTATGAACTTTCATGTGAGGAAGCTATCCAGCTGGCTTGCGGAACGTCGGTGGTTCTACCCAGGTGCTCACTTGGGGTCTTCCTCCACCATTCAAAGCTGGAAACAGGTCAAAAGAAGGGAGTTCCTTCCTGGGCACGCCCAGTCTACTACTCGGTCATATGGGCAACCGGCAACCGAGGATAAATAACCTAAAAAAACAATACCGAAGTTTATACAACAGGGCCAAAGTGGTTTGTGATGTAACCAAAAATGGCTGGATACGAAAATAATACTGACTTTGTCGGCATAATTTCTTTAATCACCGCAGATCAGAATTAAAAAAAAACCATAACACCATAATTAAAAGTAAATTCTTCATTTAATGTTAGATTACTTCAAATCATGAAAGCATAAACAGTACAAGTAACTATACCAACTACTGTTTCATGCTAAATACTAGTACGTAGAGACCCATGTATTATTTGAAAGAGGACACAGAAAAGCTAAATCCTCATGAAATTGAATAAGACAAAGGGAGGGGGAAGTAATTTAATTGTGAAACTAAATTAGTTGGAGCGAATGGCATTGTGAAATTTTTGAATGAAATATTTCTGACAGATAGCCTGTGCCAAAACAAATTTTTATCCATATATATTGGTTTTTAACGTAACTCAGTGATTCATCTATTAGTGTATCAAACAAAGAGCCAATACGGCTATATCGTGTGCATGATTTCTATGGAGAAATACGATTGTGAAGTTTCTATAAAATATATTTCAATGGAAAAATATAACCTATGCAAACAATGAGTTCTCCTAAAAAGCCCCCCCTTCCCTCTTTTTGTCTTAAAACTCAATATTTGCAGTGGAAGGATAGACAAAGTGCTCTCATGGTATATTTGTACAATGCATACAAAAACTATATTATAACACAATATGAAAAATTACTTTAGTTAATGTGATTACAAGCAGTTCACTTGCTTTTCCCGTTTCATCTTTTTGGGAAGAAAAAAACTTTCTATCTGAATCTTGAAATTAAGGCGAGAGTGATTACACCAATTGTTTCGCATGGTATCCTTTGAACTATACAGCATATGAAATGTATGGAAAATCGGAAATTGTGTTTGTCATTTTGTCAGGTATTAACATGCTAAAATATATAAGTGTTCGGACTTTGTATTTCTTATGTTTGCACGGATAAACATATTGGCCATGTGTTATTTAACTCAATTTCATATTTGTGTGTACATATGGTCTAATTATACACTGTACTTAACTTCAATATACGAAATGGTTTAAGGAAAAGGAAACAACACGGCTACAGTACTGCCAAGCCTCTTTGCCGAAAGAAAAATGTTACAAAATAGCTTTTTGAAGTCAAGTTGTCCCGGAACTGATCAGTGATAAAGAAATAAAACCTTGTAACAGGTACGTACATAATTAGATGAAGCCGATTGCTATTTGACGTAATATACTAGAATAAAAACGAAAAATGACGTTAAAATAAATGATAAAGCTAAACTTAGAATATGTTATACCAATTAAACAGATGCTAGAAAACAAAATGATATTTACAAAACAACATAACAATGTCAAATTGCATCATGCAGAGTTTAAACGGACAGTTAAGAAAGCAAGAGTCGCTACCTGGGTTTCTTTACAGTGTATATCTACTGCAGAAATGAATTGATATGAAGTGAAAGAAATGATACAAAGAAAGCAATGCTGATGTTTTGCATTCGAAGCAAACCATTGAAATGCAGTATCATGACATTTGGCAGCAATTACAACCTTTTATTTTACTATCGCACATGATCAATCCTTCCAAAAAAATTTAAGGCTACCCATGCATTAATTCATATAAGAAGACAATATACAGTCACCTATGTAAAGCATTGAAACGATTGGTATTCTTGAAAAAAGCTTCATGCTGTTGATCATTTAGACCAGTACAATCAAAGACATGTTGATATAACGAGGAGCGGAAATGTCATCTGAAATACATGGCAATGAAATACTTTTGTCATTCTTCAGCACTTGATAGTTATTGATATCAGGAATGTTAAGTGCTTGCGAGAATTCTTTTATCCCGCCATTCATTTCTTTGTAAAGTTTCTTACTTGTAGAAGGAAAAACCAAATTACTACTGGTCTTAGTTTCATTTATGATAGCATATGTTCATTCATACATAGTTCTAATCGTTCAAAGTACACAATCAGCAAATCTGTCT
This sequence comes from Fragum sueziense, assembly GCA_963680895.1. Classification (NCBI taxonomy): domain Eukaryota; kingdom Metazoa; phylum Mollusca; class Bivalvia; order Cardiida; family Cardiidae; genus Fragum; species Fragum sueziense. The sequence continues at coordinate 76,919,367 of OY804592.1, read as the reverse complement.
ATAATGCTGTTTACCGAAGCTATACAAAGAGCACATCACTGTGAATAAGTTATATTGTTTGAAAAAGAATAGCAGATTTAGACAGATTGTACCTAGGAAAGACATTTTCAAGCATTCAAAAGGTTGTTTTTAAAAATCATATGTGGTTATATTCACTGTATGAATAAACTTTTCTTTCGAGTTGGAACCAAAATCATAATTGTTTTCCCCACGATTTTCAGGGTTGATGTAAGTATATGCACAAGTCCGAACACTCATGTGATATTGTCGACATGTCAACGTTATCAAATAACCCAGAAACATAGAACGCCCTCGAGTTTTTTTTCTCATTTCATTTTCTTGTTATCTTGCAAAAATTACTTTATTTTGCAACACTCGATAAAAGCTACAAAGTCGAAATGCTTTTTGAAGAATAAGAATAAAAAAAAAGATTATGTTGAAGTTTATTTCAGTACTACTTTAAATAATGCATCTCAATTTAGAATTTATATATATACATGTCTGTAGGTTAACTCACTCGTATTGGAATATGTAGTTATGCATGAAACTGGGGGACAACGAAAGGACTTTCATTCTTTCTTTGTCCCCGTCCCCTAATGGAAATCACACAATTAGCGATAACATAATCACGAGGGCAACTCTACAAACAATTCTTAAGGAGACTTTTCAATAACGCGTGCTTAGATATGATAAATATACTCGCAGATTTACATGTATGCTTTATCATGCAGAAGGATCGTTGCCTGAGCAGTCCTACCATTAGTATATAACTATTTTGCAATCTCTTTGCTGTGAATATTTATGTGGTGATGGTAATAATGAATATTAATATGAAACAGAGGATAGATTGGAGCGATATTTGGTGTCTAAGATTTCAGACTACAGACAGTTAAAAGGCTGTGTTAATGAAGAGATTTTATCTGTGCTATTTCTTAAAATCCGTGCCAAATCAATATAATAGACGAAAAGATAACATATTTTATCTGTTCAAGTCAACACGTGCTATACAAACTAAAGGGCTTGTCAGTGAAAGTAAATGCATTAAATTCATTAACAGGTACCTCAGAAACGAACGACTATTTTGAAACAAACTACAATAGATACTGGTACCATCCACACTATTAGCCTACTATTAGATCGTATGCTATATTTAATATAGGAAGAACTGAGATGACAATAATTTACTTACAGACAGAGAGACATGTAGATGGGCGGCGATTTGATACGTACGACCACTGGGCTTAAAAACTGCTCTTCTTTTCACATGTCCAGACTCAGACTCAATATAAAATGTACAATAAATAAAACATCTACGAATCTTTTTAAAATACACAAGACGTTTGTTTGTTTTTGTTGTGTTTTTGTGGTTTTTGCATCAAATCATAGACAATGTCATATATTCAAGGCAAAATAGAATTAGACGGTTCATAGATTTAACAACGAAATGTATTCTCTGCGTACACTCTAAATATTTTTTTTTTCATTTCCACACCTTAATCTTATTCTTGAAAAATGAAAAAAATACCCATTTTACAGTATTCTAATCTTTTAAGTAATTGATGTAATATCTGCATAAAAGTATGCTCATACTTAGTGTGTCCAGATGACATAAATGTGTAAAACGTAATACAAATCATCGATTAATTATATCAACCACAGGCTATATTTCAAAGCAAATGACACTTGCTTTGGATGCCCATTTATTAAAAGAATGATGCTTTAGGCCTAAACTTAGAAATAAATCAACGAGGTTTTTAGTATATATAATACACATTTCTGAGGTTAAACATAGGTTGGTGTATTGACATAAGATTTTGTCGCCTTGTATTTATGTTGTGAACCGTTTTAGAACTTAAGCAGTTTTAAAACTGCATATACGGAACTTTATTCAGTTTCAAAACTGCATGAGCAGTTTCGAAACTGCTCATCCAGTTTTAAAACTGCTTATGCATGAGTTCTGTATGGCTTACTTCGATTGGGACTATAGCTCGGATCATTCAGAGGATAGCTCCAACCGAACACCGATAGTGCGAGCTATTGACGTCATTTCCGCAACTATAGCTCCAATCGAACAGCAATGGCCCGAGCTATAGTCCGACCACCGGAAAAAGTGTGGTCCGACCATTCCCGCCATTTCGTCATTCGGAACACCTCGGATAACAGCGAACCAATCAGTGTCGAGGTAAACAAAGATTTTGATTGGCTGACTCAGAACGGGGAGGAATTCAATTGACGGAACAGCGCTGGTTCCCAATAATGGTTCTCGTCCTCGCGAGCTATAGTGCCAATCGAAGTCAGCCTATGTTATGCAGAACCATTCAGACTGTTTATTTTCACTGAATTATTGATATTCAAATCAAACAACGACCTGAAAGGACTTTTTACGGGTAAATTTTGATTTTTGATCGATTCACTTCTGACAAAGACATACTAATAACAACAGATATTGGAAACTCCGCGAAATAACGTGGAGTCTCGTAAGCCGAGATTTTATTGCGCACCTGCTTATCTATCTACCTGGCGTTACGTTGCTAGGCAATGATCCCCAAGTCAGAATTGTTTGTTGATGAGATGGCTCGGAAAAAGTTAAACATCGTAGATAATGAAGGAATTACTTCCGACCATGAGCATTTTCTTTATTTCTAACGATGATTTTTGTCCCAAAAGACAATATTTTTGTTCACTTAAAATTGTCGGTACAAGAAATTGTTACAAACTTTTGATATATCTAGATCTACGTTAGCGAACATTGACAAATTTCAATATAAGCGGGATCGGGGAACAAAAATTCAGATGAAATTTTGTAGGCCCCAGTAATGGATCCAAAGTGGGTTGGGGGGGGGGACGAACATTTTATTTCAATTTCATGTAGAAATTCAGTAAAATTTGTGTGATATTAGGAAAACGAACCTCGCCTCCTATACGTTTGAACCCCGTCCACAGAAACCCTGGATCCGCAGCTGGGCCCAGATCTACCTAGGCCTATTTGTTCGCGTATACTGACCGACATTATAGGGTGAATGATTTAGCTCAACCGGGTAGTTCGCGTATACAGACTGACATTATAGGATGAATGATTTAGCTCCATCGTAGTTCGCATATACAGACTGACATTATAGGATGAATATTTTAGCTCCATTGGGTAGTTCACGTATACTGACCGACATTATAGGATGAATGACTTAGCTCAACCGGGTAGTTTGCGTATACTGACCGACATTATAGGATGAATGATTTAGCTCCATTGAGTAGTTCACGTATACTGACCGACATTATAGGATGAATGATTTAGCTCAACCGGGTAGTTCGCGTTTACTGACCGACATTATAGGATGAATGATTTAGCTCCATTGGGTAGTTTGCGTATACTGACCGACATTATAGAATGAATGATCTAGCTCAACCGGGTAGTTCGTGTATACTGACCGACATTATAGGACGAATGATTTAGCTCCATTGGGTAGTTCACGTATACTGACCGACATTATAGGATGAATGATTTAGCTCAACCGGGTAGTTCGCGTTTACTGACCGACATTATAGGATGAATGATTTAGCTCAACCGGGTAGTTCGCGTATACTGACCGACATTATAGGATGAATGATTTAGCTCCATTGGGTAGTTTGCGTATACTGACCGACATTATAGGATGAATGATTTAGCTCCCCCGAGTGATTCACGTATACTGACCGACATTATAGGATGAATGATTTAGCTCCTACGGGTAGTTCGCGTATACTGACTGACATTATAGGATGAATGATCTAGCTCAACCAGGTAGTTCGCGTATACTGACCGACATTATAGGACGAATGATTTAGCTCCATTGGGTAGTTCAAGTATACTGACCGACATTATAGGATGAATGATTTAGCTCAACCGGGTAGTTCGCGTTTACTGACCGACATTATAGGATGAATGATTTAGCTCAACCGGGTAGTTCACGTATACTGACCGACATTATAGGATGAATGATTTAGCTCCATTGGGTAGTTTGTGTATACTGACCGACATTATAGGATGAATGAATTTGCTCCACCAGGTAGTTCGCGTATACTGACCGACATTATAGGATGAATGATTTAGCTCCCCCGAGTGGTTCACGTATACTGACCGACATTATAGGATGAATGATTTAGCTCCTACGGGTAGTTCGCGTATACTGACCGACATTATAGGATGAATGATATAGCTCCACCGATTGGTTCTCGTATACTGACCGACATTATAGGATGAATGATTTTGCTCAACCGGGTAGTTCCTGTATACTGACTGACATTATAGGATGAATGATTTAACTCCATCGGGTAGTTTGCGTATACTGACCGACATTATAGGATGAATGATTTAGCTCAACCGGGTAGTTCGCGTTTACTGACCGACATTATAGGATGAATGATTTAGCTCCATTGGGAAGTTTGCGTATACTGACCGACATTATAGGATGAATGATCTAGCTCAACCGGGTAGTTCGCGTATACTGACCGACATTATAGGACGAATGATTTAGCTCCATTGGGTAGTTCACGTATACTGACCGACATTATAGGATGAATGATTTAGCTCAACCGGGTAGTTCGCGTTTACTGACCGACATTATAGGATGAATGATTTAGCTCAACCGGGTAGTTCGCGTATACTGACCGACATTATAGGATGAATGATTTAGCTCAACCGGGTAGTTCGCGTTTACTGACCGACATTATAGGATGAATGATTTAGCTCAACCGGGTAGTTCGCGTATACTGACCGACATTATAGGATGAATGACTTAGCTCAACCGGGTAGTTTGCGTATACTGACCGACATTATAGGATGAATGATTTAGCTTCATTGAGTAGTTCACGTATACTGACCGACATTATAGGATGAATGATTTAGCTCAACCGGGTAGTTCGCGTTTACTGACCGACATTATAGGATGAATGATTTAGCTCCATTGGGTAGTTTGCGTATACTGACCGACATTATAGAATGAATGATCTAGCTCAACCGGGTAGTTCGTGTATACTGACCGACATTATAGGACGAATGATTTAGCTCCATTGGGTAGTTCACGTATACTGATCGACATTATAGGATGAATGATTTAGCTCAACCGGGTAGTTCGCGTTTATTGACCGACATTATAGGATGAATGATTTAGCTCAACCGGGTAGTTCCCGTATACTGACTGACATTATAGGATGAATGATTTAGCTCCATTGGGTAGTTTGCGTATACTGACCGACATTATAGGATGAATGATTTAGCTCCCCCGAGTGGTTCACGTATACTGACCGACATTATAGGATGAATGATTTAGCTCCTACGGGTAGTTCGTGTATACTGACTGACATTATAGGATGAATGATCTAGCTCAACCGGGTAGTTCGCGTATACTGACCGACATTATAGGACGAATGATTTAGCTCCATTGGGTAGTTCACGTATACTGACCGACATTATAGGATGAATGATTTAGCTCAACCGGGTAGTTCGCGTTTACTGACCGACATTATAGGATGAATGATTTAGCTCAACCGGGTAGTTAGCGTATACTGACCGACATTATAGGATGAATGATTTAGCTCCATTGGGTAGTTTGCATATACTGACCGACATTATAGGATGAATGAATTTGCTCCACCAGGTAGTTCGCGTATACTGACCGACATTATAGGATGAATGATTTAGCTCCCCCGAGTGGTTCACGTATACTGACCGACATTATAGGATGAATGATTTAGCTCCTACGGGTAGTTCGCGTATACTGACCGACATTATAGGATGAATGATATAGCTCCACCGATTGGTTCTCGTATACTGACCGACATTATAGGATGAATGATTTTGCTCAACCGGGTAGTTCCCGTATACTGACTGACATTATAGGATGAATGATTTAACTCCATCGGGTAGTTCGCGTATACTGACCGACATTATAGGATGAATGATTTAGCTCAACCGGGTAGTTCACGTTTACTGACCAACATTATAGGATGAATGATTTAGCTCCATTGGGTAGTTTGCGTATACTGACCGACATTACAGGATGAATGATCTAGCTCAACCGGGTAGTTCGCGTATACTGACCAACATTATAGGACGAATGATTTAGCTCCATTGGGTAGTTCACGTATACTGACCGACATTATAGGATGAATGATTTAGCTCAACCGGGTAGTTCGCGTTTACTGACCGACATTATAGGATGAATGATTTAGCTCAACCGGGTAGTTCGCGTATACTGACCGACATTATAGGATGAATGATTTAGCTCAACCGGGTAGTTCGCGTTTACTGACCGACATTATAGGATGAATGATTTAGCTCAACCGGGTAGTTCGCGTATACTGACCGACATTATAGGATGAATGATTTAGCTCCATTGGGTAGTTTGCATATACTGACCGACATTATAGGATGAATGAATTTGCTCCACCAGGTAGTTCGCGTATACTGACCGACATTATAGGATAAATGATTTAGCTCCCCCGAGTGGTTCACGTATACTGACCGACATTATAGGATGAATGATTTAGCTCCTACGGGTAGTTCGCGTATACTGACCGACATTATAGGATGAATGATATAGCTCCACCGATTGGTTCTCGTATACTGACCGACATTATAGGATGAATGATTTTGCTCAACCGGGTAGTTCGCGTATACTGACCGACATTATAGGATGAATGATTTAACTCCACCGGGTAGTTCGTGTATACTGACCGACATTATAGGATGAATGATTTAGCTCCACCGGGTAGTTTGCGTATACTGACCGACATTATAGGATGAATGAATTAGCTCCACCGGGTAGTTCGCTTATACTGACCAACATTATAGGATGAATGATATAGCTCCACCGATTGGTTTGCGTATACTGACCAACATTATAGGATGAATGATTTAACTCCATCGGGTAGTTCGCGTATACTGACCGACATTATAGGATGAATGATTTAGCTTCACCGGGTAGTTCACGTATACTGACCGACATTATAGGATGAATGATTTAGCTTCACCGGGTAGTTCACGTATACTGACCAATATTATAGGATGAATGATTTTTTTTCAATTGGTAATAACATGTAATTTCAACACACAAAATATAAATAAATTCTATTATTGGGAAAAGATTTAGGAATCTGGAGCATTCCCCCTTAAAGGGTGAAATGTTCCGTAATAAAACTTGCTTACTTTCAAGGAGTTTTTTTTTTTTTTTTTTTTTTAAATGCCAACTTTGTCAACTAAAATTTCCTATTAGACCTGATTACATAAATTTCATCTTATTTTTTAAAAAAAATCCTATAGATAGGTTGTTAGGATGCTCATAACAATACATACAATCGTAGTTCACAAACAGAATAGGCCTACAGACATTTACAATCTGTAAATAATGTTACGAAATGGAATAGTACGACTTAATGCATCATTTTCCAAAATAATTAATCAGAACCGAGAAACCATATCTCCATTATGACAATATTGTCTATAAATTGGACGATATGCATTGTTTTGTAAATGTAGACGAACTGGTAAAATTAAGGTACGAAATTTCTAGGGTACGAATCATTTTCGGTAAACCGGAAGCTGTTTTTCGGTTCGGTGCAGAACTTCGGCTGTTCGGTACCGAACACGTTTTCAAATAAAAACAGCCTAATATGGTTTGTTTTGTGATCTGTTAAGTTTCCTTCTCAAAAGGAATATGTTTAAGATGAGTTCTGCATCGAGAGAACGCCGTTATACGTCAAAATAACAATATAATCGCTATATTATGCAGTTTCGAAACTGCTCAAAATGAGTTCCGTAACATCTGTGCAGTCTTAAGACTGCATAGTTTCAAGATGGCTTACGACATTTACACTAGAATTACCCCCATTAAAATCTATTAATTTGGTTGCGAACGACATAGTTCATATAATTGTATGATATCTATTTCATTACAGAAATATGATTTTCTAGTATAGAACTTTTAATTTATATTAAATCAGTTGTTCATTGTTAAATTAAGTTAAAATAAACGTGCATGTGATTTCAGTTTTGTTTAGTAATGTAAAATCCGATTTTGCACTGAATTCTTAATATTTGTACACAAAACGACCACCATATGCTTTATACACAGTTTTGGAATCAATTGGGAACACTGGCAATGCATAAGGATCCGCTTAAACAGCTTGAAACACTGAGAATCCTTATTCAAATATAGGTACGAACATTTCAGGGTACGAATCGGTCATATTTTCTTCGGTCTCTCGGGACTCTTTCCAAGGTTTTTGTGTCATGAATCGGGCTTGAATCAATAACTAGACATCACAAATTGTATTTGTGAGTCCTAATATGTAGCAAGATGCATTTTGGCTTCCGAAAAGTGAAAAATTGTCGAACAAAAATGCGTGTATTACGTTTGACGAAGGGGCCGGTACATTGTTTTCTGAATTATAGTCTAGAAAGATCATATAACTGAGTTTAAATAAAATGAGACTGAAACTAAGTTCCCAAAGATTGTTTTGACATAGAACAAATTTGCGAACAACTTTTTAATTTATCATACACGTCCGAAAGAAATCGCATCAACTTTTTCATTTTTGACAGGGTAGAAATGGGGTGGTATCAGAAAGTGGTGATTTTCTTGGCATAAGCTACCAATTTCCGACTGCTATCATACCAATTAGTTAACTACACATATCAAACAACTCAGAAAGTGCAAAAAGAATTACTCCCTCCAAGTGGTAATAAAAAGTTGTCTGGCTCATGGACTAATATGTTTACGGCCTTTTCACTGCTGGAGCACGCCAAAAAATCCTTGAAGAACTTATTTGAGAAGGCATGCGGACACGGAGTTGTACGTGGCCTTCATTGTTAACCCATTACCACACAGTGACTCTTTTTTACTCCCCGCAAGGAAATGGCTGTGGAAAACTTTGTGGAAAATGAAGAAATTGCTTGTGACAAACAATTCCTTCATTTCCCACAATATTTTCCACAAAAAAGAACAAAAAATGTAAAATTTCATTCAGTTTAAATTGTCGTCTGCAACATCTTTGAATTTGGAGGTGTCTAACATTTTGCCGCTTAGTAATAGGTGAACAAGAGAATAATTCACTTTCAAACATATCTATGCGTAGACGCATCTCTGTTTTCGTATTTAAAATCATTACAGTTCTTGTTTACTTTTACTATGAATTTTTGGGTTCATCGGGTAATTAAAACACAAAGGTTTGGCGAATAAATCCTTAATGTTTTCGAAATAATGACCTCAGGTGCGGAATAAACCATAAGCGTTTGGCAAAGGATGAAACGAAATCATAAGAACGGTCTACTTTTTTTTCCAAAAATACCCTTATTTAAACGTCGTTTATTGAGAAAGTTTTGAATACAAAGAGCCAGATAAGTACCTTCTTGTATTGTCTTGATGTTTTCTACACTGTTGCACCACTTCTTGCGGTTTTGTATTACATTTATGTTACCGTCTGCAAGTCTTTCAATTTTGAACAGCCCCAACTCAAAACTCAATTTTAAATATATTGTTCATTAAAATCATATGTTGTGGGTACTGATTTGAATCGTCTCATAGGTGCGATTCCAATGAGTACCCACAACATATGGATTGGATTCGAAATAACATATTAAGAATACCTTTATGTCCTCTTATCCGTTACTATGCTATGGTTTTTAATCAAGTGACTAATAATTTCAGAAAATCAACAATATTTTTGTTAATGCTTCACCAATTTGAAATTAGTTTGAAGCATAGTAGGTGGAGAAATGGCAGTAATAAGCTGGATGTTGTGAATTTTTGAAAAATTAACAGATAAAAAAGTTATTGAAGATTAACCAAAATTTCGGTCGATCTTCAATAACTTTCTTATCAGTTGATTTTTCATAAAAACTTTACGTCCATCAAATGTATGACGTCTGTCCGCCTTCTCTGCTTAAAACCGAATTCAAATCGGTCTCATGTTAACAAAATCTTTGAAGATTTTCTGAAATTGTTGTATCATTGAACCCATTCCCAAACAAGACCTGGTTTTGGTGTACCTAATCAAAATGTTAGGGAAAATATTGAGGCGAAAGAAGAAAGTGCTGATAATCAGCACTTTTTCCTTTTGTCTCAATATTTTATGAGCTATTTTGTTCTCAATTCCTGTCTCTTATAATATGTTTTGCCGTCTGCAGCAGCTTTCAAATTGGACAATCCTAAAAATATGTTGCTTGGGAGACGGTTAATTATCCACTGAGTATGCTCTGTCTAAATTTTGTTGTCTAGAGACAGAGTTCAGAAATATTGATATGACATAATCCAAGAAATAAAGGGTCCTATAATTTTATTAATTTCTTTTCAGATGATGTAAGGAGAGATGATGGGATAAGAGAATCAATTCCAATAGAACAGTGTATTTAACATCCAGCCTCGCATTGATCACCGATATCGGAAAATGCCGGAAACCGCCGATGTCAGAGCGGTAACAAATTCGGCGAGAGGAGAGATCGTGTGATACATCATTGTTTTATCGCATAATACACAGATTTCTGGTGATTTTCTCTGGCAACACGTGTGTGCGACGTTCTTCGCGGAAATAAGCGCTATTCTTGGATAATACTATTATTTCTTTGAAACGGATTTTTAAGTCGTGTTTTGTTGCGCTGCGAATAAAAAGGGGAAAAGGTTTGACTACCGTCTTAGTGAAAGGAGAAAATATGGAAAATTTTAAAAAAAAAGTAGTGAAAAAAGTGTTGCGAGTACGGAAAAATATGTGTTTATCTTTTCCAAAAATATGAATTGAAATTTTGAAACATTGACACTTTGAAATCTGTCAATTGTTCTTTTTGTGAACATATGTCGCAATTAATTCTTTGAATCAATATGGAATAACAGAATTATTTTTCATAAAGGCATTGTGTTTTCACGACAGAAAGCATCTGTTAGGCTTGGAATCGTACAAATTACGATGAGTGTTCGGGAAATTTGGAATTTATCGTCGTATACCAAATACAGTGTGCATTTGTTACTAGTGGGTATATTTTTGTGGCCTGGATGGCAATGTTTCACACAACCAGTGATCAAACAACAAGAAGTCGTATTACAAATCATCACCCAACATAGCTCATCCACCCAGAACCTCGACAATGCTCATCTACTCACAAAAGCAACTATAAATCATGGCCGCGAACCCATGTACAGACATTTACGACAACACTTCGATATAAATTCATGGTTAAACTTCACGGATACTGCGAGTCCGGACGAAATTCTCACGTTGTTTTGTTCTGGAATATTTACGAAAAATGTGAATACAATCGCGTTGATTAAATATGCAGGGGCTGTGAGCTCGTCGTACAACTATATAATGCAGCTTTCACGACATCTAGGATACCCTGTCATTAGCTGGGACCCAAATTATCCGGGAGCGTTACAGGTAAGGAAAAGTTGACCATTTTTAACCCTTCCCAAAAAAGACCCGGTTTTTGATGTCCCTAAGAAAATAGACTTTGAAAAAATGAGACAAAAGACGAAAATGCTGATAATCAAATTCATGTCAAAAGAAGGAAATGGGTGTATTACAGTGCAGAAAATATTGAGGGAAAAGAAGAAAATGCTGGTCACCAGCATTTTCTTCTTTTCCCTCAATATTTTCCCAGGCCTTACTTTTAGGCTTGTCAAACCCATGATTTATTCGAGAACGGCTTACAGGACCAATGTTCATGTATTTCCGTCAGATATCGTCTAAAAAGGCTTGTTTATAAAAAGCTTCTTTTATTTTGGGGGTTTTAAATGCGCAGTTCCTCCACCCAGAACCTCGACAATGCTCATCTACTCACAAAAGCAACAATAAATCATGGCCGCGAACCCATGTACAGACATTTACGACAACACTTCGATATAAATTCATGGTTAAACTTCACGGATACTGCGAGTCCGGACGAAATTCTCACGTTGTTTTGCTCTGGAATATTTACGAAAAATGTGAATACAATCGCGTTGATTAAATATGCGGGTGCTGTGAGCTCGTCTTACAACTATATAATGCAGCTTTCACGACATTTAGGATATCCCGTAATTAGCTGGGACCCAAATTATCCGGGAGCGTTACAGGTAAGGAAAAGTTGACCATTTTTAACCCTTCCCAAAAAAGACCCGGTTTTTGATGTCCCTAAGAAAATAGACTTTGAAAAAATGAGACAAAAGACGAAAATGCTGATAATCAGATTCATGTCAAAAGAATGAAATGGATGTATTACAGTGCAGAAAATATTGAGGGAAAAGAAGAAAATGCTGGTCACCAGCATTTTCTTCTTTTCCCTCAATATTTTCCCAGGCCTTACTTTTAGGCTTGTCAAACCCATGATTTATTCGAGAACGGCTTACAGGACCAATGTTCATGTATTTCCGTCAGATATCGTCTAAAAAGGCTTGTTTATAAAAAGCTTCTTTTATTTTGGGGGTTTTAAATGCGCAGTTCATCCACCCAGAACCTCGACAATGCTCATCTACTCACAAAAGCAACAATTAATCATGGCCGCGAACCCATGTACAGACATTTACGACAACACTTCGATATAAATTCATGGTTAAACTTCACGGACACTGCAAGTCCGGACGAAATTCTCACGTTGTTTTGCTCTGGAATATTTACGAAAAATGTGAATACAATCGCGTTGATTAAATATGCGGGTGCTGTGAGCTCGTCGTACAACTATATAATGCAGCTTTCACGACATTTAGGATACCCCGTAATTAGCTGGGACCCAAATTATCCGGGAGCATTACAGGTAAGGAAAAGTTGACCATTTTTAACCCTTCCCAAAAAAGACCCGGTTTTTGATGAGACAAAAGACGAAAATGCTGATAATCAAATTCATGTCAAAAGAAGGAAATGGGTGTATTACAGTGCAGAAAATATTGAGGGAAAAGAAGAAAATGCTGGTCACCAGCATTTTCTTCTTTTCCCTCAATATTTTCCCAGGCCTTACTTTTAGGCTTGTCAAACCCATGATTTATTCGAGAACGGCTTACAGGACCAATGTTCATGTATTTCCGTCAGATATCGTCTAAAAAGGCTTGTTTATAAAAAGCTTCTTTTATTTTGGGGGTTTAAAATGCGCAGTTCCTCCACCCAGAACCTCGACAATGCTCATCTACTCACAAAAGCAACAATTAATCATGGCCGCGAACCCATGTACAGACATTTACGACAACACTTCGATATAAATTCATGGTTAAACTTCACGGATACTGCGAGTCCGGACGAAATTCTCACGTTGTTTTGCTCTGGAATATTTACGAAAAATGTGAATACAATCGCGTTGATTAAATATGCGGGGGCTGTGAGCTCGTCTTACAACTATATAATGCAGCTTTCACGACATTTAGGATACCCCGTAATTAGATGGGACCCAAATTATCCGGGAGCGTTACAGGTGAGTATGGAAGCCCTGGAGGGTCATTTTGCATTTTGAATTTTGACTCTCTACTTTTGACTTTCGACTTTTTGAAAATGGAAGCACTGGGTCATTTTTGCATTTTGAGTTTTGACTTTCTACTTTTGACTTTCGACTTTTTGAAAATGGAAGCCCTGAAGGGTCATTTTTGCATTTTTAGTTTTGACTTTCTACTTTTGACTTTCGACTTTTTGAAAATGGAAGCCCTGAAGGGTCATTTTTGCATTTTGAGTTTTGACTCTCTACTTTTGACTTTCGACTTTTTGAAAATGGAAGCACTGAAGGGTCATTTTGCATTTTGAGTTTTGACTCTCTACAAGGCGTGTATGCAAAGTCGAAAGTCAAAAGTAGAGAGTCAAAACTCAAAATGCAAAATGACCCTTCAGTGCTTCCATTTTCAAAAAGTCGAAAGTCAAAAGTAGAGAGTCAAAACTCAAAATGCAAAAATGACCCTTCAGTGCTTCCATTTTCAAAAAGTCGAAAGTCAAAAGTAGAGAGTCAAAACTCAAAATGCATAAATGACCCTTCAGGGCTTCCATTTTCAAAAAGTCGAAAGTCAAAAGTAGAAAGTCAAAACTCAAAATGCAAAAATGACCCAGTGCTTCCATTTTCAAAAAGTCGAAAGTCAAAAGTAGAGAGTCAAAATTCAAAATGCAAAATGACCCTCCAGGGCTTCCATAGGTGAGGGCACTTTGTGAGCATTGTTGTCTTTTAACCCATTATCAGACGGCAAAATTATGGACTGTTCCAAATTCAAAGATGTTGCAGACAACATTTTCAAATCAAAGAAATCTAAAATATATTGGTCTTTTGGGGTAGAAAATATTGTGGGAAATGAAGAAATTGCTTGTCACAAGCAATTTCTTCATTTTCAACAATGTTTTCCAAAGCCATTGTGTTATAGACAAAAGGCGTCACTGTGTTGTAATGGGTTAAATTGGACAATATTTTTATGTGTATATCTATCTGCCTTTAAATGTCAGAGACCTTTATATAGAAAGTGTTCTTGGGTTTTCACGAATGTATAATTATTTGAACCCAGTCGTGCAAAGACTGGCCCTGAGCTTTAACTACATGTTGCAGACAGCTCGACATTTGAGATAAGCTGGGATACTGATTATCAGGTAAGTTAAAGTTGACCATTGTTATCAATGGACCGATCATACATGTACATGTATTTCCATCAGATTTTGTATGTATAATATTCATCGCAAATATTTACTTTTACTACAGCAATACTTGTTCTTTAATTAACGTATAGTCACCAGAACGACGACCTATGACTACACCATACAGCTTGACTGGTTGGATATTTAGGATACCCCGTTGTGATTAGCCGGGACCTCAATTAGCCAGGAGCATTTCGAACAAAGTCGAATTTTATTCACTGTTTCTTTGCAACGTTTCTTTTTCCTATTGTGCCACAATTTTTGACACTTTGTAAAATGTTGTTTATTTTCTGTTTCTCTTTATAAGTCCATAAAAATGGAAACGTCAGTTAGACATTTAAAATTGCTAAAACACGGTGGATAATCACGTGATGCAATATTTTCAGAAAAAAATCTTCAATAATTTTGTAAATACTGGACCGATTTGAATTCGGTTTGAAGCAGAGAAAGTGGACAGACGTCACGCACTAGATGGACGTGGTCGATATTTGATAAATCAGCTAATGAAAAAGTTATTGAAGATAAACCAAAATTTTGGTTTATCTTCAATAACTTTTTATCAGTTGATTTTTCGAAAACCAACTACGTCTATGATATTCCTAACATTTTTCCACATTCTCTGCTTCAAACCGAATTCAAATTGGTCAAGTATTGTCAAGGTTATTGAATATTGTCGGAAATTCTATGTCACGTGATTATACATCGTGTAAAAGGTGGCCACATCTTTTGATTCCCGGAGTTTTCCAAACTTAGCCCAATAACTGCATTATATACCGCTACATGGTCATTTTGTGTGCCTAATCCACCCGAGTCCCATTGTTAGCAAAGTTTGGTTCTCATATTGATACATTAGCTAAAAACTTTGTGTCAGGAATATTAAGGTACGAGATAAAGAAATGAAGTTATGCATTTTGTGTCTCGAATTACTGTATCAATGGTGAATGAAAATACACAAGATACATATATTTTCATTAATTTATTCACAAAGATACCCTTGAAAATACAACGATACCAAACATCTTTTTTAAATGATGGTGTTCATAATCATATATGTATTTAAGTGACATTTGGTAGGTTCAAGAATTTGTGTACATTTCTTTCTTTACTCAATGGGTATACCACGCGATTGTAAATGGTATAGCATAGCATTGCCGATAGAATGTAAGCAAGATCGATGACCATCCATTTTTATTTGATTTTTGTTGTTTGTAATATGTACTCCCTACAGACAAAATATATTTTTTTTAGTTGAGATAAATAAGGAATTCGGTGTTGGAGAGTATTCAACCCGTTAATATAATGTTTAAATGACAAAGGACAGAATTTCAGGGAAAATGGCCTACTTCATCTGCGCAAGCTAAGGCTTCTTTCTCCGTAAGGAACAAAGCGGAAGTAAAGTTCTTGGCTTGCAAAGACGGGGCCCACTGTACGGCTTTTTTCTCGTTTATGATCACAAATATGTTGAAACTGTTTGATTGTTTAGGTTGATCATTGAATCCAACACATTTACATAATGCCACCTCCACAGTTTCAAAAAAATTCTCCCGCCATTATTATTTTAATCATTTGACTGAAATGCTTTCAATTGATAAATAAAACTAACACACTCATCAGTTATAAATCCGTCAAAATACGACAATGGCATAAAATGGTCCACAAATTGAATAAGGGATCAATAAATTTGATGATGTTATAATACAGGAATAGGCCAGCTGGGAAAAATAACATTTCTTGACTGAAAATAAACGTCTAGATGGGTATAAACTTTTATTAACCCATAACCATACAGCAAAATTTTAGACTGGTCCAAATTCAAAGATGTTACAAACGACAAATTCGAGTCTATGAAATTTAAAGTATTTGGTCTTTTTAAGTAGAACACATTGAGGGAAATGGGTTAAAAGGTGGACCTAGTCAAAGTTATCTAGGGCCCCTACGCCTTACTGACTCCTCTACAGAGTGTCCCCAAAAAAACCGGAACCCTAATTCTAAGTCAAATATTTTAAAGCGTAAGCGAATAATCTAATTTTTGAATTTGCAGTACTGAAGATGCATCATTTTTGCATTTGTGTTCCAAATTTCACTTAAAGATATACATCGGTTCAAAAGTTATAACCAAATTAATAATGACACTAAAAAACCGATCTGACATGATACTGATTTTTGCGTCTTGTTTGTTCGTGAAAGCGCACTAACTGTCCGCTGTTGAATTCTGTACCGCTGTACGTGTACGTACCGATTATCTCAAAATCTAATATGTACACGTTCTGTACGATCAAATTGAGTCCATATGGTGGTTGTTTAAATTAATTTCAAATTATTATGTGATTCATTTCATATGATTCAGTTTTAACTTTTATTTTCATAAATTACAAGCTTGATATGTTTCCTAAAATTAGTCCAGTCTTAATTTTCTTGCATAGTATACATTTCTGTGGACTATGATTTCATTCTTTTTGGCGAATTTTGTGTTATTTGTGTTTTGCATAAAGGTCAGTGTCGGGTCAAATGAAACCCGTAATACTTTTTAATTGAGCATTGACCGGCATGTTGGTCAGAAATAAAATAAGTGCCTATAATTATTATTCATAAGTCTGTGATGCACTTGGATATTTTGTTTGTATTCATTTTAGTTACATCGCAGCATTAACCGTTTTTTATTAGCAAAAAAGATGAAATGAAAATGCACTATTGTGAATACAATGTTTCAAAATCATTTTTGTATTGTATTGAATACATTAACCAATTGTATAGCGTCAATTTATCCAATGAGTGTAGGCGCGCGCTGCAAAACGAAAAGATCGATATCGTGTTAAAATGGTTTTCCGGGTATATTCATTTGAACGCCGATATTTTCAAAACTAATAATCATTTTTCAACAAAATTTTAACTGCTAATAAAAAACTGTCGTTGTTATTGCATATGTAAATTTGGTGGAGCAATATTACTTGATACATGAGAAATGTACTTTCAAAAATGGGTTCCGTTTTTTTCGGGACACTCTGTAGAGTATTGTACAAATGGTGGCTACCTATTTCCTAAACAAACCCTGGATATTGAAGAGCCTAAACTGGTCATTGGCTTAAATAACGATCAATGGACTTGATAATGTTATGATATAGGAATACAAATAGGCCGACTGGGAAAATAGCCATTCTTGTAGGATATACACGTCCAGATACACGTAAAACTTCCTATTAACGCGGATCTAGTCACGTGGGAATGGGGTCCTTGATCCCTATTACATGTACCCATTAGCATTTTATCAGCACTCGCCAAAATGAATTATTCCATTGTCTATGTATAAATCGATTGGTGGTGAGTTACATAATTATGTCAAGCTATCGACGATGCCTGTAAATTAAATGATTTTAGTCAAAAGGTTGGACCAGCGCTAGCAGAGAAATGTCTTTTTTCTCTCCAAGAAAGGTGCTTGCATATTTAATACTAATCCATGGCAAAATAACAATAAACAGAAATTGATGAAAATTAAAAAGTCTGGATCCGATCAAGATGTGACATTTGCAAAGCTTTACCGTGGTCAATGCATGTTTGGTATTTCAACGGCCCCTTTTTACATATGCAGCAACATATTCAATGTACAGTGGACACTCGTTATGTCGACATCGGAAAAGTCGAAATTCCGCTTTAGTCGAAGTAAAAGTCATGTCCCATCCTCAACATATGGATATCAAAATGAATTCCAAAACAAATACAGCCTTTCGAGCAATTTCTTTCCTTTTCCTACTATATTTCAATCATGGACACATATGATGCCCATCAAAAATGGTTAAATATCGTTTTTATCGAAAATAATCAAAATCGCATTAGTCGAACTCCGGATATGTCGAGGTATTTTGACGGCCCCTCTGACTTCGACACAACGAGTGTCGACTGTACTCGTATTTGATAAAAGTGCATTTTCTGTGAAATCTCCGCAAAACAGTGTATATATCACAAAGATGGGCGATTGTAAGTCTGACATCAGAAAGAATGTCAATTTCCATTCAAACCCTCGTAACTACAGCTCGAAAAATCTGTAGTTACGAGATTTGTGAACAAAAGAGACGCTTTAGTCTCCAGAGTACCTTATTTTTGAAGTTCGACTTCAGAGGTGCCGTAAAATAAACTTTCAAAATGGCGCTGTAAATAATAAGAATTTCCGATTATTTTTAACGGAAAGAATTGTACTTTATGTATTCATGTCAGGTTTTAATGTAATTGACGTTGTTTCCACTAGTGACTTCTTTCCACTTTCGCAGCACAAAGATAAGAAATGGCTTTACCTCTCCGTTGGGAATTCATTCTAACTTATTTTAGTCTTATATTCCGATAGTACTAGACGGTTTGATGTTCATCCTTCTGCCATTTACCACATAGACCCTGGTTTTACGTCACTATAATAGAAACTTTAAAACTTTCCCAAACAAGATCTAGTTTTTGAAGCTCCTAATAGATATGAATTGGGAAAACATTGGGAAAAAAGTAGAAATATTGATATAATTAGCATTTTCTACTTTTATCTTAGTGTCCATTTTTTTTCTTCTTTTTTTTTTTTTTTTTTTTTTTTTTTGTTGTTGTTGTTGTTCTCTTGTCTTAAGCAGTTTTTTAATTGGACCGCCTATATCTTGTTTTAAGGAAAACGATTAAAAGGATACGAGAAAAACAAAATACATCGCCTGTACAACGACATTTCCAGCGCTTTCTAAAATGAATTTTGGCGTCTGTAACCATTTTCAATTTGAATCTGTCTAAACTTTGTTGTCTTAGATATGGGTGAACCGTAGATCTAAAGTCCGGTCACGAAATTGTGCAACATACATTGTATTTACAAAATGTACCCATTTAACCCTTTCCCAGACAACAAAATTTCAAGGTAATCCCAATTGAAAGCTGCTGTTGACTACATGATAGTTGTTCATAAAGATGAAAATTGCGCATCTCATAGTGTAGAAAATATTGAGACAAAAGGAGAAATTGCTGATTATCAGCAATTTCTTCTTTTGCCTCATTATTTTCTCAATGCTTTTCTTCTAAGGACGTCAAAACCAGGTATTGTTTTGGAAAGGGTTAAACAACGAATTATCGATCTAAGAAAACTGCGATTTCGCATGTGATGGTTCGAATCATGCAGATGGTTGACGCCTACAAGATTGGATCTATCATATGCAAAATTGTATAGAAATTTCAGAACGTGTTTGCCTTCGTTTACAAAAGTAAAATTGGTAAATATTTGCCATTGTATCATTACTGGACTAATAAGGACAGATCCTCCATTTATTTCCTACGGTAAGATTTTTTTATTTTTTCTGTACTGATATTTAAATATATGAGAAGTAAAAAAATGACTTAAAAAACTATAGGTCACCAAGCGAATTAAAAAGTTGTTGGGTTTCAAGGGAGACTTCTCTTGTCTAAAATTGCAAAAATGATGTGTCACTTAAATACCCACAAAAAAGGTGTTCGAAATGACTACGATTACTTAAATCAGTCTTTATTGTGTTCAATATGTTTTATTCTGTCTAAATGAGTATCAAGTTGGGAAAAATTAGTGGTGATTTTGAAATTTTTAGTACATTCTTTCAAAAGTAGCTTAAATTGCTCTTTTTTCGCAACGTTTCTGATAATAAAGATATTCAAGCGGTAAGAAGTTTTTTTCTTTTTTGGTATAGACATAGTGCTTGGTCATACCTACAAAAACAAAAAAAGAAAAATATATCAAACCAAGCGTTTTTCTTAGTTATAAGTAAAATTTGGTTTACTTTTTGCAGCTCTGTCCGAAATTGTTTCACTACTTTTATCCATTTTGTTCCTTACTACCAGCTTTAGATCATAAAAAGTGTCATCTTTTGTGTCCATCTGAAGCGGACTAGCTCATAAAGACACCACTTTGCTTTTGCTGCTCCGTTTCCTATCGCTAACGCCACATGTTGAACGCGTAACAGAAAGCGAAATGTACCACCCGAGTGCTATTACATTTTAATTGACCAAACAGGTAAAATTGAAATAATCGAATAAGGGTCTTGTCATTTATCAACCAAACATTAACTAAATGTAAAAAAAAAATACATTTGCTAATAAGGCCAATTGCTGAAATAGCTTTATTTCTTTATTTAGGATATGCGCAGTAAGTTGCGCAGTAACAACTGGAGGATATGTCCTTAAGTATGTCCAACTTATCCGAATCATCGATTGATTGATATGTTTCCATTTTACTCGTATTTCGATTATCAATTTCTGCCTTGGTAGAAAACCATTTCTTTATTTTCTAACCTAACATATGTTGTCCCCATTTAATAAATATTTTGAAATGATTAACTTCAGTTTCAGTGTCGGGGTTTTATTCAAACAATTTAAAGTGATAGACAATGTGTCAACACATTTGGAATGACAGACATTCTTAGCTTTGACATAAACCATTTATTTAAATGTTAGGAATTGAGACATTAAGCGATGACAAAGAAGCTGCAAACAAACAAAATATTTCTCAATTATGAAATATTTTAAAACACGTTGAACGCTTAACCCTTTTCAAACAAAAAACGTTAGACTCAACCAACGACAAATTATCAAAAACAATTGCAATCTTGTAATTCATCAAATTATATTTTAAAAAAAATATTAAGACAACTCAAGGAGAAAGGGCTGGAAATCAACAGCCTCTTCTTTTATGGCACTGTGTTTCTAAATTCGTTTTTGAAATTGGCATCAAAACCAGAACCAGCTTTCTGTTTGGAACAAAGTTAAAAATCTTAAAATGGCGTACGAAGACGTCAAAAAGACATGATTTTACGACCGAAAAAGTACAAAATTCATTTTAAAATCAAGTCTTTATTTAACGTTTCCTTAAATTTCCTGAAGTCGACTGCTATTCCTGTGACAACATATCGTCTGCTCCTCGTACCCCGAGGGACCCAGTTTATTCTGCTAGAAGAAAATAATCCATTTTGACTTGTAATCATTCCTATTCAGTCTGGTTCTCTGTGTGCGTCCCCAGAGTCAAAAACCGGGCACCAGCTTTTGACATGCGCATCACGAGACATGTAACTTTCGTTTGTGTCTATCATTGTCTTGTTTTCGTTTCGAATTCAAAGTCAAATGCAGAATATCTCTTGGCAATAGATAAAAAATCTTAAAGTAAACTGTTTTCCAAACGAGCCTCTTTTTTGAAAGTTTTGAATTAAAAAATATCACCACCAATAATATTGAGGCAAAAGAAGAAAATGCTGTCAACCAGCATTTTCTTCTTTTGTCTCAATTTCTTCCAAATGATTCTACATAAATATAATGAGCATCAAAACCAAACCTTGCTTCGGAAATACTTAAAACTGTTAAATGATATTCTACGACCATAAAGAAGTAGATCTACGAAATTCATTTTAAAATGAAGTCTTTATTTAACGTTTCTCCTAAATTTCCTGAATTCGTCTGTTATTCCTACGACAACATATCGTCTGCTTCTCGTACCCCGAGGGACCCAGTTTATTCTGCTAGAAGGAAATAATCCATTTTGACTTGTAATCATTCCTATTCAGACTGGTTCTCTGTGTGCGTCCCCAGAGCCAAAAGCCGGGCACCAGCTTTTGACATGCGCATCGCGAGACATGTAACTTTCGTTTGTGTCTATCAATGTCTTGTTTTCGTTTCGAATTCAAAGTCAAATGCAGATTATCTCTTGGCAATAGATAAAAAATCTTAAAGTAAACTGTTTTCCAAACGAGCCTCTTTTTTGAAAGTTTTAAATGGAAAAATATGACCACCAATAATATTGAGGCAAAAGAAGAAAATGCTGTCAACCAGCATTTTCTTCTTTTGTCTCAATTTCTTCCAATTGATTCTACATATAATGAGCATCAAAACCAGACATTGCTTCGGAAATAGTTAAAACTGTTAAATGATATTTTACGACCATAAAGAAGTACGAAATTCATTTTAAAATGAAGTCTTTATTTAACGTTTCTCCTAAATTTCCTGAATTCGTCTGTTATTCCTACGACAACATATCGTCTGCTCATCGTACCCCGAGGGACCCAGTTTATTCTGCTAGAAGAAAATAATCCATTTTGACTTGTAATCATTCCTATTCAGTCTGGTTCTCTGTGTGCGTCCCCAGAGTAAAAAAAAACCGGGCACCAGCTTTTGACATGCGCATCACAAGATACGTAACTTCCGTTTGTGTCTATTTATGTCTTGTTTTCTGTTCGCTTTGAGAGAATCCGTTAGTCATCCGCAGAAAATCTCAATACATACACACTGCCTTTTCAATATAGATTTAAGCCTTTCCTTAACAAGCACCGATTTTGACGTTTATAGTGGGAAAGGTGTTGGAAAAGATTGTGGCAAAAGAAGAAAATGCTGATGATCAGCATTTTCTTCTTTAGTCTCAATTTTTCTCCCAGCCATTTATTTTCAGAGAGCATCACAACCAGTTCTTGTGTCGGAAATGGTTGAACATTTTAAAATGACAAACTAAGACGGCAATGGAATATTTTATGCCCCCCCCTCCCCCCCCCCCCCCACACACACACACACGCGCTTAAAGCTACAAAATTCATTTTAAAATGATGTCTTTATTTAACGTTTCTCCTAAATTTCCTGAATTCGGCAGTTATTCCTACGACAACATATCGTCTGCTCCTCGTACCCCGAGGGACCCAGTTTATTCTGCTAGAAGAAAATAATCCATTTTGACTTGTAATCATTCCTATTCAGTCTGGTGTTCAGTGTGCGTCCCCAGAGTTTAAAAACGGGCACCAGCTTTTGACATGCGCATCACGAGATATGTAACATCCGTTTGTGTGAACTAACGTCTTGTTTTCTTTTTGGGCACACAATTCCTTAACCCTTTCCTAAACATGACCTGGTTTTGACGCCCTTAGTAGAAATTTCGTGGGAAAACATTGAGACAAAATAAGAAAATGCTGATGATCAGCATTTTCTTATTTTGCCTCAATATTTTCTGTGCTATAATGTATGTAAATCCTATCTTTACCGACATCCATTTTGTCGTCTGCTTCAGCTTTTGAATTTGACCACCCTAAGATTTTGTCGTT
This sequence comes from Fragum sueziense, assembly GCA_963680895.1. Classification (NCBI taxonomy): domain Eukaryota; kingdom Metazoa; phylum Mollusca; class Bivalvia; order Cardiida; family Cardiidae; genus Fragum; species Fragum sueziense. The sequence goes on along the minus strand of OY804592.1, from coordinate 76,895,719 downwards.
TGGGAAAGGGTTAAGTCAACTGCAGAAAATCTCTTGACAATTGATAACTACTGCTATTTTATATAGATTTACATAGATCCTTTCTTGTACAAGTACTGGTCTTGACTTCAATAATAACAAAGGGTTTAGAAAACATTGCGACAAAAGAAGAAACCTATGATAATTCCAACCATTTTTGTAATGGGCATCAAAACCAAGTATTGTTTCGGAAAAGGTTAAAAGTAATAAAATGGCATACGAACATTTCAAAAAGATATATTACGACCAATGAAAAAGTCCAAATTTCATTTTAAAATGAAATGTTTATTTAGCGTTTCTCCCAAATTTCCTGAATTTGGCTTTTATTCCTACCACAACATATCGTCTGCTCCTCGTACCCCGAGGGACCCAGTTTATTCTGCTAGAAGAAAATAATCCATTTTGACTTGTAATCATTCCTATTCAGACTGGTTCTCTGTGTGCGTCCCCAGAGTCAAAAACCGGGCACCAGCTTTTGACATGCGCATCACGGAATATGTAACTTCCGTTTGTGTGGATCATTGTCTTCTTTTTTTCTCTTCGAGTCAAAATGTCAACTGCAGAAGGTCTCTTGACAATAAGTACAAGGTTATCTTCGTGGATTTAATCCTTGCTCAAACAAGATCTGGGTTTCGTGTATCTGGAAGGTAAAACATAGGAAACTTTGTAGCAAAAGAAAAAAATAATAATGATCAGCATTTTTCATTTGCCTCTGTCAACATTTTCTTTACTATATTATACACAAATTATCCGGCTTTTGATCTTTTAGAAAATGATCTTAAGCTAATTTGTAACTAACTTGCAAAATACATTTAGCTGACATCGATCGCAACTGATTGATATCTGTATTCAAAATGATATCATGTTATCGTTGCTAGTGAAGAGATCTGGCAAAAACGTATAGACTTGTAAGAATTATGGTCTCGGAGGTCACTCGTAGACAGTCTGTTGGCAACAGATAAAGTCTTTCTTTATCATTGATCATGGATGAATAGCGGTAGTTAGCCAACTGGACAATATAATTTTATTGTTATGTGGCACGGCATATGTATCCAAATGGACAAAATATTATTTTTTGTTATGATCTTAAAATAAAGGACCCGTAAAGCTATTTAACTCATTCCCACACATTGACTATTTTTGACTCCCAAAAAGACAATTGCTGTGGAAAACAATGAGAAAAATGAAACAATTGTTTGTGGGTATTTTACCCAAAATGAAAACGAAGAATAAATTTGATTTTTTAAAGTGTCGTCTTCAACATCTTTGAATTTGGATCACCCTAAATGTTGCTGTTTGGGAAGGGTTAAAATGGCCATCTGGGAAGATTGGAGGTATCCACGATAGACAGTCAGTCTACAGCAGCAAGATTCAAATTGTACGTCCCTAAATTTGTGTCGTTTTGGAAAGGGTTAAATAATTATGTTTCACAACAAAAGCAACAGGCAGTTTTTTTAAATCTTTGAACTCGTGTTTTGCAAATGAAAAAGCATTTATCGGAAACAAAAAGGAAAAAATACCATACTATCATAGTAAAATATGACACTTTAGTATCATAAAGAAAGCAAGAAACAGACGGAGGATAACTGTAAATAACAAATACATTTTAGAAATCATTAGTCAAAATTTAGTTGCAAAATATATTCTTCTGCAAAAATTAAGTACAGTCTTCCGATAAGATGGATGTGTCTATTGCTCGTTAGATAACTTCAAATATCTAGAAATCTAGAAATGCCGGTTGAACTTTTGTCAAATATTGCGACAGTCTGCAACATTTGTTATCTTATAGATTGAAACTACGAAAATGTTATTGAGCGTTAGTCCTGGTTTGTCAATAAAATATACATGGTAGGCTATAAAAACACAGAATAGCGAATAGATTTTTAAAAACAACTTAAGGTATATGACCCATCATTTCTAGCCATGGGACATGAATCGAATTGCACACTCTTGTAAATACACTTCAAAAAAGTTGATTCAACGTGCCGGATTTCAAGATTATGTTTCAAGAAGAAAATGATTGACAAATATCTTTTTACTCTATATTCATATGCAAGGGAGGTAATTTATAACATTTTTGTTAAATATTTTCATTATTATGCATTAATTCAAAATTCTAAACTGTTCAAAATGCTTATGTTTGTATTTGGAATGGGAATATAACACACTTTAGGATTGATTTACTGACACTTTTCAAATTTCGCCTTTGACTCTTTGGTGCTAATGATGGGATGTATACGTTAAGGTAGAATACCCGTAATGTGACCATTTTGAGATTCATAAAACATCGGATTTTTTTCAAGCGGTGTCGTTACGTACGTATATACGAATATATTCGGGCGCGGTCGTAAACATTCGGCGGTGGAAAGTTCCACCGCCGAATGTTTACGACTTTGTCCGAATAATTCCGAAGTCGCGCAAATCTTTTTGGCGTTATGCAAATGGTGGACAACCAGAAGGCCAGGACAAACAGGAGTTATGAAAATATTAGCGAAGTTAGACAAGCATTACGTCAAGGTTAAGTAACATTTCAAATCCATCGAACTATTCAAATGTGTATAAATGCTTACACTTTGAAATTGTACTGGAATGATTTAAGGAAACATTTGGAAACCATCTTTTGCCTCAGAAACAACTAACAAGGCATTGTCACCGCTTTTCTCTGATGTATCACCTCTTGCCCTCTTCTTTTGGGTACATTTTAAAGAAAATGTGAACATCGACGATAGCTGCCATCGCAGAACAAACAAGAAAGAAAGACTCGATGTTGCTATATCATAAAAAAATCATATCGAGTATGTGCTATGAGTTTTATTACCTCAATTTATACAGGAACGGCGAACATGTCCTTTACACATGTATATTCCCCTATAAATGCTAACCTTTTGAAAGTCAAACATGATAAAAAACTGTATCCTGAATCAATATGAAAATTTTTTGATGAGTTCGAGTTCGACCACAATATGAAATCATTTTTATTTTTTATCATTTTGAATTTATGCAAGCGGTGGCGTAGAATAGCGTCAGACTGACTAGTATGTGAAGACTGGCTTCATTCTTTTCTTTAACCCATTCCTACGCATTGACTCTTTTGGACTACTCAAAAGATAAATGCTTTGGAAAACATTTTGGAAAATGAAGACATTGCTTGTGACAAGTAATGTCTTCATTTCCAACAATGTTTTCTATCCCAAAATATCAAAAAAAAAATAAATAAGGAACGATTTTCGCGGGATCGTGTGCTAAAAATAGATTTCTGATGGGAAATCCCTCAACAACGTTTGCCGGTAACCAGTCTAATATTTTGTTTATCGGTCATGAATCGGACAATTTTTTCGTAACAGTGTTAGCGAAAAATTATTATTTTTAAGCGAGATATTAGTCGATCATAGAAAATGCAGGCGGGAACTAAAACTACGAAACATTGCGCATATTCAACATGCAACATTGATTCCAGATACGGAGACAGACCAGAAATGACAAACGTTTTTTCTTGAGATTCCTCAGCAGCTTAACCAGAAAAAACATCGAAAAGTCTGAAAGTAAAGTAGCTATGATCATGAAACTTCGCGGGTTGATAGATCTCGCCAAGGAGAAGTGCAAAGTACAAGGAGCAAAACTCTACCTTGCTTATTTTGTGAGTTATTGCCCTCTGTTGTAGTGAAGGCCTGTGGGGGTATCAAATCATATTCAGCGACAAACTCTAGTTTTCTTCTAGATTAATCCTTTCCCAAACAAGACCGGTTTTGACGTCCTCAACAGAAAATTCTTGGGAAAACATTGAGACAAAAGAAGAAAATGATGATCGTCATTCGACCTAATTGAAAAGACCTGCACAGCAGACAAAATGAGTGTGAATATATTCTTTGGATATTGATGATCATTCTTCTTTTGCCTCGATATTTTCTCTGACATAAAACACTAAAAGTATTCACATCCGTTTTGTCATCTGCAGACTTTTCAATTTGGCCCAACATGACATTTTGTCGTTTTGAAAAGGGTAAGTGAGTACGCACGAGCGGCACGACGAAGCCAAGGCAAGACCGTATGTGTAAACATTACTTGTCATCTGGTTATTTCATAGTTATATTCTGATTTTTTTCGGGAGACAGGGCGGAGCCTAGTAAACGGTTCATTACATTTAAGCTTGAGGAGAAACAGCCTTCTCGCTTAGCGGTACATCGTCGGTATTATTGCAAAACATTATAACTACAGCGTGAATTAGGCTGTAGTTACGAGGTTTTATAACAACTCATTTTACAATAGAACGTTCTTTCAATTTCGAAATGTGTTCATGCTCGTGCCGCACGTTTTTCTCTTATATCAACCAAGATATCGAGAAGTAAACTCGTCGAATAACCTCTTCGCTTAGCCACACCCTGTGAGGTGAATAAAAATGGATTATACCGATCTTAAAAAGTACACGACAGTGCAGCAACCTTCTCGACTATGAATTATAATGTTTCTCAAGAAATGATTACGGCAATCCAGCTCTTAGAACGCCATCTTCGGCAAGTTGAACGTGGAAAAACTTTGCGAGATTCACAGCCTTATTTGTCCGATAGAGGATTCCCAATCTATTTTTAGACCAGTGGGGCGTGACGATGGCGTATTTGGTTAAAGAGAAAACCGAATCCTATTATATTCACTTAGAATTTTCGTCTGCATCATCTTTGAATTTGGAACAACCATATCGATCTCAATTTTTACCGGGATTACCATATCAACGATTGATAGAACTTTCTGAGAAATTGATATACAACAAGTCTTCTACAATTTGAGATAATAAATAGAGTTTGCACATTCAGTCTTACTTGATAAATGGTCCTTAAATTTTCTTACGTCGTCGATAGAGAGAAACTTAAAAGTGAATGAATTTCCGTTAAATTGGTATTTCCGCTTTGCATCCATTTGGATTCATTTGTAATGCTCCCGATCAACTTTGTCCAAAACAATTCCTGCTTTGGAAGAGCTTGGAAAACAAAGCGGTATAGGAACACACTTTTAATTAATAGATATTGTCTTTTGTCTCAATATTGTCTTTCCTATTTCTTTAACAAAGTTTATAAACATTAATTCATCTTCTGCAACTGCTTTTGCATTGGAGTTTGGCTGTTTGGGAAAGGGTTAAGGAGGAGGGCGCTTTCCAAATGATATTCAAGAAAGGTACAAAAACATTACCATCATTCGGACGTGCGTTTGAATAGTAACGATTTCAAGAAAATGTCTGTAAAATAACACATAATGAATATTATCATATTTTATTTTTTGGAAACCAACTGTTTTCATCCTAATCCTAAACACTGTTGCTAAAACAAAATTTAATCACGAGGTACGGTTTGTAGCTTAATGATGGCATGTTATGGGACTGTTTTCATGTCGACTCTTGAATATCGATAAATTGACTGGTTTTCTAGAATAATATAACACAACATTTTTATAACGGCATTAAGGTCATAGAATAACGTAATGCTTTGTCGTTCAATTATTTTGTCACCAAAGGGACATACATGTACACGTATGAAACTATAAAATGGTGACATGAAATGAAACGCGTTAAGAGGTTATAACAATTAGTGCTTTTGTAATTAAGACTAAAAAGAATTGTGGAAAAAGTTGACAAATCCTTTTGAATGCTACACTTTCACCTTTTTATCGGCACTCGACCATTCGATACATTTTTTTTCAAATTGGCTAGTCATGCATAATCAAAACAATTTGTTGTACTCGCTTGAAATAGGGATACATGTACATCCAACAAGGATTCTAGTTTCGACAGAAACTCACCTTTCTTAGAGTAAGATTCTTTGTGAATTCCACATTGTATGATTTCCCTGAAAAGAAGACGTTACTTTTGCTCATTACAATCACATGCATGGTGATTTAGGGTCAACGACAGTGCAACAATGCAGGTATTGTATGTACAGATATTACCTTAACCCTTTCCCAAACGACAAAATTTTAGAGTGATCCACTTCAAAAACTGCCACAAATGACAAAATGGATGTTATCAAATATAAGATTTGTGTAAAATATGACATAGAAAATATTGAGACAAAAGGAGAAACTGCTGGTTATCAGCAGTTTCTCCTTTTGTTTCAATGTTTTCCCAAACCTATTCTATTACGCACGTCAAAACCAGGTCTCGTTTGGGAGAGGGTTAAAGTGGTCAGATCGTTAATGAGTACAGATTGCGGTAGTTAACCTGTTCTCGTTGGTATTATTCTGTGTAAGACATGTAATCACGTGCTGATGAACATGTAAGGGTAAAGATGGCTTTACCACCGTCATTATTCTAGTGAAGGAAATTTTTTGGTTCCCTTTCCAAAACGAAACATTTTTAGGGAGGTCAATGCAATAGCTGCTGCAGACATCAAAATGGATGTTAATAAAGATTGGAATTGTGTGCGATATAGTCAAGAAAATATTGAGGCAAAAGGACAAACTGCTGGTTTTCAGCAGTTTCTTCTTTTGTCTAAATGCTTTCCCAAGCTTTTTCCTTTAGGGACGTCAAAACCAGGTCTTGTTTTGGAAAGGATTAAAGACAGTTAAGTTTAGGATGAACAGACCAGTAAGTGAAAATCATAATTTTGACGACTTTATTAGAAAATATTTGGAAAACATCGAGGCGTAAGAAGAGATATCCTCTTACATGTGTTCTTCTTTTGCATCAGTGGTGTTTGCCCTATTTAGAAAAGGGTTAGTCGCAACTCAGAACACGCAATGAGCTTTCACACCATGAACTTGTTTCCTTAAGGACAGATCCTCCATTTATTTCCCACGGTAAGATTTTTTTTTATTTTTTCTGTACTGATATTTAAATATATGACAAGTAAAAAAATGACTTAAAAACTATAGGTCACCAAGCGAATTAAAAAGTTATTGAATTTCAAGGGAGACTACACTTGTCTAAAATTGCAAAAATGAGGTGTCACTTAAATACCCACAAAAAAGGTGTTCGAAATGACTAGGATTACATAAATAAGTCTTTATTGTGTTCAATATGTTTTATTCTGTCCAAATGAGTATCAATTTGGGAAAATTTAGTTATGAATTTGAAAATTTTAGTAAAACATTCTTTCAAAAGTAGCTGAAATTGCTCTTTTTTCGCAACGTTTCTGATAATAAAAAATATTCCAGCGGTAAGAATTTTTTTCTTTTTTGGTATAGACATAGTGCTTGGTCATACCTACAAAATCAAAAAAAGAAAAATATATCAAACCAAGAGTTTTTCTTAGTTATAAGTAAAATTTGGTTTACTTTTTACAGCTCTGTCCGAAATTGTTTCACTACTTTTATCCATTTTCTTCCTTAATACCAGCTTTAGATAATAAAACGTGTCATCTTTTGTGTCCATCTGAAGTGGACTAGCTCATAAAGACACCACTTTGGTTTTGTTGCTCCGTTTCCTATCGCTAACGCCACATTTTGAATGCGTAACAGAAAGTGAAATGTACCATCCGAGTACTATTACACTTTAATTGACCAAACAGAGAAAATTGAAATAACCGAAAAGAGTCTTGTCATTTATCAACCAAACATTACCTAATGTAAGAGATACATTTGCTTAAAAAAGCCAATTAGTGAAACAGCTTTATTTCGTTATTTAGGATATGCGCAGTAAGTTGCGCAGTAACAACTGGAGGATCTGTCCTTAAAGGGATATTTCATTCCAATTTCAGTTTTTAAAGTATGTCTTGATGCCAAGATTGGTTATTCTAATGAGTATAAATACTATTGGTTTTTTGAAGTTGTTGCCAATAAGCGAGAAACATGCATTTAAAGTTGAGATATAATTGATAAATTGCATATAAATCCGAACTGTTGTCCACAACAATTTGTTCAATTTTAACACAAAAATATAAATTTCTCGTAAACGGCGCAATATTTTGGCTCGAAATTTTCAGATATGCTCTTTCATATAAAAAATAAAAGTAAAATTTATGACAAAAAATTCTGAAATGTCACTTTAATCGTAGAGACTAAATAGCGCCTAGATACCGAGAAAAACATCTGTTGAAAGTCAACGTTTAAAATCAAACAGATTAAAAAGGTGAAAGTTAGATTTTTGTAACACCAGAGCACAAAACACACATTGAACTTTGACACCTTCTTCGAATATTTCTTAACCCCAGGGATTGGATTACAAATTTTTGTTAAATCAGAGTTGGTAATTACCGTTTTAAGTGAATTAGGCTCGATACTGGCAAGATCCTCATCGCTAATGAGTCTCTGTGCTCGAGGTAAAAACTCGTTTATTTTGTTACAATAGAATTAACCCGGGAATATTGCATTTCAGAATAATTAGCGAAGTACAATGTACCTGTGTATGGCTGTTTTTCTTCGAAAGCCACGTATCTGCAGCTTTGAACAAGATGCAGATACGAGGTTTTCGAAGAAAATCGATGATGTGTTTATGACGATGTTCATGTAAAATATTGGTTATACTCAGTTTTAGCAGATGATGACCGTATGCCCACGTGGTGGTCCAAATATCCATCGTCAGACCCCCTTTTCTCATGTCCCGACACGTAACGTCGCTTTTCTACAATCATCTTGTAACTACAGCTTGTTTTAAGCTGTAGTTATGAGGTTTTTGAGAAAATAAACAGCGATATACAAATAATAGAGTTTTACACACCAGGATCATTAAAAGGAAATACGATATAAAAGTGAATTCTCAAGGGTTATTGTTTCAACAACATTGTCGCTTTTTTCCTCTAGTGTTTTCCTCGTTTTTTTTTTATCCAAGAATCACTGTATGGAAACTACTGTATGTATAGTTAGCTGGGTTTTCCGAAGTCAAAATAAAAATGGCGGACGGGATTTCTGTACAAGGTAGGTGTCATGTATTTTTGGTCACATACTATTGAATATGTTCTTTCACGCAACTTGACGGATATCAGCGTGAAGGCAATTGGTTGGAAAACCAATAAATATAGCCTCCTTTTTACAAATTTGCCTCGTTTGACTGTAATGTTTGAATGAACACAGTGTCGTGTTGACCTTGAAATCCGAAGCGATATATTTTGAAAAATCGGTCTGTATTTCCGAATTCCTAATGTTCCTGTCAACAACACAGGGCTAGATGGGTGGAGAAATTGATATTCTTACCTGAAATGTTTCGACAGATCGTCTGTGTAGTCTACATTTGTTATAATTACACTTTGAAAATTCGCATGCTGTACAGCTGTGTGCAAACCGAAACTAACCCGGTGTACAGCTGGGTGAAACTGTTTTTCTGTATGTGTGGGTGCAATATCTAACCCGAAAACACTGTATGTTTGGGTTTTTCTGGATAAAATCAGATACATGATTCCGAAACTCTTCTGTGTTGAACTATCGAAATATATATCCCAAACTATCCAAACGATTTTCATTAAAGAGACATTTCACATATAATTTCTCATAAATTTCACATTTTCTTTTATCTGAATGAACTGAATTTCTTATTATACCATCTTTTTATAACTGGTATCGGACTATCCCACAAATGAAAATATACACATAATTATATAATAACTAAATCAAGTATATCATGCTTTTTTTTAAAGGGTCCGACTTGACCATTTTAGTCAGAGACTTTTACGTAACATTTACTAGAAATTGAAAAGGAGTGATATTGGCTTGATTCATAAGACACAATTAACTATGTCATTGTCCGCAGACAGAAATTATGTAGGTCTATATTTTTCCGACTGACATACGCAGTAACTACCACTCCATTGTATCGGTCTATCCACTGTATCGGTCTATTTGCAAATTTCGTGATACAATGATCGTAGTGCCACCTTCAGACTATTTACATTAACAACTAGGTCACTGCATCTTTCCAGTACCGATTTTATTATATATCTGTTCATCAGGTAATAATTATTCAAACATTTTAAAACTTAGTTAAATTGAACAGGTAGCCATTGTTAAAAGTGATAGAAAATATTGTACACCTATTTGTCAAAAGGAAACTGCGGATTCAATTAAAATACTTTTTGATGCTGTTTGTCAGTCATTATTTTAACTTTTTCAACATTCAATCACAATGCACTGATATAATGGGGTGACGCCATTATTCACCAAATTTGATATGTCTGTCGATTGTTGACATATTTGTATTATAGAACTGGGATTTTGACAATGATTTTTTGATATAACAGAAGTAAAAATGTTATTTTACAAGAAGACATGATATGAATAAGGAAAATTATTTATTTTCATGGCTGTCATTTGTTAAATATAAGTAGACCGATACAAAGGGGTTCCAAGCTACTACGATCTTTCGATGTGTGGCCATAAAATGGTAAATATTTTTTATACAAAATTGAAATATAGAATTAATGCTGTTGAACATAATATGCCAGCGGCGGATCCAGGATTTCGATGATGGGGGTTCAAATATATACAAATAATGTCGTGGGGAAGTTACTGGTACATACATACACTTACTTTGTATAAAATATGCCAATGCATATATTTGTGGTCAAACTATGTTCGACCTTATCATTCTTTACAATTTGAAGTAGATTACGGATGGAACAAATACTCATTCACTACCAATTTGGCACGCTCGTTGCATCAAAACTGTTGTTTAATGATAGCTCGAGTAAAATATATATATTCATAATGTTGACAAAATACGGAAACTATCTCATGGAAGTAAACTTGACATAGATACATTCAAAACCTATTGTGAACAAAAACAAAACAAGAAAAAAGATAGCACTTTACATTAATCTATTCATTAAATGATATCTATTTTAGAAGGTTGGTTCGCAAATTAAATCTCGCTGGGGAAGGGCCAGTTACGCCGGATGTAACGAAATATGACTCAACTACATAATATTAAAAGTTGTATGACCTTGAACAACGTTAGCTTCCCCCTGATTACGTGGGGAATATGATAAAAAAAAAAATAACAATAGTATTGCACGTACCACATGTCATTTCAATAATTTTATGATTTTGAAAAATTGAAAAAAAATGTTAGGCTAAAAAACGTAATGTATTTCTGAATGCCTAATTTTCCTGAAAACAGCACACGACTAGATGGGTGCAGAAATTGATACCGTAGTTAAGCTTAAGGGATATGTTTCAATATTTCGTCTGTGTAATTTTACTTTGGTTGTAACTACCCTTTGAAAAAAAAGCATGATATACTTGATTTAGTTTTTATATAATTATGTGTATATTTTCATTTGTGGGATAGTCCGATACCAGTTATAAAAAGATGGTGTGAATATTCACTTTGGGTGTGCCACAGAACGAAAACGATAATGGAAAAAATATACAGAAAGACTGAAGTAATATTATCGATTTCATACGTTTTCTGAAGCACACTAAAAAGACATAACATTGCTAGTTCATTTAGAAAGGTATGTCTTGATGCCAAGGTCGATTATTCTAATGCGTTTTTAAAAAATGCTATCAGTTGTTTGAAAATGTTGCTGATAAGTAAAAGAAACGCCTTTAAAGTTGAGACGAAAAGGACAAATTTCATTTACATTTTAACTGCGGCATCCATCAATGTGTTTAATTTCAAGATTAAATATATGTCTCTTAAACGGCGCAAAACTTTGGTTTGAACTTTTCAGAATTTTCATAAGAAATTCAGTTCATTCAGATAAAAGAAAATGTGAAATTTATGAGAAATTATATGAGAAATGTCTCTTTAATGAAAATCGTTTGGATAGTTTGGAATATATATTTCGATAGTTCAACACAGAAGAGTTTCGGAATCATGTATCTGATTTTATCCAGAAAAACCCAAACATACAGTGTCTTCGGGTTAGATATTGCACCCACACATACAGAAAAACAGTTTCACCCAGCTGTACACCGGGTTAGTTTCGGTTTGCATACAGCTGTACAGCATGCGAATTTTCAAAGTGTAATTATAACAAATGTAGACTACACAGACGATCTGTCGAAACATTTCAGGTAAGAATATCAATTTCTCCACCCATCTAGCCCTGTGTTGTTGACAGGAACATTAGGAATTCGGAAATACAGACCGATTTTTCAAAATATATCGCTTCGGATTTCAAGGTCAACACGACACTGTGTCCATTCAAACATTACAGTCAAACGAGGCAAATTTGTAAAAAGGGGGATATATCTATTGGTTTTCCAACCAATTGCCTTCACGCTGATATCCGTCAAGTTGCATGAAAGAACATATTCAATAGTATGTGACCAAAAATACATGCCACCTACCTTGTACAGAAATCCCGTCCGCCATTTTTATTTTGACTTCGGAAAACCCAGCTAATTATACATACAGTAGTTTCCATACAGTGAGAATTAGTTTGTGACTTTTTCAACACGTGCTCGTTTACAAAAAACTGTCCGTGAGATTTTCATCTATTTTTCAACTACTGCCCTTTTTACATGTGCCAACTACATCATAATAAAATCAAGATATCTTTGTAATTTTATAAGACAGGCCAAAAGCAAATGCGCAATTTATAAGCGAAAATGAGCGCATGCGAGTGCTGAGCAGAGCCTATGATGGCATCAAAACCTATAAGACCCTGTTTTATAGATCCCGACTAAAATATAAACAAGAGAAGATCTACTCAAACGGATTATCATGAAATACGAGATGAAAAAGAATTCTCACGGGCTATTGTTTTAGCGGAATTGCAATATTTTTTCTTCTCCTTTTTGTCACAATCTTTTGAAGGTTTTTTTTCTTCAAAGTTTCTGATTCATAATAGTGACTTTCAATCTTCTCGAACAGACCCCATACCTTGGCAGTATCTTTATGTATCTAATACTTCAGACAGTCAGTCAGTCGTATAATAATTGTTGATGTTTCTGATTACGACCGCTTACCCATACGCATGAAGATATTTTTTCTGTAATAGAAAGACACGGGGCTTGATCAGATTGCACGTATGTGCAGGCTAATCTAGAACCATGTTGTTTTCAAATGTCATAAGAGCCTATTTTCCAGTACCAATAGTTTATCTAATATTTCATGCTGGTAGCCTTTTGTATAATACTTGTCTAATGTTCAAGATTATGACCACTTAGACATGAAAGTCAATTAGTGATTCTGTTCTCTTGTATTATGGTATACTAGAACATTACTTGAACATGAAAATATACTTCATTATAAATGCAATTAAGCCAAATTTATCTGTACAACAGCATATAAAAGGTCATCATAGGTCCTGATCAGAATCTGCGAATACGTTCTGATGTAAATCCACGTTGGTCTCAAAACCACGAACCCCTTTCTCCACACACAAGTCTGTATCTTATAGTCACTTTTCTACAAAATCCTCGTAACTGCAGCTTGTTTTAAGCTACAGTTGCGAGGTTTTTGTTGGAAAGCAGCTTTATATTTCATACTGGCAGTGTTTTCTATATTACTTCGGTAATATTCAAGATTACGACCACTCAGACATGAAAGTCAATTAGTGATTCTGTTTTCTTTCATTATGATAGACCAGAACATTTCTTGAACATAAAATACTATAATTATATTCACGAGTAAGCTTTAATTATCTATACAAGAATATGAAATTCTATTCCTGCCAACCATATTTTGACTTGAAAACCCAGACAACAATATTTTATGCTTGTTTTAAATGAGCTCTAAAAGAAAACATTTACCATTGGATGTTATCATATCGCATCGTCTGAAGCGGGAGAGTCAATAGCTTAAAGTACATTTGCATCTCAACGTTTTTGGTCTCACATGCGGTTTGTAGTTATTGTTTGGTGGTGGTGGTGGTGGTGGTGGTGGTGGTGGTGGTGGTGGTGGTTGTTGTTGTTTCTTTCTTGAATATAAACTAGTGAAGTTTCTAGGATGAAACGTATAGTCTAGTAAGGATAGTATGGCACATATTTACTTTACCGATGTAAACAAGGGCAAAAACGTTCTTTATATTCAATACAATTTGACAAGCGTTGTTTCGAATCCTTTAAGCATTTAGACACCTGGAATCGAGCATCACATACATACTTGCATTAGTTTAGAGTTCCAATTGTAGCTAAATTGTAAATATGTTCTGTAATATTATAACTGAACTCTAGTTTCTTGTACCGCAGTCCTCACAACAGATGAACTACAAGTGTTAATTGCTAACGAAAGTTTCCTGGCATAAAAATATGTTTATTGTATTTACATGACTTCTTTGACATTGTTTGGTAAATTATGGCGCTTTTAACACACTCTTTCACAAATACCATCCTTTCACTAAAAAAACAGTTGAAGAAAATCGCCAATAATTTTATTTTACCTGACCGATTTAGAAATGTGACCTGTCACGCTAAAAGGGACCTTATCCGAACTCCAAAAATCTAAATTTTGACAAACTTGTCAGACTCAGCACAGGTGAACCAGACCCTGTATGCGAAAAATGAGCATATAGTGAGATAGGGGAAACATTCCGGATTTAGAAAATTACATGAAAGTGAAAAGTGTCGGCCCAAGTCTGGCTGCGCGGACTGCGCAGACTGACTAGGGTCGATATTTTTTACACTTCCTATAAGGTCCCTTTTAGCGTGACGGATCACAAATGGTTTGAAGCAGAAATTGTAGAAATATATTAGGGATTTGCTGGCTCTTTAAAATTATCTGATAAAATGTTATTGAGGATCAAGTGAACTTTTAGATGGTCGTCAAAAACTTTTTCATCAGCAGCTTTTTTTAAAAAAGAATTATCATATTCAGCAAATTCCTGACATTTTTTTTTCGGTATTCATTATTTCAAATTGAATTCAACTTGGTCACATATTAGTTATTTACGATTTTCAGAAAATGTTGCATTGCTTGATTCACCGCCATTTTATATCTGTTATATCCGTCAGTTTTCGGTTTATTTATACTGCCCACTGTTTTGTTACGCATCAAACATTCTCTTTTGTTGGTCGACATTCTGGTATTGATGGTTATGATGGCCTAACCATATAGAAGAATGAAAACAAAAACACCATGTGTTGATTGTAGAGAAGAGAAAACATGTGGAAATGCTAAATATCTGTAAACACCCATTATTGTTAATTTAGTGCCCGCTGTGAGGTACTCTCTTAAGCTTTATGTATGTAGCAATATAGCAATATTTATCATGTGATTCATTTACCAATTTTTAACATCCTTTTATATATAAACAGCTTTTAAGAAAGATTAACAAACAATTTATTCTTTCAGTACTCTTACAAAAAAAAAACAAAAAAAAACAATCAAAATGTTCAAAATTAACCCATTACCAGACAGCAAAATTTTAGAATGATCCAAATTCAAAGATCTTGCAGACGACAATTTCGAGTGAATAATATTTAGAATGTTTTGGTCTTTTTTGGTAGAAAACATTGTGATAAATGTAGATATTGCTTGTCACAAGCAATTTCTTCATTTTTCACAATGTTTTCTAAAGCCATTATCTTGTAGGGAGTCAAAAAGTGTCATTGTGTGGTAATGGGTTAAAACAATTGATAAGGGCTAATATAAACGTGACCCGAACTGCGACGGGGGACAATCCATGAAGTCATAAAAGTTTCGATCGTAGTAAGCCTGCACGACAAGCGAAGACTGATAAGGGTCAATTCTCTTTGCATTTCCCGGATGCTCCTTTTTAGCTTGACAGGTCTCAAATGCTTAATTGAGAACAATAGATGTTCAGCCTTTTCACCTCACGAAGTAGGATAGAAAGCTCCAGTCTGATTGAATATGACTACGGAATGCTAGTAAATTACCTTCAAAGGTCGAAGTAAATTCATTCAGCATTTTGTTCTTATTATACATTTCCAAGGGTTAATTAACCCTTTATGCAATGGTACTAGCAGTTAAAAATCGGGCTTACTTTAATGCTTTCACAAAACGGTCTTCGAGACCCTCGTTTGGGAAACATTGGGACACTTGAAGAAAATGCTAAAAATAATCTATTTTGCACCATTTCATGCATTAAAAATCTATCTTTATCAACATCTATTCTGTGAGCTGTGGCATCTTTTGAATTTGAAAATTAATTTGAGGTTGTGTGGTTAAGGAAGGGGTTAATTGTGAAAACATGCTTCGCAATATTTGTCAAAGAATATGATAGTTTCAGAAACGTTAAAAAAGAAGTATCGTAGATAATTAGTTTCTGTGTTTATGCAAAACCTCGTAACTACAGCTTTAATGAAGCTGTATTTACGAGGTTTTGCATTAACACCGACGATTTTATTTTCGGGAATAAACAAATTATGAATGGAAAGGTAACGCATTTTTTGGATTATGTGAGATTATTAGATCACGTGGATAATTCTCTGTATTACTTAGGAAAATCCACGAGTCTAATTCTACATTGAAGAACAAAAAATCGGATTTCCGGTCGATTATGCTTAATATACATGTAATGTCCATCTTAAACAGTCAATCAACGAAAAGTCAACCAAAAGAGAATTTTCTATTACATTTATTGCATCATGTGTTGCTTTGGAATTGTGATTCAAATAGACAAAAAAGGATTCTTATCGAGTTGAAGATGAATTGAGTTGTGGCAATTATGAATAAAACACTTTAAACATGCAAAACTCGCATCCATGTTCGATTAACCCATTCCCACACGTTGACGCTTTTTTACTCTCCTTTGGAAAACATTGTGGAAAATAAAGAAATTGCTTGTGACAAGCAATTTCTTCATTTCCCACAATATTTTCTATCCAAAAAGAGCAATAAATGTAAAATTTGATCAACTTGAAATTGTCGTCTGCGATACCTTTCAATTCGGGCCATTCCAAAATTTTGGCGTCTGGTAATGGGTAAACCCTGTCCTAGGCAACACATTTTAAAAGCGTGTAAGTAAAAGGTGTTACATAAGAGTGGCATAAAATCCTTGTGGGAAAAGGAGATACTAGTACAAGGCCGATTCAGCATTTTTCCTTTTCCCTCGCGTAGGTTACATTTTGTTTTTCGTACTCATTACCAAAAGAGCCTGCCTTCAAATCCAGGGCTAATTTTGGAAAGAGGTTATTGTCAATTAAAACAAATGTTTTAGGAAATTCAAATGGGTGGAGAGTGCATTTCAAATAATTCATAGTTTACAGATTTCAAAGTTTCTTATCGCATGAAAGATGAATTTAGTATGTGCTCGTATGAATTAAACGCCTGTAGCATGCAAAACTCGCATCCACCATCAAAAGGGCATTTCAAAAAAGGACACAGCTCAAAGGTTGAAATTAAAATGTGGTGTATAAAATGGTGAAAAAAATTCATTTGTGATGAAATACTATGTATTTTAAATGAATTGTGATAAAAAATGATGTTTCTTTTTGTTTCTTATTGTTTGAAAGATGAATTGAGTTTGGCCAGTATGAATTAAACCTTTCCCGAAAGGTTCTCAGACTTAAAAGCTCCTGCAGTAAATAGAAAAAGTTCTTTTGCTTCAATATTTTCCTAATATATTTCTATTAGGATCGTTCAATCAAGGTTGATTGGTAAATGTTTAAGCGCCTATAACATGCAAAACTCGCATCCATGTTAGATTAAATTGCCGGTTTCCTATTGGCATAAATAGCAGGTTACTCGCTAGATATAGACCTATCCATTTAACCTCATTTCTTCTGAACCTTTCTCCAGAATATCACTGCTTTTCAACGAAAACCTCGCAACTGCAGCTTAAAACAAGCTGCAGTTACGTGGTTTTCGTTGAAAAGCGACGATATACCACTTTTCACTAAGTCAAATCAATGTAGACGATAAAATATACATGATCAACAGCTACAAAACTGCATTTCATATGAAATAGTCTATTAAAAATAGAGGGTAATTGCTTGAATTCAACAGTTTCTTTTCTTGTAGGTTGTCAAAACTTGTATTAGAACATTATCGGATCCGCCTGGAATCTTGACATTTGAGTGTGTGTCAATGAAGTCTCAAGCTATTCATATTCTCAAAAGCAGGTGCTTTTTGTGAAATGGTGAAATACTATTTTGCGGTACCCTATAATAAGAATATACAAATCAACATAGAAAATCAGGCTGATGCAACAATAACTTACCACACGCCATTCTTCCCTCAGAGTGATCGTTCGTTGCTCTTTACTTATCATCTCTGCAAGGACCTGCCTCGACTAGAGTCCAGGAATCGTGGTCTACCGAAGGATAACGCATTTAATTACTGTATAACTGTTTCATTTCTTGTATCATACATGAGAGAAAGAAAATACTAGTCTGTTTGCATCAGAAGTGCTCTCAAATTTAAGGCAAGACATGGGTAATGGGCTCTGTGACCAGTTATGGAACGAAATCTGTATAGTACGAAAACACGATTTCAAGGGACGTAATTAACATTGCTCTCAAATTTTGAATTTTTGACTTTTGTTTTGTTTTTGCCTACTTTGCATACAATTTAGAAACATTTCCACAAAAATTGTTCAGAATATTACCCGGAAATCTGAGCACGCTCAATCATTTCTGTTGTTACGAAAACAGGCGATATTCATCTAGCATTGCTCGGATTTACGGACGTCACGGAATAAGTCGAAATATAACGAAAATACAGGAAGTACATTACCAAGATCTTACGTTTAGTATTGATTAAATAAAAATGGGACTACTTTCATATTCTTCCTAATTAAAAGACAGAAGCGAAACGAAAGATCCACTCTGAAAGATTGTGACCATTCGCAGTACTAATTCATATGACGTTAAAATGAAAAACGGTGTATCTGACATTTTGTTCATTTGAGTCTCACTAGATTCTATTCACGGTTTATTTATAGACTAAACGTTAGTTTAAGATACATTTTTGTCAATTCCCACGAGGTTTTACTATCTAATCCTCGTGTCTCTCTGGTAACGACAATCAATAAAAAATCTTCCTATATAGAGGAAAAATAGCAAAACTACGATGCGTATGTTGCGTCATCATAAAACTAGATACAATATTGATATGTAGGGCAATATTTCCAATGTTTTCGTTTTTGTCATATTTTCTCATGTTTCTCTATTATCTATTACCAGACGCAAGCTTTTAGACTTGCTCATATTCAAAGCTGCTGCAGAACGACAATTCATATTGAATGAAAATTTACATTTCGAAGTCCTTTTGTGTAGAAAACAATCATTGTGGCAAATGAAGAAATTGCTTGTGACAAACATGTTTTTTTTTTTTTTTTTTTTTTTTTTTTTTTTCATTTTCCACACAATTTTCCAAAGCTTTTATCTTGTTAGGCCCCAAGAAGCAATGTGGGAATGGGTTAAGAGTAGATTACTTAAATATAAGCCATTGCGAGTTGGGATGCCGTAAGCATTACACTGGTGGAATCATGGAAATTATAAAGAAACCCATTTTGGTGATTTTGTGTGTTAATTTTGATAGCCATTCATTAACAATTAGTTGTTTAACCATTGAAGAAAGTTAAACACAGTCCCTTGAAGAAATCATAGAAGAAATCATAGATACACCAACGGCTTATATGTGCAACCAACTTAAATATGATACTTATTTACCCTACATGATGATGAGCAGGCTCAATACTTTCGATACGCTCAAATTAACGTCGGAGCTACGTAATTTCAGAAAAAGAGTTTCAATTTCTTCCAATAAAGTCTGTTCATGTCATGCTCGTACATTATTATTTTTAATTTTTTTATGTTGTCGTTGGTCGTTTCAAAATTCATCGATGCTGACCAGAGACGATTATTTTGAATAAAGACGATTTTTAACACGACTCGACGTTATTTCTCGTAAAGATTTCAATCTCTACCGACGTAATGCAGGGGGAGTTGGCGTAAGGTCTATTGATTGAATTATCGTTTATGAACAATTAATCTAATAAAGGCAAACGTTGCTTATTCTTCTTGATAAATGAAATAGACGGACCGATTACAAGGCAAAATACAGACTTGGTAATGACAAATAAATGGATGTTAGATATGCATTTTGTGATACTGTGAATGCACCATAATTTTCAGCTATTATTTAATCGAAGCATGATAACTCAGAAGTCCAAGAATCCTGCGATCAAATGTTCGAATCTCGGCTTTTCAAAAACCCTTCAATGGAAGTTATTTTGTCCGTTATATATCGATTAGGGATCGCCTGGGATGGTATGTTTGTACATACACGTAATAGTGTCAGAAATGCTGGGAACACATTGGGTTTACTATTCGACGAATTATGAAATAAAATCATTTTTCAATTCATTTAAATGATAAAATATTTTTGCGGAATTCAAAGACTCTAGAGGATAAAAAAATGAATATCTGAGCTCGTCCGAAAATCGTCATTCGTATAAAGCATAAATTTGGACATGATTTGGATGTAGAATAATAATTGTGTGACAATGCCTTTTGGAACCTAAATGGCGTTTTGGATTAAGTCAGGAACGAGACAAGAACCTCCCTTTGCCATATCCCGGCATATATAGTCTGAATTAGAAAATATAGCTTCCGGCGACAGGAATTATTATTATAAAGAATGTCAGAGTTGGTCTAGACTAACTAGGAATTAAATTCTTACACCTGACCTCCGACCAATTAGAGATTTATTAGGGATTTTAAATGTCGAGTGTCTGTTATTGATGTGAAGTTACAAAAATATGGAATTATGGGCACATCTTTGAGTAGAAACTAGATGTAGAACATTGAAATTCAGATAGAGAATTCAAATATGATTGTTTATTCTCGTTACGGGTATAAACTTTTAAAAGATCACAAATCGAATATCTCTTACACATGAGGCATTTGATCCCTTGTACAAGATTATCCATACCGCCAAGACTTACTTCACACGTTGACTTACCGATTGCTGTTTTGTGTTTTAAGCTGGAGTTACAATGTTTTTTGTTGAAAACCTACGATGTACTAAACGTTCTGGTTCCACAAGATTGAGCGATTCCCTCTTACCTAAAAAATTGGGATACATATAAGAAACTTAGATTCGCTTCAGAAACAGCTACGTCCATCCCTCTGTTAATGTCTCTATCCAGTGACTGGTGCATGGATCCCATACAAATATGATTTTTGACTTCCATAATAGAAAAAAGCATTGGGAGAATTTTGGGACAAAATAAGAAAATGCAGATTATCAGCATTTTCTCCTGTTGTCTCAATATTTTCCGTGCTATGTTGCACACAGTGCCTATCTTCAGCAACACCGGCATTTTCGTCTGCTCCAGTATTAAGTTTATTTGATGATGTATCTGGCCAATGACTGGTCTACGGACGAGAAATTGTGAGACAACATTAGCTTTTTCCCAAAACGACGTGGTTTTGAAGGAAATGTTTAAAAAAAAATCTAAAATGCAAACAAAGAAAACGCTTATCTGTGCTACATTGTACACAAATTCTACCTTTAGCAACATAAACCGCGTCGTCTTCAACAACTTTATGATTGGAGCAGTCCAAGTTGTTGCTATTCGGGAAATGGTTCTGCCAAATCTCTGTTTATGTCTCTCTAGCTATTGACTGGTGTATAGATGAGGAATTGTTTGACGACATTAAACCTTTACATCCATCATGATACGTTTAACATATTTCCGCTTCCGTCTGGAAACAGTGTGATGCATCACGGGATACAATCAAATCAATTACAAACATTGGTGGTAACACTTCATCCGCCATACCAGCAACCTGTTTACATACGAGTTTGGTATTTGACTGTCAAAAGCTTATGTCACAATCATATTACCAAATGTTATGCACCTTTCTTGGTCGACTAACCATTCAATTCAAATGTCAAATTTATGTTTCATCCTTTGGGAAAAATGAGATCGTAGTATTCGTCATATAGTTTGCATAAGTTCGTATTTGAAATTGGGTTATACAGTAAAAGCTCCTTAAAATAAAACACCAAATATAACTACGATACAAACAGAGTGTATTCATACAAACATTCCATGTTGTATTATTGCCTAAAAAGTGTGTTTTTGGGCCGTTATCGACATTGAATAACGAGAAGAAACCGGGCGGATATCCAGAGAAATCGTGCATTAATCGGCAGATTCACGTGCGATATCGTACCGGTTTTGCACTCAAATATCCTCGAGTTGACCCTTCAAAATAATCAATTGCCTCTTTTCCCGCAAAATTCTCAACGTCTTACGTTAAATAAGCGACGCTTGCCTTTTGGCGCCAAATTATGACGTAACGTTGTTTTACCGACGTCACGCATAACAAAAAATTCTCGGAAGATTTATCAGAACAAAACAAAAATGGCGGACATTTTCTTATCTCACCTCGGTTCATTTTTCGCACATATCAAGGGGTTTGGGGTAAGCAATCATTGGAATTTTATGCTTTTTATGCAATACATGTAATAGCGTCAATTCACGTTTTTGAGGTCGTTAACATTCGCAGAGGCCCGCAAAATACGAAAACGACCCTCCTGCTTCGCAGTCGGGCGTTAACGTATTTCTTGGGCCTCTGCGAATGTTAACGACCTCAAAAACGTGAATTAACCCTATATTATTAACAATAATCATTGAGGTTTGTCAAAACTCGCCAATCTGTCCATTCTCCCAACCTCAATAGGATTGGTGTATTATTTAATCTTACCCAACACATGTTTAAGTATACAATATGCATTCATTGTAATCATTCTAACCTTAAATGCAAGTTTCAAGTTTATTAGATATCTCCAGAAGGCCGAGACCCATGTGGCATACAAATACAATGGTATATAATTTAGCCAACGATTATTACGAATGAATGATGTTCAAATTGAATATATTATTTACCTACTATGTTTCAGCATCTAAACTCGTTTTGCGCCAATTTCATTTGTTCGAGACTTGATATTCCTCTGATTCTCCCGTTTCGACATTGGCTATTAATACGAAGTCATTTGGCAGCGATAAACACATTTCAGACAGCCTGTTAATGTAAGATAACACGAACTATTTGTTACAAACAGATAAATAATTCGTGTCTGGAAAAGTGCTAGATAATTGTACAACTTGTCATATGTATACTCTCCATGATGTTGTTAATGTGCTACTTCCATTTATCCACAATAAATGATACAACAACGTGAACATGTCATAAGAGAAATAATAATAATGTGACCCGTCACGCTAAAAAGGGACCTTATCCGACCTCAAAAGATCCAAATTTTAACAAACTTATTAGACTCAGAACGGGTCAACCATATACAGTGTACTGTGTGCGAAAAATGAACATATAGTAAGATAGGGAAAAACATTCTGGATTAAGAAAATTGCATAAAAGTGAAAAGTGTCGGCCCTGGGCTGGCTGCGCGGACTGCGCAGACTGACTAGGGTCGATATTTTTCACATTTCCTATAAGGTCCCTTTTAGCGCGATGGGTCACATATATCTTATTATTAAGTGATAAACCCTTTCCCATACAGTGGCGCCTTTTCAAGCACATAAGTGCGAATTCTTTTTCACATTGTGAGGAATTTGCAGTAAATGCCGAAAACTAGTATTTTTACCCCTTTACTCAATATCTTCTAACATATCAAAGAAAAATTCATTCTGGTCGCAGATTTAATTTGTTCTTCTGTGAAACTTATCCGGTCATGATATTTGATGCGAGTTTACAAAACTAACCTATGTTGACAACATTACATCGAATTCCAAACTGCTGCAATTTTGCATTC
This sequence comes from Fragum sueziense, assembly GCA_963680895.1. Taxonomy (NCBI): domain Eukaryota; kingdom Metazoa; phylum Mollusca; class Bivalvia; order Cardiida; family Cardiidae; genus Fragum; species Fragum sueziense. The sequence continues at coordinate 76,872,147 of OY804592.1, read as the reverse complement.
GATGGTTCGAATCTTGCAGGTGTTTTACACCTGCAAGATTCGAACCGAAGCATCTAAATTTGTACTGAAAATTAATTACGTTGTTTCTCTTGTTATGTGTACTTTGATGGAATTTGTAAACAAGTATAGTGGACGAGAATTGACCTGGCAGAGTATTCCATTCGATTAGCATGGGCTGCTCTGCCAGGTCATTTATCGTGAGGTATACTATGATTTACCGGACTATAGTACTCATTTATCTACCGAACAAGACAAGATAGTTTCCGTGTTTATTTTATACGATGTCTAGACTCAAACTGTCAACTTTAATGTAAGCATATTTTTTATCCCATTACAGTATCAATTCCCCAGACATTTACCCACATCAGATACTGGTCGTAGAATACTGCGGCTTGTATTACCAGACAATATGGACAAAGATCAGTCTGCATATACACACAGTCTGATCTCAGTCTATACCGCCTACCATCAAGGCTCTACTTGACAAAACTTCCATGTTTTCTATATGCAGTAACTAGACTGTAAATGTCAACATTAATATAGACATAATTTATCCCATTGGAGCCTAGCACCCCTTAGACATGAAACGTTTATTACGTTGGTCATAATTTTGTTCTGGCTTTTTTGTTGTTGTTGTTGTTGCTGGTGGTGGTGGTGGTGGTGGTGGTGGTGGTGGTGATGGTCGTCGTCGTCGTCGTGTTTATTTTGGGATTTTTTAGGGGGTGGGTATTGTTGTTGTTTGTTTATATTTTATTTCATTTTATTTTGCTATCAGTATGGAAAACGATCAGCCTGCATATACATGTACGTTCAGTTTAATATATATAAGTCCGCACGACCTGCCATCAAGGATACTCTTTCTAGTCACTGGATAAGGCATGGCTAGTTTCCGTGTTTATTTATACGGGGTCTAGACTAAAAATGTCAACTTTGATATAGACATAATTTTTTATTCCATTAGGGCTTATCATCCCTTAGACATAATGCGACGCGTCACGCTAAAAGGGACCTTATCTGAAGTCTAAAAATACAGTTTTGACATGTTAATCATGCTCAGCAAATTCCAACAAGAAGACGTATTTGGAAAAGGAACACATCCTAAGGCAGGTTGAACATTCTAGTTTTAGAAAATTATACTAGAGTGGAAAGTATCGGACCTAGTCTGGCTGCGCGGACTGCGCAGACAGGCTAGAGTCGATACTTTTCACACTTCCCATAAGGTCCCTTTTAACGTGACGAATCACATTATGTATAATCCAGTAGGGTTCTCCGCAGAATAATTTGAAGCCGTTGTGACAAATTGTACCATTACAATTAGATCTTGAAACGTGCAATATTTATGCAACTAATTCTGAATGAAAACATAACGTGTAAAGAAGAAATTGCTCATTTTGAGCAATTTCTTCTTTTCCCATATTGTTTTATATCGAATAATTATATGTACAATTGTTATGAAAATGCATTATCTATCGGTTTTAACATGAAATACAGGTTATTCGTCTGGAGAAAATACTACGGAGCCGACTTACTGTAGTATTCGTACATATGTTGTAAGCAATCTTGTGATTTGAGCAATCTTAAAATCGCTCAGTATCATTAATTTTGGGTATTTTTTTTTATTCGAGCAATCTTAAAATTGCTCGGTAAAATTAATTTTGAGCAATTTTGGGATTTGAGCAATCTTAAAATCGCTAAGTAACATTCGAGCAATTTTTGGATTTTAGCAATTTTAAAACCGTTAAATAACATTCGAGCAATTTTGGGATTTTAACAATCGTAAAATTTCTCAGTTTCAAATTTGCTCACCAAATATGCACCGAATAAGACTTTTAGTTTCTGAGTCTGAGACTTTTAGTTACGACACCTCTACTTAAACTGTCAACTTCAATATAGGCACATTTTTATTCCATTAGGGCCTATCATTTTTTAAGACATTAACCCTTGTAATCTCGGGCGAGGAAAATTTATGCATTCACTGGTAGCAAAGATGGAGATCAGCCTACATATTCTGTCAAATTCAAGGTATAATAATTATCCCAATTGGGGCCATTTTGAGAGTCATAAAACATTGGATCTTTTCGATCGGTGCCGTTACGTATCCGAACCTATTCGGGCGCGATCGTAAACCTTCGGCGGTGGAAATACTTTCCACCGCCGAATGTTTCCGACGTCGCCCGAATGTTTCCAGCGTCGCGCGAATCTCATTAGGGGTTGACTTACCTAAATGCAAACATGTGTGACCAGCCAACCGAAATTATACATTTCATCTTTGTGGTGGTGGTCGTGTTTTTTCATTTATTTACTCTATTATTTTTTCGTCTTTGTGTATGGAACTTACCAAATGTAGAACAAATAGCTTAAATAGAATAGAGAAATAAGCTATCTTACAGTATTGTATTCCTTCGTTCCAAATGTTTCAACGTCATTATCTGAAAGAATTATCGAAATCAGATATTTGATGTAGACAAACTGGCTTTTCTACTCGCTTTTCTTGAAAAAAATTATAACTGCAGCTAGTCGCTAACGTGTCGATATTCAGCCATAAGGCCAAATATCCTCACAGGTATTCTTCTTTAGTATTGATCTGGCTCGTGTACTTTCTCGACGATATATCACATAAAAAGATAAAAACACACGATAAATATTGTGTGGGAAAATTCGAATAACAGCAACACAAATGACTTGTTCACACGTGTAAAGGATTCTCTTCTAAATCCAGAATACTTCGAGTTTCTTCCAAACCCAGAATATTTTGATTGAAATGTTTAATTATATTTTGATGTAGAACCTTCATAAATCTGCCATTAATAACATCGTTTGTGATAACTTTCCGCGATTACATTATCACACAAAACATCTCTGTCAGAATTATGCGACGTTTATTCATTCAAATCTAGAATTATTGTTACAGAAGATTTTTATTTAGGGTCTTGTTTTTCTCGACGAATTTCGGTGTGATTTCGTAACATTAAACGGGTCGAAAGGGGGGAAATTATCAGAATTTTCTTCATTTTCTTGAATGTTTTCAAAATTCCTAAAATTTGTGTGCGTCACAAGGTCTCACTATTTAGGAAAGGGTAAATAACCGTTTCCCAAACGGCAAAATTTTAGGGCGATCTACTTCAAAAACTGCCACAAATGACAAAATAGATTTTATTGAAGATAGAATTTGTGTAAAATATGACATAGAAAATATTGAGACAAAAGGAGAAACTGCTGGTTATCAGAAGTTTCTTCTTTTGTCTCAATGTTTTCCCAAGCCTATTCAATTAAGGACGTGAAAACCAGGTCTTGCTTGGGAAAGGGATAAATGTACATTGTAATAAGCTATATTTCTCGAATGCCATGTTAACATTTTTGTATCATTTATTGTGTATAAATGGAGGTAGCACATTAACAATATCATTGAGAGTGTACATATGATAAGTTGTACAATTATCTAGCACTTTTCCAGACAGGAATTATTTATCTGTTTGTAACAAATAGTTCGTGTTATCTTACATTAACAGGCTGTCGTAATGTGTTATCGTTGCCAAATGACTTCGTATTAATAACTAAGGTCGATACGGAGGATTATCAAGTCTCGAAATAAAAATGCTTGATTCAATTCTTTCAACTTTAGTTTTGGCTTTTATTTAAGGTAGTCTACCCCTATTGAGATTCACGCGACGTCTGAATTATTCGGGCGACATCGAAAACATTTAGAGTAGGGCGCTATGTAATTCCGTGTGCTTTTGATGATACAGCTTGCCAACATTGTCCATTACGAAGTCCATACACCGTAGTTGGAGAAACAACATCTTGACATCCGTGTTCTCGCGGGAGATTTTTGATACGTTACGTTAAAATTGACGTCCGGAAAAGGGACTTTTGAAAAATAAAAGACGTAAATGATAAAAAGTTCGACGAATATACTTTCATTTGTTTATAGTGCATTTATCTTAACGTAGAAAAACGTATTTTGTGTACTGTGTTTAACCTTAAACGCCATTTCTGACGTCGAGACCTAATTTAAACGTTGTCAATAAAACAAGCCAACGTAGATATTTTTGGTGTATAAACAGATCTTGTTTACAATCACTCATTGAACAATTGTAAAAAATATTAAAAATGATTTTTATGCCACCTTGAGTACGCAAAATATACGTAATTGAAAACCGGTGACGTCACTTTAGTATTGTTTTCAATGAATACGCAAAGTAATTAATTTTATTCAATATTGTCCTATCGAAAGCAAATATGTTTTCCACAGAAAACATTTAATGTACACAAGTAGATAGGGATAGGTATAAATTCATTAAAATTGTAGTTGACGTTGGTATATTTTGCCCTTTCGTGTGTGCCCTCCCTTGAAATTGATATACCGGTATTTATGGTCTAGTATGTAGTATCGAAACGTACACGTATACATTTCTGAGAAATATAGGAAGCTTGTAGTTTGTTTTTAAAACAATTGCTTAGATTCCCAATTTTGACGTTATCGCAAGTATGCCAATTATATCTTTTACACCTGCTTATGAAAGGCTACTAAACTGTGTAGAATCATTAAACTCTTTCAAAACATATAAAACGACGTAAAAGAATGTAAAAACGGGATAAAATTAGATAAAATTCATTATTAGTTATATCAACTAATCCTAACAAGAGCTTCGCAGAGCGGCGAATATACGCCCGAGAGGTGCTTGTCAGTACGATTGGCCAATTTTTCATTTCAAGGGCAGATAATTCAAGAACGAAAAGAGATATCTGAATTCCGTAAGCAGTGTGCACAACTAGACGCCATGGAGAATTATTGTGGCAAGTTTGATCAAATTCCGATCAAAGCTGCAGGAGGAGTTGCGCACTCAAGAAATTGCTAATGGACGGACGGACGACCGGGGCCATAACATAATACAACCGTTCGGGCGTATAAAAATGAGCGGAATTAATTGGCGGCATCTGCTCTGTTTTGACAAGTAGACTCATCTGCTCCACACGCGCACAATTCAGTGCAATCCAGGTTGATTGATGTGCACTTGAACTTTCTTGGTCCACTTTTAGATTTTGTGCAACCACATTTTACCAGTTCAAGACGTGCCAGTGGTGCTGGCAACAAGGTCGTCATAACCGGCTGGTATACCCCCCGATCCTTTGTCCAACCAAAGATTTCAGGATCTGGAATGGGAGAACAAGGGGCCACGTCAAAGTTCCAAATAATGCATTGGAACGCTGCGCGCTTAATAGTTTCCTCAAATACCGCGTTTGTTATGTAGGTGGCAATCGCCTAGATTCGTATTGCTTCCTACGAAATAGCCACCACCGAGGAGCTCCCAGTTCTGTGATCTCTGTTCCAGGCTGATGCAACTGGCAGACAAACTTTTCAATAGACGCTAATGTTATGCCAGTTATGGATGCCCCGCAGAGATGGCTTTAAAAGCTTCTATAACATTGTGTTTGCCTGTTCAAGTGACTTCCAAAACAGATTGTTCACCTTTCCAGTGAAGGACCCTGTGTAATCAGCGCCCGAAAAGGCATGCGCGTCTGGTAAAGCTTCGGCTGCGTTATTTCCTATAGCATCAACTACTGCTTTCAAACGTACAATGCATTTGGAATTCGCCTCAAGCATAGCACAAATACACCTGTGTCTGGCGAATAAATATCAATGAAAATGAAGCAACATTTGAATCAGTCAGTTGCATGGAGCAGAATCTTTGTATCGGTCTCTTCTTGTGAACTGGAGAGATATGACATAATATCTCCTTTCGTTGAACGTACGATGTTACGGTATGCTTTCTTTGAGTTTTGTGATGACCTCTGCTAGGTAAACAGTGAGCTCGTCTTTAGTAGAAGACGAGGAGAGAAAAGTTTCAATCGACACATTTTCGAGCGGTGTACTGTCTTTGATGTGATTCGATACCGATTGTTTCTTGCCAAGTCGTTTCAGGCGTGTTGCTGTTTTCAGAGAAGATGGTCGATCATAGCCATCGATTATCAGATGCACTTCGGAATAGCCTCCATACGTTGACTCAAGTACAGATACAAAATGGTCGGTCGCCCAATTGTGAACCTGTTTTGATGCTTTGAGGTTTATGAAGTGCCTGCACTAAGTTCATCGCATTTATTACCGCAACTTCCTTGTTCCTTGGACAAAATACAGGCTCGAAGTGATCAGAGATAACCCTCTCTCTCAGAATCGTCATCAACTGAGACTGCGATGACGTGAACTATCAGCGTCAAACAGTTCTCTTGGGACGACTGAAAGTTCATAATTACTGAGGCCATTTTCTAGGCTGATTTCCTTCAGAAAATTCGCCATTATCAGTAGCCATGCAAACTGTCCTCTGTCCTCTTTGAGCTCAGTAAGCTTGTTTAGTACTTGGACTACAATAGATTTGACAGATGACATGTACAAATTGAGAGAAGCCTTTGTCATCGTGCCCTAAAACTGTGTTTTATTTGTGTGAAGCCTCTTTGCAAATAAAGTCATCTAACATGGTAACATGGTTATTGCTATGACATCAATGAAGTTGCTGTAATTTTGCTTCTGAAGTCTAATAGATTATATGGGTTTACATGTATATACTGAGAGACAAAAGAAAGTATACAAATTCTATTTCTCAATATCTCTCTTAATTTTCATGATATCGACTCGAAATTTTGAACAAAATACTTTTATTCATAAAGCATTTACACAAGGTTGAGAGATGTCCCCTGGAATCGATCGATTATCCATACTCGTGCTACTTGTCGGTTTTGAAAACTTTGCATGTGCGACTTAGTGGAGTATCGGATATTGCTGTTGATTAAGATTTGTTTTCTCTATTCTTTACCACAACATATCACAATGTTGTTATTTCTAATACATTAACACACAAGTAGTGGTGGCGGGGAGAAATTGATCAATATGCCAGCTTTTTTAAGTCCCATTTTTCTATGATGCAGCATTAAATGACAAAAACACGTGACAATATACTCATGCTCATGTGGGTAGAAACATTTTTCGTATTTATTTTCAAAATCCGCCCATAAATTTCTAAGGAATTGTGCCAAAGAACGTTTTTGCATGAAATGGTAAAAACATCAACAGAACTTACATGATCAGGTGACTAGGAACATTCTGTGAAATTTTGATCCAAATTCGTTCATAAATGTAGGAGTTTTATCAACTAGAATGTTTGCATTGAATTTGTGACGTATTTAAGCAACCTGGAAATGGCCGAATTCTGGGAAAACACCGTCTCTCCCGAAATGTCAAGAAACGGATATTGATAACAGGAACATATGTGATTACAAAAATGTATGTTGGCACCCTGTATCATCAAAAGCACACGGGAGCCAATTTCGTTACATAGCGCCCTACTCTAGAGTAGGGCGCTATGTAATTCCGTGTGCTTTTGATGATACAGCTTGCCAACATTGTCCATTACGAAGTCCATACACCGTAGTTGGAGAAACAACATCTTGACATCCGTGTTCTCGCGGGAGATTTCTGATACGTTACGTTAAAATTGACGTCCGGAAAAGGGACTTTTGAAAAATAAAAGACGTAAATGATAAAAAGTTCGACGAATATACTTTCATTTGTTTATAGTGCATTTATCTTAACGTAGAAAAACGTATTTTGTGTACTGTGTTTAACCTTAAACGCCATTTCTGACGTCGAGACCTAATTTAAACGTTGTCAATAAAACAAGCCAACGTAGATATTTTTGGTGTATAAACAGATCTTGTTTACAATCACTCATTGAACAATTGTAAAAAATATTAAAAATGATTTTTATGCCACCTTGAGTACGCAAAATATACGTAATTGAAAACCGGTGACGTCACTTTAGTATTGTTTTCAATGAATACGCAAAGTAATTAATTTTATTCAATATTGTCCTATCGAAAGCAAATATGTTTTCCACAGAAAACATTTAATGTACACAAGTAGATAGGGATAGGTATAAATTCATTAAAATTGTAGTTGACGTTGGTATATTTTGCCCTTTCGTGTGTGCCCTCCCTTGAAATTGATATACCGGTATTTATGGTCTAGTATGTAGTATCGAAACGTACACGTATACATTTCTGAGAAATATAGGAAGCTTGTAGTTTGTTTTTAAAACAATTGCTTAGATTCCCAATTTTGACGTTATCGCAAGTATGCCAATTATATCTTTTACACCTGCTTATGAAAGGCTACTAAACTGTGTAGAATCATTAAACTCTTTCAAAACATATAAAACGACGTAAAAGAATGTAAAAACGGGATAAAATTAGATAAAATTCATTATTAGTTATATCACCTAATCCTAACAAGAGCTTCGCAGAGCGGCGAATATACGCCCGAGAGGTGCTTGTCAGTACGATTGGCCAATTTTTCATTTCAAGGGCAGATAATTCAAGAACGAAAAGAGATATCTGAATTCCGTAAGCAGTGTGCACAACTAGACGCCATGGAGAATTATTGTGGCAAGTTTGATCAAATTCCGATCAAAGCTGTAGGAGGAGTTGCGCACTCAAGAAATTGCTAATGGACGGACGGACGACCGGGGCCATAACATAATACAACCGTTCGGGCGTATAAAAATGAGCGGAATTAATTGGCGGCATCTGCTCTGTTTTGACAAGTAGACTCATCTGCTCCACACGCGCACAATTCAGTGCAATCCAGGTTGATTGATGTGCACTTGAACTTTCTTGGTCCACTTTTAGATTTTGTGCAACCACATTTTACCAGTTCAAGACGTGCCAGTGGTGCTGGCAACAAGGTCGTCATAACCGGCTGGTATACCCCCCGATCCTTTGTCCAACCAAAGATTTCAGGATCTGGAATGGGAGAACAAGGGGCCACGTCAAAGTTCCAAATAATGCATTGGAACGCTGCGCGCTTAATAGTTTCCTCAAATACCGCGTTTGTTATGTAGGTGGCAATCGCCTAGATTCGTATTGCTTCCTACGAAATAGCCACCACCGAGGAGCTCCCAGTTCTGTGATCTCTGTTCCAGGCTGATGCAACTGGCAGACAAACTTTTCAATAGACGCTAATGTTATGCCAGTTATGGATGCCCCGCAGAGATGGCTTTAAAAGCTTCTATAACATTGTGTTTGCCTGTTCAAGTGACTTCCAAAACAGATTGTTCACCTTTCCAGTGAAGGACCCTGTGTAATCAGCGCCCGAAAAGGCATGCGCGTCTGGTAAAGCTTCGGCTGCGTTATTTCCTATAGCATCAACTACTGCTTTCAAACGTACAATGCATTTGGAATTCGCCTCAAGCATAGCACAAATACACCTGTGTCTGGCGAATAAATATCAATGAAAATGAAGCAACATTTGAATCAGTCAGTTGCATGGAGCAGAATCTTTGTATCGGTCTCTTCTTGTGAACTGGAGAGATATGACATAATATCTCCTTTCGTTGAACGTACGATGTTACGGTATGCTTTCTTTGAGTTTTGTGATGACCTCTGCTAGGTAAACAGTGAGCTCGTCTTTAGTAGAAGACGAGGAGAGAAAAGTTTCAATCGACACATTTTCGAGCGGTGTACTGTCTTTGATGTGATTCGATACCGATTGTTTCTTGCCAAGTCGTTTCAGGCGTGTTGCTGTTTTCAGAGAAGATGGTCGATCATAGCCATCGATTATCAGATGCACTTCGGAATAGCCTCCATACGTTGACTCAAGTACAGATACAAAATGGTCGGTCGCCCAATTGTGAACCTGTTTTGATGCTTTGAGGTTTATGAAGTGCCTGCACTAAGTTCATCGCATTTATTACCGCAACTTCCTTGTTCCTTGGACAAAATACAGGCTCGAAGTGATCAGAGATAACCCTCTCTCTCAGAATCGTCATCAACTGAGACTGCGATGACGTGAACTATCAGCGTCAAACAGTTCTCTTGGGACGACTGAAAGTTCATAATTACTGAGGCCATTTTCTAGGCTGATTTCCTTCAGAAAATTCGCCATTATCAGTAGCCATGCAAACTGTCCTCTGTCCTCTTTGAGCTCAGTAAGCTTGTTTAGTACTTGGACTACAATAGATTTGACAGATGACATGTACAAATTGAGAGAAGCCTTTGTCATCGTGCCCTAAAACTGTGTTTTATTTGTGTGAAGCCTCTTTGCAAATAAAGTCATCTAACATGGTAACATGGTTATTGCTATGACATCAATGAAGTTGCTGTAATTTTGCTTCTGAAGTCTAATAGATTATATGGGTTTACATGTATATACTGAGAGACAAAAGAAAGTATACAAATTCTATTTCTCAATATCTCTCTTAATTTTCATGATATCGACTCGAAATTTTGAACAAAATACTTTTATTCATAAAGCATTTACACAAGGTTGAGAGATGTCCCCTGGAATCGATCGATTATCCATACTCGTGCTACTTGTCGGTTTTGAAAACTTTGCATGTGCGACTTAGTGGAGTATCGGATATTGCTGTTGATTAAGATTTGTTTTCTCTATTCTTTACCACAACATATCACAATGTTGTTATTTCTAATACATTAACACACAAGTAGTGGTGGCGGGGAGAAATTGATCAATATGCCAGCTTTTTTAAGTCCCATTTTTCTATGATGCAGCATTAAATGACAAAAACACGTGACAATATACTCATGCTCATGTGGGTAGAAACATTTTTCGTATTTATTTTCAAAATCCGCCCATAAATTTCTAAGGAATTGTGCCAAAGAACGTTTTTGCATGAAATGGTAAAAACATCAACAGAACTTACATGATCAGGTGACTAGGAACATTCTGTGAAATTTTGATCCAAATTCGTTCATAAATGTAGGAGTTTTATCAACTAGAATGTTTGCATTGAATTTGTGACGTATTTAAGCAACCTGGAAATGGCCGAATTCTGGGAAAACACCGTCTCTCCCGAAATGTCAAGAAACGGATATTGATAACAGGAACATATGTGATTACAAAAATGTATGTTGGCACCCTGTATCATCAAAAGCACACGGGAGCCAATTTCGTTACATAGCGCCCTACTCTAATTCGGCGGTGGAACTTTCCACCACCGAATGTTCACGACCGCGCCCGCTCGGATACGTAACGACGACTCTCGAAAAAATCCTATTTTTTATGAATCTCAAAAAGGCCACTTTATGGGTATTCTAAATTACCTTAATCCCACAGTCTGAACATATCTGATCTGTACTTTAAAATGCATAGCTACATCGACTATTTAACGTTTTCCCAAAATGGTAAAAATGGATCGTTCCAATTTCAAAGATGCTGCAGACAATAGCAAGATAAAGTATAATGACAATAGCAGGATTTGCACAATATACATGTATATAACACATGGATGATTGGGACAAAATAATAAGCATTTTCTTCTTTTGTCTAATTTTTCAAGTCTTACGTGATTAAGGGAGTCATGAAAAGGCTTTATCCGTCAAACGGTTGCGATCTGATTGGATGTAGGTGCAGTAATCACCGGCCTTTCTTCCAGTCTTAGGTACTAAAGTCTATGATTCGATTTTCAGGATTCTCCACAGAATTAACATAATGCAAAGCTCTTGTGCACGAGCGGCATGTCATTAAATATTTAAAGTTAAATCTCAAATAGGCTATAAATTGTTTATGCAAATGATTATGTTTGGAAGATGTAGATCTATGGTTTTTATGGTAAAGAGTTTATTTTCCACAAGGATCAAAGTTTTGTATTATTCTAACAAGAGACGAGACAGTTATAATTCTTACTTTGAATTTCCATTTTTCTTCAATTTGAATATTTTAGTGGAAAATTGTGATAAAGTAGATCTTCTGGTGCTTCCATGAGCCCCCAGACAACTTTGTTACGAACTCGGTCCCTATTCACGTCGACCGTGTAAATACACTAAATAACCTTTAAATTGTCTATTAACCCTTTCCAATATGACTAAATTTTAGGATTTCCATTTTAAAGCTGCAGCAGACGACAGAAATGATGTAGCTAAGGGTCAAATTTGTGGATGATATGACACATAAAACATTGAGAAAAAAGAAGAAACATGCTGATCATCATCAATTTCTTCATTTGGCTTAATGTTTTAAATGTTTTCAATCACGGACGTCTAAACCAGATCTTTTTTGGGAAATTGTTAAACACTGCTTTCCAGTCGACAGAATTTTGAAAGAATACATGTATCACAAGTATTAGGGTAGTCATCTGATAGTGATATCGATGCTTTTCAACGACAACCTCGTAACTGCAGCTTGATTTAAGCTGCAGTTACGAGCTTTTCGTTGAAAAACAGCAAAATGCATTATCCGTCGGGTTGTTATATCAATGTACGCGTTGAAATATAATGTATAAGCTTGGATTTTGAAAATGGGTCCAAAAAAGAATTTTAGACTACCAGAAATCCAGATCAGCTTTAACTCTGGTATGCCCCAATCATGATATAATTATGCAACTCTCCAAATGTTAATCACAAATTCATTTGAGAACAGGGTGGATTCTGATCAGACTGTGCGTGTGCACATGTTGGTCTGGATCCATATTGTTCTCAAAAAACCAAAACGCCATTAATCCTAAATAATTACGCAATATAACCCTGACACTTGTTGCATTTTATGGTTACGTTTTCTCGTCTTTAAAAGATTATGTCATAAAGCTCTGACACAAACGATTTTTGTGAGAGACTTTAATTACGGAAAATTTTAGATCTGTCGTTTTAAAGACTATATTTATGATATATTTGTTAGGGGAATCTGTGCATTCTCCTTTCCCTTTCTATTTATTTTTGTAAATTGTTTCCGTCAATTATGGGTACCAACGAGTATCCATTCACGAATGATTCGTTGATTGATCACGGGTGGTAAACTTTGGAACGACCTCCAAAAAGAGGTAGTGAATTTCTGTTCCCATAGCACATCCGGGAAATCGCGAGGTCGGTCCAATGGCTAAAAACGTGTAAACAAAGGTAGGTGTCGGTGGTTCTTTTGATTGTTTTCTAGGTTTCTAGAGAAAAATGGATAATTATGGCAATGCTATGTCGTGTAAAAATGACTTCTCGACGCATACGGCCCAAAACTGCGGTCGAAACTTAAGTAATTTCCGCTGGATCGTTTTTAAAAGTTCAAACACGATGTTGCTTTTTCACAACAGTTTGTCAACAACTGTCACCTTTTTGCATAATTTGTGGTTTTCCGTGAAGAATACAGCCCCGGTCCACTCGCCCTGGGGAAACGAGCACTCTGTTTTACATATCCTGTTAAAAATGGCAATTGGCGCATTATTTAAGAAAATTACAGAGAAAATTGCAGTAGAGGTCGTTCCAATAAGGTGGAGATTGTTCCAATTTGAATGAGATCGTTCCCAGTGCTCTCCTGTTTTATACAATGAAATTAATATCTGTGATATCAGACAAGCCAAACAAATATCAAAATTAATGATGGCGTTTGAAATATCACAATTATCGTCATATCAGGGGAGTCGTTTTGTCTTGTGTGATGAATTTGTTTTACATGAAAGTCTGTTTCTTGACCAATCAAGACAAGACTTGGACAGAAAAGTTGATGATTATAATATCTTGGGCAGGTTTGATTTTCAGCCTGATTGAAAATGCGCCTCTGGAGTTATCTGCCCTTGATTTTGACAAAATTGACATTTTCGACGTTGTTTTAGCTGTAGCTTTCACAAATATTTATCAATCAACACAAAACTTGGACAGAATATAGTTGCATAGGTAAACTTTTCAGCCTGATCAGAATGATGCATCTTGAGTTATCTGCCCTCGAACTTGACAAAATTGCGATTTTCGACTTTACTTTCACTCTTCAGCATTCACAGTTTCTTTCAATCAAAATTATATCCAAAGAAATAAGATCTCAAGAGAATAAGATATTACTTAAGGTATATGACCCATCATTAAAAACTCCACTTTCTAGCCATAAAAAATGCATCAAATTACACTCACTTGAAAGTACTCTTTATATAAGTTGATTCGCCGTGCCATACAAAATGCATCAAATTACACTCACTTGAAAATACACTTCATACAAGTTGATTCGCCGTGCCGGATTTAGAAATCATGCTTCAAGAAGGAAATAATTTACAAATAATATTTTACTCTATATTCATATGCAAGGGAGGAAATTTTGAACTTTTTTTTCTCAAATATTTCCATAAGTATGCATTATTTCAAAATTCTAAACCGTTCAAAATGCTTATGTTCGTATGACGGAATGGAAATGTAACCCAGTTAAGGATTTACTGGCACTTTTCAAATTTCGCCCCTGGCTCTTTGGTGCTAATGATGGGCTGTATACGTTAAAAGAAAATTTAAGCCTAATCAGAATGCATCTTGAGTTATCTGAATTTGATTTTGACAAAATTGCCATTTCCGACTTTGTTTTCACTAGTCTAGCAACCACAAATATTTTTCAATCAAGAAAAAACTTGGACTGAATATCATTGACCATAAGATCTTGCATAGGTAAAACTTTCATCCTGATCAGAATGACGCATCTTGAATTATCTGCCCTCGAATTTGACAAAACTGCAATATTTGATTTTACTTTCACTCTTCGGCATTCACTATTTCTTCGAACTCATCCAAGAACTTACGATCATCATTATTTTGACCAAGTTTGGTTTAGATTAGCTTATGTTTGTGGATGCTGGAGTGTAGACGGACAGACAGATAGACAGATGGACGGACGGACGACGGACAAAAAGTGACCACAATAGCTCACCTCGAGCACTTCGTGATCAGGTGAGATAAAAATGCATTTCAAGAGATTCATGCGTAGTGTTTAAGAAACATCAGAAACAGACTTTCATGTAAAACAAAGTCACCACACAAGACAAAACGACTCCTCTGGTATGACGATAATTGTGATATTTCAAACGCCATCATTTTGTCCGAGTTTGGCTGGTCTGATATCACAGATATTAATTTCATTGTATAAAACAGGAGAGCACTGGGAACGATCTCATTCAAATTGGAACAATCTCCACCTTATTGGAACGACCTCTACTGCAATTTTCTCAATAATTTTCTTAAATAATGCGCCCGTTGCCATTTTAACAGGATATGTAACACAGAGTGCTCGTTTCCCCAGGGCGAGCGGACCGGGGCTGTATTCTTTACGGAAAACCACAAATTATGCAAAAAGGTGTCAGTTGTTGACAAACTGTTGTGAAAACGCAACATCGTGTTTGAACTTTTAAAAACGATCCAGCGGAAATTACTTAAGTTTCGACGGCAGTTTTGGGTCGTATGCGTCAGGAAGTCATTTTTACACGACATAGCATTGCCATAATTATCCATTTTTCTCTAGAAACCTAGAAAACAATCAAAAGAACCACCGACACCTACCTTTGTTTACACATTTTTAGCCATTGGACCGACCTCGCGATTTCCCGGATGTGCTATGGGAACAGAAATTCACTACCTCTTTTTGGAGGTCGTTCCAAAGTTTACCACCCGTGTTGATGCGTTTTAAAAAATCATTAATTTTATTCTGCCTACTCCAATCAGAATATTGTCCACAGATATATTTTTACAAAAATTGTATGTTTCACCGCCTTTGGTAACTCTGAATGTGTATATTTTACTCGAAAATTGTTATCCTTTTTCGGCAAAACTTTGCTTTAAAAAATAAGATCCCGTTCACATCAATTTTGGTTTATTTTTTATATATAAAGTTCTGCCACTTTCATGTTTTGTCTTTTATCTTTTTTCTCAATGTTTTGCGATTTCTTTCTATATGGATTGTTTGGAAGAGAGTTCTTAGAAATGGGGTTAATATTCTAGGTTTCATGATGATATTCGGCTAAGAAATTGATTACTTGAATGAGGTTCGCACGGCTGTTTATAACTCGTGAAATTGACATGTCATCTGTGAAATGAAAGTGTGTCAATTACGAAAACATGAACATAGTCGCTTTTCAACAAAATACTCGTAACTGCAGCTTGAGGTATTTTTCACGATGTTTTTCCAATCCTTTATCTTGAGTGGCGTCAAAAGCGTCAACGTTTGGTAAGGCTTACCGGGTATCTCAAGACAACACTTCGACATTTTCCTGTATTTCGAAAAAACTCAATAAAAATTGCGCCATAGAAGGCGCTTTATTTATTTCAACCTTCGCCGAATGCACCGGAGACGGAGACTCTCAAAGACTGAAATCTTTTAATTTGTAAATCGATATTTTGATAGATATTTTGGTAATTTTGTCGATAATCAGTCACTTGACTTCTCTCATTCTCGCAAATACGCTAGATCTTTGAACTGAATACTTTAACCTTTACTTAGTGATTTGGGTAGCTTTTGAGATAAACAAAGTGCATAATGTCATATGAAACTTTGCTTACGTAAAGTACTTATGAAACGAAATCGCCTTTCATTACTAACCTGTAGAGCAATAATTTCTCAGGGTCTTTGTGATCAAAAGCATCAATTTTAGTACATAACAGCATTGTCTAGACTTTTGATGGTCAAAGAACAACAAACTTTATGTGCCGATTCTTTCTTCTGTCGTCGAATTTTAAACCCTTTCCTGTATGATGACGCTTTTTTATGCCTGCAAGATAAATGCTTTGGAAAACATTGTTGAAAATGAAGCAATTGCTTGTGACAAGCAATTTCTTCATATCCACAATATTTTCTACCCATAATGACCAAAAACAAATCTTATTTTTTTAAAATTGTCGTCAAAACATTTTTTTATTTGGACCTAACATTTTGCTATCTAAAATGGGTTAGTTTGTAGAATTCTATCTACGACCCCGAGAGAAATTGAAAAGACAATATAGCTTCAATTCTCTGACGGTTTTAAAGTGCACACAAATGCAATTTCCTGGTAACAAGATTTATTGTGAACTTTACGACAAATGATGGATGTTGTATTTAGAAATGCACGTTAATTATTACCAGATAATGAATGCTCGTTACACTAACATTTACTTGCAGCGTTTAGTTAGGCAGTTTTAGCATTGCTTTCCATGCCACTACATAGAAATACTTCGGAATCGATATGGTGGAAAATAGAAAATAAACTTTATCATTTTATGTATAAAGTTAACTCCACAAGTCAGCCAGCGTCTCCAATGAATAGTTCGGAATAAAATAGCCTAAGTATGCAAGTAGAGCGTAATGTTGTTAGATAATGGGCCCCATAACGCTAAGCCTGAGGACGCTATAGCATCGAAACATGGTAATTACTTGTGGTACATTTACAGTAAGTGTATCATTAAAGGGCGACGGTAACAGATGGTCTAATTGCAAAAAATGAATTTTTTTGAAAAAATATGCAAAACTTTTGTGTTGACCACCTCGGGATGGTTAATAATATGCGATTCAGACAGAGAATGAGCCGAAATTACAAGACAGATAGCTGAATTTAGGGAGAATCCAAGCCTAAATTCAACCCCATCACTGATGGGGTTAGAATTATTTTTGAATTGTTGCGCATGCGCATACAGCGCGGACCATGATTCAAACGAGATTCATACTTAAATTTCAAAATGACGTCATCATGTATGTTGTGACGTCATTTAAGAAAGTCACATGTCCTACTGTTTTGACCTACTTTCGACATCGCTTCATGAATTTGGTATCAAATTGCGAAAAAATGAGTCGTTGCTTCAATAGTTTCTAGTAATCATTTAATCAGGTCATATAAAGCTTAAAAAGTGTACATTTCGTTTGTATTTGACAATTTTTTGGGTCCAAATCTGGGAAATAGTAGCTTTAACAATGATACGGTAATTATCCTTGGTGATTTAAAAGTTCTACGTAAAAGTGGTATGCTTTGCCGATTGTATATACTTCTACTTAGTGTAATTTCGATTCAATTTTCGGCGTTATTTGTGACAACGGTCATTGACGAGGGTATCCGGAGGGTATCCGGATTTTAAAAATCCGGATAACCTCGTCAATATCCGTTGCGGCGGATGTCGCATGAAATTGATTGTATCTGGTAATGGGTGGAATACCTTAACCCATTACCAGACGACAATATTTTGGGCTGTTCCAAATTCAAAAATGTTGCAGACAACAAATTCTAGTTGATGAAACATTAAAAATCTTTCCATTATGGTTTAGAAAACATCGTGGTAAATGAAGAATTTGCTTGTCACAAGCAATTTCTTCATTTACCACAATGTTTTCCCAAGCCTTTTCTTGTGAGGGAGTCAAAAGGCGTCAATGTGCAGAAATGGGTTAAAGACTCTTTTATGCGCCTTTAGGAGTACATTATGAGCTGGGATCTGGAAGGGCCAACATAGCATTTGACACCAACATGGATCCAGATCAGCCATTTCATATGTCTAGACCGATCAGAGTCCACGTTATAGGCCTAGTATAATGACATTTCCGTGACTCCGTGACATGTAGCTACCGCAATAGGGCACCATAGGTTCTGACCAGCCTGCATTTAGACAGAGTCTGTTCCTGAAACATGTTTGTCTCGAATGCTACATAATGACCCCTTTTCCAGATTCTAGCTCATATCTAAGTCCTATGTATATATTTCATATTACAGAAGCATTTTTTTCAACCGCTCCTGTCTTTCAACATTTCAAATACGTATTTGATAAAAAGATATTGCGAATTTCTTATTTTAAGATTTTCAAACAATGGTTTATTCCCCTCTGTGACTTGAAATCATCGTTGTAGTGATGCTATCGAATAAATAGATATTTTTTCCATCGTGACTTTCAATACTATTGTGGTATTAGACATAGTTCTATATGTGTTTCATGCCATATGTTACAGAAAATGATAACGTTGATTGTTTCACTCATTGATAGTAAGTTTACCACTTTGCTAGGCCCATTAACCTGTTTCCGAATCTCTTTGTAGTAAGCGTTAGTCATCGCTTTTCAACAAAAACAATGTATCTACAGCTTTAAACAAGCTGTAGATACGAGGTTTTTGTTGAAAAGCAGCGTAATTCGTTGTTAATTGCCGTCTATATAATATGGAATGATAAGAATGATGGCATAATAATGTTTATTTTACAATATGTACTAGCATATTTGCGGGGAAAGGTTTTAGGGAAGCAGAAGAAAACTGTATGAGCCAGGATTTGGAAAAACGTCCCTTAAGGCTTTTGAGCCCAACATAGATCCCGATCAGCCTGTGCATACGCACAGTCTGATCAGGATCCATGCTGTTCTCTAATAGCTTCATTGTGACCTTAAGTAGCATAAATAGAGCAGCATGGATGCATATTGGACTGCATTTGATGACAGGCTTATCTGGAAACTCGATTTTCAAAAATGCTTTAAGGGACGTTTTTCCAGATCCTGGCTCGTATGTACTTATACGTTATACTTTGTCTATACTGATTTTTCGTTGAATCTGCTTCAAGTTCAAATGCTTTTCATTCCATACAAAACTCTTGTTGTAAATAATCATAGTAAATAGTTGTGAATGCATCAGTTGTAGAAGTAGTGATACATGCATACAATTGTAAACATGTGCCATAATATCGTGACTGAACTCTAGCTCCATAGAATAATGATTAATACAAAATCTCGCTGCTAGCGCGGATCCATGCATGTTACTTCTATAGGACGTTTCACCATTGTCACGTTACTAGTTTATTGTCAAACAAGGTATTTAATTTGATTTGATAACCATTCGCTGTCTGTCTACAGTGTTATCGATTCACGTGTGATCTGAATTACGGTGGTCCACCAGTTCCATGTCGTTATTGCTCAGTCGGTATAATTTTACGGTATTTGGTGTCGTCACGTAATTGTGATCAGGTATATTTTAAATTGCAATTTATATATCATGCAAATATATCGTCTAGACAAGTTTGCGCGACACACAGACTGACAACGATATTCTAAGCTTCGTTAATAGGCCTTTTTCAAATTGATGTCATTTATGCCATGTCATACCAAGCACAATGGACAAAAATGTAACTTAGATCATACTTTGCTTTTTGGTATATGTAAAACTTTCTTCCGTCTGTTTTCAGAGCGTTGATGACTCCAGGGTACTCCAGATCGCACCAACCATATTCCACCAGTGCCAGGCCATGTCATTATTACTAAGCCGTTACAATTGGACGGCGTTTTCTATCGTGACGTCGACGATATCCAGCCACGATGATTTTGTAGCGTGCATGACAGACATGGTCAGAAAAACCAGTATACGACAGGGCTACAGCACAAAGGCCAAGTAAGTAGCCTAGGTCAGTGGTGGTACTCGACAAATAATCTAAATACTTGTGGGCATACATTTAAAATCACATAACAATCGATCAGATTGGCCAAGACATACGTCTTGTCCAATCTGAGGGCTTGTAATTGTAATTTAGACATACGATTTAGAAACGTAAATGAATATAATCTCAGATTTATTGTATGTAACGGCAAAATATACATCGGGAAGTCAAACCAATCTAGTTATGACAATAGCATATCCTCCTCGGCTACGGCTTATTCATTTTCAAACGTAAACCTCGATCTATGTCAGTCGTGATCGGGAAATTCAAGTACATTAGCACGATGATAAAATATGGAATTTTAAAGTAATTCTACATTTAGTTAACAAATTATAACAAACACCTACGCTAGATTTTATATCCTCTCCATACGGCATCATTGGCAGACATGAAGGTTGTGCCGCACAACTACCCATACCTTAGCTGCCCCTATATTCTCCAAGTTCTAAAATCTCTTGACAAACCTTAGACCTAAACTGGCGATGGCCGATGTCAATTCAAAGACATTTTCCGTTAATGTATTAAGTAAACCATATAAAAGAGAACGTCGTGGACCAGAATACATTGATGTTTCTCACTGGTGGTGAACTAAAACAATTTTCGCGACTACAAGGTATAGATATTTTGCGATTAAATGTGAGTTTATATATTTTTTTTCTAATGACTATGAATTTGTTCTAAAAACAGACCGGGCTTACCGTTTTGTATTGACAAACTGTCGGTGTTGTTATAAATTATCGTAACTACGGCTTCGATAAAGTCGTAGTTACGATATTTTATAACAACACCGACTGAATACACTGTATTCGCGAAAAAACGTCCGACGCTTTGTCCGAGTTCCCCACCAGTGTTTCCACTATGTCTTCTTCCAGGTTCACAATCCTGTCCACAGTTTCTATAGATATAAATGAGAACGACGATTATGACGTGAAAGAGCAGACGATCAAGTCCGCGTTACAGGCGATCGTACGTACAGTGTCACGTGTCATTCTTCTGCACGCGGGGTAGGTTTGTTGTTAGTGTTGTTCTGATATTCTTTGTGAAATAATCTTGAATTAGCAAACCAGTGTTTTATTGTTTGACATATATAACAGTATATTGCTGCTTTTTAACAAAGACATCGTTACTGCAGCTTAAAACAATCTACAGTTACAATATTTTAGTTGAAAAGTGACGATATGGACTTTAAGTTGTGAGTTGTGCTTGGTTTAAGCTGCAGTTACGAGGTTTCTTTTGAAAAGCAGCGGTTTTCTCTGCAAAATATCTTATCCATCAATTTTGAAATCGAAAATTTTGGTTAGCGTGAAACTAGCGCCTATTCAAAGAATTTCTAATTAGAATATTAGTAGGCCTTTCATTTTCACCTTTATTACTCCGAAATGGCTGTATGTTTCTTCTGCAAGCGAAAGTCGTTGTAATAATGTCGGCAAAAGCCGATTACAACTAGAAGTTTTGAGTAGTATAATAATACATTTTTGTCTACCCAAGGACAGCCCATGCCAAGGACATATTGACGTGGTCGCAAGCATGAATCTGACCAGGCACAATTACATCTGGTTGAAACGTCCATTATAGATATTATCGTCACTTTTATTTTCATTTTATTATATGTACAGGACGACCGATGCTAAGGACATCTTGGATGAAGCAACTGTTTTGGATCAAACTTGATCAATCGACACGCATATGTTTCTAATGAATCCCATAAATATTATCGTCACTTTTATTTATTTGTATTTTAATTGTCTCTACAGGACGACCCATGCTAAGGACATTCTGGACGTGGCTGCAGACATGGATCTGACCGGACAGAAATATATCTGGTTGTTAACGTCTAGCTCTGTCGGTGGACTCAGCAAATATGCTTCAAGGTCTTACCCCATTGGCTCTTTAGGTAACAAATACAAATTATTTTCGCTTTTATAATCAACTGTTTTAACTACAGATTTCCGCCGAGTAAATTTCTCGAAAATTGGGCATTAAGAATTGCAACTCATCATAAACTAGACGAAGCAATGAGTACATCTTCGGACGTCATCCATAGCAACGGAAATTAACGAGGTTATCTCTCGTTAATTTCCGTTGTCATGGATGACGCGAAGATACACGAAATGTTTGGTATCTAATTATGGCTTGTAATCCTTAAGTAATTTCAAATTGTAGACATACATGTAATGGTTTAAATCCAAAATCCAATCTCATCGGGTTTTAAGTACATGAAAATTACATCTTATAATTCACAAAAATCACCAAAACCTATTTTCACTGGAACATTTTAATGTACGTTAATGGATTTAAAAGATTGTTGCGCCTTTATAACCAGGGAATTAGTTTTTGTTAATTATCTACACGGATGGTTATACAAAGACAATGCACAAAATGTTATTTACTCTTCTTCTGTTATATAAAAGTTTAAAATTTAATTAAATTTTACCCTCTCTCAGACAATGCCAGAGTTTTAGGACCAAAGACAAAAGAGCTTGGAAAGAGAAGAATATATCGACAACTCTTTGGCATATATTGTATGTAATGTTGCATGGTGCCTATTGTTACATATAATTAGGTATACCAGGTATACCAGCCGTCTCCATATTACTGAAAAATTGCTGAACGCGACGTAAGACCACGTGTAATCAACCCTTTGTCTGTTCTATTTTCTTCAACTAGGTATTCTTTACAACGAGACACATGAACATATAGCAGAAATGATTACATCATCTCTCAAAATTTGGGCGTTAGGCCTGGAAAAACTTGCTCAAAGACCTGAAGCGCTGAGGCAGCTGCAGATGTATCCCACAAACTCGTGTAACAGATCAGTGGGCAAATTCTGGGAGGATGGTGGCCATTTATATAGGTATGGTATGCACCCAGAGGTGGTATTCATCAACCAGTCTAATTCAAAGTCTACCGTTAAAATTACACAACAATCCATCTGATTTTCCGAGACATACGTCTCGTCCAAACAGATGGTTTGTGATGTAAATTCCCGTGAGACAATCGATTAATAAATGTTGCTTATAACGGTTGCAATTCAATTTGTGCTTAAATGTACAATTACATTTCATGACAATAAATGTTGCTTATTACGGCCCAAGAATTTATTTTGTGCTTAAATAGATCTATATGATTAAATTACATTTCATTTATCTTACTTAATGTTTAGTATTAACTGCAAGTACATGTATTTAACAATGTTCTTTATTGATAAGTTGTGATTTGACAAACGGGAACTGGGACATCATATATAGTATACCGAGGGAAAAATGCTTAGCAATTTCGTAAATTGCAGCTTATTTCTCAATTATCTGGAATCGGATTGAAATCAAATTTATAGACAATGATATTGAATTTCTTAACAACGATATTTCAAATTATGGATTGAACTCGAGAACTAACTAGTCTGGCGCTTGGCGCCGAGCAAGGTAGGGGAAGCACTCTGAAAATGACACACGGAGTCAGTACCTTGCATGTCCATTATTATCGTTTAGAACATTACCACAATGTCTGTTATGAGTCTTCAACCAAAGGTCACTGGAATACGCCAACAATTGCAGAAGCAGAACGCGTGCGAGATCTTTTACGTTATTGACGTCATCCCTGGCTCTTCCTCCCGTTCTAAAATCTTCCTTTCACAATTACGCCTCCACAAAGGTAAAGTTAAAACGGGATTAATCTGCAAAAGTGTCCTGATTCCACTGCCATCCTGTCAATGGACAGCGTACCCGCGTCCGGCTCGGCCTGGCCTGTCTGTGGGCACAAGCCAAAGGAACACAAACGTAAGGTGGACGTACACGTAAACGCGAAGAACGAAGCTTGTTCCTCACAGTATGTGCACAATTCAATGTCTCTTTCGCGTTTCTGATCAAAGCGGCTGTACTTGTGCTGCTGAGAAACTATAACGTCGTGAATACGTTACTACGTAGTTGTCCTTACGTTGGCTTGTTTTACGCGGTTAACTAGAGCGTGGCCTGTCGTGGGCGTTACCTTATTGACTGCTCTTTACTCTCTATTGAGAAACGACACTTTGACTCACACCAAAATGTAAAGCCACCAGTCAGCATGCCGATAGCCTTATTCCCTTGATCTAAGATAAGTCCTTGGCGACGTCCCATTTGAATCTTGCAGCAGCTTTTTTGTGGTTTTTTTTTTTTTTTTTTTTTTTTTTTTTTTTTTTTGTCAATAACCATTATGCTGGGATACGTATTGTCGATATAGACTGCATGCGCATATGTGTGCTCGTGCAAGACGTCAATTTAGCACCGTTACGTCAAAGAGCTCAACGCGGGCTTAACACGTGAACGAACTGTATCATTAGCGAATTAGCTTCTCAAATTGGTAAATGATACTCATTTATGGATTTCTATAGCTTTGTGTCGCAAAAATATTTTGGTCGAAAAAAATTGCTAAACTTTTTTCCCATAGTATACATACACTCTTATTATCTTCAAAATGGAACGGAACCACGATGATTATTTTGATATCTTTAAAACGCATTTACACATGCTCCATTTCAAATCAGCAAACATGCAGATTTTTTCAAGTTCAAATATTTTGCAGAAGACAATTTCAGACGAATAAAAAGTTACAAAAACTGCTTGTGACAAGAGATTTCCTAATTTTCCACAAAGTTTTCCGAATCTTCTATCTTGTGGGAGTCAAAAGTCGTTATGTGGTTTTCTGTTTTAGAGCCATGAGACACGCAGAATTATCGAGTCCACCCATCAAGTTTACCGAGAATGGCGTCATAGAGAAAGTAGCGTTACAAATATACAATGTTAGGCCAAAAGTAGGCTCGGGACGGCGGAGACGGAATGTCTGGGCTCATGTAAGTTTGTTCAAACGACCTTTTGGGATCCCTTTTTTCATTATTAGGTCTTTAGCAATTAGTTTCGTTGAAAATGGGCTATGTTTAACCATTCTCCTTGAATACGGTGGAACGCACTTGAAGAAATCCCGGGTTGAACTCTGCTTGTACACGTTAGAAACATAAAGAAATTAAATTCCTCTCCGATTTTCTCGAAAACATCGTAACTGCGACTTGTTCAAAGGTTTTGGAACAATTTTAGCGATGTATAAATTTCAAATCTTAAAAGTCTGCGTTGTTGCAATTTTTTCACGATCATGAATAAATTGTTCCTGTTATACATACAGTTTTTGTACTAAGAACATGAAGAGATTGCAAAGCCCCCAAAGCAACAGATAATTTAATTTTTGAAATCGAAACCAAATGATATAAAATATCAATTCGACAATTCCATTGAGTACCTACAAAAAAGGTTCGATCATCAACAAATTAACATATTCATGTTGAAAAGTAATTAACCCATGTCTTCCATGGCCCTTAATCTCCGCTTTACATTTTCAGGTTGGCAACATTTTACCGGTAAAATCCGGCAACACGCATGAAATGAAGGTCGAGATGGACGAGATAGTCTGGCCGGGGGAGACAGCATCGCCGCCCAAGGGCAGACCAGAAAAACGATTCTTCCGTATTGTTACCTTGAAGGTCGGTTTCTTTTTCTCTAAATCTCGTATACAGCCGTACATGTTCTTTACAATGTCGCTGCTTTTCTACAAAAGCCTCGTAACTGCAGCTTAAAACAAGCTGCAGTTACGAGATTTTGTTGAAAAGTGACCATGTGTTGAAGACATCGCCGCCCAAGGGGAGACCAGAAAACGATTCTTCCGTATTGTAACGTTGAAGGTTAGTTTCTTTTTCTCTAAATATCGTATATCGTATAAATATAGATACCCAGAATTGATTTCATCGTTGTTGTACTATGCTCCGTATTAATGGGCAATGTACTCTGGTCCATAGAAAAGGATAAGAGGAGATAAATGCATTCTAATTTGATATCTAAAATCCAAACGACAAGATGATTCTAACGAGTACCCATCATATAGGGTTTGATAAACAATTAAAAAATGAAATGTATTGCTTTGAAAATCCACCGCCCACTGTTATCCGTAGCTCTGCTGTGACCGCGCCTCAAATGTGTGCGTGCTGTAATATGTAATTCATTGTATGTCATGACATGTTATGTAATACACAATGACTTGAGTTGATTCTTAATGTTCATGTGCGATTCTTTAACTCGGATAGAAGACAAGTTAATGAGTATATCAATAAACAAGACAAAAATATTCCGACCACACGTCTACCCACCGTGCCTTGTAAAATGTAACATCATTAACAATTCTGAAATAAGCATAAATTGTTTATTATTTCATCAGTTATACCGCGGATAATGTACATGGTGTCGCATGACCTTAAACATGGGTAAGTAAACGATGATTTACGGTAGAACTTTGATCATTTCTTATCACTACGAGTCTGCGGAGCATGTACATGCGATCTATTTCATAAAATGTATGTTTAACATGTAACATAATATTTACTTTGTTTTTATATTTAATCATCGGTTACCGTATATAACCTATTATTTCAGGAATTACCGTACATAATCTACGAGCCCCCAGATTCGGACACCGGAACTTGTCGTCTACACGCAGTGCCTTGTAAACTATACAAACACAACAATCCTAACCTTCCGTGAGTATAGAATTCTTCACTTTCATATAATGTTTGTGGATTGTTTGGGTGCATTGAGGAAAAATGTCACGCTTGGAACTTATGTGAAAAAATGCTTCAGATTCTTTAGGCGAGTATATTTTTAACTGTTCACCGGTCTAAATATTTTTTTTGATAAATTATTGGTGTACACATACATGTTCAAAGTCTTAAAACATGTATGTGTCCACCAATAATTAATTTAAAAGTATTTTGACTAGTCCCTATGCCGAAAATTACGTTTACAAAAATGTCCGTACGTTAAACATTGAACGGTGAACAGTAAAGAATATAGTCGTCAAAAGAATCTTGAGCATTGTCCCTTAACACGATGTCAATTTTTTAGGAAGGCGACGTCTTGAACATTAGGCGGCGGAAAGAACTGAGGCGAGGTTTTTTTTTTTTTTTTTTTTTTTTTTTTTTTTTTTTTTTTTTTTGAGATTTCCTAAGAAATGTTTTAGGATAAAGCGTTCTTTAGAGCACTATTTCTAAGACGCTCAATGGGAGGCGTCATTACCTTATACTTCGTGCGGAACCCACATCTCGGTCAGAATCTAGTTCTTAAAACGCTTTAGCTAAAATACATTAAGAAATATTTTAAAAAATCTCGCTCTAAAGAACGCACCTCAGGTCTTGCTGACTCGTGGACGTATCTATAGATCGTTTACGTTACGAATGTTTATGACGTCACACTGAAGATTCGGCCGTAATTCGATGTGGAGAACTTTAAGTAAAAAAAATCAGAATTGCTGATGAATAGACCGAACGTCATATTGTTAAATGCACTAATGGTGTCTGAAAGCCTCCTTTATGATAAGCACAAAATCTGTCGGACTCGAACAAGTGTAATTCACGAAACCTTATATTGAACGGACGGACGAATGAACGGGTGAACGAATGCGTATTATAATTCAGACCCAAAGGAATAAGTCTGATTATTTGGGGGTGCTATATTTGGATTTTCCTTACATTTTTGGTGCAAAATAAGGAAAATTCGACATTTGTGGTCCCCCTGTTCCTACAAGCCTGAATAATGTCTTCTACCACATCTTTTGATCTTACATTGACTTTATAGCGAGCATTAACCCCTCGTTTCAACATGTCGCTTTCGCTTGAACGATCACACACGGATGGAGAATTCAAATCCATTATAGAGGATCAATTGGACAAATGCATATTACTCCCAATAGTTGCTATTTTATCCCTACATGTTAACCGATGTTGTTTTCACTAATGAGTATTGAGCAACATCCATTTTCTGATTTAAACTGTTTTAAATTGCTAGTTCCTCTCCCGTAGAAAATACCACAAATATTACCATGTTGATTCGAGTATTCCCGAGGAAGTCGCTCGCAAAGTTGTATTTTCTATAGTCCGGCCAAGTTATAATAGATTCACTATTAAACGAGAATAATTACAGTTGAACTGCTTTATCAAAACAACTGAAATTATTCTCGTTTAATAGTGAATCTATAATACCGGTATTATTGCACGTGATTTAAAATTTAGCTATATATGTAAACAACAAAATATCAATCCGAAAGTTGTTGTAATTTTGTATGCATTTGTTTAAATCTTGCAGGTGTTTTGCAGGTTCCTAAAACCTGCAGGAGCATACAAAATTGTATTGAACATTAAGAACGTCTTTCCCTTGTTTAAGGTATTCTACCCCTAATGAGATTCCCGCGACGTCGGAAATATTCGGGCGCGGTCGTAAACATTCGGCGATGGAACTTTCCACCGCCGAATGTTTACGACCGCGCCCGAATAGGTTCGGATACGTAACGACGACGCTCGAAAAATCCGGTGTTTTGTGAATCTCAAAATGACCACATTACGGGTATTCTACATTAAAAGGTAAAACGTGTATAAATATAAATTAACAAAAATATTATTTATTCAATGTTTTCTTAAATCACTGGTGGTAAACGGAGAAACCAGCTCCAAAAAGAGTCAACGCTATTCTGTTATGTTCTGTTGTGTTAAATTTCCTCCGTTTTCTTTTTCGGAGAACCCAAGTTGTCTTTGGTAATTGTCGTTGGTGAATTGCTGCTGTAGATCCTCGTAGATTTCGTTGCCTTGTGACATATCGGTACTTCCGGGGTAGTTGTATCGAGGGAACAAAGGTAAGTGTCGGGCACATTTTTCTTATCCGGCGATGCTGTAATATGGAGAAATGGTCAAAGTTTGTTGTGACAAGAATATACGGTGTTAGTTAGCAGGGTTTTAATAAAATCATTTAAAAACATAATCAAATCGAAAGTAAAAACCGCTGACTCTTTTTGGAGCTAGTTTCTCCGTTTACCACCCATGTAAATACTAAATACGGAATCCAAAATTCGATCAATTTTGGATTTGGCTGAATGTGCTCTTGTGTCAAATGCATTTCAAAGGATTCATTTTGTACATGTATGTAAATGCATTTGACTGTTGTTCCTCCTCCTTCCGTGCTATTTGTAGTTATTTACTCTAATAGAGCACATCCATTTTCTGTTTATGCAGTTTTAAATGGCAGTTCTTCGCCGCGATATTTCTCTGTTGATTCGGAAAATAATAGGACACTACCGGGTTCGAGGGATAACTCTAATTTACCTATTAGATTAACTCCCTTCCGGTTGGATTTTACTCTATACGTCTATATAGAAATAGTGTTAATTCTAATAATCTGACATCATAATAAGTAAAAAAATATACGAATTTTTGCTCTTTTCTAGATAGTTATTTATCATTTGTAAACTGTAGAAAACAGCTTTTTTCAGAATACAATTTTAATGGGTTTATTTTCAATTCATAGATGATGCTATGCCGCGTGTCTTTATTTGAATTTAATTAACAATTTCATATCATGATTGTTTCATACTTTTTAATCAGGCTCCCCACTTCGAGTTTAATGGTTAGCATAAGACGTTGCAAATATGAAAACTAAAGTAAAATGAGGCATATTTTTCTCTCTGAATATGCTTTTAAATCATGGCAACGGATAGTTAGTGACCTAGCTTCTAGTATAACATACTTAAATTTTATTGCTTGGAAAGGGATAAAGAATTAATTGTCTTCCGACGAAAGGAGATTGACACGTGTATGTGTATATCAGCCCAATCAAATTCCTTTGATTATCTAGCACGAGATAAATAACAAGTTACTGTGTATATCACACTAAACCAGTGGACAAAAGATCTATAGGAAGGACGTGATAAGTAGACACGACAACATTCCAACTTTCATCCCGCATTACGTAATTTTACAACTAATTGTCAAACAAAAATTCTTTTGGAAGTTTAATCCTTTCCCAAATTGCATCATGTCAAATAGACTGTTCTAATTTTGAAACGTTGCTGATTGCATGTTACAAAATATTTTATATCAAAGGCAAAATATGCATAAATCATAGTAAACTGAATACTAAAGGAAAAAGGAGAAATCACTTATTATCAGCAGTTTGTCCTTTCATATCATTGTTTTCCTAACCTATTTCTTATGGGGGAATCAAAAACCAGGTTGATGAATGATACTTGATATATAACAACAGTACATGGCAACTGATAAGAGGGGTAAACTCTTCTAAAATATTTTTTTCAAATCTTCAACAAACCTTATGGCTATAATTTTGAATCGTTTTGACAGGATGATTCATTGAATACCCACAGCACAGGGTTTGATGAAAATTTTAAGATATTTTGCATTTTGAAACGCCTTAACCCTCTTATCTGTAGCCCCAACCGGAAGCGGAACAACCCAAAATTTAAAGGGGAATAACTACCAAGGGAAATCACTCTTGGAACTCGTTAGCGGCCCATTAGGAGGTCGCGAAGTTTCCACCCTACAAATGATATTTGACAAGTATTATTACCCCGAGTTTTGTAAGAGGCCCGCGTTATTATCCTGTCACGCACCCGGGGTTAATTGGATAACCCATTACCACACAGTGACTCTTTTTGACTCCCCACGAGATAGTGGATTTGGAAAACATTGTGGAAAATGAAGAAATTGCTTGTGACAAGCAATTTTTTCATTTCCCACAATATTTTCTTGACAAAAAGACAAAAATGTAAAAATCCATTTAGTTTCAATTGTCGTCTGCAACATCTTTGAATTTGGGGGGAGTCTAAAATTGTGCCGTTTGGTAATCGGATAGTGTTCATCTTATCCAAAGGTTCTAGCATTATAGTACAAAAATGGTTGAGGGGACGAGAAGAAAATGTTCTTATTTTCCCTCAATGTTTTATTAGCTCACCTGAGCACGAAGTGCTCAAGGTGAGCTATTGTGGTCGCTTTTTGTCCGTCGGCGTCCGTCTGTCCGTCTGTCCGTCTGTCTGTCCGTCTGTTCACATTTTGTTGTTACCACTCTAGCATCCACAAATATTGACCAATCTTTTCCAAACTTGGTCAAAACATTTATGACCATAAGTTCTCGGATGAGTTTGATTTTTAGTCAGATCGGACCAGGAAGTCCAGAGTTATGTGCCCTTGAACGTCAAAAATGGCTAGTTTTGACTTTGTTACCACTCTAGTATCTACAAATATTGACCAATCTTAACCAACCAAACTTGGTCAAAACATGTATTACAATAACACCGTGTCCAATCGTTACCGGGGGATGTGGTTTTCGTAACGCTGAAAGCGTGGTGTATAACGCCGGTTTGTGGTGCAAAACAGAGGCAGGACACCACCAAGGTAAGAAAATTGAAAAATTGAATCGATGAAGTTTTTTCTTTGGGAATAAAACTAGGTCGAGGCTCATCTCAAATGATTTCTTGACCCATAGCAATGTCTGTTTTCTTCGAGAAAGTTGCAGTTTTCTCTATCATTCCGTGAATGTAAGGCATTTCAGGCGAAATCAACTCAGCTTTCCCGTAAAATATGAATTATATACAAGCATAACCAGTTATGAACCCCAAAAAAGCATGCACTTCGTACTTACACATGTATTGCACAAAATCACATCGAGGTTTGCACCCTCTGCATCTTACAGAAGCCATGGAAACGATTTTTATTCTAATTTACAAGTAACAATGGTGGATGTGGTGCACACAAAGAAATATTTTGTAACGTATGTGGCATGGTGATTTTAAAGCTTTGCGTTTTTCCTTATTTAAGCAGGCCTAGCAGATATAGTGACACTTTCCCTTACTTCAGATGCAACACACGTCCTTTTCGAATGATCCTAGCAATTGTGCAATAATTTTGTGTAAAGAATATGTGTTTTTTCGACATCAGCATTTTTAAACCCTATTAACCGGATTGTATAATGGATTTAGAAATTGTGCAACCCGAACGTTTTATTTGTCAATATAGGGTTAATTCACGTTTTTGAGGTCGTTAACATTCACAGCTCTAGGCCCAAGAAATATGTTAACGGCCGAGTGCGAAGCACGAGGGTTGTTTAAGTAATTTGCGGGCCTCTGCGGATGTTAACGGTCAAAAAATACGTGAATTGACGCTATTATTGCATAAAAACTATAAAATTCTAATGAATACTTACCCCAAAGCCATTGATATGTGCGCAAAATGAACCGAGGTGAGATAAGAAAATGTCCGCCAATGTTGTTTTGTTCTGATGAATCTTCCGAGAATTTTTTGTTATGCGTGACGTCGGAAAAACCTCAGTTGTTGAAAGCGGCGTTAAAATCCCACACTATCAATCAATTAGGTCCTTTCACTTATGTTTTAGTCTGTACCCGCAGAACACACTTCCGGAGGCAAAAAATGGGTTTATGGGAAATCAACATTGTATACATGAAAATTGTTACCCAAATCGGCATTTTCAAAACGAGGCTCCCTAAATATGCGGATAAAACAATGACGACGCACGTGTATTAAATATACAGCGATAAAGAGTTTATGCATTCAACATGCAGCGATAAAGCGAAGTTTAAAGTGGAACAAAAACTCTGAAATTGAATGTATTCGTTAATAGCCGGTAAGATGGTTATTCTATTGGGTTTACAGTCAATCGTTCCCAGTTTCGTTGTTGATTTCGTATGCACGCCATGCTTTGGGTTCGAGAGTATCGTTAACTAAAACGCTTTGGGTTCGAGAGTATTGTTACCAAAACGCTTTGGGATTGAGTGTATTGTTACTAAAAATAACAAATACTAAACGTTTGAGCGGCGTTTTAAGACTCCAAGGACGACTTCCGGAGGCTGTTGTGTGCGGGGCAGGGGTCTTAGATGAAATAACCTAATAAATGTTAACCAGGTAACATGCAACATCCGTCACCAACACTGCAAAACATTACTGTTCTGACCCTTTGCTTGTAGTAGGCCTATACAGGTATAACAACTATTCACTTTCGTCTGCACTTAGATATTTTTAATTTTACGCAAGTCCACTTCCTGTTACCTGGTTATAGTGACATTTCACGATTATTGTAAGATAAATTTTACGAGAAATATATATTTTTGTGCTAAAATTAAACAAATTGTTGTGGACAACAGTTCAGATTTATATAGAATTTGTCATTTCTCTCTCAACTTTAAAGGCGTATTTTTCGCTTATAAATAACGACTTCAAAAAACTGATAGCATTTCTATGCATTAGAATAAACAATCTTTGCATCAAGACATACTTTTAAAAAAATGAAATAAATGTGAAATGTCACTTTAACATCAATTAGGTTATTTCATCTAAGACCCCCGCCCCGCACACAACAGCCTCCGGAAGTCGTCCTTGGAGTCTTAAAACGCCACTCAAACGTTTAGTATTTGTTATTTTTAGTAACAATACACTCAATCCCAAAGCGTTTTGGTAACAATACTCTCGAACCCAAAGCGTTTTAGTTAACGATACTCTCGAACCCAAAGCATGGCGTGCATACGAAATCAACATTGAAACTGGGAACGAATGACTGTAAATCCAATAAAATAACCATCTTACCGGCTATTAACGAATACATTCA
This sequence comes from Fragum sueziense, assembly GCA_963680895.1. Taxonomy (NCBI): domain Eukaryota; kingdom Metazoa; phylum Mollusca; class Bivalvia; order Cardiida; family Cardiidae; genus Fragum; species Fragum sueziense. Next base: position 76,838,513 of record OY804592.1, on the reverse strand, counting down.
ATTTCAGAGTTTTTGTTCCACTTTAAACTTCGCTTTATCGCTGCATGTTGAATGCACGTGCTCTTTATCGCTGTATATTTAATACACGTGCGTCGTCATTGTTTTATCCGCATATTTAGGGAGCCTCGTTTTGAAAATGCCGATTTGGGACTATTTTTAGTAACAATTGTCATGTATACAATGTTGATTTCCCATAAACCCATTTTTTGCCTCCGGAAGTATGTTCTGCGGGTACAGACTAAAACATAAGTGAAATGACCTAATTGATTGATAGTGTGGGATTTTAACGCCGCTTTCAACAACTGAGGTTTTTCCGACGTCACGCATAACAAAAAATTCTCGGAAGATTTATCAGAACAAAACAACATTGGCGGACATTTTCTTATCTCACCTCGGTTCATTTTTCGCACATATCAATGGTTTTGGGGTAAGTATTCATTAGAATTTTATAGTTTTTATGCAATAATAGCGTCAATTCACGTATTTTTCGGCCGTTAACCTCCACAGAGGCCCGCAAATTACTTAAACAACCCTCGTGCTTCGCACTCGGTCGTTAACATATTTCTTGGGCCTCTGCGAATATTAACGACCTCAAAAACGTGAATTAACCCTATATTGACAGATAAGTTGTATTTTGTACGCCTTAAATGTAACGTTCGGGTTGCACAATTTCTAAATCCATTATACAATCCGGTTAATAGGGTTTAAAATGCTGATGTCGAAAAAACACATATTCTTTACATAAAATTATTGCACAATTGCTAGGATCATTCGAATAGGACGTGTGTTGCATCTGAAGTAAGGGAAAGTGTCACTATATCTGCTAGGCCTGCTTAAATAAGGAAAAACGCAAAGCTTTAAAATCACCATGCCACATACGTTACAAAATATTTCTTTGTGTGCACCACATCCACCATTGTTACTTGTAAATTAGAATAAAAATCGTTTACATGGCTTCTGTAAGATGCAGAGGGTGCAAACCTCGATGTGATTTTGTGCAATACATGTGTAAGTACGAAGTGCATGCTTTTTTGGGGTTCATAACTGGTTATGCTTGTATATAATTCATATTTTACGGGCAAGCTGAGTTGATTTCGCCTGAAATGCCTTACATTCACGGAATGATAGAGAAAACTGCAACTTTCTCGAAGAAAACAGACATTGCTAGGTGTCAAGAAATCATTTGAGATGAGCCTCGGCCTAGTCTCATTCCCAAAGAAAAAACTTCATCGATTCAATTTTTCAATTTTCTTACCTTGGTGGTGTCCTGCCTCTGTTTTGCACCACAAACCGGCGTTATACACCACGCTTTCAGCGTTACGAAAACCACATCCCCCGGTAACGATTGGACACGGTGAATAAGCTCTTGTATGAGTTCAATTTTGGGTCAGATCGGATCAGTAAGTCCGGAGTTATGCGCCCTTGAATATAAAAAATCGCTAGTTTTGACTTTGTTACCACTCTAGCACCTTCAAATATTGACCAATCTTAAACAAACTTTGTCAAAACATGCATGACGATAAGCTCTTAGATGAGTTTGATTTTGGGTCAGATCGGACTAGGAAGTCCGGAGTTATGCGCCCTTGAATATCAAAAATCGCTAGTTTTGACTTTGTCACCACTCTTACATCTACAAATATTGACCAATCTTGACCATACTTGGTCAAAGCATGTATGACAATAAGGTCTTGGACGAGTTTGATTTTGGGTCAGATCGGACCTGGAAGTCCGGAGTTATGCACCCTTGAATATCAAAAATAGCTAGTTTCGACTTTGTTACCACTCTAGCATATACAAATATTGACCAATCAAGACAAAATTTGGCTAGAATGTTGGTAACCATACAATAATGAATGAGTTCGGTTTTCAGTGTCATCGAAGTAGGAAGTCTGGAGTTATGTGCCCTTGAATTTGACAAATTTGCCGTTTTCGACTTTGTTTACACTTTAGCATCTACATTTATTGACCAATCAAGACAAAACTTTGCAACAATGTTGGTAACCATAAGATGCTGAATGAGCTAAATTTTTGGCTTGATCGAAACAGAAAAACCAGAGTTATTGGCCCTTGAATTTCACAAAATTGCCGTTTTCGACTTTATTTTCACTCTAAAAATCACAAATATTGACCAATCAAGACACAACTTGGTCACAATGTTGGTGACCATGAGATCTTATATGATTTCATTTTTCATATTGATCGGACTAGAAAAACCAGAGTTGTGTGCCCTTGATGGTGACAAAATTGCCGATTTTGTTTTTAATTTTACTCAAACAGCAATAAATATTGACCAATCAAAAAACAACTTGGACATAAGGTTGATGAGAATATCTTTATCAGAACAGAGTCATGTGCCCTGGATTATTACAAAATTGATGTTTTTTATCGACTTGGTTTTCAGCCACAAATATTGATCATTGAAGATTAAGAATGCTGTTTTCAGCTGGATCATAATCTCGCATCTTAAGTTTCGTGTTCTTGTCTTAGAGATACCTAGGTCTTGTAAAAGGTGGGTCTTGTTCTGCATGGAGAAAGTTTCAAACTTCTATCAGGTGAGCGATCCAGGGCCATCTTGGCCCTCTTGTAAAACTATCTTGTTAATTGTCATCTTTTGAAGTGGTCGAGAAATTTCCTCCATTCGAATAATATTTGACATGACTTAGTGTACTGCTCAAAATAATAACGGGTCTTTCCGTTTTTGATTGCGCAACAAATGACTTGAGTCTGTTAATTCCATATTATATTTTCTGCTTTAATCATATCAAAAATCAGTCTCTGCTTTGTCGATGTCTTATTCATATTTATACAACTGCTTTTGGAGAAGGCGTGTCAGCATTTTTCACAATATTTTCTACCCATTAAGTCGTAAAATTTGAAAGTATAAGCAGCTTGGAAATGTCCTCTATTCTGCACATTCTTTCAATTTGTACCAGTATAAATTCCCTTGTTTGACAATGGTTTAAAGCGTCAATATGCCTAGTTTTTCATCGCAGCATATTTAATCCGCTATTTTCCTCTGAATTTTGGAAATATTCCGAATTGAATTTTAATGAGTTTTCGTCGTCGAAAAGCTCATTACTGGTTATTTATAAAACTCTTCAACAAATATAATTTGGAATTAAAATGTCAGTTCTCGAGTTATTGAGACGCAGTCTCGATAATCCGCAAGAAGGATCCTTGATCTTTTGTGCCATTTCCACTTGTATGCTTAAGAGAGATATAGGGAGAATATTATGGTCAGCATTTTCTCATTTGTCTTCAATTTTCTATGCCTTAATGTACTCAAATCAGTATCAAACTCCATTTGTCATCTGCAACAGCTTTCAAATTCGAAAAGTTTGAATTTATGCTGTCTCGGAAAGGGTTATCCCTTTCCCAAACAACAAAATTTTAGGGGGTTATCCACTTAAAAAACTGCCATAAATTACAAAATGGAAGTTACCTAAGATAGAATTTGTGTAAAATATAGCATAGAAAACATTGAGACAAAAGGAGGAACTGCTGATTATCAGCAGTTTCTTCTTTTGTTTCAGTTTTTTCCCAAACTTTTTCTACTAAGGACGTCAAAACCAGGTCTTGTTTGGGAAAGGGTTAAATCGAAGTGTCGATGAAAGCAAGGCAATTTTATGTAGCTAAATGCCCTGAAAGATGCCCAATCTGCAACTCGCTGCAATTCAACAAAAAAAACCCTAATATTTAAGGTTGGTTCAATGTTAAGTTTGAAAGCTGTTGCATACGACGAAATATATGTTACCTAAGGTATAAATTGAGAATAATATAGGCATATCAGAATTATTGAGGCAAATGGAAAAATGCTGATTATCAGCTGATAATTTTCTTCTTTTACATCAATGTTTTCACGAACCATTCTATGAGTGGTGTAAAACTCAATTCTTGTTTAGGAAAGGGTTAAATGAAATGATCCCATGTTTGGAGACATCGAGGTATTACAATACTTGATGCAAAACGCATTACCAATTACCAAAACACGCGTCTACAAAATGCGGGTCCTGATTACCGCACGGAAATTGAAATTGATCCGCGACCAAAAAAGTAGTTCCTGGAAAACAAGAAATGGTGCAAATATTTGTTCTATCAAAAATCAGGATTTACCGACTGCTTTAAGAGGCAGCTTCCATTTCTGAAGTTAATTTGTTTTAGTGATTTTAATCTGGAAGATGGTTATGAGATTTGTTTGCAGACGAAAACTGGTTCGTCTCCCATGGCCCCATATGTTACGTCATGTGTGCAGTCATGACAATGTGGAACTTGGGTTACGTAAGAAAAATGGTCAAAATTTTATTAAATTGCCGATAAAGAATATTCAGTCCATAAATTCCAAATACCATTTGTGTCCAAGTGTCTCGTCAATTTTTAAAGCCAATTATAATGACTGCCATTAAAAACGCCACACAGAATTGTGTCTATATATTCTTTTTTCAAGCAGTGACTGATATAATGATGTTTCATTGTATTTATTGCATAATCTATGCACAATACGTACCACACAGTATTACCTGCAATCACCCGGGCTGTTGCAATCACCGGGTTGTTTCATCGGCTTTATGCTGTCAAAGATAACATAAATTTGAGCCGGGATCTGGAAAAACGTCCCTTAAAGCATTTTGAAAAAAATAGTTTCGAGATCAGCATGTTGTCAAATGGGGTCCAATATGCATCTATGCTGCTCTCTTTAAGTTACTACATGCCAAGAAGAAGCTATTAGAGAACAACATGGATCCTGATCAGACTGTGCGTATGCACAGGCTGATCTGGATCTATGTTGAGCTCAAAGGCCTTAAGGGACGTTTTTCCAGATCCTGGCTCATTTGTATATTACCTTACTTTGTTTGACCATGACGTTGTAAAGGAATAGTTGCTTGTCTTAACAAACGTTATGTAGGTAGAAAATATACTAGATTTCCATTTTGTGATAAAATATATAATAATCACCACAGCGTTTTCCTGTAATATGTATAGAAAGCTGGATTTTACATAAAATCGGTGCAGTTACGACTTTGTAATTTAAGATTTTTGTTAATTGGTGAATCTGTGGGCTAATATTTGACACGTAGTTACTCAGATGTATAGTAAACCCAGGACACTGCATAATATAGCCAAAAAGCGCTTTAAATCGCAACAAAAATGAAAAAAGTATGACTTACGCGATATAGATCATACAGCCGGGTGATTGCAAAAGCCCGATTGATAGAAGGAAAAAAGGCGTGGACGTTTGACATTCTGCGTCTGCCTTCTAGTTAAGCTTGCACGAAAACCGTAGAAAGATAATCAGTAATTACTGCATTAATTTTTTTATTGTCCTAAATATATTTGAAGATCGTATAACAGTTTTGTTTGTGCAGTCTGTCACTAAGCAGTGTATCGATAAACGATAGACCTCTAATTGGAGGATTCAGGGATCTGTTTCAGAAAGCTGGTTTTCAACACGAAAAACCCATCAATGATATAAAGATCAACAATTCACGTTATATTTTGAGACGAGACTGTCAGATTATACAAAATTAAATGAAATTGCAGCAACCTCCGTGACACAATATTGATTACATTTTGTTGTGATTCTCGCAGAATAAACAAAATTTCATACTATTCTAGCACCCTTAAATAAAGTCCCATTGTATGCGGTTTTGCGGTCTTATTTTGAATCTACAATTAAATGGATTTAGGAAATGATTAATCATTTTAAGATTTAAACACCATTTCTGTAATGTTGGTTGTGTTGATGATGTTAAGGCAATTCCATCCATCATTATCTAGAAAATACTTCGCGCAGTTTCGGGCATTATCCGTGGTAACGGAAATTGACGAGGGTATCCCTCGTCAACTTCCGTGGCCACGGATGATGTCCAGAAATAGACGAGTTTGTGAGGCCATAAAGATTCTTTTCCACCACTTGCAAATTCCAGATCAGCCTGTACCAAAGTGCACTCTGTATCACAATCTCGGTTGCATCTTCGCAAGTCAAGGGTTCTACCTCCACTGCGTTCCTTCCTTCGTAAGGAACAAAGTGGAGGTAGAACCGTTGGCTTGCGAAAGATGTCTCCGTTGCTGTCACACAGTTTCTGGAGTAATTATAAAGCACGGGTCTTGATCACATTATGCATGCTAACAAAGGCCGATCTAGATCATCGTAAATCTGAAAACGTCTTCATGTGACCGCTTATTTGTGGGATAGCCTAGTAATAAAAAAAATCACAAACAATCATTAACGGACATTCATTCTGGTTCAAACTGAACTGAAAGCACCTTCTGATTTGGTCGAAATTTTGCGCACTTTGGACAAAATTGTTGTGTATGCACATCCCATGGCATTTTTTTTTTTTTTTTGCTACCAATCGTGTGAAAATGACGATTGTATTTAAAATAAACACTTTTCCAAACGGCGAAATACCATATTAGACCAATGTGAAAAGAGTTGTGAACGACAAAGTATTTTGTACTGAAAGCAAAAAAATGTATGTTTTAGCATAAACAATCTTTGGGGAAATTGAAAAAAATTGACTATCAGCATTTTTCCTATTCTATCGATGTTTTCCAGTTGACAATCAGCAAGTTCTCCAATTCTCTCGATGCTTTCCAAACCATTTCTACTGGGGACGCCAAAATAATCATTGTATGGAAAAGGGTTAAAATTAGAGGTTTCTGAAATCGAAATACTTCAATAACATTAATGGAGTGATGATAAATTTCTTGCACATTATTGAAACGTCCTTAATGGGATTAAAAAATCAGCAGTAAAAGTTAAAATTTAAATACGAAATTTTAACCCTGTGTGAAGCGAATTTCAATTCTATATAGAAGTCGATTATGGAAACCATTGCAATAAAATGAAATAATCGAGCGTCATAGTTGGGCGCCAAAGTCCCTTAGCAAACAACATACGTCAACTTATTTCATCCATCATTTGAAACCAAACACTAAGTGCAATTTCACCTCAACTTTTGCCGTTTTTCGTGACAACGGAAATTGAACAGGGTGCCCGGATTGTTAATAATTCGGATAAGTTCGTCTACCTCCTTTGCCACGAATGATGTCGAAATTACACGTGTGTCTTGCGTTTTAATTATGGATTGAATACTTTAAGACTAGCAGAAGAACGTAAAATATTATGTTACCAAATGTACAAAATATATGACGTCTGAGAATAGGTGAAAATGCTCGTCGCTAACAAATCTACTATTCTCTCAATGCTTTCCGTAGTAAGTAAAATTAAATAGAGGCTGTATAGTAGATTCTACTCGAAATAAAGAGTCAAATGCGCACAGCGCATTGAATGTTTATCTCGTAGAATCTACTATACAGACTATATCTGACCTAGTGTTCGCTAGAGGTTCATTGGAGACGGGGGCGTGGCTATGTATAAACGTCACATACACTGGCCGGCAGCCCGTTTATGCGAAATATAGTGGCGAGATTTTATTTCATTGGTCCATAAAGTAGGGATAACACTAATATATTAAAAAAAATAGAATTTCATTGATTCGATATTGTTGTCTGTAACGTCTTTGAAATTGGACCAGTCTAAAGTTTTTGTAGTCTGGTAATGGTTTACTTAATGCTGTAATTTGCAGGGGTAACTACACAGTAAACAGTAAGGGCCTGATTAACTATTGCTGTACAGGGTTTTGTGTGGACCTGCTAGACATCCTCAGTCGTAGATTGAACTTTGATTTTGAAATGTCCGAGGTCGAGGACGGCGAGTGGGGGATCGAAAAGGTGAGGGAAATGACACCCATGTAGTGTTATGGTAGTTATAAAAATCTGGACCGTTTTTCTTTAGCCCCTAATTACGAAACATTTTAATGGCTGTAGTAAAAACATTAAATACCGATGCTTTTCAACGAAAATCTCGTAACTGCAGCTTGATACAGAGTGCAGTTACGAGGTTTTCGCTGAAAAGCGACGATATATAAGTATGTCACTAATGCGTTTATAAAAAGGAACATAGAAAACTTAATTGTAAGAAACTTACGAAGATTTTATTATGGATTTGAATTGGCAAAGGGAGCACAGCTACTTTTCTACCCCCTCCCCCCCCCCCCCACCCCTCTTATCCGGACAACGGGGAATGCACAACGGCGTATGCTTCCGGGTGGTAGTACAAAAACATAGTTCCGTCAAAAATGGATTCCATCCTTTTGTTGCATTGATTCTGTGTCTGTAGAATAGACAGAAAATGTAGTTCTGTATACTGGCAGACCATAAGTGCACTGCTAGAATGTGTTTTAATGAATCTCTCAGGAATTGGTTTCTTGCGCGGTCGTGACCTTCCATTGGGGGTGTGTCATATGCAGGTCCCGAAAGAGATGGCAAATTGCAAGGGTGGTTCACCAAAGCGTTATTGTGCTATTGATACTACTTTCTTTGTAGGAAATTAAAAACACAAGAATGGTCTATCAGACAGACTAAGTAAAAGATATCAAAAAGACTTCTGAGAGAAGCCAGATGCTGTGAAATAGACCAATTTTACTATGTATTTAATAAGCCCGCTTGTTCTGTTCTATTTTTGCAGGACGGCGAATGGACTGGGCTGATCAAAGAGATGTTGCTTCAGAAGGCCGACATGGTGATCACTTCGATCAAGATCAACGAACAGAGAGCCAGACAAATCGACTTCTCAACGCCCTTCTTAGAAACAGGCATTACTATTATGGTTGCGCTGCGAAAAGGGGCTATCTCAGCGACTGCCTTTTTAGGTAAACATTGAAAAACTTGAAGAATTGTTTAAGAATTTACGTTACAAATTCTGTAAAAAAAAACAAAGACAATAACAACACAAAAAATGAACCAAGATCGCGAAAAAGAAAGTAAGTCATTTGAGACTAGCATGGGTCTATATAAGCCTGCGCATAAATACACTTTGAAGTAGAACCATGTGGCTGTCAAAAATCTTTAAAATACGTGCTGCACATATTTTATTTTCTACAATCAAAACCTGTTTAAGGGAGGATTTTTATACATCTTTTTATTTTCCATATAGATTAAAGATATCAAAGAGACATTTCATTTATATTTTTTGTAAATTTTACTTTTATCTTTATTTGAAAGAGTATATTTTCTTATGAAAATTTTGACAATTTCAAGTCAAAGTATTGCGCCGTTTATTAGGAATATGTTATATATTTTTGTTAGAATTAAACTAACTGTTGTTTACCACAGTACATGTATATATGTAAGTGGAATTAGTCATTTCTGCCTCAAATAAAAGGCGAGTTTTTGGGCATATCAGCAACAAAATGAAAAAAAAAATAGAAAGTATTCAAACCCATTAGAAAAGCCTATCTTGCCACCCAGACATACTCAAGACATACTTACTTAAAAATGAAATGGGAATGAAAAATCTCTTTAAATATCACCACTTTTATACTGGATACATTCCAAATACCGACGTTTTGTTTCTGTTACTCTTTACCGGCTTCGATTATTTTGTTTACTTCATATTGTGATTTTTCCACCGATTTCAATGTATGTAATTACCATAAAATGGAACAATATGTTTGATTTGCAAAAACATTGATTCATGAGAAAAGAGCAGAACTAATTCCACTTCACGATAGGATTGCGAATTATTTCAAACAAGTTAAAGTGTATCAACATTTGTTTCATAAAGTCGCATACCAATCGGAGACTGTTGAATAATTTTTTTTCTCAAATACACTTATTGTAATTTACTGTACCAAGCCCAAAAGAATTTAAAGCCTAAGGCTTGTAGAGGCACATCTCTTGGTATTCTCTCTTTGTTATCAAATATCAGTTTATATCGATAGACATTTGATGGTTTTATATACATTTACGAGTGGATATCAAAAAAATTTGAGCCTTGCAAAGAAGTAACCAGCTGTTTGGATATTAACTGCCTTATTTTTAACACTGACTTCATCCAACTCAACACTGTTGTTGTATCTACTCGTAGTCTGCCAATTATGGATACCCGATTAACCCTCTCCCAAACAAGACCTGGTTTTGACGTCCCTGGTGGGATAGGCTTGGGAAAACATTGAAACAAAAGAAGAAACTGCTGATGACCAGCAGTTTCTCCTTTTGTCTCAATATTTTCTATTCCAAATTTTTCACAAATTCTATCTTTAATAACGTCTATTTTTTTCATTTGTGGCAGTTTTTGGAGTGGATCATCCTAAAATTTTGGCGATTGGGAGAGGGTTAATAGAAGTCAATGTCTTGGTACCATAACATGCCTTCCACAGTAGCATCCATGTCATCATTTCCGTTTTCTGAACTGGAATTCCTTCACACAGTGTTTGATAGTTGCAACAGTAGGAGGGGACTCCCGGCAAATCATAATTGCACCTATGTGGTAGATTAAGCAAACCTTATCACTAGCATGTTCCTGATAGTGTCCATTTTTCCAAAATTTTAGGGAGGGTCCTTATAAAAACCGTTTGTATCTTTATAATTACCGACACAATGTGGTCTTCATTGTTATTATACACATGTATTTGAAATATTGATGTACAAATTGATGTACATGTACATAAATATGTAAAGTATCATACTGTCTGAACGGTAGAAATGACTTCGGCTCAAAACTTTTTTGATATACCCTCTTATATGCTTGTAAACATGCATAGAAGTAATTACGAAAAATATGTATCTATGTACTTACATGTACTTATAACAAATACATTTCGGGACATTTCTGAAAGAGTCTTACTAACAGTCTCGCTGGTATATCTGTATGTGATAACTTGTGTGTGTGTTTATATTTAATATAATTTGAATATGAAGCTTCATTTCACAGTTCCGCTTTATACAGGGACACGCTATTTTGAACAGACGTTCTTTTACATGTAACATCTTTTTCCCGTCTTTCTCTTATCTAATCTCCATTTCATCATGTTTTTGCCTGTTGCTTGCAGAGCCGTTTGACCTGTACTCGTGGGTTCTGATCATGTTTCTGTGCATCCCTGTTGTGGCCTCGGCCATTTTCACCACCGAGTGGTTCAGCCCACTTGGCCTTAATAAGGGCTGCTCTCTTCAAGGTTGTATGTCCAGTCTTTATCGTTTTCTATTGAATGTTTTTGCATGTCGAAGTCAGGACCTTTCCCTAGCTTTTTATGTGTAGAGCTTGTATGCTGTCACTAGGTTTTGTTCAACTTTTCTTGCATACACGTTGTTTGGGATATTTGGGAGATATCATTTTTGTCTTTACTATAATTATCTAGGTACCTTATTTGTCTCTGAATTTACAGATGGACTCCAACACAACGCAACATTGTATAAAAAAAACTGATCCGCCATATTTCATTCGTAGCAAAATCGTCAAGCCAATAAGCATCCATTTATTTTCCTTACTCTCTACTTTCCTCCTTTTTACTCATCATCTGTCTCTTCTATCTCTCAGCTTGTCAACAATATTTGATTAAATTCACTGAGTAGAGTTATTGAATATTTACTTTATTGTGCATGTTTTGACGATTCAGTCTTCTTTTCAATGATGATAGACAGGGTGTGTCTTTGGTATACGTATTCATACATTTATATTCATCTGAAAGACATCTCTCCTTTGGATTCTTCGGAGTATTCATGAAAATGCGCTGCAAATCTGTGCATATTCTTCATTCGTCAGCCATAAAGGTTATCCAATATTCTTTGAAAATACCTCTAAAACGCTCGCCTGGTATTGTTGGTTTTGTCTTGTTGAATCAGATTATCATTTAGTTAAATCATCATTATACATGTATATGTTCTTGTTTTTATGTCCTTCATAGGATGACAAAGTAATTCAGACAACTACAACGCCAGTAAAAAGGGCAAAGTTGCTTTTGTTAAAACATGTACACTTAAAGACACTTCTAACGCAACACTTACTTTTTTAGTAATAACTTAAAATTTAATGAACCATTTTTCATCAAATGTTCAACAAATTTAATTCATTCACACGTGCATAATATCTGTAATTTTCATAAAGAAACATTGAGTAGAAATGATTAAATTTGCAGTTCATATAATATGACTAAAAAACAAAAAGTCGCAAAAAAGCTGTGCGAGCTGATAACGTAAATTCGTGTTATTCATGTAACAGCAGTAAAGTTTATGACATTCTGCTAACATTCTGTGTGTCCGTCATGGACCTAAATGACACGAAGACACCCCATTCTCGTTTATAAAGCATAATTGATGATGAATCTTTGCGGGATCATTCTTAACTCGTCCCCTTTAAGTTCCTGCTCCAGTTGTTGAGATTTCTTGGTGCAAAATGGCGAAAAACTAAAGTCTGGTAACAAATTCGATGATTTTGTGCAATGCGAACACGTGCAAAACATTATTTCTAAAACAAAATAGGTGCAACTGAATTCTAGTAATGCTTCGCACGTGAAAGCATGTTAACAAATCTTATGAAGCAGTGTTATGAGATATGAGCATGATTTGGCGACGCTGCTTTGATGCTATTGAATTCTGCAATTGCCTGGGATTTTGTGACTTTTCATTTTTGAGTCTTAGTGAAAAACCTAAATATTTTTTATGTTCGGATCTATCGATTTTAATGAAATTTACAGAAAATATGTAAACATAGCTGATTTATATTTGCTGAAAATTTAATGAAATATACTGCATTATTTATTAAATTATGATGAAAAATGTAAGTGTTGCGTTGGAAGTGTCTTTAAGTGTATATGTACACATGTTTGAGAATTATTTTGATTGGCCTTTCTGAATCGCGTCATTGAAAATTTAGATGGACATTAATTATTCTAGCAACTAATAGCAACAAGACTGTGTGTGAATATAGCCTTGTTTGCTTCGATTCCTTTTAGTGATGTACAATTGTAAATACAGACAAGTCACACTCCTTGCTACTTCTGAATTACTCTGTCATCCGTTTTTACATGGTGTGGCGTAAGAAATTAGGCATTTGTTTTCTTTTTGGCTTTCAGAACCGTACGACTATCCCTCATGGTGCTTAATCCTTGTATTTAGTGTCCACGCTACCGGTGCGTCCATATTTATCTTTGAATGGCTGAGTCCCAGTGGATTAGACAAAGGAAAAACATCCTTGAGAGGTAACTTCCGGAGGTAAATCTAGGTCAAGGACAGTCAAATTAACCAATGAAATTGGCGCAATAGAATTTGGACAAATTACGTCACGCTTACTCCTTCTTTATTGTAAAAAAATCATAGCAAAAGAATGCATCCTTCTAGATTTTATAAAATTATAAATTGCTTTTTGTTTTGAATTGGAAACAATTCATTCTTTATGCCTAATTAAATGAGTAAAAGTTTTTGCATGGATCTTAAATTTTCTTTGAATGATCAAAGTGATGACAAGGAAATCGTTTTCTCAGATATAAAATGGTGTTCGGTTTGCATGCTTTATCGTGTCTTGTTTGTAATATTTCTATAATATGTATTTTATGTATTTAATTACCAATTTCTGTCAGATGTCAATTAAAAATATATTTACTGTTACAAAATTTGAGAATGCATGGACATGTATGTGTTACAAGGACCAATAGACATAACGGTTTTTAATCTTTTGAGTGTACGCTATATCAGAATTGTTTTATAGTAGTAAAGCTAATTATTTTTCATATCGTCCTTTACGGAGGAGTATGATAGCAAAATACATTTTGTCTACAGAGATCTAAATAGTCGAAGAAAAAATGTTGGGAAAAATAGACGATTGTGTAGAAATTGAAATGATATCGAATTTATAGGTTTATTTCCAATGAAAGGGCACACAGTTGAAAGAAAACACGCCGGGCTCTTCCTCAGTTTTACTTTTACCTAAGATATAATAGGATTAATAGCTCCTCTCACAGTGGGTTTTATTTGCCGAAAACCCCTCTTAACCCATTACCACATGGTGACTCCTTTTGACTCCCCAAAAGATATTGGCTTGGAAAACATTCTGGAAAATGAAGAAATTGCTTGTGACAAGCAATTTTTTCATTCTACATAAAAATACCAAAAAATGTAAAATTTTATTCACTTGAAACTGTCGTCTGCATCATCTTTGAATTTGGACTAGTCTAAAATTTTGCCGTTTGGTAATGGGTTAAGCTGATGCTGTTTCGTAAAGAAAGTAAAAAGAACAAAGTAGATTCTGCAATGTTATTGACGGCGAGATTTGACCCGGCAGAGCAGACCAAGCGGAAAGGTCAACAGACTTATCGTCCAGGGGTGATAGGTGTGCCGAACGCCTCATGATTTGCCGAACACTTCGCATGCTTCGCTATTTACAGCTAACAATCATATTATTCAACGGCTTAACAGTATTTGCACGTGCACACATTTGTCGCGTCATCTTAAAATGGTAATTGGTTAACTGAATATGCAAAATTGCCGATCCTGGTCAGCCTGTGTCATTTGTACGGTATGACCAGGATGTTAACTGTATTTAATCTTTTTCATTTTTTGGAGAACACGCCTAATTTAATGATTAGCTTTACTGAAAATTTCGATCCAAACGGATCACGGTAGCTTAACACTTTTATTTGACTTGATATGATAAAATTTTATTTTCACATGGCGGCACAATGTTGTATAACGGATACAGCGCAAGCTTTTAAGTAATGTTATGACGGACCATTTCCATCTAAACTGGACAATAAACTTTTCCACTTTTGTGAACAGTAAAGGTCACTCTGCCGGGTCAATTATTTCCCTCTATAGACACCTGCAATTTTCATACAAATAACGTGATACTTTATATTGTAAATCTAAGTGTGCAATTGTGTGGTATTTTGGTGTGATTTGTCTTTCTGTTAGACATACTACTTTAATATAATTCTATTTTGTTTCTTTAAAATTTGGAAGAACTTTTCAAGTGAATTAATAATCCATTTAGCTCTAAAATTATAATAACATTCACAACAATAACTCAGATATTCCTAAGCTTAAACTAATCAAGTTCATTGCAAATGTTTTTTTTTTTTTTTTTTTTTTTTTTTTTTTTTTTTTTTTTTGAGATTTTAGAGATAGATCGCTATGTAATATTATTCTAATATGAAACGTTATATGGTTCGTCTTTGAAGCTTAATTTAATTTGTCTGATTAGTATATTTTGATCTTTATATTTTTCTTGCCTTTACTAACAACAGCTTCCAAGCTTGAAAGATAATTATGTAAAGGCATTCCATCCACCATTAGAAATCAAACAGTTCGTGCAACTTTGGGTGTCATCCTCGGCAACGGAAATTTACCATGTATATTCTTGTCAAGTTTCGAGCGTCATCCGTGGCAACGGAAATTGCCCTCGTCAATTTCCGTTTCCACGGATGACGGCCGATGTTGCACGAAGTGTAAAGTATTGAATGATGGATGGAATACCTTTATCACATTTTGTATTTAAGGCGAAAATTAATTGGTTAGAGTCTTATATCTATTTCATTTACTTAAATTGTTGTTATTTACAGAGCACAAATTCTCCTTGTTCCGGTCATTCTGGCTGATCTGGGCTATGTTGTTCGGAGCCTCTGTAAGCACGGACAACCCCCGCGGCATGTCCAGTCGGTTCCTGGCCAACGTTTGGGCTCTGTTCGCGCTGGTGTTCCTGGCTAGCTATACTGCCAACCTCGCAGCTTTCATGATCACTATCGATGATTACTTTGACCTTAGTGGTATAGAGGATTGGAGGGTAAGATAATGCATACATGACATACTTAAGGTATTACATCCATCATTATCTACCAAACACATCGTGCATTCACGCGTCATCCGTAGCAACGGAAATTGAAAAGCGTATTCCATCGTCAATTTCCATTGCCACGAATGGCGCTCGGATATTGACGATAATATCCGAATTTTTAATCAAAATTAAAATGTTCCTGTATTTGACTGTTTTCGGCATATTATTTTCTCCGTTTGCCTCAATAATTTCTGCTCTACATGTAGGCCTACATTATAAAGGAATCCTATATCTTGTCATCATCTGTTGTCATCTAAAAAAACTGGCAATTTGAAACTGTCTATTTTTCGCCGTTTGGAGACGGTCTGTGTTTTTGTGCACTATAAACAAATTGAAAATATTTGCCAAAAGTGCTAATCTGAACATTTTCATACGTCCGTTGGGTCGTATTATGTTATCGCACTGGTCGTTCGTCATTTAAATGTCAAAAATACATTATATTTTACAGTTGTTTTAAACTGTACATTCGATATTGGCGCAGTAACTATTGTCTTCTATCGTATATTCAGTGGCAATCTCTATTTTTCTGAATCAGGATTTTGTTGCGTTACCTTTTTTTCCCAAACAAGCTCTGATATTTTCTTCCATCGAAGACAGCGAATGGAAAGTTTGGTATGGTTTATTGGGGTTTTACGCCGTTTTCAACTACTAAGGTCATATCGCGGGGGCTGTAGCACCTAACAATGGATTCCTGTCGTTTCTCATACCAGCACTACCACAACACCCTTGCCGAGCCTCCAGCTGTCCCCCCACATACATTCGCGATATCAAACCATTGATGGATGACATTTTTGTCAGTAAGGGTATTTATCGCGGCCGGGTATCGAACCTGGGACCTCTCGAATGAGAGGCAGATGCGCTACCAACTGCACCGTGGCCGCGGCAGACGATTGCAAAGTATAGGACTAAAGAAACAAATATGCTGCTTGCCTTAAAGTAGGTAAACAGTATATTGACAGACAATTTTCTGAAAGATTACAACCCATCTTTGATCCCAAACACTTCGTGAATCTTCGGGCGCCATCCGTGACAACGGAAATTAATGAGATATATCCTTGTCAATTTACGTTGCTACAGATCACTCCTGAAGATTTACGAAGTGTTTTGTATTTAAAGATGGGCTGTAATCCTTAAAAGTGAAAGATTCCGCACATACTGACTAGGTCGATTTTTTCGCATTTCCCATGTGGCCCCCCTCTACGTGACGTGTAACATAAATTCGGGAGATGGGGGTATTGATACACAAAGAGACAGTGTCTCGTAAGTCAAAAGTTGACCTTCTAACCGTTTTCCAAAGGATGGACAGTTCCAATCTGAAAGCTGCTTTACACAACGAAGTGGGTGTTGGTAACGACATGATGTCTTTATAAAACCATGGCGCAGATAATTTTGATGCGATTGAAGGAATTCTTGCTATCAGCATTTCTTTATTTACTTAAATATTCCTTTAAGATCAATTTTTGTGTGAAAGCTCCGGAGTACGAAATTGGTCGAGATCTCTCAAAGAATGGTGTGCGATCTCTATCAAAAAGAGAAATGCAAATTTCTCATCCCATAGCAAGAGAAATTATAGGAAAAGATAGGTCACGCAATGTTTCGGTGTAAAATGCATTAGAATACTGACAGTCGACCCATAATTGGAGACCTTTACTTTATCTGGGTCAATTCACCACGCTCTTCTTTCTCAATTATGTGGTTACGCGAGAAAATGTAGTTCCGGGAAAACATAGACATAGATAGTACCTAACCATACTTTGCATAGATTCCGTATATCGATGCTTTGCAACGAAAACCTCGTCACTGCAGCTTGTTTTAAGCTGCAGTTACGAGTTTTTTGTTGAAAAGCGACGATATGTGAAACATGGCTAGTTTTACTGATATATACTCGGCAAAACTGCTAACGCATCACTCAGATGTTTGTTAATATTTTTTTAACGAATGTACAGAATACGTTCAAATTTTGCACATGCTGACTACCACCATTTCATAAGAACCCTATGAAATTTCATAGCAAATGCCACAGCCTGTTCTGAAATATTGAACTTTTAATAAGGGCACCCTTAATTCTAAAATTCATAAAGTCTGATCTTTGATTAAAATGGGAAATTCACGCATAACTTTCAAACCTTTTGTATTGGCTGAAAGAGTCCATTTGTACAAATGTTACCCTTCCTTAAGCAAACCAACGGCTTAAACATTTTTGTGGGCGCGTAATTTAGTATAGAGGTATTGTTACATCACTAGTGTCATTGGTGTCATTGTTGGCGTCGACGGCGACGTCGGTTACGTAGACAAAACGTATCGGTCTATATCTTATGAACTGTATGAGATGCAGTCTTGATATTTCACACATAAACATGTCCCAGCAGGACGTTTTACTTGAGACCATGAAATTTGACCTTGTGACCTTGACCTTGAACAATTGACATTTACTTTTTAAAGGGTGCGTCTATGCGAGTTACGTTGTCTGCGAACAGCCCTTGTTACGTAAGATAAGGAATTATTTTTTTCAGACTTCAATTTTACAATAAACCAGCTTTCAAAATCAATTCAAACAAAAATGATTGAAAAATATCACAAGTTATACGAGCCGAAAAACTGTTTTGGTCCCCTTTTCGTATGACACGGTCACATAAGAGAGAAAACTTAAAAGTAGTTTTATGGATGAGTGCAGAATCTTGTGGGATAAAGATATGCCAAATTATAAATCTAAATCTTTAACAATGAAGAAGTTATGCGATTTTAAAAAGTGATGCATTAGCTCTTTTGTTGAGTATGTGTATGTACAGAATAGACATTGTAGCCTAGGACAGAGACCAAGATGGCCATTTTCTAAAAAAAAAATGCACCAAAAAGCAAGTTTCGGTTATGGTTCGCCATTGAGAATTTCGCAGTATGATCTGTATCAATATTTTTGTAGTCAACTGAGATGTTGACTTTTCGCTTGAGGACTCAATAATACTATTAAGATAATTTTGATTTGCAAGCGTTAGACGACTGTTGTATGTTGTAAGCAAATTTGGAATTTGAGCAATCTTAAAATTGCTTATAAGCACTAATAAGGTTGCTTATGGTCATTTGTCATTTCCAAAAATTCTCCGGCTTAATAAATTCCGAAGCTCGTTATAACATCGTTTCAAGCTTGCTCACGACATAGTACATTATTTTAGAATATTCAATATATCATTTACGCTATTTTTCTTCGGGGTTTTGTTATAGAGTAAACATGCAATACTTTTATTTTCAAACAAGTTGATGAATCCCACAGCAGTGACCCCTCACTTCCGGTTTGCGACGGTCCCAGGTGGCAGCACTGAGGACAACTTGAAGAAGAATTATCCCAAGATGCATCAGTACATGCAGAAATACAATAAATCCGGGGTCGAGGAGGGTATCATCACACTGAAACGAGGGTACGTGCCATGCGCCCTTCGAATCTTCAAATCTATAATTTTGCAATGATCTAAAAGTAGATTCCAGATAATCTCGCTTTTAACCGTTGAGTATTCGGGTGATTTCGACTCGCTTTTGACATTGTAAACATGACGTACTAGCATACATTGTAAGAAAGGCAAAAAATGCAATTAGAACTCGGTAACCGAAAAACGTCAATCCTGGGAGTCTGTCCGGCTTTAAGACTCTGAAATTTTAGACTATGTCAGTTGTTTTAAATCATTGTTCTTATGAATCTCATACTTGAGGTTTTGTGCTTAGCTACCCACGAAGAGGCTAACAGTATACTAGTATTCGTAGGGAGCTAAGCACAAAACTTGAAGTGAATAGTTAGTAACTATCTCCCTATCTGTACTTAATTTCAGTGAGATCCACGCATTCATCTACGACGCTACAGTGTTGGAGTATAATGCAGGTCGCGACAAGGACTGTGACCTGATTACAGTCGGTAAATGGTATGCTATGACGGGATATGGTGTAGGATTCCCTAAAGGTTCCCCACATATAGACGAGGTCAACAAAATATTGCTAGAACTACAGATCAATGGTGAGATATACGTATTATTATTTCGGGTGTTTTACATGCAGCGTTTTTATTGATGAAAATGAAAATTGTAAGACTTGGCTTCGCCTAATAACGAAACGTCGTTTGCTCCCATTTCAAATCCAAAATACCAAGTTTCATGCAGACATTTCTAAAATTACTATACTGAAACAAAATAGAAACGCAACTTCCATTACAATTCCTTTTTACACAAAGACATCAAATCAGATTTAAACAAAATATAGTACAAAGCAATAACATTTCACCTTGTAAAGTACACAAAGTCTCATTTGTAATAAATTCCATTAATAAGAAAACGCCCAGTGTACACCTGGCGTCAACACAATTTGACAAAAAAAAATTGAATGTAGGTCGAAAAAAACAATCTGTTTCTATCAGATTGGGCCGATATTAGAATGTTGTGAAGCCCATGCGATTTATTAGAGGTCTCCGTTGCAGGCTTAAACCTATCCCGTAGGTGGGGTAAACGTTGTGATACGGTCCTGCCTTGACGTCATATCTCTTGCATGTCCGCTTCGTGCTCGATCGGTTGTGGTCCAATTTATAGCCAACAACGTATACAGTCGAAAATGAGTCGATTTGTTGCCCCATCAATGTCTTACGACAAATCTTTGACTTTTTCCTCCTAACAACACCCATACTGCAGCTTGGCGCTGGTTTTGGCGTAGCCGTGCTATGCGTAGGGTAGTGAGAAGTGTGTGAACTCTTTCGCATCTTGTTTGTCTATGTTCAAGCTGGTGTTTGATGAAAATTTGTTTTGATAGTAGTCATTTAGTAAACACGACAGGGGATAACCAGTTTTTTAATCATTTACTATGTATCTCGTGATCAATTTACGACATCTGAAGAAAATGACACTGTATTTATGCGTATGGATGCTGGTATGTTAAAAATGTACTCAATAGCCATTAAAAACATATTTTGTCGAAAATATTATGAAAAATATGGGTTGCGTATCTTTTTTGTCCTAGTATATTATCATACATACTGTACATCCGGTAAAAATACGTGGTTTTGTCAAATGGTTGAAAATCAGTACACATTTTCCCATTGTCAATGAACAACATCGAAGAATAACGATGCGAAACTAACCTATATCAATAAATATGTAAATAATAAATATTTGGAAAATTAATCATATTATGTGAACATCCAATGTATAATCACCATATCTTCAAAACATGTACGTAGATGCTTTATTGAGAAGTCTACATAAGTAACATGCTCCCTATTTTCAGGCGAACTTGAGAGGCTACAGAAGTTCTGGTTGGCTGGAGCTTGTCATGCGCAGAAGGACAAAAAAGACAAGTCTAGTCACAATATAGGCATCTTGAACTTTACCAGCGCATTTATATTGTTAGCCGGCGGTGTACTTCTGGGGACTATTTTATTGTTATTAGAACATTGTTACTTCAAGTTTGGACGAAAATGTCTCAAGAAATATGATAAATGTGGATGCTGCTCGTTGGTTAGTCTGGTAAGTGCCAAGATAGACTACAAATTCAATTGTCAGATCAAGATTTTTATGCCCATTCTTCATTTTTTAGAAGAAAATTATTCTATAAAGCTTGCCTGACAATCGATATTTTTCTAAAAGAATAACATCTTTGAATTTTATGAGGTGTCCAGTATGTGTATCAACCTATGAAATGCTTACCCTGGGGAAATCCGGTCGATTAGGCTGGCCTCATAAAAAATATCATTCTTCTGCTTTTCCCCCCAATTATACTTTTCCTGCGTCGTGTTTCTTATCAAAATTCAATTTGACAAGGAATAATTGTTCACAAACACAGAACAATTAAAAACGAGCACTGAAATGTTTTAAAAGAACTGTACTTTGTTTTCTATTATCATTTAGAGTATGGGTAAATCGTTGACGTTTGAGCAATCCGTTATTGACGCCATAGACTTCCACAAACGTCACCGTTGTAAAGATCCGTTGTGTGAAACACAACTATGGAAGGCGAAACATGAGCTGGATCTGGCGTTACTGAAGATTGAACGACTTAGAGAAGAATTGAAGTAAGTCTATAAGCTTTTTAACGTGTATAACCCATCATTAGCACCAAAGAGCCAGATGCGAAATTTGAAAAGTGCCCGTGATTCCTAAAATTTGTTACATTTCCATTTCAAATACAAACATACGCATTTTGAACGGTTTAGATTTTGGAATTAAGGCATACTTATGGAAATTTTAGACAAAAATGTTCCACATTACCTCCCTTGCATATGAATACAAAGAAAAGTAATATTTGTGAAATGTTTTCTTCTTGAAACATAATCTTGAAATCCGGCAGGTGAATCAAGTTATAGGAAGTGTATTTACAAGTGCGTGTAATTTTATGCATTTTGCATAGCTAGAAAGTGGTGTTTTAATGATGGGTCATATACTTTAAGTACATGTAACTTCGATAAATTCTTTCTTTTCGTAAAATGTCCACTTTCTTCCACAAACACCGTAACTACAGCTTAAAGAAGCTGCAGTTACGAGGTTTTGGAAGAAAAGTGACGATACGAAATACACTAAAAGATGATAGATTGAATTACTTAGAGAGGAATAAAAGTCATAGGAGTATCTATTGAGCCAAAAATAGTTTTTTAAATGGTATTTACAAGAATATGTGAGCCGGGATCTAGAGAAAACGGGCTTTTATGGCCAATATAGATCCAAATACATGCAGTCTAATCCCGAACCATGTTGTTCTCTACTAACAACTTAACGAGAGCACTGTGGGTCTTGATCAGACTATACGTGGGTACAGAATGATCTTGAAGTAGGGTGGTCCTCTAAAATGCTATACGGACTCTTTTTTCGATATCCCGACACATAAATGCCGTGGCGGGGAATCACGTGACACAACAGTTGAAGCGATTCTCGACAATTTTGTAAATACGTTATCAATTTGAATTCGGTTTGAGGCAGAGGTGGAAATTTTAAAAATCAGCTGATAAAATGATTATTGACTGCCAACATACATTTTGGTTGGTCTTCAACAACATTTTATTAGCTGATTTCCAAAAGATCTTGAATGCATTCTGCAAATCACATACGTTTCTCCCCTTCTCTGCTTCAAATCTATTTCATATCGATTTATTAAAGAAGTATTAAAAGAATCGAAAATGTTGTTTCACTTGATTCCCGGCTGTGAGCACACGCCTATAGAAAATCTACCTGAGACCATTTTATCTAATATATATAATTATATTCTTTTCTTGGAACAAATTACATGTAGTTGTTGTTCAAAAGCCAACCAAAACGTTAAAAGTGCATCTTCAAGATTAAGATTTTGCCAGCTTCAGAGATAACGTATTAGATAGATTTATGCCTTATAAGAATCACGTAATGTTTCAATGTCATGGTTTCCGGTCACGACATTTGAACATTTAAAATATTTGGGTAAAATCGTCGTGTTCTTGTATTTTTTCCCCGCATAAGACATGATTTTAGGTCACTTATAAAAATTCTTTGAAAACATATTGAAACAAAGAAAATTTTGCTGATAACCAGTATTTTCTACTTTGTGACAATATTTTCGTTGTAGATCTAAATCCTATCTCCGCTTACCTCCATTTTTGTCTGAAGAAGATTTTTTTTAATTCAAACAGTCTGTTTTGGAATAGGAAACGTGTGCGTTACATTTACATGGCTAATCATCGAATTTACCAAAGCATCAGCAGCCTTTTCTTCTTTCGCATATAATATCCGTGACATAACATAAAGCCTACATTTCCAACTTCGGCAAACTTTATTTTGTTATCTGCAGGCTACCGTCCTTGAATTCAGACCGGCCTAAAATGCGTTGATTAAAAAGGGTTACCCATTAGTTCACATTGACCTTTTGACTCTACAAGATAGTTGCTTTGGAAAACACCGTGGAAAATGAAGAAATTGCTTGTGACAAGCCATATCTTCATTTCCCACGATGTTTTCTACAAAAAAAAGAAACAATTGAAATTGTCGTCTGCACCATCTTTGAATTCGGACAAGTAAAAAATTATGCCGTTTTGGTAATGGTTTAACTTATTTTTTTTCGCGTGTTTTTCAGCTCACTAGAGGGTAGGGACGAGATCGACGGAAACACAATTTTAGCAATAGAACACAACGTCAATCACACCGAACATAACGGAACTTCCGTTTCTCAGTTACCGGAAGCGGAAGTCGAGTTAGATTCGGATATTTCGGACACTGCGAAAAAGAGACATCGATTTCAGAACCATATAGGTAACAGTAACTCGCAAGAGCAATCAGTAATTAATAAAGACAGTAACTTATCAGACAGCCATCTTAAATCTGCTGAACTTTTAAATCAACTAGCTAATTGTACAGAACTTTCAGAGCTAGATAAACGTAGGTTACAATTTAGACGATCGCCCAGCTATACGAATGCAATGTCGACAGACAGCGACGGCAAAGAAGCCGCTAACGGCTTGAAAAAATCTCAATCAATCACTAGTAATAATAAACTGGAAGATTTCAGTCCGAAACGCTGTCCGTCGTACTCTCAGGCAATGGAACAATCGCCGGTGATCGGCCACCTTGACCAAAACGTGGACTCGCCCAAACAGAACACGAGAACTCGATTTTATGATGGAAAGTATTATGTGGGGGTGGCAGGTGATAATGATGAAAGTGCATTGTGATATATCATCCAAACTTCCTGTGTATTTATTATCATCCATTTGTACAATATATTAAGGTTTATCACCCCTAATGAGATTCACGTGACGTCGGAATTATTCGTGCGACGTCGTTTAACATTCGTTACGTATCCGGACCTATTCGGGCGACGTTCCACCGCCGAATGTTTTCGACGTCGCCCGAATCCACCGCCGAATGTTTTCGACGTCGCCCGAATAATTCCGACGTCGCGTCAATCTCAATAGGGGTGAACTACCTTAAGATGTCCATGTCTACCATGTCAGTTTAAGGTAGTCCATCCGCCAGTAGATACAAAACACTTTGTGCAATTTTGGGTGTCGTCCGTGGCTACGGAATTTACAATAGTACCTCTCGTCCATTTCCAAGCATCACTCGTGGCAACGGAAATTGACAAGGGATACCCTCGTCAATTTGGTTGCCACTGATGACGTCCGAAGTTGCACTGTAAACTGTTTGGTAGCTAATGATGGATTGAATACCCCAATAATAGAGGAATAACATGACTATAAATAAATCATCGCCTTTCTTCAAACTATCGTTACTGCAGTTTGTTTAAAACTGTAGTTACGAAGTTTTGACAGAAAGGCAGCAAAATAATCCGCAAAAAATGTCAATTCAGCTTTTTAAACGTGAATTCAGATAATCTAGCACAATTATCTATGTCAATTGATCTGTTTTGAATTATCAGTTAAATATTTGTGTACAGAAAACAATAAAAAAATATAACTTTGTTACAATGTACAATGGGGCATATTTAGATCATGTTAAGCTACTATGTTCCAACCAGGGACATTGAAAATGCTTGGTTCAGCCATATCCTGGATTTGATGTTGGAGAAGATTTGAAAGACACAGAGAAAAGAAGAAAACATAGATGACACGACTTTCTCCTTTCCCCTCTCTGTACAACTGTACATGTTTGTCCTATAGAAATTGATGAGCTGTAGTTTGTCAGCATATTATTCTTCTTTGTCAAAGCTTTTTAACCCATTACCACGCCCTTTTGACTCTTTATGACTCCTCTAAAGCAAAGGGGTTTGGAAATCATTGTGGAAAATAAAGAAATTGCTTGTGACAAGCAATTTCTTCATTTCCCACAATGTTTTCCAGACAAAAACACCTAAAAAT
This sequence comes from Fragum sueziense, assembly GCA_963680895.1. Classification (NCBI taxonomy): domain Eukaryota; kingdom Metazoa; phylum Mollusca; class Bivalvia; order Cardiida; family Cardiidae; genus Fragum; species Fragum sueziense. The sequence continues at coordinate 76,813,041 of OY804592.1, read as the reverse complement.
GTAAAATTCCATGCAATTGATATTGTCGTCTGTAACACCTTTGAATTTGGACAAGTCTAAAATTTTGCCCTTTGGTAATGGGTTAACCCTTTCTCAAATGACACAACTTCGGGCTGGCCAAACTTAGAAAATGCGACTGACTTCAAAATGGCTGCATGGTAAAGACAGAATTTGTGTACAATGTAGCACAGAAACTATAAGGGAAAACTAGAAATTGTTAGACATCACTTTCTTCTTTTGCCTAAATATTTTTCTAATCTATTTCTACTAGAGACATCAAAACCAGAGTCAGAACAGGTTAATCCATTACCAAACGACAAAATTTCGGGTTAGTCCAAATTCAAAGATGAAGCAGACGGCAATTCGAATTGATGGATTGTTTTAATTCTTGTGTCATTTTGTGTTGAAAACATTATGAGAAATGAAGAAATTGCTTGTCACAGGCAGTTTCTTAATTTTCCACATTGCTTTCCTAAGCCTTTATATTAAAGGGCGTCCAAAGGCGTCGTTTTGTGGGAAAGGGTTTTAAAATATTTCTATTCAGGGACATCCACACCAGTGCGTGTTCCGAAAGGATTAAGCATACAGAAAGAAGCCATTCGACGTTGGTCACACTGCGTCGTAGATCCAATCTGATTTGGATCGAATGATCCCACATCAGAATGTTTCATTCGTTGTGCCCCAACAAATTATTTGCTATTGCAAAACTATTCTAAGTACATAACAAAAAACGATCGCTGATTTTCGACCAAAATCTCGCAACTACAGGCTTGAAAAGCTGCAGTTAAGAGGATTTTTTAAGAAAAGCGACAATATGCGCTTAAAATAGTTTCTACCTTAGTCTGCAAAAATTATTAAATGTAAATAAATTATGAAAAAGAAAACTTTAATACATATCTAATAACACGTCATGTCCATTTTGTTTTGTATGTAAATTAATGAACTCAAAATGTATTATAAACTGCTTATTTATGAATACTTATACTAGTAAACCATCAAAATCAACAGTGTCTATGGAGTCTTACTTATTTCCCTTTTCTGAAACGGTATGAAGCATAGCAAAGTTTAAGATTATATACTGATAACACCGTATACATGATGAATTTATGTTCTTAATTTCAAAACAATTCTAAATTTCCTATGGGATACGGAAGTCTCGAAAATATTGTTAGTGAATTTGATGATTGGAAATCAGCGTTTTGTTTTGACATTTTGAATACTTTCTCGATAAAACGCATCGGATAAACCGTCCGCCAATAGGATGCATTCTGTTAATTGTACACGCCCTTTATTTTATCTAACGAATCGAATCGAGTGATAGTATTATCGATACCACGCCCCGATAAATTGACAGCCAATGAATATTACGCGTAAGTCTAATAAACGACCAATTAAAATTAGGGAACAATTTGTATATCGTGATCCAACCTTGGACATCTGCTTATTGTTTGCTTACGGACACTGCTTATCTCCGGTTGTATCGTAGGTACCTAGCATGGATCCAGTCATCTTCGCTTGCCAAGGTGGAACCCACCAACGTTATGAAAAAGACGTTACTTCGTCGATGTTACTATAGAATTTCATCACCTTTCTTCATAAACCTCGTAAGTGCAGATAATTTTAAGTTGCAAACAGAAGGTTTTCGATGAAAAGCATGGACTTGCTCAATAAAATAACACATCAAAGACATCGACAAACGAACAACACTGCAGTATTAATTGATCGGAGACTTACTACTGTGTATAATATCGCTGTTCACCAGAGAAAAATTCATAATTTTCTTCGTTCCATTTAGTATTTCTGTGCTTTTTACAAATCAACTATTCGTGTTATCAGATTGTTTTGTCTACAGCAGGTTATAATTCAGAATAGCCAAGGATCGCACTTTTAACAACAAGAGCAGCGCTGGGCGTGGCATTATACGCCCGAAGCTCAGAAATAAATGGGTGTGTGATGTCCTGTTCCTATTGGTCGAGGATAAGATTCACGACGATTTTGCCGTTATTCTCATACATCAGCATCCACCGATTAGTCATGTAGGTTTAAACCTTTCTCAAAATTTTAGGGTGGTTCAATTTGAAAGGGGCTGCAGACGACTAAATAGGCATAATCTCAAGCAGAAAGAGTGTTTTTGTAGCTTAAACTTTCGAGATAGAAGAATGTATGCTTTTTATCAGCCCATTTTTCTTTTGTTTTAATGCTTTCCCGGTTTTTCTCTCTTTCTTTTAAGGGCGTCAAAACCAGATCTTGCTTGGAAATGGTTCAGCTCTATAAGGGTTGTCTTTATCTACTAGGACGAAAAAGAAACGATGTCTTTCCTCTGCACATTTTTTTTTCATTTGAGTACATGCTCCTTCCGATGAATCTACCCTTCCGATACGAGGGTGAAAAGCATTGAACGTACGGTTTTATCCAGGTGAACCCGCGCATCGTTGACCAGGCATCAGTCTGAAAGTGTTTCTTTATTTTATGCCAAACAATAAAATTTTATGTTCCAAAACATGTACCCGGTGTTTATTTCGCGTCTGTCATAGTACATATGTTGTAAGCAATCTAGGATTTTCGAAATGGCTTAAGCATTTTTAAAAATGCTTAATTGTCGGTATGTCAAGCAGAACTGTTTCAATTGTATATTTCCATCAATTTATTGATGAATAAATCAATTTACCATCATAATGTTTGTCACGGGTGTTATTGCAAAACCTCTTAACTACAGCTTGGTCAAAGCTGTAGTTATAAGGTTTTGCATTATCAACGACATTATACAAAAGTGATTAGGGCCTACTAGTGTGAACAATTCCTTTTCCAAACAATATTTTTTCTTGGCCAGAGAAGGAAAGTTTCTGAAAACACTGGGAAAACAAGGATTTTCAACTAACGATGTTGCTATGATATTGAATATTTTAAGCGCTTTAACATAAATATAAGCGTATTTACCCACAGTTTCGACTCAAATACCACCATTAGATCCATAGCTTTCAAGTTCCATTTGTCGAAGGGGAAAATGTTTCCAAAAAAGAAAATTACGGTCTCTACAAAGGAGTTGAAAGAAAAGCAAAAACTCAAAATGTATTATAAAGCATACTTTATTCATAAAAAAATACAAATCTTTGTCATGTACATTGAACAGTATTTTAAATTGGCAATAATTTCTAATCTTAAACTATCAAATGTCAACCCAAACAACAGATTTTGATATGTATCAAAATTTTAACAACATACAAAAGGTGTAAACAATTTCAAAAAGATATGTAATTTTAGGGTGAAAAGCATTAGAAAATATGAAAAAGAAGTATACATGTATAGAAAAACCACAAATCATTTACCCATGAGATTTCCTCTCGGTCTTCTCTGTTGGAATGTAATATGTATAAAGCACTAATAAAAACACTCATTTCTAATAAGCAGAAATAAGCAATAAATCTCATAAGTCATTATATCGAGAAAACAAAGATAAAATTCAAGAATTTGTATGAAAATTTGTGTGCTTAACTATTTCTGGTCACTAATTCTACAAAATAGACAATGGTGGTCTCATGTCTTCTACAAAAATTGATATAGAGGACTGGATTTTTTTTTTCTTTTGGAAAATTTCTTGGTTGTTAATTTCATTTTTTTGCAAAATAACGGGTAAAGCTATGAAAATATGTAGAGATGCATGTTATAGAGTATGCTTGTGCTAGGATATTATATATCAAATCTATATTGATGTAATTTGTAACAAAAACAAATCTGGATTTTCGAAATTGTGAAAGATCTCTCAAGTAATGAAGACTTTAATAATGGCATAGTAAGTCATGAACACATTAGCACATTTTGTAAGATGAATTCTTACTTATCTTAGCGCCCTTTCATTGTATAATTTATCGTTAATTCATCTAATTAAGTTTCATTTATCGTAACCTTTTTCTCTCTTCATGACATTTAAATCAGATATATAAGGTGGATTAATCAAAACATAAACAATCAACAGAAAAATGCATTGCCTAAACATTACTTGATTAATTGAACACTTTGTTTTAAAGCAGTGGTGCTTCGATGTTTGCATAATTATTATAAATCTCAGAAAAATTGAAAGATAAAGCCCACAGCTATTGTAAGTACAATGCTGCTTTTCAACAAAAACCTTGTAACTGCAGCTTGTTTTAAGCTGCAGTTACAAGGTTTTTGATGAAAAGCAATGACATGTAAAATTATTAGGCACTTACAATAGTTTCGAACTAAACATTCAATTATTTCATCTATCTTGTTTGTGTCTATATTTATAATTGTCCATATTTAGGATCACTTCACATGCTTTGTTTCATTTAGTCCACTGCTATGTTGTTGGTAGGCAAGGTGAAGCTATGTCGTCGTGTCATGGTGTTTAAAGAAGTGTGGTGCTTTGAACATACCGAATGTTCTGGTCTTGTTCATCTCTGAAAGTAGATAAAGGGACATTTTTGTTACAAAGCCTCAATACAAATTCAAGACAAGAGCCGTCACAGACGGATTATGCTCCCCGAATAATTGTTTGTCACAAAATAAAAACTATCATACATTAAGCCCCCTTTTCCCATGACAGCTTTTTTGTACACACGTTATTTATAGAATATGGTCTAGAACATCCTATTTATTACATGAGCACAAAATTTCATTAAATTCTGCCCATTAGATGAAGAGAAATAAGAGAAAAACTAATTTTTACACTAAGGCCCCTTTTTCCATGACGCAGCCTTAAATTTACAAACGGAGAAAAAGGTCTCTAGGTATTGACCCAGGGAGTTCACATGTGAAGTTTCATTGAATTTGGTCCAAGGGTTGCTGAGATATGGCTGTGGACGGACGGACGGACACACGGACGGACAGACAGTGTGGCGACTATATGCTCCCCCGAAATTTTTTCGGGGAGCATAAAAATGACAGTTTGTAAAAATCAATTCAGACCTACAATCAAACCATTTAAAACTGGAAAAACTTTGGATCTTGAATTATGGTAGACGGCTTGTTTATTGGGGTTTTATGCCTTTTTCAACTGCTATTGCCATATGGTCAACTTTTGAATTAGACCATCCTAAAATTTTGTCCTTTGGGAAATGGTTAATAAAACCTGGAAATACTTACGCAACATATACAGGATTGATGGCCGCCTCTCCCGTCACTTCTACTGCTTGTATACCCTCAGCTGAGAAGTTCATCTGGACCTCTCCGCCCTGACCAAATGCCTCATCGGGACCTTGTTCATTGGGTACATACATAGCCAAACTCTGTAATAGAGAGTTACAAATATACTACATGTACAACCATGACTCCATGAAGTTGTTGGATAATAATCCCCATTTCTTTCTTTTGCTTCAATATTTTCTTGGATATATTTCATATTTGCATAAACCTGTTATTTGTTTTCTGTTTTGTTTCTTGAAATGAACAAATGGTGATGGAAACGGCTAATCTCAGTTGGATTTTATTTACTGTACTGATTAATATTTTTTCCCCTAGCTTGTTTGCAACGAATTGCTAATTTGAGAGACATTTCAAAAGTAAATCTCAAGTTTTTGCAATTATAATTCAGTAAGAAAACTGGCAGTGTAGGCTAGGATCAGACTGCACATCTGTGTGTGTGCAGGCTGATCGTAGTCTATGATGTCTGCCAAAGCTTTGGTCACAGCAGGAATATTACACAAATAGCATGTGAAAGGTTATTAAATTAAAGCTTATTCGCACCTGAGTTTCATATTCCCTGAGGAAGCTTGGTGGATCAACAAAGTCTGGGGCCTGGAATGTTTGCTGATAGATTCTGTAGTTGTTGATATACTTGATGTATCTGCAATATAGAACAAAAGATGAAACATCTTATTTACTCACAATTATCTGGAGAAACCTAATTAATGCCAGCGGCAGATCCAGGATTTCTGTGAAGAGGGTTTGAATATACCAATAGGGGGTTCGTTTTCCTATTATTACTTAATTCTGACTGAATTTCTGCATGAAAATGAAATAATCTAGCTACAGAGGAGGGGGGGGGGGGGGGCGTTTGAACGCCCCGAACCCCCTCTGGATCCGCCACTGAATGCATTAACACAAACAATGTAATTATAGACTCTTTGTAACTCCTTCAAAGATAAAGGCTTTGAAAAACATTGCCGAAAATGAAGAAATTGCTTGTGACATGCAATTTCTTTTTTCTATCCCAAAGGACCAAAGAATTTAAAATTTAATTCACATGAAATTGTCATCTACAACATCTTTGAATTTGGACTGGTCTGAAATTGAGCTGTCTTGTTATTGGTTAAAGATCTGTAAATAATGTACAAACCTTGAATGTGTAAAGATGATGACAACAATGCCAACAAACGCCAGCAGGATGGAGATGGCAACGATGGCGACGAGTGGTGCCCACGGATCATCGGTCCACCAGATGTACGATTTCGTCAGAACGGTCTCTCTGTCTGTGATACCGGAGAACGGTACGTGAACGTCGACGGCGGCAACACCAAGATCGTCACGGATCCTCACAATAAGATCATCATTAAACACCCTGGAAAAAAAAAAAATATTCATTTAAAATACCAAATGAATGAATTTCAAAGCTCTGTTCATCAATCAAGATATTTTGCTGCGACAAATGCTACTAGTAATTTTAATAAATTAGTGATGTTGGAAATAATTGGCTCCATCAGAGTTTATATGAAATTATTGTGATGATAGTTATTGATGAGGAGAAAATCTTTAAAAGGAGCACTCAAAGCATTTGAGACTAGGACCAGATCAGCTGTTTGGGAATGGGTTAAGGGCACTTTTCCCAGAACCCTGCTCCTATATCCCTTTCCCAAACGACAAAATTTTAGGGTGATCCACTCTAAAAACTGCCACAAAAGACAAAATGGATGTAAATAAAGATGGGATTTGTGTAAAATATGGCACAGGAAATATTTAGACAAAAGGAGAAACTGCTGGTTATCAGCAGTTTCTTCTTTTGTTTCAATGTTTTCCCAAGCCTTTTCTATAAGGGACATCAAAGCCAGGTCTTGTTTGGGAATGGGATATATCAGTATTATTACTTACGATGATGTTATAAAATCGGTATTGTTATAGAGTGGAAAGAAGTTAGCTTCATCAAATGGATCGGCCAAAACAAACACGATGTCAGACCTGTAATAAGGCAAATAAAATTGATGTAAAACATAATAAATAATATATCTACCAATTAACTTATACAAGTTTGTGGAACAAAAATGCTCAACATACAACATGTGACCATATTTGACCTTATGAAAGTATTTATTAAATTCACCCATGAGTTTATCACCTGGGCCCGGTTATATAAACATTGGTTAGTGCTTACTATATGGTTAAATATCTATTTTGGTTAGAATTACCGGTGTTGTTAAAGGGAAATCTAACTCAAACAGGTATTTAACCACTTGGTTAGCGCTAACCAAAGTTTATACAATTGATGCCCTGATGCCAACATTAGAAAAGTGATCGATAGAAAAGTTGGGGTGGGTGTTTTTTAGAGGTATCCTAATTTTGTAAGTCAAAGCATGCGAATCAAATGCCAATTCATGGACTCAAAATTAATCAAGGAAAACTTTCCAAAGTTGTGTTACAAGGACTGTAAAATACGATTTTTGGATGAAATTCCTTCGTTGTAAACGGATTAGGAGCGAGGGAATCCTTTATTTCATTGCTTTTGGAAAGGATCTTTGTTAATGGCTTACATTAACTTTAATCCGGAATCTGGGGATGGGCGTTTATTAGAATTACCCTTTCCTGCTAAAATTGCAATTGAAAAATGCATATTTTCAGCTGATATTTGGGAGATGGGCATTTATTAGAATATGGGCGTTTATTAGAATAATTACAGAACACAAATCAAGAGTATCTTTAAACCCACAAAATGATTAAAGTGTAAACATACTGTGTAGGATCCCTGAGAATTTCTGTTCCACGTCGGATTGTGGCAATCTCAATTCTGTTGATCAGGACGATGAAATCTGTCACTTCTTGAAGTTTCCTGATAAATAAAAGTATCATAGTTATCATTTTAACCCTTTCCAAAACAAGACCTGGTTTTGACATCCCTAATTGAATAGACTTGGAAAAACATTGAAACAAAAGAAGAAACTGTTGATAACCAGCAGTTTCTCCTTTTGTCTCAATATTTTCCATGCTATAATTTGCACACAAATTCTATCTTTAACACAGTCCATTTGTCGTCTGCAGCAGCTTTTGAAATGGAATTTTTGAAAATTTGCCGTTTGGGAAAGGGTTAAAATACTCAAAATGTATTGGCAGTATTGCAGAAAAATATTGGGCGGAAGTTGGCAACATCTACTAGTTTATTGTTCTTTTAGGAGTAATTCGCATACAGCTTTGACATATTCTTGCATAAAGATAAATTCAAGTTAATATTTTTCTGTTATAAATATTGATTGTAAGACTATAGTATAATATTTGAGAAAGTTTTCCTTAATGTAGGGAAAAACTAGCTAGTTAAAGGTACCTTTTTATCTATTCTATAAATGTCTTATCTTTTCTTTAAGCAATTATTATTGATATTCAAACCAAACAGCACTTGAAATTTACCGTTTATTTTCTTGTGAACATTTAGAAATCAGATCTCTTCAAATTCAAAAGTGTTTCAATGAGAACCATCACATTAAATATTGTTCAGCAAGAATAACCTGGGACATTTGCATATGTAATGACCCCACTTCGGTCTTGTTTTGTTAAGACGCTCAACTAACGGACTTTGCACACGAAAATTAAGTTGTCCCGAGTTAATTTGGGTGGACAATACAAGAACTTTTTTTTATAGTTTATACACGTTTTTGTTTGGGAAGGGGTTGAACACTTACAGTCTGATGCGTTCAACCTCCGGGACGCTGTCGGCCACAATTCTTGATACAGTCAGAATAAATCTGTGGTAGGGCTCAACACGGTGAATCTGCAAATTATACACAGAAATATATGTTAACCCTTTACAAGCAAGGTTTGGTGCTCCAGCTGACGTGATATGACCATAGCAGTTGAAAACGCCGTAAAATCCCAATAAACCAAACCAATATGAAAGGTGTTGAGGACTGCAATTTTAACAACAGGAAAATCTTAAACTCTGTTGTTATATTTTTTGTTGGAAAACAATGAGGATAATGAAGAAATTGCTTGTCACAAGCAATTTCTTCATTTTCCTCTATGTTTTCCAGGGTCTTATCTTGTTGGGGCGTCAAAAAGTGTCATTGTGTGGGAATGGATTAGAAATCTTACCCTTTATCAATTGATTGATAGATTGAATGGGATTTAACATCTCTTTCAACTATTATGGTCTTATTGTGCCGGCTGGGGAACCTAACCATGGGTTCCTGTTGTTTCTCTCACTAGTACTGCCATAACATCCCTACTGAACCTTAACCTGCTCATCCACATAGGTTTACAATCATGCAGTAATCCATGGAAGACAAATGTCAGACAAGATCTTTGCAGCAGCTGGGAAAATCCTTTATCAAGGACATTATTAGCCAGATGCCTGCCCTGCGTTCAGTAAGACAAAACGTTAGCTCAATGAGCGACCGTTACCTAACATTTTTCTACTGAACGACCTATTAACTCCTACCGTTTGCACAATTTGGCTCACAGATTTGAAGGTGGTGTGCCAAAGTTCATAATAATGGCGGCTAGTCTGGTTCCCTACCTTCTATAGTGCGGAGAGAAGGAGGGAACCCTGACTAAAATGGCAGCCAGGTCCGATTTACGAATGTAATTTTTGTTTCATTTGTAAATAGATTAATGTACTGCCTTACAGAAGCTACAATACATGATTTTTTGTAAATGAAAATATAAATATGTTATATGTAAAATTTGCTTTACATAATTGTGTTCAGTAAATCCCGGAGCGTTACGGAAATACACGAGACTGGTTACCGCCCCGAAATCTACTACGGGTACCATTTTATATTCTGCAGTGCGTTCAGTAGGACTGTTAAGTAAAAAAACTTCTACCGTTAAATTTAAGTGAAGGCAAGGCTGATCTGTATGGAAAGGACCAGCAAAATAAGGTGTAGAAATAATGCTAACAATAACTTGAAATTCTGACTAAAATACCAAGAAGATGGATCAATTAAGATTTCATTTTGGTAAATTCAAGAGAATTTTCGGTTAGTTTCATTTTTGTAAACCAAATTGAAAATATCACTAGAAAAAGAATTATGTAATGTGAACTATTTTTTTTCTGTGCAATGTACACACTTAACAATTTTGATTTATCATTATGACTTACAATAACATCTGCGTTGACAGATCGTTGATCGTTGGGTCGTCGAGGATTGTCGCGAGCTTTAACTTGGAACTTGTAGGTAGGGATGGTTTCTGGTCTCATTTCGATGTCGCTTGTTATTGTTCCTTCGTTCTCCTCAAGGCTGAATGGCATTACCGGCAGCACCGACGTAGGCGGGAAATTGGCGTCGGTATTGTCATAGGAGTAAACAATCTGGCCTAGTTCTCCAGAATCAGCATCTGTTGCCTGGAAACCATTATACATACAGAAAATCAGTGATAAATTGAAAATATATATTCCATTGATCAATTCTCCAAACTGCATCATAGAAAATACATAATTATGAATTAATGCTTCTGCAGCTCTTGAGAATACAATCATGAATTTTCAGGGTCAAGTTTACAATTAATTCAGCATGATTAACAAATCAATAAATTGCAAATATTAGAGGCATTTTAAACAGTTCGTCACAAGGTTTTTGCTACAGTAATAGAGTAGAGAGCAGGCAGTGTAGGCTACAATCTTAGTCTTAGATATTGCCTACTATAAACGACTTTTACTAATGAGGGACTAGACTGATAATGGAAAAGAGGGGAGGCAGGATATATATTTAACTATTCATAGTAACAACTTATACACACGTATACCTGTTCAACCCTAAAATAAACCAAAATATTTGTATCGATTCTCGTTTAACTTTGAATGTATAATAAAGTTTTGTTTACAATAGAAATATGACACCAACAACATAAGAAGGCTTAAATTACAATAACAACTTACAGAGACAGTGAGCACTTCATTATCAGCGAATGTGAAAACATCGACAAGTCCAAAGTAAGTGTTTTGTACGGCCTGGTTGGCATGGTAGAATGGAATCTGCCAGGCTGGATCGTTGTCATTTGCGTCCTCCACAATCACATGGACAGTTGCCGTCGCCCAGGAGTTGTAAATGGATGGAGCTGTGAAATAGAATAGCGATGAATTTTGTGCTGAATATAGACTGAGTTTTATGTTTAGATAAACAGTCGGTGTTGTTATAAAATCTCGTAACTACAGCTTGAATCAAGCCGTTGTTACGAGATTTTATAGCAAAACCAACGATATACTATTGTTTGTCGGAAATTACGTCACTGTTTAGTAGATAAAATCATTCCCTATTAGATCTGGCAAGTAGTTGATGAGGTAAAAATCTTGTAACTAGAGATTGAACAAGGTGGAGTAAATGAGGTTTGGACTTCCAAACAATAATAATTTCTAAAGGACGAGGGACTATCAGTATTTTCTTCTTTTGCTTCATTGTTTTCCTAAGTCTTTTCTGATATGTATGTCAACACAGGCCCTGGTTTCTCAAAAACACTTAAGTTCATACTCCTAAATACATACTCAACTTCAATAGAATACTCTCCAACATTGCAGGGTATTCGATTGAAGTTCACATGGATTTTGTGTGACTAGAGTACTGTGCTCAGATTAGAGTCTGAGAATATACTTAAGTTTTTTCGAGAAACCGGGGCCAGGTCTTATTTTGGTAAGGGTAAGTGTAATTGATAATGCTTTACCTCTGACATCATCAGTGGTCTGTCTCTTCTTTCTTCCTGACTGTGGTGTCTGTGCCACGGAAATATTCAGTGTGTAGCTCTGTAATCTTTCAAAGTCGAGTCCACCAACCAACGTGAGATTACAGTTCTTGCTGAAGCGATCGGGGACAACAGAGAACACGGGTCCGATGTTTCCAGTCAAGATTCTACAATCAATGGGTCCATCTTGGTTGACCACGTCGAGCCGTTGAATGACTTGAGTATCCCCAGGTACCAAATTCTCACTCACACGGACACTGCAAAGTATATATTACATTGTATAGATTGATTAACACATACCCACACTATGACTCTTTTTGACTCCCTAAAAGACAATGGCTTTGGGAAACACTGTGGAAAATGAAGAAATTGCTTGTGACAAGCAATTTCTTCATTTCCCAAAATGTTTTCTATATAAAAAGACCAAAAAAATGTAAAATTTCATTCACTTTAAAATGTCATCTGCAGTATTATAAATTTAGAACAGCTCAACTTTTTGCCATCTGGTAATGGGTTAAATTTGGTCTGACGAATCACATGACTCAGAATTTCAAAAAATTAATCAATGATTTTGTTAATACTAGATCAATTTGAATTCGGTTTGAAGCAGGTGAAGGTAGGGCAGTATCATAGATAAGTTGGATGTGGTGGATTTTTGAAAAATCAAGGGATAAAAAAGTTATTGAAAATCAACAAAATTTTCGTTTGATCTTCAAAAACTTTTTTAATCACCTGAGTTTTAAAAAGTCAACCAGGTTAATCTAATGTATGACTTCTGTAGACCTTCTCTGCTTTAAATCGATTTCAAATCGCTCCCATATTAACAAAATTATTGAAGATTTTCTGAAACTGTTTTAGAATCTATCACATGATATAATGGCAGAAAAAGATATTTGCCTTGGCTGGGGATTGAAACTGGGACCACTAGATTCTGAAGCACTAACAACTACTCTATGACCACAGATGAAGAATTCCAATGAGAACCAACAGTATCCCTTTCCCAAACAAGACCTGGTTTTGACGTCCCTAGTAGAAAAGGCTTGGGAAAACATTGAGACAAAAGAAGAAACTGCTGATAACCAGCAGTTTCTCCTTTTGTCTCAATATTTTCTATGTCATATTTTACACAAATTCTATCTTTAATAATTTCCATTTTGTCATTTGAGGCAGTTTTTGAAGTGGATTGCCCTAAAAATTTGTCGTTTGGGAAAGGGGTATACAGTGATTTAAGATTAAGTTCAGGCCCCGGTTTCTCGAAAAACTAAAGTATATTCTCATGAGAACATGCTCAACTTCAAATGGATACTCTCCAACGTTGAAGGGTATTCGATTGAAGTTCACGTGGATTTTGTGCGATTTGGGCACGGTGCTCAGATTTGAGCATGAGAGCGTACTTAATTTTTTTCGAGAAACCGGGGCCAGATCTAGATTTAGATGTTCATCACCTTCTAACAATGTTATTCAAAGCAAAAACCAACATTGAGTACTTACAACCAGACTGGCTGGATAAATCCGAGAGGCGGTCGTTCTGCCGTGTAGCGCTGAAGGTTGACCTGAACAGTTACGGTGGAGTTAAGTGGCCGCCAACCTAAATCATAGGCCATAACCGTCATCTATAAATAGAAACAAGGAACATGTCATTGTAATAGGTAACACTTTTATTAATTTAATCTTCTTGATGTTATTTCTGACAAACAATGGTATTTCCGTAGGTGTTGTTATAAAATCTTATAACTACGGCTTCGAAAATGTTCCGCTCTTCTTTATTGCATATTGTTGCTCTTCAACAAAAATCTCGATGTAAGCTGCAGTTACGGAATTTCTGCTGAAAAGCAGCAAAAGTTGTACATAATTGTTCTATGTTTGTTGTCATTGTAAAAACTTTCCACACCAACTATCTTTACATCAGATGAGTCAAATTTCCGCTTAAAGAGACATTGCATTCTCATTTCATCTTTTAACCCAATACCAAATTTTTAGAATAGTCCAAATTCAAAGATGATGCAGACGACAATTTCAAGCAAATGAAATTTTGAATTTTTTGGTCTTTTTACATAGAAAACATTGTTGTAACAGAAGAAATTGCTTGTCACAAGCAATTTCTTCATTTTCCACGATATTTTCCAAAGCCATATCTTGTGGGGAGTCAAAAGGAGTCACTGTGTAGTAATGGGTTAAAGTAGTAGTAGTAGAATAAGTAGTTCAAGTATTACTTAGCCATGTAAATGGCTTACAATTTACTAAAATATTTGTCCGATTAATTAAGAAATATTTGATGTTGACATTGTATGTCTTGATGCCAAGATTGGTTATTGTAATGCATACAAATACTATCAGTTTTTTGAAATTGTCGCTGATAAGCAAAAAAACACGACTTTAAAGAATACACCCTTTCAGATAAAAAATAAAGTAAAATTTATGAAAAAATATCTGTGAAATGTGACTTTAAAGTATTATGTGAAAATTTGGTCCCATCTTTGTCAATGGATATCAAATGAATACAGCCATTGAAATATAGTCAGAAAAAAAGAGAAATTGTGCGTCTCAAGCAATTTCTTTCCTTTTCCTACTATATTTCCATTATGAACATAACCAGTATTTTCTGTGCTATATAATACACAAATTCCGCCTTTATCAACATCCATTTTGTCATCTGCAGCAGCTTTCAAATTTAACCCTTAATAGAAAAGGTTTGAGAAAATATTGAAACAAAAAAGAAATTTCTAATAACCAGCAGTTTCTCCTTTAGTCTCAATATTTTCTATGTCATATTTTACTCAAATCCTATCTTTAATAACATCCATTTGTCATTTGTGTCAGTTTTTGAAGTGGATAACCCTAAAATTTTGACATTTGGGAAACGGTTTTAAAAGCAGTCTATGATTTTTTGGTTTGGGAACATGTTTTATACTTACGTTGAATGCTGTCGTTGATGGATCTGGCAAGGTAACTGGCTGTCGGAGAATGAGTTCTCCCGACGGTCTCACAGTGAAGAATCGCTGGTATGCTGCCGTTGTCACATTGTAGAGCCACCTAGCATTCTGTGTCTGTGGAGATAATAGAATAAAATGAAAAAGATGAAAATGTAACTACAGTCATGAATAGATTTGAAAAACAACACTGTCAGTGTCCCTTTGATAAAATCACATTAATTGAAATTTCCATATAGAGAAAATATATCTTTAATAAAATTATCCATATTTTGTTGATCTTAAGTAATAACTTTTGAAAATAATGTTCAGAGTAACAGTTTGGTTTATTGGGGTTTTACGCCGTTTTCAACTACTAAGGTCATATCGCGGCGGCTGGGGCACCTAATCATTGATTCCTGTTGTTTCTCATACCAGTACTACCACAACACCCTTACCAAGCCTCCAGCTGCTCCCCCACATAGGTTCACGATATCAAACCATTGATGGGTGACATTTTTGTCAGTAAGGGTATTTGCTGCGGCCGGGTATCGAACCCGGGACCTCTCGAATGAGAGGCAGATGCGCTACCAACTGCGCCATTCAGAGTAACAGATGAGAGGGGGAAAGCCGTTCTAATGAGTACCCACAATACAGGGTTTGATGAACAATAAATGAAATGTTTTGCATAGTAAAAAGCCATTAACCCTTTCCAAAACAAGACCTGGTTTTGACGTCCCTGATAGAAATGGCTTGGGAAAACATTGAGGCAAAAGAAGAAACTGCTGATAACCAGCAGTTTCTCCTTTTGCCTCAATATTTTCTGTGCTACATTATACACAAATCTTTTCTTTTACAACATCTATTTTGTCGTTTTCAGCAGCTTTTAAGCAAGAAAAGTACAAATTTTGGCCGTTTGGAAAAGGGTTAACCCCTCATATCTGTAACTCTGATATCTATACATACATTTTGATTGAGATCAACATCCAAATCAGCATCTCTTGCCGACAATGTACCAAGAATGGTGTTTGCCTGGTCGGTGTTGTATGTCGTAACCTCGTAGAAATTTTGAACAAACAGTGGAGCGTTGCGATTTCTCACGATTTCAACGGATACTGTGGCTGTTGCTGTTTTGGGTCTGGCAGATTCGTCAAATGCGAACACAGTCAGCTGTAAAGCAACAAGGTTTTTTTTAACCCAATCCCAACAACAAAATTATAGACCAATCAAAATTCAAAGATGTTGCAGACGATAATTTCAAATGAATGAATGAAATTTAATATTTTGTTGTCTTTTTGGGTAGAAAATATTGTGGAAAAGGAAGAAATTGCATGTCCCAAGCAATTTCTTCATTTCCACAAAGTTTTCCAAAGCCATTATTTTGTGAAGAGTCAAAAAGAGTCTCTGTGTGGTAATGGGTGAAACCATTACCAGATGGCAAACTTTTAGACTGGTCCAATTTGAAAGGTCTTGCAGATGACAATTTCAAGTTGATAAAATTTTAAAAATCTTTCCATTTTAGGTTAGAAAACATTGTGAAAAATGAAGAAATTGCTTGTGGCAGGGAATTTCTTCATTTTCCACAATTTTTTATCAATCCCTTTCTTATGAAGGAGTCAAAAGGTGTTACTTTGCAGTAATGGGTTAAACTCTTTCCTAAATGAGATATATTGTCGGTGTGATGTCAAAACCTCATAACTCCAGCTTTTTGAAGCTGTATTTGTAAGGTTTTGACCTCCTAACAACAAAATACAGGAGAATCTGATTTCAAAGCTGCTGCAGATGACAACATTGAGGATAGTAATGATAAGATTTGAGATCAATACAGCATATAATATATCATGGCAAAAAGAGAACAAGCTGATTTATAATCAGCATTTTCTCCTTTTGTCTCATTTTTTTACAAGACTTTTTCAGGGATATCAAAATTGGTTATAAAACCATGTTTACATGACCTTCATCACACAATTGTTATCCTATTACCACAGTGATGTGATACAATATTTTCAGAAAATCTTCAATAATTTTAAATACTGGACCGATTTGAATTCAGTTTGAAGCAGAGAATGTAGACAGATGTCGCACATTAGATGGATGTAGTTGATTTTTGAAAAATCAACTGATGAACAAGAGTTGTCCGCGGACAACGTAGCTCGCCTATACGGGAGCTCGTCACAAAAACAGCTGATTTTTTAAATGTAGGTCAAACTCCAAGGTCAGTCACAAGGTCAAGGGTCATGGTCCCAAATGAAAGGCTTTGACAGGAGGTATCCATGTGTGAAATATCAAGGCTCTATCAATAATAGTGCATGAGATATAGGCCAGGTTAAAGTTTTTCAAGTGAAGACGGGATGGGACGCCAAGGCCGACACTAGGGCTGTGACATTAGCTCCCCGGACATAAAGTCCAGGCTCGCTAAAAAGTTATTGAAGATAAACCAAAATTTTGGTTTATCTTCAGTAACTTTTTTATCAGTTGATTTTTCAAAAATCCAACACGTCTAGTTTATTCCTGGCATTTTCCCGCCTTCTCTGCTTCAAACCGAGTTGAAACTGGCCAAGTATTAAAAAAGATAATGAAGATTATCGGAAATTCTGAGTCACATGATTATACACAGTGATTACTCTAAAATGGAAGTGATATGGTTTATGACCTTGTTTACAGCTTCAAAACCAAATCAAACTTGATTTGTACTGTCCATATTGTGCATGTAATATACATGTACAAACAATTTAATTGGCTAAAATAGGTAAATACATGCCTACGTCACTGCCTTTTAAGGGTGGCAGCATTGTAGTTCAATAGCCCTACTTTGGCAATGTTTTGTAATATTTAACTCTTTCTCGAAGAACATATTTTAGGTTTCTACAAGTTAAAAGAAGCTGCAAAATAATAGCATTTTTTTTTAAAAGAAAATTAATGCTTTTAACCCATTACCAAACATTGACGCTTTTTGACGCCCTACAAGACAAAGGCTTTGGAAAACATTGTGGAAAATGAAGAAATTGCTTGTGACTTTTGTGACAAGCAATTTCTTCATTTCCAACAATGTTTTCTACCATAAAAGACCAAAAATGTAAAATTTTCTCCAACTTGATATTGTTGTCTGCAACATCTTTGAATTTCAAACAGTCCAAAATTTTACCGTCTGGTAATGGGTTAAAAGTCTCTCTGATTAGAGAGGTCAAAAATCCGGGAATGGGGAATGTGTTTATAAACTTTTAAACATTACGAACATTTGATGGAAAAGGATCTGTGACTGGACACTGATTATAAAGCAATGAGAGAAAAGAAGAAAATTAATGCTGGTTTCCAGATTGTTTTTCTTTCCTTTTCAATGCTTTTTGAAGCTTTATTGATTAAAACCAAAATGAGGGCTTTGTATTCACTAACCAGTCTAAATCCTAGACTACTTTTAATTCAAACAACAATCCATCCCATTGGGTGTGACATACCTCTTGTCCAATCAGATGGCTTGTTATTTTACTGCTTTAAAACAAGATGTGTTTGTTAAACACAAATGCCCCCGAAATGGCCATTTTTCTAAAATGTTAAGTTTTCGTGGAGTAAAGGGTTATTAAGGGTTAAGGGATGACCTTGAGGAAGGTCAAATTGCATGGAACAGATAATTATCATTAAAAGGAAGTTGCATACCAAATTTGAGCTTTGTATGTCAAATACTTTTGGAGAAAAGGCAAAGGTTAAGTTTTCAAAGTAAAAGGTTAAGTTTTCGTAGAGTAAAGGGTTGATAAGGGTTAAGGGATGACCTTGAGGAAGGTCAAATTGCATGGAACAGATAGCTATCATTAAAAGGAAGTTGCATACCAAATTTGAGCTTTGTATGTCAAATACTTTTGGAGAAAAGGCAAAGGTTAAGTTTTCGGAGTAGAAGGTTAAGTTTTCATAGAGTAAAGGGTTGATAAGGGTTAAGGGATGACCTTGAGGAAGGTCAAATTGCATGGAACAGATAGTTATCATTGAGAGGAAGTTGCATACCAACTTTGAGCTTTGTATGTCAAATACTTTTGGAGAAAAGGCAAAGGTTAAGTTTTCGGACAGACAGACCGACAGACGGACGGACAGACAGACGGACACAAGTAAAACAATATGCCCCCGTATCGAGAGATTCACCAACAGTTGTAAATCATTTTTATGCCCCCGTATCGAGAGATCGGGGGCATAAAAATGATTTACCACTGTTGGTGAATACGGCCCCGTGGTCTTGTTGCGAGAATGGGTTTATATATATACTTACAACAACATTGTTTGGATAAGGATTTGTGTTGATCATTTGTGACTGGACAGTGATTATACCAGTGTTCAGTCCGATGTCAAAATATGTTCGACCAATGGCGATATCTGACGACTGGATCCTGTATCTTACACGACCACTGATACCCTCCTCATTGTCAGCATCTGTGGCTCGTAACGGAAGGAGCGTCGTACCGATCTGTGCATATTCCGAGATCCTGGCACTGAGGTTGTCATTCACAAACACAGGAGGGTTAGCATTACGAATGATAAAGATCCTGACATCGATCGTGGCTGTTCGAGAGGCTGTCGTCTCATCAAAAGCTCTGATTGTAAACTACACAAAAAAGGAAAACATTTTTTTAGGACTTTCATGAAAAGTAACAATTCGTCACAATGATATTACTGCTTTTCTCATTCTTAATATCACAAACATAAATATAATTTATTTCTAGTGGCAATTTCCTGTTAATTGGAAAATAGCTAGATAAAATTACCAGTATACATATTTCTTCCACATTTACAGACTAACAAATAAATATGCCAAGCAATGAGAAGTTTCGCATATGTGAGAATGCTAACAGACATGCATATAGATGACCAGGGCTATAACATAAAACAACACTTGTCCAATTTGTTGAATAAAAATAAATTAATTACCACATGTTGATGCTTTTTGACAATTCGCAAGACAAATGCTGAAGAAAGATTATTGTGGAAAATGAAGAAATTGCTTGTGATAAGAGATTTCTTCATTTCCCACAATATTTTTTCACATAAACGAACAAAACACATACAATTTCATTCAATTAATTAAAATTGAATCTTTAACATCTTGAATTCAGAGCAGTCTAAAAGTTTGGATAACTTGTAATATGTTACACAGAATGTTACTTACATCGTAGAACTCTACTTGGTTTGTATAGAGCAGTGCGGATGTATTAATAATACCCGTATTTCTGTCAATGTTGAAGTACTGAGACCCCGGTGGTGAAACAACCTCCTCGTATCTGATGGGATCCTACAATGTATGCAAAATACTCAATTAACCCATCCAAAATGACAAAATTTTAGGGTTATCCACTTCAAAAACTACCACAAATGACGAAATAGATGCTATTAAAGATAGGATTTGTATGAAATATGGCACAGAAAATATTAAGACAAAAGGAGAAACTGCTGGTTATCAGCAGTTTCTTCTTTTGTCTCAATGTTTTCCCAAGCCTATTCTATTAGGGACGTCAAAACCAGGTATTGTTTGGAAAAGGGTTAAGAGTGGGCGAAGACCTTTTAACTGTTTTATTTCAAATCCAAACCCTATGTTGTGGGTACTCATTCGAATCGTCTCAGTGAGATGATTCTAACGAGTACCCACAACATAGGGTTTGATGAAATTTTAGTGAAATATTTCTTTTTGTTTGAAGTCATCACCGCCTCTTATACGGAGCTCTGTCAATCAATATACTGAGCTACATAAAACAGGAGGTACTGGGTTTTCAAAATTCAATACTTCATAAATCACTGGTGGTGAACTAAAACAATTTTCGCTACAACTAGGTATAGATATTTTGCTTCAAATGTGAGTTTATAGATTTTTTTTCTAATGACAATGAACTTGTTCTAAAAACAGACCGGGTTTACCGTTTTGTATTGACAAACTGTCCGTGTTGTTATAAAATCTCGTAACAACAGCTTCGATAAAGCCATAGTTACGATATTTTATAACAACACCAACGGAATACATTGATCACGAAAAAACGTCCCTCGCTTTGGCCGAGTTCACCACCAGTGGTAATGGGTTTTCAAAATTCAATACTTCAAATATTGTCTATCAAAAACTATGGTGTTAGTGCAAACTGGAATTTTCTCATTGAGACAATTCAAACGAGTACCCACAACAAAGGGTTTGGATTTCAAGTAACAAATTTAGAATGCCTTCATTTATCACTTTTCTTATCTTATACTCTGAATTTACTACATTTGATTGATTGAAATCTGGTTTTCATGTCCCTAGATATTAAAAAAGGCTTTGGAAAATATAGTTTCATAAAGTTAATACATAGAAAAAAGCAAAATCTGCAATTGAAAGAAGAATGAAAACAGAAAATCCAAAAACTGATATATATGATTAATGCCGCCTACAAAGTTCTATCCTTTGCCAATTGAACGTACATGCAAAATTTCATTTTGATGTGATCTATACAGAAGAAGTTATTTAACTTCAAATCAAACATTTGCATCAAGTCCATTTACCCCACCCACTTTGTCAGCCATTATCTAAAAAAAAGCACCCATATTAAAGATACATGTATCATATAACCCTAGCAATCCACAGAATTTTAACAAAATCTGTTTTTGAGCCCTTGTTGCGACCCATTTTATGTCACGAGCAACTTCCTTCAATTTGGACCTGTCCAAAATTGTTGTTTAGATAAGGGTTTAACCTTTTCCCAAACAAGACCTGATTTTGACGTCCCCAAGAGAATTGGCTTTCAGCATTTTCTCCTTTAGGCTCAATATTTTCTAGGCTACAATATGCACAAATTCTTTGTTCATTACTAATATTTTTTGCATCTTCAGCAGTTTTCAAAATGGACCACCCTTAAATGTATAAGTTCGGGAAAGGGTTTAACTGTACTTACATTGTCCTCATCCTGCGCTGATACTCGGAAAACAGATGTACCTAGTAGCGCGTTTTCTGACACGTTTGCACGATATGGAGTTCCAATAAATGTGGGTGGGTTGGGGTTACGAATGACATTGATTGTTACTTTGACCTCGTCAGACTTTGTCGGTACTCCTTTGTCCCGAGCCTCGACAACAAACTGAAAGATACAACATGTATGTGTGTGTGTTTTTTTAAATAACAATGTCAACATCAGTAATAAAATAAATATGTAACCTAAATATCTGTCCTTGAAAATCAGTAATTTTTCCTGGTCTTTTAAAAATTTCTATACTATATCCTACAATTTTTCTACTTTTAAAACTATCTATTAAGTCATACACAATTTACAGTATTAATGTAGTTATTCTAATAAACGCTTATATTCTTATCGTGAAAAAGTGTGATTCTAATAAACGTACATCCCTCAATTCCGGATTAAAATAATGTAAGTCATAAACAAAGATCACATCTAAAAGCAATGAAAAGGGGAATGTCCAGCTTTCAATCTGTTTGCAATAAAGGAATTTCATCGAAAAATCATAGTTTGCAGTCTTATAACAAAGCTTTGCCAAATTCAACTTAATGAATCTCAAGTCCATGAATTGACACTTGAATTGTAAATTTTTACTGACAAAATTAGAATACCTCTAATAAATGCCCACCCCATACTTTTGCATTGACCATGTTTCTAATAAAAGCCAGAGCGTATATTAGAATAATTATTGTACATTAAATTGGAGCTGTCTTAAATTTTGACATTCAGGTAAGGTTGATTCATTCAATTGTGTTTAACATCACCTTCAATTGCTTTGGTCATTTGAAGGTGCCTAGAACACCTATGGCATTTATTTCCTAATTAAGGGCGGATGTGGTGCAGTAGTAACATGCTGAACTTGAAACACAGGGGTCACTGGTTCCATCATCCGCCTCTCCAGTCTTTCAGATGAGACTTTAAGCCAAGGTCTCATCTCCATATGATCTTAGCTAATATAAAGGTAACAAATCTTAAGCCCCCTTTTTCCATGACATATTTTTTATACGCAAATTTTAAATAGTTTATTGTCAAGGGCATCTGATTTGCTACTCAAATATGAAATTTCATCATATTCTAAACATTAGACTAGGAGAAATTAGAGAAAAACTGTATTTGACCTTAAGTCCCCTTTTCCCATGACGAGGCCTCAAATTCAAAAACCAGGAAAAGTACATCGGCATTATGTCATAGGAAGTTCACATGGTAGGTTTCATTTGATTTGGCCCAAGGGTAATGGAGAAATCGCTTCAGACGGACGGACGGACGGAATGACGGACGGACAGGACGGACGGACGGACAGACAAAGCGGCGACTATATGCTCTCCCTTCGGGGAGCATAAAAAGGGGTTTAAGTTCCCGTTAAACTATAACTGACCTCATATTGTGATGTTGACTGGTCGTCAGTGAGTCGTCGTCTAGTGTACAACAGTCCCGAAGTGTCGTAAATACCGAAGTAATCAATCAGGTAACCTGGATTACGATCAGAATCCTTGATTGTGTACACAATCTCTCCATTTGAACCCTGAAAGTGATATGACAATGGCATGTACTGTGTAATGAAATGTATTTTGTATTAAATAACCCATTACCACACAGTGACTCTTTTTGATTCCCCTGAAGCAAATGGCTAGGGAAAACATAGTGGAAAATGAAGAAATTGCTTGTAACAAGCAATTTCTTCATTTTCCACAATGTTTTTTAAATCAAAATGGAAAGATTTATAAAGTTCCATCAACTTTAAATTGTCGTCTGAAAAACATTTCAAATTGGAAGAGTCCAAAATTTTGCTGTCTGGTAATGGGTTAAAAAATCAATGTACGGGATATTCATTGGTATCAACCCCTTACCAAATTACACATATTGGACTGGTCCTTATTCAAAGAAAGTTGCAACCAACAATTATAAGTCAATGAAATTATAGATTTTTGGTCTTTCTACGTAGAAAACAAGGAAAATGAAGAAATTGCTTGTTAAAAGCATTTTTTTTTACTTTCTACAATATTTTCCGAAGCCTTTATCTTACAGACCTTACAACAAGTAATTATTTGGGAATTGGTTATGGGTTGTTTAAGACGTACGGAAAATAGATAATTTGAGAAAAGAAAAGAAACATTCTAACTGTTCAACAAAAACAATCTAAAGAGAATTTTAGCAGACATAAGAAATATCAATATTCATTTCACTAAGCCCTGTTATTTGCAATTGAGGAAAAGTTAGAAATATTTTCTCTGCTTCACCCTTTCCCAAACAAAACCTGGTTTTGACGTCCCTAATAGAAAAGGCTTGGGAAAATATTGAGACAAAAGAAGAAATTTCTGATAACCAGCAGTTTCTCCTTTTGCCTAAATATTTTCTTGAATAAATGACACACAATTCAAATCTTTATTAATATCCATTTTGTGGTCTGCAGCAGCTTTCAAATTGATCCGCCCTAAAATTTTGTAGTTTGGGAAAGGGTTTATCTGATCTAAAGATATATCGTAAACTAGTGTACCAGATCAGGATCTGTGGCGTTCAGTTTGAGGAATGGATCATATGGTGTCCAGCTTTCACTGATGTTAAACACAATGGCACCATGCAAGAATTGTGGAGCATTGGGATTCCTGATGACTGTAACAAACACGATCAGCTCCGCAAACACTGTAGGATCATTCACTCGAGAAACATGCACTCGAACCTAGAAAACACACAAATAATGTTTATCCATAAATAAATGAGCTGGGATCTGGAAAAATGTCCCTTATAGCATTTGAGACAGTCACATTTCAAGACCTGCCTGTGCCTAAACCAAGACTGGCAGACACTGATGCTGCTCTTCTATGGTTGCTACAGGTCACAAAGAAGCTATTATAGAACAACATAGATCCGGATCAGACTGTGCGTATGCACAGGCTGGTCTGGATCCAGGTTGTTCTCAAATGCCATAAAGGACGTTTTTCCAGATCCGGGCTCAAATGCAATTATTCAGGCCTAAGTTAACTTGT
This sequence comes from Fragum sueziense, assembly GCA_963680895.1. Classification (NCBI taxonomy): domain Eukaryota; kingdom Metazoa; phylum Mollusca; class Bivalvia; order Cardiida; family Cardiidae; genus Fragum; species Fragum sueziense. The sequence goes on along the minus strand of OY804592.1, from coordinate 76,788,363 downwards.
TTTTTAAATTGAAAAATAACTTTAATGTAAACCTTAAAAGATGATTATAACTAATGAATAGTTAGATCGTTTTTTTTTTGTTTGTTTATTTTCTTATAAAAAAAAATCAAATGAATAAGTGACAAACAAGGAAGATGCGATTCGAAAAAATGTTTTGCAAAACACACCTTTCTTCGAAAAAATCTTAGAAAAGATGATGTTGAATTAAGGTGGTTTGCCAATATATCTCACTTCAATTATAACATTTTTGTTTTATTTTGATGACATCATTTACTGCACAAGCTTTCACATGGCAATGAATTTTGATCTAAAAATAGATTGGGTGTACTCTTTGGTTTTGATAAACAGTCAGTGTTGCTATAAAAATCTCGTAACTACGGCTTGAATCAAGCCGTAGTTAGGAGATTCTATAACAACACCTACGGATATTGCTATTGCTTGTCTGAATTACGTCAGAGTTAACTGGATAAAATTGTTCCCTATTGGGGGCAGTCTAAAATTTTAATGTTGGCAAATGGATTTACAACTCACTGTGTAACGCGTAGTCTTCTGAGTATCATCAAGCAGAGTTCTGTTCAGTCGGACACGCCCATCTTGTTCCACCCTGAAGTAGTTCTTTCCTAGACCGTCACCGCGTACTTCCCAGAGTAGTGGGCCCTGTACGGAAAAGATGAAAATGACAATCTTCAAAAAAGCTTTGAATTAGATTAATCCCAATTTCATTAATTTGGAAAGAATAAAAAATTTATCACTTTGCTGATCAAACCCTTCCTTTAAAACATTCTTTTTCTCTTTTTGCCTCAAAATTTTCTTACTATAAAGGCATTTAATACATTTGGTTTCAACTACTTTTTTGTCTTCAAAAGCTTTCAAATTGGAGCATTAAACATTTTTGCCATTTCGGAAGGTTTAACCCCACAATTTGATGCATTTTGAAACCCTACAAGATAATGGCTTTGGAAAACATTGTGGTAAATGGAGAAATGCTTGTGACAAGTAATTTCTTAATATCCCACAATATTTTCTACAAAAAAAAGAAAGAAACACACGCACACACACACAGAAAAAGTAAATTTTCATTCACTCAAATTTGTTGTCTGCAACATTTTTTAGTTTGGAAGACTAAAAGGTTGACGTCTGGTAATGAACTTAACCGTTTCCCAATCAAGGCTGATTCTTAAGTCCCTAAGAGATTCATACTTGAATAAACATTTTAAAAAGACAAACAAATAAAATGCTGATAATCAGCATTTTCTCCCTTTGTCTCAATATTTTCTCAGTTATATTGTTAACTAACCCAGTCTTTATCAACATCCATTTTGTCAAGTGCAGCGGCTCTCACATTGGGTCAACCTAAAGTTCTGTTGTTTGGTAAAAGATTGTGGGGTGTCAACATCATGTGGTATAGCTGACGATAATTGACCTGGCAGAGCATCCCATTTGGTTAGCATGGGCTGCTCTGCCAGGTCATTTATCGTGAGGTATAACGAGTTACAAAATTCCCAATACTTACGTCTGGTGTGTCATCAATGATCTGGAGCAAAACAGTCTCGTCCTCCATATTCTTGTTTTCATTGGTAATTTGACAATAAACAAAATTTTAGACAAATTCATAGATAATGCAGCCGACAATTTATAGTGAATGAAATGTATCATTTTCTAGTCTTTTGGGAGAAAAAAAAACATTGTGGGAAAAGAAGAAATTGCTTGTGACAAGCAATTTCTTCTTTTTCCACAATATTTTCCAAAGCCTTTATCTTGTGGGTTGTTAACAAGTGTCATCATGTGGTAACGAGTTTGAGTTTATTGGGGTTTTACGCCGTTTTCAACTACCAGGGTCATATCGCGGCGGCTGGAGCACCTAACCGTGGGTTCCTGGTATTTCTCGCACCAGTACAACCACAATATCCAAACCGAGCCTCCAGCTGCTCTCTCACATAGATGATTCACACCCATTGGTGTCATGTGGTAACGAGTATCAAATTCCTGTTACTCACGTCAGGCGTGTCATCAATGATCTGGAGCGGAACAATCTCGTCGTCAACATTCGTGTTTTCGTTGATAGTTATGCTGACAGATTCACTGAGGAATCTTGGTCCGCCAATCTGTTGTATATTGATGATGACGTTCGTGGAATCTGACAATGACGGGTCACCCATGTCTCTGACTGTCACTTGGAACTGAAGCGTGAAAAGATAAATATTGTCGCTGTAATAGGGAATGATTATATCCAGTTTACCGTGACATATTTTCAGACAAACAAATAGTATTTCATGTGTGTTGCTATGAAACCTCGTAACTACGGTTTAATTCAAGCCTTAGTTACAAGATTTCATAACAACTCGGACAGTTTATCAAAACATAATCGTTAACCTAGTCTATTTTTAACACAAAATTCATTGCCATTGTAAAACCTTGTAACTCCAGCTTGATTAAAGCTGGAGTTATGAATTTTTGCAATAACAACAACAATAATTATCTAAATTTAGTTAATTGAATGGGGGTTGAACCTTTTCCAGAACCATAACACTTTTTGATGTACCTTACTGTTACCTTTTCCAGAACGATAACACTTTTTGATGTACCTTACTGTTAATGAATTGGAAAAATTAAGAATTACAAGTGTACCACATAAAACCCTGAAAGATTATCTCCTTTTCAAACAAGATCTGGTTTTGTCATCCCTTGTAATAATACTTTGGGAAATATTGAGAGTAAAGAGGAAACAGCTGATAACCAGCAATTTCTCCTTTCCTCTCAATGTTTAGGGATGTCAAGACCTGTTCATGATTTGGGAAAGCGTTTACTACATACCTGCCAAGACAATTGTGTAATTTCCTTCAGTCCAATACGAGGTCGTATAAATCCGGAATCATCAATCCTGAACACATCTAGGGCTGTCACGTTGTCAATTGAATATGTCAACATTCCATTCAATGAGTCTGCAGGATTGGCATCCACAGCAATTATCTGCATAATGTTGTAGTTGACATCAACTCCTTCTGAGAACGCTCTCGAGTATGTTCCTTTGTTCTGGATGACCGGAGCGACGTTTCGTTCCACGCTTACTGTAACAGTTGCCGTTGTTGATCGTACTCTACTAGGGAGGTCTGCAGTGTCATATGCTTCCACAAAAAGCTGGAATTAATGCAGAAAATAGAACAAAAATGAGAGTCAGGCCATCACTTAATTTATCCTGCTATGTAGTTTTCATTTATCATGACAATTGATACATTAGCAAGTTCTTCTTTTTCGAAAATCTTTTCCCATACAGAAAGCTAATGGCAAAGTATGAATACATAAAATTAGAAAATACACAATGAACATTTATCATAAAACAATAATATGTATTTATGTAGAAATTAGTCACAAAATCATATGAGCCGCGACGCGATAAAATCGGTCTTCGGGAGTTTTGACCAGATCCGACACAGATGAGGATGTACAGCCGCAGAAAGTAATTAGTCACGAAATTTCATACATGGGAAGAAGAAGAACTAAACTTTCTCACCAGCGAAAACACAGACGCTGATCAGATTCGCGGTAACCGCGAAGCTGATCTGCGTCTTTGTTTTTGCTTATGCTAAATTCCGCTTTTCTCGCGTCGCGGCTCATATTATATTCTGATTTTAAGCTAAGAGAGGGTAATGGCTTGTATCAGTAAACTGAATCCTATTCTACTGACATTGCACAATGCAGAATAATATCACAAATGTTCTTACCACATATTCTGATGGCCTGAGTGGGTCGTAGGAAACCTGAGATTTCACTGTGATAATTCCGGAGTTGGGATCAATGCTGAAGTAATCCAAGTAGTTGTTTCCGTCAACAAGTCTGAATGTGACTGTATTCTCAGGCCTCTGCAAAATATGGTAAATTAATATTGTGTTAAATCTTTCCTTAACTTATTACCAGAGAGCAAAATTTTGAAACATTTCAATTTAAAAAGTGGTATAGGCAATAATTTTAAGTTGTTGAAATTTTCAAAAACTTTGCATCTTAGGTTAAAAATATTGTGGATAGTGAAGAAACGTTTTATAATCATTCTCAATCATATACATACTAAAACAACATCCATTCCGAGCCTCCAGCCACTTTAACTAAAATTTAATGATTCTTCGATTTATTCCGATCTATTTACGTGATACAAATGTTAGAAAGAACAAAGGACCCCATTATTAAGAGTCAAATGCACTGCAAACTGCGCCTAGTTTTTCAGCCAAAGATTAACCCATTACCGGACTAAAAATGTTGAACTGATCAAAATTCAATGATGTAGCATAAAACAATTCAAATTGAATAAAGTAACATTCTTGGGTCTCTTTAGGTGAAAAACATTGTGAGAAATGAAGAAATTGCTTGTCACAAGCAATTTCTTCATTTGCCACAATGTTTCCCAAATCCTTTATCTTTACTTATGGGACATCAAAAAGTGTCAATATACAGTAATTGTTTAAAAAAAATCATAAGATGAATTCTTACAGTGATATCAGAATCCGAGGCATTCACATTGATGACGACTGTTGGTGGACCATCATAATCCTTAATTGAGGCCGAGTATTGGAGCTGACCATTCTGGAATCTCGGAGTGTTCAAATTGCGGTTGATCTTTACGAGAACAGTGGCGGAGCCTGTATCATCAGGCAGTGCGGTGTCGTAGGCATCCACAGAAAGCTGAAAGAAACCAAATAACAGTTATGAAAACATAATCACATTAGACCTAAAACCAATTGACCCCTTTCCATTATCGTTTTAGTCCGTACCCGCAGAACACTTCCGGTAATTCGAGTCTTCTCCGATGAAAATTCGCTCGTTGATATTTGGATGTCACTATTTACATTAGAGCACTGTCCCATACAGCCCTCTGATGTAAATAGCTACATCCAAATATCAAAGAGCGAATTTTCATCAGAGAAAATTCAGATTAACTTCTGGTAGTAAACAATGGGTTTATGGGAAATTAACATCGTATTGTATTAGATCTATAGGGAATCAAAATGGTTTTAACCTGCATCATTTATCTATGCAAGAATCGGAAGATAAATGACGGAAGTAAAGAGAATCTTCACTTTTTCCGATTTTCAGAAGATCAACGCAAGTGCAAAGCATGTATAAAAGCAGTGAACAGGGATGAATTTCGCCTTTTGCCTCTAAAGATGTCTTTCGGTGGCTGTTGTGTGTGTGTGTGTGTGGGGGGGGGGGGTCTTAGTGGGGATAAGCTAATTTGATGTCTTTTACAAACAACAAAATTTTAATCTGCTTTCAACTATTATGTCCTTTTGATAACTAAGTAGATACTAATCAGGAGATTAATGTGCATACATTTCATTTAAGAATTTTAATAAAAATGAGAATATGCAGATTATAAGAATTATCTTATGTCTAAAGATTTTCTAAACCTGTTCCTGTAAAGACTTCCACTTCTTTCAATTTGGACAGACTACATGATTCATTATTTGGAACAGTTTAAAACCCACTCACCAGATACTGCTTGTTGTCGTTGACTAGTGACTGTCGGACGTAGATATTTCCTAGAATGTCCATAAAGAAGTACTCTTCTCCGAGTGCTGTTCCTGTAAGGCGGTATTCAACTGTACCCTGTAATTAAAATGAATAGCAATGAATTTTGTGCTAAAAATAGAATTAGTTTACCATTATATATTGATTAATCATGGGTGTTGTTATAAAATCTAGTAACTACAACTTGAATCAAGCCATAGTTACTAGATTTTATAACAGCACCCACTAAATAGTATTTCGTTTGTCCGAAATTACGTCACGATACATGTGGAGGCACATATGGATAGATTAGATGTTATCAATATGCGAACACATGTCTCGGCCAATCAGATGGATTGTTGTGTGATTTTAAAAGTACATGGAATTTAGACAGGTTGGTGAATACCACCTTCAAGTGATATTTTGCTACAAATCATAATCATATTGTAGCTTTAACCCTTTCCAAAATGACAAAATTTTAGGACGGTCCAATTCAAAACTGCCACAAATGACAAAATGGAAGTTATTAAAGATAGAATTTGTGTAAAATATGGCGCAGAAAATATTGAGACAAAAGGAGAAACTGCTGGTTATCAGCAGTTTCTTCTTTTGTTTCAATGTTTTCCCAAGCCAATTCTATTAGGGACGTCAAAACCAGGTCTCGTTTGGGAAAGGGTTAAGTTGTTGACAATACCAAAGGCAAGAAATATCTTGAATTGCTGACCTGGCTGAAAACTCAAGTTTAGGGAAGAAGTTATAGGGATATAACGATAATTTACTTACCCTACGATCACTGTCAAACGCCGACACTATGAAGAAAGTGGAGTTGACAGCTTGAGTGATGGGTATCTCAATTTCATATCTCTGTTGAGTGAAGACCGGCGGACCAGCAAGCGGATCGACAGTTATTCTCACAGTAGCCCTGGCAGTACCTTCGTTTGTTTTTCGTCCATCGGTGACGTCTACCGTGAATTCATAAATCTGTTGGGTCTGAATTGATCTTAGGTCTTCCATGAGATAAACGACTCCAACTCTCGAGACAAAGAAGAAATCTTGCAAGTTGCTGGGGATATTAGAGATGTAGGCCAAAACATCCTGCAAAATGGGAATTGATTCATTAAAAATAATAAGGTTTAACCCATTATCAGATTGACAATTTCAAGTGAATGAAATCTAATTTTTGTTTTGATATTTTTTAATAAAAGTATTACAGAAAATGAAGAAAGCAATTCCTTCATTTTCCACAATGTTTTCCCAAGCTTTTCTCTTGGGGGTTGTCAGAAAGTGTCCTTATGTAGTGATGGGTTAAAGGGAGTTTAGTGTCACTTTACACTGCATTTGGTGGTTTAATCCCATTTCGTCTACTCCCAATTCGTCTACTCCCAATTCGTCTACTATTTTTGACAAAAGTCCCATTTTGTCTACTCTTCTATACTTTGTATATCAATATGATATCATATGATTTTTATCAAAATGTTTGCATTTTTATTTCATTTTTTAATATATTGACTTAAATTCATATCTTAAAACAAAAATTGATGCTGTTAATTGATGATTTGACATGAAAGAAGACGAGATGGGACAGTAGACGAATTGGGACTCAAGGCACTAAAAAGACACTAGACGAAATGGGAGTAGACCAATTGGGATGTTACCCATTTGGTTATATTGTAGTGGATGGAGAACTAAACATAGATTTATCCCTTTACCACACAGCAAACTTTTGGACTGCTCCAAATTGAAAGATGTTGCAGACAACAATTTCAAGTTGATGAAATTTTGAAAATCTTCCCATTTTGGGTTAGAAAACATTTTGGAAAATGAAGAAATTGCTTGTCACAAGCAATTTCTTCATTTTCCACGATGTTATCCCAAGCCTTTTCTTTTGAAGGAGTCAAAAGGTGTCACTATGCAATAATTTGTTATGGCATTTCTCTCATTAACCCACTACCAAACGACAAACTTTTAGACTCCTCCAAAATCAAAGATTTGCAGACGACAATTAAAACTGAATGAAATTTTACATTTTTATGTCTTTTTGTATAGACAAGAGCCGTCAGAGACGGACAATGCTCCCCGAATAAGGCTTTGTCACAATAAATGTATGCCATACAGAGCTAAGATTAAGCTAACAAACGATAAGCCCCCTTTTTCCATGACATACTTTTTATACGCAAATTTCAAGTAGTTTATTGTCAAGGGCATCTGATTTGCTACTCAAATATGAAATTTCATTAAATTCTGACCATTAGACTATGAGAAATTAGAGAAAAAGTGTATTTGACCTTAAGTCCCCATTTCCCATGACGAGGCCTTAAATCCAAAAACTGGGAAAAGTACATCAACATTATGTCATAGGGAGTTCACATGGTAAGTTTCATTTGATTTGGCCGAAGGGTTATAGAGAAATCGCTTCGGACGGACGGACGGACGGACGGAATGACGGACGGACGGACGGACAGACGAAGCGGCGACTATATGCTCTCCCTTCGGGGAGCATAAAAATATTATGGGAAATGAAGAAATTGCTTGTCACAAGCAATTTCTTCATTTTCCACAATGTTTTCCGAAGCCATTATGTAATGGGGAGTCAAAAAGAGTCACTGTGTGGTAATGGGTTAATCTATCACAATATCTATTACGAGCATCCAGCTGTACTCTCACTAAGATGATTCACATCCATTGGTTTGAGACAAATGACTTTTGTCAAAAGTGAGATAGATATTGGCTGAGCCGGTTTCAAACCCTAGGATTTGTTACCAACTGAGCTATCTGGGCTCCACAAAAAAAAGATAAATAAATAATATATGATGTTATGGGTTCTGCTATGAGATTTTGCACTTTAGCTGTTCAACTCTTTTCACTTTTTACAATACTTTTGCACTGATATATGTGATGACTTACATTATCAGCATCCTGTGCAGTCAAGGTCAACAGTGGGGAACCGGCCGGGAAGTCAGCGTTAATTCGTCGCTCAAACAAATTGTTAGGCTGGAAGACTGGTCTGTTCTGGTTACGTGGAACCTGTATAGTCAGGGTACCCCGGATTCTGTTAGACATCCATCGACTGTCGTAACTTTCAATGATCAACTGTGAATAGATTATTTTCATTAGAATAAATCAACTGAATATAATGACCAAATTTACAAAAGAAATCAAAACATAAACTGTAATAAACATGTTAATATTTTGCATCTACCCTACCTAACCAAAAACATTGAATTTGTTTTTCTTTGCTATAAAATGTAGGTTTCTACATTAATGTTTTAATCAACAACTCTCTTAACCAAGTCCCACACAGTGACACTTATTGACGCCCGCAAAATATAGGATTTAGAAAACATTGTGGAAAATGAAGAAATTGCTTCTTCATTTTCCACAATGTTTTCTAACCAAATGTAAAAAGGTTTTTAAAATTTCATCTCATTGAAATTGTTGTCTGCAATACCTTTCAAATTGGGGTTTGAGTTTATTGGGGTTTTACGCCGTTTTCAACTACCAGGGTCATATCGCGGCGGCTGGAGCACCTACCCATGGATTCCTGTTGTTTCTCAAACCAGTACTACCACAACACCCTTACCGAGCATCCAGCTGCTCGCCCACTTAGGTTAACGATATCAAACCCATTGGTGGGTGACAATTTTGTCAGAAAGGGTATTAGCCGCGGCCGGGTATCGAACCCAGGACCTCTCGAATGAGGGTCAGATGCGCTACCAACTGCGCTAAGGCCGCGGCCACCTTTCAAATTGGAACAATTTGCCGTCTGGTAATGGGTTAAATATGGACTAGTCTGAAATATTTCAGTCTAATCATTACCACACAGTGACGCCTTTTGATGCCCTACAAGATAAAGCATTTGAGAAACATTGTGGAAAATGAAGAAATTCCTTGTGACAAGCAATTTCTTCATTTCCTACAATGTTTTCTACCTAAATATACACTTTAGATAGTCCTCTGCAGCAGCTTTAAAATTAAAACACCCTAATTTTTTGTCATTTGGGAAAGGGTTAATCTATACTTACAGTGTATTCTTCAGTTTCCTCACTATCCGTTCTCGGTGAATATCGAGTCGTAACCGCGCCGGTAGAGCTGTTTATCATGAAGAAAGTGTTACCAGGGAAGCTTCCAACTATGCTGTATACAAACGATCCCTGAAAGATAAAATACAGTGGGAAAATGAAAATTCTGTCGACGAAGGGTTTGGTTTGGTTCATTGGTATTTTACGCCTTTTTCAACTGCTATGGTCATATTGAAACAGCTGAAGCAACTAACCATGGATTACTGTTGTTTCTCATACCAGTACTTACACAACACCCTAAACGAGCCTCCAGCTGCTCGCCCACATAGTTTAACAATATCAAACCACTGGTCGGTGACATTGTAGTCAGAAATGATATTCCTCTTTTGTCTCAAATTTTGTAACATATCCTATCTTTTTCAGAGTCTGTTTTGCCATCTGCGGTAGCTTTTGATTTGAACCAAGCTTAAATTTTGCCATTTGGGAGAGGGTTAACCCATTACCAGACAGCAAAATTTTGGACTTTTCCAATTTGAAAGGTGTTGCAGACGACAATTTCAAGTTCGTGAAATCTTAAAAATATTTCTATTTTGGGTTAGAAAACATTGTGGGAAATGATGAAATTGCTTGTCACAAGCAATTTCTTCATTTTCCACAATGCTTTCTCAAGCATTTTTCGTAAGGGGCGTCAAAAAGCGTCACTGTGCGGGAATGGGTTAAAATGCTTTGGTCGTATTGAGGCGGCTGGAGTACTTAGCAATGCAGAAGTCCTAGCATTTCTGTTGTACTACATTATCCAATTTGAGCCTCCAGCTGCTATCACACTTAGATTATTCACATTGATTGATGAGAGACAAGTAACATTTTGTAAAATGTCAGATATGATATTGGCCAATCCGAGGTTTGAACCCACCACTCCTGGATTGATGAACTCCGATGTTATCAAGTACCTTCTGAGCTATTCAGTGTCAGAAATTCAGTGTTGAAGATTACCTCAAATCCTTAATTGCAAAGGTAAAGATATAAGTTGTTCCTCATGACATGAGGCTCATGTTGTTATCCAAATTCAACACTTTCCAAAACGAGACCAGATTTTGATGTCCATATAAGAAATGGCTTTGGAAAACATTGACGCAAAAGAAGAAAGTGCTGGTAACCAGCACTTTCTCCATTTGCCTCAACATTTTCTATGCTTTATTGTACACAAATTAAATTTCTATGAACGCATTTTGTTGTGTGCAGGAGCTTTTGAATTTGACCATCTTAAAATTTGACCGTTTGAGAAAGGGTTAGATTAGCATGACTTTGCTGTTGATAAATTTTAACACTTACGCGTTGATCCTGGTCAGAGGTCGTGACGGTAAACACGGTAACACCAGGATTCTCATTCTCTTGTACGATGATGGTGCGCGGCAAGTTGTTGAACGTTGGTGTGAATCGATCTCTCTCCACACGAACACGGACGGTTCCCTGCGCCTCTCTGCCACCGCCATCTACGACTCGAACTTGGATCTGAAGAGGAAAAGAAAACAAGATGTGCTTGTTAATATCAACCCTTTCTTAAACAAGACCTGGTTTTGACATTTCTGTGAAAATAGGCTTTTGGAAAGCATTGAAACAAAAGAAGAAAATGCTAATACCAGCATTTTCTCCTTTTGCCTCAATATTTTCCATGCTATGATATTCACATTTCACACACTTAGTGACATTGATTTGGTCATCTGTTGTAGCTGTCAAGTTGTACTAGACTAAAATTTTAAGGGTGGTCTAACTTGAAAGCTTTTGCAGAAGCCTTTATCTTGTTGGGTCTAACGAGGGTTCCCGTGGTTGATCATAGGTTAACCCATTACCACACAATCACTCATTTTGACTCCCCTTAAATTAATGGCCATTGAAAATGTCGTGGAAAATGAAGAAATTGCTTGTGACAAGCAATTTCTTCATTTCCCACAATTTTTTCTATCCAAAAAGACCTAAAAATTGAAAATTCCATTCACTTGAGATTGTCGTCTGCAGGGTCTTTCAATTTGGACCGCCCTAAAACTTTGTCGTTTGGTAATGCGTTAAATGCCCTCACATCATAAATGCTTATCAACATAAAATTTTTCTCCTTTAAGGGTTTCTAAAGCAACATTTCTAAGGTCTATGGTTAATTAATAAAGAATTAAAGTGGAGCATGGTATAGTGTTTCCATAAACAATGAGACTTAAATGTATTCTTAACTATTGACAAATTCATGTGAGAGCGGTGATATAATTACATGTAACAGTACACACTTTTTTTCAATCATTGAAATATCGCTGCTTTTCAACGAAAAACCTCGTATCTGTAGCTTAAAACAAGCTGCAGATATGAGATTTTCAATGAAAAACGACGATATCATGCTTGTTGTAGCTGCTCAATTGGACCCATCTGTCCACATTTGACGGTCGATCTATACTGTTCAGTTAAGTACTTACGACATATTCCTCGGTCAGTTGTGGATCATCCGCCAAGCTCTTGTTCAGTTTGATGACGCAGTTATCCGGAGATATCGTGAAGTATTCTCGAGATTTTGAGTCTCCAATGATAGAACATGTCAAGTCATCCTGAAAATCAAACAAATGAAATTACATCAGTTTGCAACTCATTAGCTTTTTAATTCTTCAATCAATTACCAGAAGGCAAAATTTTGGACTTGTCAAAATTGAAAGATAATGAAGATGAAAATTTCAAGTGAATGAAATTTAATAATTTTCAGTCTTTTTGGAAAGAAAACATTGTTGGAAATGAAGAAATTGCTTGTTACAAGCAATTTCTTTATTTTCCCCAATGTTCTCAAAAATCTTGTTGGGTGTCAAAAGGCATCAATCTGGGGGGAATGGTTTAACTTAAACCTTTACCCAATGGTGAAAATTCAGACAGTTTTATTTTGAAAGCTGATGCAGACAACAAAATTTATGTTTAGAAAAGAAGGATTTGCATCCAATATAGCTATGAAAACATTGCGGCAAAAGAAGAAAATACTGAACAGCAGCTTCATCTTGTGCCTAAATGTTTTCCCAAGATTTTTCTGTCTTTTTTCGGAAAGGATTAAGAAATAACCTTCAAAACTTGCTGGATGACCAATTGTGTCACCCTTGCAAATTTTGAATGCAATATTTACCCTTTCAAAGTAATTTTATGATCTTTTAAAATACCTAAAATCATCGAAATGAAAGATCTCGTCACAAAAATCTCAAAAGTGAAATTCGAAAGCGATATATGCTTCAATATTTTTAACACAAGTTTTCAATTTTTTGGAATTTCTTCATTGCTGCTGATGTTTTCCAAAGTCCTTATCTTTTAAAGGTTAAATGAGATTCAATATGTTGGAATGGGTTAAGTCTTTTACTTACGCTATCTGGATCTGTCACATTGACTTCATATGCCCATTGGTCAACGTTCGTATCTTGGTCTATGTCGATGATCACATTTGGTGGGTTAATCTGGGGTCCGTTCAAGTTACGCGTCACAAAGACGGTGACAGTAGCCGTATTTCTCAACACAGGTCTGTTCACATCGTAGGCTACAATCTTGAGCTGTAATAAAACAAAATTTCATATTAAACCATATCAAAAATAATAAAATTCACTGCTCTAAATTCAAAGATGCTGTCCGATTAATTTATTGGGGTTTAATGCAGTTTTCAAGTGCTGTGGTCATACCACAGAAGCTGGAGAACCTAACCATGGATTCCTGTCATTTCTCATACCAGCACTTACTTCTACCACAACATCCTAACCCAGCCTCCAGCTGCTCACCAACATAGGTAAACAATATCAAACCAATGGTGGGTGACATTTTTTTCCTGAGACGGGGGGTCAAACTGGGACTTCGGGAGTGAGAATCCAATTCGTTACAAACTGTGTCATAGTTGACAAAGATGTTGTGAACCATAAAATGAATCCAAATGTTAGATCCTTTAATATGGTGGAAAATATTAAGGGCAATGTACCATATATCTTTATTAACAGTCAAAAGGGTTAATACTTGTTATGGTAAAAGGAAACATGCAACATGGAATCAGATTGCACATATCAGTTAAGGCTGATCTTGTACTATGTTTCTTATTTAAAATTGACTTCTAAAATGTTCTAACCCTTCCATTTTTTTTTAAATTCATCACAATACATGAAATTGAAAAGCAGCTTGTGTACACTAAAATTATACAGTACATACATGCAGGCTTGTCATTGACTACAATGATCATCAAGTCAAAATTCAACTAGAAAACTATTTCTGCATTTCTAATATTTAATTTAATCCAGTCATGATATTATAGTGAATATTAGATAACAAATTTTACTGAAGTAAACAAAGGGAAAAGCATTCATAATCTCAAATACAATTTTGCATGGGTTGGATCGAATCTTGCAGGTGTTTCACACCTGCAATATTCAAACCATCACATGCAAAATTACAGGAGTTTGGAAAACAATATTGTGTTGTTTACGTAGGCAAATTTTGTAAACATGTGACATAATATCATGACCGGACTATAGTTCTTGACTTACAATGTAGAATGAGTTTCTGCTGACATCCATCCTTAAGTCTTTTACGAGAGAGATCACGCCCGTCAAGTTGTTTACGCTGAAGAAATCTCCACTTGGATAATCTCCAACAAGCTCGAATCGGATTTGGCTCTGAAGAAAACAAAATGTATGATTTACAATTAAAACAAACAGGACAATTTTGTCTAAAAAAATCCCTATTTTGAATGATCCTGATAGGAACTTCTTGGAAAAACATTGACTGAGACATTTTGGAAAGATTTTTTCTTTTTCATTGAAACATGGTTAGAATAAGGTGTTTATCAATCATGGTGAATTGGGACCACCTTAAATCTGAAATTTATGAACTTAGAATAATTTTGACACTTTCCAAAACAAGACCTGGTTGACATGCCTACCAGAAAAGGCTTATGAAAACATTGGGGAGAAAAAAGAAAATGCTGATAATCTATATTTAACGTACTATATTTTACACAAATTCAATCTTTACCAACATATATGTACTTAGTCATCTCCAGCAGCTTTTGAATTGTATCATCCTTAAAATTTTCTGTTTGGGAAAGGATTGAATAAGTAGAAGAGCAACATACCGGATCTACTCCTTGTTTGTTTGCCACTAGATCATCATATACATTTACTCCTGGAGTCTCCTCTTCGGTGATTGTAATGGTATCATCAACCGGGAATATGTTCGGAGCTTGTTCACGGATAACAGTTACTGTAACTGTTACTTGGCCAGTGTTGGGTAATGGGTAACCATTATCGTTGACTTGAACCAGGCACTGTAAAATATACCGTTATTTTAACCCATTACCAAATGACAAAATTTTAGGGCGGTCCAAATTGAAAGATCCTGCAGATTACAATTTCAAGTGAATGGAAATTTTAATTTTTACGTCTTTTTTTATGGAAAACATTGTTGGAAATGAAGAAATTGCTTGTCACAAGCAATGTCTTCATTTACCACGATGTTTTTCACTGACATTATTTTGTGAGGAGTCAAAAGGTCATTGTGTGGTAATGGGTTAAATAGGTGAAAGTATGCACAAATTATGAACAAGAGTGCAACTGTCACAAAATGTGTTGCTTTTGCATTAAGCCCCTTTTTTCTGTAATACAGTAAAAATGGCAGCCAAGCAATATGCAATATAAACCAAATCAGGTTAATTTATTAGCAATGGTTAGGGTTAACCAATGTTAATACAAAAGGACCTGGGTGGTCACCTAAGTAGATGATTTGTACAGGATTAATCCATATGTAAGTGAAAAAAGTCAGAAAGGATACTGACCAAGCCAGGGTTAATAATAATGAATTTATGCTAAAAATAAACTGAGTTTGCCATTATGTTTTGATAAACAGCCAGTGTTGTTATAAAATCTATACTATAGTATTTTTTGTAGGTGTTGTTATAAAATCTCGTAACTACGGCTTGATTTAAGCCGTAGTTACGAGATTTTATAACAACACCTATGAAATACTTTGTATGTCCAAAATTACATCATGGCTAACTAAATAAAATCTTTTCCTGTAAGAAAACAATGTATCACCTGGTATTGAGTTTCTGTGGTTGTTCGAAGATCTCTGGTGAGGATAAGACCAGCTGTATTGTCCGAGAAAGACAGTACGCGGAATGATCCATTACATGCGACACTTCCTTCTAATGTGAACGACAACGAGTCCTGAAAAAAAAGTTAAAAAAATATAATCATTGATTTATGGGATATTATAGCACATGATCAATATCCTGGCAGAGCATCTCAGGCTAATTGATAGAGATGCTATGCTAGGTCATTTATTGTGAGCTATACAAAAGAAGAGCTATTGTCAATGATAGAAAATATCATAGACTGAATATCATGATGTTTTTAAAATTTGGTTACTTTGAATTTATCGAATGGGGCCTGAGGTTTCCTTTTACATTTCTTTTTTTATTACACTGTGACATACCAGAAAGAGGTAACATAGATTTCAAGCTACCAACTGCCCATTCCATACTGACAATGTGTAATTAGTGAGAGACAAAAAGACAATAAAATGTCATAAATGGTGAAAGCAAACCTTGGATTCAAACCCATGATTTCAACATTCAATGCCTAAATAATAACCAGCTTAGGAATCCGAGTTTGTCTAATTCAGTATGTACACTCTTTAACCAATTCCCACACAGTGACACCTTTTGTTGCTCAACAACACGAAGGCTTGGGAAAACATTGTGGTAAATGAAGAAATTGCTTGTGTCAAGCAATTTCTTCATTTACCACAATTTTTTCTACAATAAAAATACCAAAAATTATAACATTTTATTCACTTGAAATTGTCATCTGCAACATCTTTGATATTGAAACAGTCAAAAATTTTGCCGTTTGGTAATGAATAAAAGAAACAGAAAAAGGGGAACTTACTCCGTCCTGATCCACACCAGTAAGGAGAATAACTTGCGTATTCACTTGTTCATTATCGAACAGCGTAACCACAAAGTTGTTAGCATCTGGAGCGAATGTCGGAGAGTTGGTGTTTCTCAGTACATTGACCCTGTAATCTCGGACAGCAAACTTGGAGGGTGTGGCTGGGTCGTAGGTCTTCACTCGTAACTGAAAAACGTAGTACAATAACGCATAACACAATGCAATCAAACACAGTGATACCTTTTTGATGCCAAAGATTACTAATATTTCATCATCTTGAAATTTTCCTTTGCAACACTTTTCAAATCACAATAGTCAAATTTTGCTGTGTGGTAATGTGTTAAACCTTTCCCCAATAGTGACATCCACATAATATATAATTATGTAAATAAAAAAAATCTACAGGACAGAAAGAAAATGCTGATAGCCAGCATTTTCTCCAATTCCGTCAAACTTTTCACAATGTTTTCCTGCACTTTTTATTAGCAATTACATCAAAATCAGGTCTTGTCTGGGAAGGAGTTAATATCACAATCCGCAAATTCTCTGTTGATAATGTAATAGTATGAAATAGTTACTGATACTCACAATGTAGAATGTATTGAGGTCATTTTGTACGCTCCTGTTGACTTTAATGTCACCATCTTCTCGGTTAATGATGAAATAATATGGACTTGGAGGCAGACCTATAAGCTCATACACGAGGTCATCGTCTCTCTGAAAATATACAAATCAGAATGAATGAATGGAGTTTTAAAGCCCGTCGACAATACAAATCAGATAACTAAAGACATTTTAATACCTTCTCTGCTTCAAGCTAAATTCAAATATGTCACATTTCCTAAACAGCAAAATTTCAGAGTGGTCCAATTCAAAAGCTGCTGCATACGAAAAAACAAGAGCTGTCCGAAGACAGCGCGCTCGACTTTCTAAGTTGCTTATTATAAAGGGGGCATAACTCCAAATATAGTGGAGCCAGGGTCATGGGCCCTGATAGTAAGGTAGAGGGTGTGATTGTGAATAAGTATTCCAAGTTTGGGTTGAATCCCTTTGATAGTATGGAAGTTATTGATGTTTGAAAAAACTTTAACCTTTGTTGCAACGCCAACGCCGACGCCAACGCCGTTGACAGTATAAGCTCTCATTTTTTTGAAAAGTCGAGCTAATAAATGTTACTAAAGGATTTTTTTTAAATAATATAGCCTAGAAAACATTGAGGCAAAAGAGGAAAATGCTGGTTATCAGCATTTTCTTCTTTTGCCTCAATGTTTTCCCAATCCAATTCTATTGGGGACGTCAAAACCAGGTCTTGTTTAGGAAAGGGATATTTAACAAAATTATTGAAGATTTTTTGCAACTGTTGTTGTGTCGAGTGATTCCCCTGCAATGTATAG
The DNA here is from genome assembly GCA_963680895.1 of Fragum sueziense. NCBI lineage: Eukaryota > Metazoa > Mollusca > Bivalvia > Cardiida > Cardiidae > Fragum > Fragum sueziense. Next base: position 76,770,513 of record OY804592.1, on the reverse strand, counting down.
CTCACAATAAATGACCTGATAGAGCATCTCTATCAATTAGATAGAGATGCTCTGCAAGGTCATTTATCATACACTATACACTTCATTTTTGTGTCATTTCTTTTAAAAACATAACAACCTAATCATATTTGAAAAATAGATTATCATGGATTTGCTCTACAGTAAAGTTTCAAACCTACCCCTTGAGGATGTCGACCCTGGACCTTCAGAATTTCTCGTCCGACTGCGATAATGTCTCGCATGTTGATGGGATCAACCGGATCTAGAGTCGGTAAACCAACTATGTCGACGTTGATGATCACACGCGCAGACCCTTGACGTGGCGGGAAACCATCGTCTGTGGCAATTACATCAAACTGAAAAATGAATAAATAACAATCATCGTTTCTTTCTCACTATTTACAACCCTACAAACAATTACGAGAATGAATTATTTTTTAGAAATCAATCTTAGAAATATTTTTAGAAAACAATCTTAGAAATAAAAAATGTTCATGGCAACATAATTCACCATTTCACACTCAATACCAGACAGAAAAATTTTGGACTGTTCCAATTTTGAAAGTGTAGCATATGACATTTACAAGTTGATAAAATTTCAAAAACCTTTCCATTTTGGGAAATGAAGAAATTGCTTGTTAACAAGCAATTTCTTTGTTTTCCACAATGTTTTCCAAAACCTTTATCTTCCAGGACATCAAAAAGCTTCTCTGTGTGGTAATGGAGCCATTATTCCCTTTCATTCACACCTCTATGACTAAAGCAGGCTGTTTTTATGTATAGTCCGTAAATATTGACCTGAATCTATGGAATATACAATGAGTAATTGTGATGCGAAATAATCACTCTGACATATATTGGCACAAATAGCATGTGCAGAATACAAAGTCACAATGCATATGGAAACTATCGACTCTGCTCGACAGTGTAGGATTGCTGGCGAGTATTGATTATTCACTGTCACAATTACTCATTGCATATTCATCGGGTTCAAGTCAATATTTAAAGAGTATAACATTAACATCACAACAATGGTAATTTTCTGGCACATGTGATATTGATATATGAAAAGAATTGTCACAAGGAACAAACATATTGTGAATTTATGAAATTTCAACTGAATGAAATTTTACATTTTTTTATATTTCCAGGTAGAAAACAGTGGGCAAAGAACTTTATCTTGTTGGGTTATCAAAACGCAATTTTCCACTTCTCAGATCCATTTTCGCAAGACTGTTCACTTAAAATTAATACCTTACCTCAAATCTGTTTTCAGTTGTGCCTTCGAGGGATTTCTTCAGGAAAATACGTCCGGTATCTGGATCAATGTAGAAGAAACTGTTCACCGAACCAGGATTAACGATGTTAGCAAGAGAAATCTCGTACATCAGCATATCCTGTGGATATAGAAAATATTATTGGAGCTAGTACAAGGAAAAAGGTTTTAAATTATTCTTTTTGTACTTAATTAGTTTTAAGGCAGATACCTCAGGATCAGTCATTTTCGGTGTATTACAACAAAAATGACAGAAGAGATTATTTTACTGACTTATTATTTTACTGACTTAACTAAATTTAGCAGATTTATATAGCCTGCCCCTGCATAGAATTTGCTGACTGAGTTTTTTTGAGTCTGAGATATTGCAGTCACAAGACAGAATCAATTAATTGGTTTATCAATAAGTAATGGCCCTTTCTAGACAAAACTGATTTTGATGTCTAAATACAAATAATTTGGGAGAACAATGAGAGAAAAGAATAAACTGCTGATGACAATCATTTTCGGCTTTTGCCCCAGTATCTTCTTTGCTAAATTATACAAATACATAAAACCTATGTTTATCATTATCTTCTTGTCTTCTGCTGCAGTATTCAAATTGGAACTTTCTAAAATTTTACCATTTAGAAAAGAGATAGACAACAGCCATTGGATAATTGTAATGAACTTACCCCCTGTGGATCAGTTGCATTCAGGTCAAGTATGACGCGGTCAACACTGTAAAATTCATCAATGTTGAGAATGTAGGTTTGGAGCGGTGTGAAAGTTGGTAGTCCATCGTTTCTGGTTACAGTTATAATGACGTCCTTCGTAACAAAATTATCTGGGTTGTATGTGTCGTAAGCCTTCACAACAAGCTGTGAAAATTAAAAATAAACACAGTTAAAACTTGTATCGATGTCATAAGAAACATATCTTTATACAATTTTTGGATTAAAGCTGAAACAAATGCCAACAGGAAGGGAAGAATTCAAAAGAATTCGGGTACAAAATCATTACCTTTACCTGGAGATAAATTTTCTCTTTCAGCTTGTACTAATAACATATCTATTTAACCCTTTCCCAAGCAAGACCTCGTTTTGACGTCCCTAATAGAAATGGCTGGAGAAAACATTGAGACAAAAGAAGAAACTGCTGATAAGCAGCAGTTTCTCCTTTTGCCACAATATTTTCTATGCTATATTGTACAGAAATCCTATCTTTAATCTCATCCATTTTGTTGTCCTAGTCATTTTTCAAATTGGACCACCCTAAAACTTTGCTGTTTGGGAAAGGGTTAATCAAAATGTTACATAATAACAAAAATAATGTATAAAATGTAAATGATAATGTTAACCCTTTCCCAAACAAGACCTGGTTTTGACGTCCCTAATAGAAAAGGCTTGGGAAAACATTGAAACAAAAGAAGAAACTGCTGATAACCAGCAGTTTCTCCTTTTTGTCTCAATATTTTCTGTGCCATATTTTACACAAATCCCATCGTTCATAACTGCCATTTGCCTTTTGTGTCAGTTTTTGAAGTGGATCACCATACAATTTTGCTGTTTGGGAAAGGGTTAAGAAGACTGAAGCAATACCGTGAATGTTGTGATATCTCTGTAGTTGTCCAGCAGGCTTCGGATTATCGAGATTTCCCCTGTCGTTCTGTTCACTGTAAACAAGAACTGCGCTGGGAAATTGCCGATGGCTTCGTACACAATATTTTCCTGTAAAAGAAGAAACAACATATTAAATTTAAATTCTTTTCCAAGCAAGCCCTGGTTTTGACATTGTTAATAAATAAAGGGTTGGAATGGAAATTGAGAAAATGCAAATGTATACTTTTTACGCAAAACCATGTAAAATAAACCATTTCAAATAACTTTCATGGAAAATGAAGAAATTACTTGTAGCATGTAAATTCTTCATTTTCCACGATGTATTACATTTTGAATTTCATGAAGAGATGGAGAGTGGATGTGAAATCTGCCACGCCTGCAGCTAGCCAGGCATCTGGACGGGATCCCACTGACGAAGGAACAATCCCACCCCCTTCACGATAATCAAAAGACCGATAGTGAGTGTGATTAATTTGATACTGTCGTCCGCAACGTCTTTGAATTTAGATAGAGTAAAGTCGGGTAAATTCGACAGTCGTCAAAATTCGACACCCTTTTATAATTTTTACAATACATGACACAAAAATCGTGATAATAGCATTCTAATATTGAAAACCTTATGTCGGGGCAATAACTGACGTATAAAAATATTTCATGTCCTCCAAACACCCACCCTTTACCCGAAAAAATCGCCGAAGAAAAAGGTCGTTGAATTTTCTGATGAGCAAAAATGACCGTTACAGATTATCGTAAGAAAGAGGATCTAAACAAAGACATATGAAAAATTATGAAAATCATTTTTATATGATAAATGTTTCAATACTATGCCGGAAATGTATATATTTTCATAAATAATTTGATAAAAAGCATCTCTCCGTTTTATTTTCAACTTGAGAAAGGGTGTCGAATTTATACGACAGAATATTTCAAGAGCGTATAAATTCGACATGCCGTAAAACGTGATTAATTGTTTGAATTTTAATGTTCCTACATCGGCAGAAACAGACAACAGTTTGGTTGTTGCGCTTATTTTGAACAGTAGAAATGGCGTTGATGCCTTTTTCATCAACCAACAAACAATTTTGATCTAAATATACGTATTATTAACAAATCCCACATCAATTTGCATCTGAAACGTTTCACGCGGTAAACTGTTCCATAAGATTCATATTCTGAGGTCAATCAAAGTTCTCGACTGTAGTAGATGAATATATAAATAAAACGAGTCTTACTTTGTAACAAACATCCTTATTAATCCCACCACAAAAGTTAACAATCCAACGCATGAAAATTAAATATCACTCAAAAATTTGACCTTTGTTTGAAGGTGCACAAATTCCCTATTTAGCGACTATCAAAACACCCGAATGCGGTTCTTTTAATTCACGTGGCACCGCCTTGTAAATCTACTGAGCAAATTGTGTTTAATTGATTGGTCGGAACAGTTTGTCAGTCTCCACCCATTCCATCATTTATATGCTTGATTGACAGGGATATTCACGTGCTGATTTCTCATTCCTTTGTCTGAACAAAATGACGTCATACAATCGTCATACCACTAACTGTCTGAGGGACAGTTTAAAACATCAAACAAAGCCGCGCAGCCGCGCGTGAAACACCTGTTATTGAACAGTTTCCGAAAATAGAAATAGACTCATTCCCATACAGTATTTAAAAGGGAACAGTTGTTGAAATTTCGGGCTGCGCATGTTACGTTAAGATTAATTTGGTCATGGATTAAGTGAACCATTAATTGGAATATTTCAGCAACAAGGTATTACTTTAACATTTCATTCGAGGAGACAATTATATAACTTCCTAAACAAAACGTTGTTGTTTGGCGACCGCGGTGTTTTAAATGAAGAAGAAATATTTCGTAGATGCTTTAAGGGAATATTTGTGGTTTAGGAAATGACTTTGCGCGGATGAACATTTAAAAAAAATCACATTTCGCAAATTTATCCCTCTGTCTCCGAATCGTGGGTGAGAATGAAAATCTCAATGAAGAAAAATCAAGTGCATCGTCGTAATCAATATATTCACATGATTTGTAGTTTGTAAGAGAAATTAACATCGTTTTCTGATTATTTTCATACACAAATTCTTGGGGTGTCGAATTTACCCGCAAGGTGTCGAATTTATACTACGATGGGTCCCATGATTTAACGGGAAAAAAGACGACAACGACAATATCGTATTCGGGCGGCGTTTTTTGCAAATGAAAAAAATCAAGCCAACTTCCGTTTTGATAAATGTTTATTCTCCGGAATATTTTGCCACAACTTTTTTTTGCTCATTTCGTCTTAAGGTGTCGAAATTACCCGTCTTTACTCTATTATGTTTGAAATTTTATCGTCTGGTAAAGGTTTAATCCATTACCAAATGACAAGATTTTGGACTTTCTACTTGTCCAAATGCAAAAATGCTGCAGACGACAATATGAATTGAATGAAATTTCGCATTCTTTGATCTTTCTGGGTAGAAAAAAATAAGGGAAATGAAGAAATTGCTTGTCACAAGCAATTTCTTTATTTTCCACAATGTTTTTCAAAGCCATTATCTTGTAGGGAGTCAAAAAGTCATTGTGTGGTAATGGGTTAAAGCATAGTGATGTCTACTTACCCTTAAGTCTCCATCTGTTGCCGAGACAAAATTGAGTATGTCACCGACAGGCCTGTTTTCATCGATTGTGAAAATGAGTGGATTGTTGCCTGGTGGCTGAGTGAACGTCGGAGTGAAACTATCGATTTGAACCGTAAATATAACTGTCGCTGTTGTAGTCTGTTGTGGATTGCCATTATCCCTGGCAACAACGTTAAACTGTGAAATAAAACAAGATGTGTTTGTGAAACCCCAATGACACCGAAATGGTCAATGTTACATTTTGGGGGGCATAAATAAACATGATGGATGTTCCCTAAAATTGCTTCATAATATTTCATTATAAGAGTGTTTTATATTATCCCAAATAAGACTAGATATTTGGTTTTCCTAATAGGCCAAAAAGGCAACCAAAAGAAATGTTGACAACTAGTTAAACAAATTTCAATTCTATAAAATACCATTTTATAGCTCATGATATATGACCTGGCAAAGAATCCCTAGCTAATAGGTAGGGCTGCTCTGCCAAGTCATTTATTGAGACCTATATCTCACAATAAGGCGATACTTACAGTTATTTGTGATTGGTCAGCTGGTAGGTTATTCTTCAGAATAATTTCACCTGTAGATGGGTTAATGTAGAACAAATTTCGTATTGTCGGGTCTGATGTACTGATGGAATATGTTAGAGTATCCTGCAGGGGAAGATAAAAAGAAACTTCTTGTGAAAACAATCAAAAGCTTGAAAAACAATAATATGAGCTGGGATCTGTAAAAACGTACCTTATAGTATTTGCAATAACTATGTTTCAAGATCAGCATGTGTCTAAGTGAAATCTGACCTGGATCCATTTTACTCTGATAATGGTTGCTATAGACTATGATAAAGCTATTGGTGAACAACATGGTTCCTGATCAGAATGCATGTATATTCCATGCTACAACATACACATTTCCTGCTCTTTTTATCATTAATCCTATTGTCTACGTTTGAAATCGAAAATATCTAAAATTTGTTTGGAGAAAAGATTAATCATACAACTGTAATGTACTTTAGCCACTTACATTATCAGCATCGGAAGCGGACACATTGAGGAGTGACGAGCCCCTCGGCTTTCTCCAGTCGATGATAGTCTCAACGTACGGATCCATACTGAAAATGGGTGGGTTGACGTTTCTCTGCATCTGGATAATCAGTACATCCTCGTCGAACATTTGTGGCAGCTGACTATCATAGGCTCGGATCACAAGCTGTAAAAGAATGATTTAACCCATTACCAAATGACAAAATTTTGGACTTGTCCAAATTCAAAGACGCTGCAGAAGAAAATATGAATTGAATGAAATTTGGCATTCTTTGATCTTTCTGGGTAGAAAAAATTGTGGGAAATGAAGAAATTGCTTGTAACAAGCAATTTCTTCATTTTCCACAATGTTTTTCAAAGCCATTAACTTGTAGGGAGTCAAAAAGAGTCATTTTGTGGTAATGGGTTAATTTTACATTGTACAAATCGTAGCTTGTCTTCATAAAGCCTTGTAACTAAAGCTTTAACCCATTCCAACATAGTAACACTTTTTGACACCCCCCTACCCCCCAAGAAAATGCTTGGGAAAACATCATGGAAAATGAAGAAATTGCTTGAGACAAGCAATTTCTACATTATCTACAATGTTTTTGAACACAAAACTTAACTTTAAGAATTTCACAAACTTGAACTTGTCGTCAGCAAGACCTTTGAATTTGGAACAGTCCAAAATCTTGCTGTCTGGTAATGGGTTAAACTACCTGTAGTTGGATTCCCAATCAAGTCTAATTTCTAGTATACTTTTCAAAATAACACAAATATAATTGTCAATCTGATTCGTCAATGTTCGAGAAAAAGTTAATCTAGCTTTAAAAGGGCTATGAATGATTATGAACGAAAGAATAATAAATTATCACTTTTCTACAAAAACCTTGCAACTGCAGTTATGAGGTTTTTGTTGAAAATCATCGAAATGAAACCTCACCTGATATTGCAGCTGGAAGAATCCGTCAAGATTGCTTGCTACTGTAATCTGGCCAGAAGTGCGTCCAATGTCGAAGAATCCTTCTCCATAACCTCCATTCACTATCTCGAAGACTAACTCACTCTGTAATAATTCAAATCTAAATTTGTTATCTTGGCTCTGATTGGTGGAATAAATTGATGCAAAATCTTAGACTAGCTTTGATTGGTGGATTGATTTAATGTAAGATGTTATCTCAATCCGTGGAATACTTTGATGCAACCAATTACCCTAGCCCTGATTGGTAAAATAGTTTGATCACTGCTATTGTAAAACAATTTTATGAACAAATATGATTATATGAGCTGTCTTACTCTTACAATAGTTAGTGCATATAATTTTATATGCATTTCAAACACTTTTAGATGAAGCTTTGTTTGAACAACAAGACACCATAGAGATTCATTGTGGCTAGTTTGATTAAATTCTGGTTGAAACTGTAGAAGTAGCAAACAGGAGAAAATGGGCATTTTTGAAAAAATGGGCATTTTTCCTTAAATTCAAGGGCAGATAATTCAAGAACGAAAACAGTTATCTAAATTCCGTAAGAAATGTGCACAACTAGACACCATGGGGATTCATTGTGGCAAGTTTGGTCAAATTTTGATCAAAACTGTAGGAGTTGCACACACAAGAAAATGGGCATTTTTTTTTTAAATTCAAGGGCAGATAATTCAAGAACGAAAAGAGTTATCTGAATTCCGTAAGCAAGGTGCACAACTAGACACCATGGAAATTCATTGTCGCAAGTTTGATCAAATTCCGATCAAAACTGTAGGAGGAGTTGCGCACACAAGAAATTGCAAATGGACGGACAGACAGACAGACGGACGGACAGGCGGACGAGCAGGGCCATAACATAATACGACCCTTCGGGCATATAATAATAAACAAAAATAGCAATCTTACGCCTGGTAGAAGATCTGGATCAATTCCAGTTAAGAGGTAGACTGGGGCCCCGATATTGCTGTATTCATTGACGATGACAGTCTGCGTCTGTGGTAGATTCGTTATCACTGGTCGTTCGTTACGCAGAACATTCACCGTCATTATTGCGTATGCAAACTTCTCGTAGAATCGACGATTATCTCTTGCTTCAATGTTGAACTGATGGAAAAGAATGGACATGAATTAAGGCAAAAAGAATGAGGTTATTTGCAAACTAACACAAATTAGTTACATGATCATTGGAATTTTTCTGGTCAATACATTCATTTTCATACTTAGGCTAAGATCTCACAGAATTGGTAAATATCTCGTTACACTATATCTAAAGAATCAGAAAACACTTCTATTTGATGTCCAGCTTTCTCACTTTCTTGGATTTTTTTTTTAATCTTATTTATCTCTCTCTTACAATAAGTGTTTTCAAAGCTTTAACACAAAACATGTCTGTAATTTAATGTTCTGCAACTCCATTCAAGTTGCCAAACTTAAAATTTTGTTGTTTGGGAAAGAGTGAATAATATTTACTTACCCGATATTGGCTAACATTTTGGTTTTCTGCGAGTGTTTTCTTGATACTGATTGCTCCTGTCTGTGCATCAATATAGAAATATTCATCCGCCAACGAGTTATTGTATATTCTGAATGATATTCTGTCCTGTTAAGATAAAGAAAGTATCTTTTTTTTAAAATTCACTGATCCAGGATGCCATTTACCAATAACCGAACAGTGAACAATGGTATGGACATGTGGAGAAATCCAATCTTAGCCCAAAAAGTATTAAAATTTAACTAAATTACATATAAAAATAATGAGTTTTTGTCCACAGGGTGATATTATGGTCACAGAAGCATGCACAAAGTTTGAATGCAATAGCTATTGTAGAAACAAAGTTATGACAGATACATGTATATGACAGTTGCACCTAAACACTTAACCAAAATATTACGACGACACCTGGGTGACTACATAGTTTTAGAATAATAGGCTGGGATCTAGAAATAGGTCCCTCATGGCATTAAGAACAACATAGATAAAGATCAGATGTAAGGATATACACAGTCAAATCTATACCAATATTGTACTCCAATAGCTTCTTCATTGTCTATAGCAAGTATGATTAACTGCTCAATTCTTTATTAGATGTATTAAAGCAAATGTTTATCTGGAAATAGAGTTATCTTAACCCTTTCCCATACAAGACCTGGCCCCGGTTTCTCGAAAAAACTTAAGTACGTTCTCATGCTCAAATCTGAGCACCGTGCTCAAATTGCACGAAATCCACGAGAACTTCAATGGAATACCTTTCAACGTTGGAGAGTATCCCTTTGAAGTTGAGCATATTCTCATGAGAATATACTTAAGTTTTTTCAAGAAACCGGGGCCTGGTTTTGACGTCTCTAATAGAATTGACTTTGAAAAACATTGAAACAAAAGAAGAAACTGCTGAAAACCAGCAGTTTCTCCTTTTGTCTCAATATTTTCTGTGCCACATTTTACACTTATCCTATCTTTACCAGACTTGGCGAAACACCAGAAATCTTTGTCAGACATTCGGTCTGACAGTAACAAATAATCTGTCAGACCAAATAAAATTTTGTCAGACAGAACTCTCATTCACTATCTTGACAGATCAAATGGAGTGTCAGACATTTGGACTGACAGTAGCAAAAAAATCACCAGACGAAGGGACATGTCTGATTGTCTGACGGTTTTCGCCATGTCTGCTTTATTATTATCCATTTTGTCACTTTTTACAGTTTTTGAAGAGCATCACCCTAAAATTTTGTTGTTTGGGAAAGGGATAAAAATACTCACTGAATCTCCGTCCACAGCAGATACCCGGAATATTTCCGTAGCAGTGGCTGTGTACTCGTTTGTGGCAGTAATGTACAAGTCTGGTCGGACAAACGATGGCATAGCCGGGTTTCTTGTAACATAAATATGTACAAACGCAGTGGCTCGATTTTCCGGGTAGAATGGATCAAATGCTTCAATTTGTAGCTGTAAAATGAAAAATATGATGGAATCTTAGAAAAAACCCTTAACACTTTCCAAATTAGCATAAAATTTTACAATCCCAAATGGAACAATTTTATCCAGCTAACATGACATAATTTCGGACAAACAATAGTAGATCTAATTCATACATGTTGCTATAAAATCTCATAACTACGGCCTGACTCAAGCTATTGTTACGAGATTTTACAACAACGCTGACCATTTATCAAAACCAAACAGTAAACCTAGTCTATTTTTAGCACAAAATTCATTAGCAATTTCTGCATTTTTTCACAAAGTTTTCCAAAGCCTTGTAGGGTGTCAAAAAGAGTCAATGTGTGGAAATAATTATTTCTAACAAGAGGAACTTACTCTGAAGTATAGATCAGTTGTCAGGAGAAGATTCTTTTTGACAGTCACCCGACCTGTCGTCTCATTCACCATAAAGTAAGCCATGGCATTGCCGTCAGCGACTGCCTGGTACCGCACTGGACGTAATGGCTGCAAATAAATTTAACAAGAGTGCCATGGTCACAATATACGCCGCCCCAGAGACTAAGTTTTAAGGGGGCATAACTCAGGCAAAAATCAATGAACCATGAAATCCTTCCTTCATGCACATCTACCAATTGAGGTGAAAACATTGACCAAGTTTCAAGAAGATCCAGCCAGAAACTTAGGAGGAGTTGCGTTGACAAGAAAAGTGGACGTACGTACGGACGGATGGACGGACGGACGGATGGACAGACGGAGAAGATGTCGCCAATATACGTCCGCCTCCGGCGGCGTATAAAAAACTTTTTAAATTTAGAAAAAATGTGCAGATGAAAATTTTCCCGCGAGTTGTCTGCTATTTTCAGGCTGTAAGTGAAAATTACGGAACACCGTTTCCGGTTAGGCTGGAAACCTAATTGACTCTCGAAACTTCAAATGGGCGAATCATCAAGTAAAGGAAAACGATAATTATTTTAGCTTGTAATAAATCGATCTATTCTGTATAAATAGATCTTGTTAATACATTTTCAGAAAATTTATAATACTTGAAGTAGACTTAATTCTTCATATCACCTTTTGGCCCTAGTATTAAAACTTATAAAAAAAAAATATCAAAGGAATGTAAGGAATTGCAAATCTACAGCATTGTCTCCCTTTCCTTCAATATTTACTACCCCAAAGAGAATTTTCATTCTGACCGTTGCATCAACCCTTTCCTAGACAGCAAAATGTTAGGGTGATGCACTTCTAAAACTACTACAAAAGACAAAATGGAATTTTTTTTAGAGATATAACTTGTGTAAAATATGACTTAGAAAAAATTGAGACAAAAGGAGACTTCTTTTGTTTCAATATTTTCCCAACCCTTTACCATTATGGACGTCAAAACCAGATCTTGTTTGGGAAAGGGTTAATTTTGTTGTCCTCAGCATTTCAAAATCTTTACCAGTCAATTTTCTGCTTGTAACAAAAAAATCTAGAATTTTTCATCAAAACAAAATAATCACTTGAACTTTTTTTGAAATTTGGCCAGTCAAAAAATTGATCTTTGAGAAAGAAGATAATAAACAGGTGAATTGTATAAGTATGTTATACTTACATCCTGTAAGTCATTATCGAAGGCCTGAACGTTTGTTATCAGACTTCCAACTGGTTCTGTCTCTGGAATGGTTTCGTTGTAAACACCGATAAACTGTGGCACACCTCCGTCACGTAGAATACGTAAACGAAGTGTCAAAGTTGCTGTGTTAGGAGGTACTCCGCCATCATTGGCAACAATCGAGAACTGGAAATGAAGACAGAAAGATATAAAATCATAACACATAGCCTTAATTAAATAAGGGTAAAAACAGTCAAAGTTAACTACTGAAAATTTCTATATGGACCTAGCTAAGATGGTTAATTCATAGTTGTATCATGATGGTTGGAGCACCCAACCATGGATTTCTATTGTTTCTCTCACCAGTACTACCACAACATCCTTTCCGATCCTCTAGCCGTTCATTCCACTTTGACTTTGATTAACAATTTTCCAACAATTTGCTTGCAACAAATTTATGCCAGGACGGATATTTGCTGTCACTGCAGATTGAACTTCGAATTCCAATATTGAGAGTTTGACATATTCACTACTACACAATGTCTGCAGCCAGTAGAGGTTTAATCTTTTACCAAACCAATCCTGGTTTTCATGTTAACAATAAAAAATGCTTAGGAAAACATTGAGGCAAAAGAAGAAAATGCATTTTCTCCTGTAGCCTAAATGTTTTTAAAAGTTTATTTCACATAAATCCTCATTTACTCATTCAATCAATCAATGATTACTCACTGTATACAAGTCTCCAGTAGGTTGGCTTTTCACAAGATCATCTGCGACAATCACACTCCCAGAGTATGTGTTGAGCCAGAAAAAGTCTGTAGTATTTGCCGTCGTTGAGTCAATTAAGTAAGCAATCCTATCCTGAAAAAAAATGGGGTAGGAATTAAGCTGCGATCTTGAAAAAAAGCAATTTTAGATCTACAGTATTTTAGACCATCATCTATCTGTATCACTTAGAACCAAGTATAGTCAAAATCTGTCCTGCTATTTTAACCCATTACCACACAATGACTCTTTTTGACTCTCCACAAACAAGCATTTTCTTCATTTCCCACAATGTTTTCAATCCAAAGAGACCCAAAAAGTAAAAAATTTCATTCACTTGAAATTGTCGTCTGCAAGATCTTTCAATTTGGATCACCCTAAATTTTTGTCATTTGGTAATGGGTTACAGTTGATGTAAGTATTGAAGATTGGAGAATTCATTAGAAGAGATTCATACTGGTCTGTCCCATTTGATACAGTATTTCAACCCTTGTCTGGTTTTTGAAGCTTCTAATGATGAAAAGATTTTGAAAATTATTAACAAGAAACCAATGCCCTGATGCATCCGCCAAATCTAAATCATATTACCATACTTCAAATTTATCGAAAACCTCTTTATCCGGAAGAAAATTTTGAGAAATGAAATCAATGCTTTTCACATATTAACCCTTTCCCAAACAAGACCTGGTTCTGACGTCCCTAATAGAAAAGACACAGGAAAACATTGAAACAAAAGAAGAAACTGCTGATAACCAGCAGTTTCTCCTTTTGTCTCAATATTTTCTATGCCATATTTTACACAAATTCTATCTTTAATACCTTCCATTTTGTCATTTGAGGCAGATTTTGAAGTGGATCACCCTAAAGTTTTGCCGTTTGGGAAAGGATTAAGTAGCAAATTCCTCACAGAGTTTTTATTCTGCCAGTCAGATTTTGTTTTCGGTTAGTCACACCTATGAATTTAGACTGGCTTATATTTCAGAAACGAACTAGATAGAAAACTTACACCGTCGGCATCAGAAGCACTGACAATGTACACCGTTGTAGCCACCTCCGTGTTTTCATAGACGGGAATTTCCACTGTACCCTCATTGAATATCGGAGAGTTGGGGTTCCTGTTCACTACTACAAACAAGGTTGTTCTTGTCACAATGTTACTTCTCGCCGAATCGAACACAGTCAGGAATAACTGTAAAATGAAATAAACAAGAAAAATCGCAATTAAAAACATACCAACCAATGTGCCATATCACTACAATAAAATTCATATAAAAATGTTAGGCATGTTGAAAAACAAATAAAAAAAAAGTTGTGTTTACAAAAAAAAATATTTGACAAATAAGAGAGGAGAATAAGAATCACAGACCCAATAATTTTTTTCTGCAACGCTTTTCTGTTTACTTGTTCTTTTTTCTGTAGTATCTAATTTGACAGTTTAACTTTTTTATAATTACATTACCATCAAAAGCTCTACCCCATGAAAAAATATTAACCAATTGCCACATAATGATGCCTTTTGACTACCTACAAGAAAAAAGGCTTTAGAAAACATCGTGGAAAATGAAGAAATTGTTTGTGACAAGCAATTTCTTCATGTTCCACAATGCTTTCTACCAAAAAAGACAAAAATTTAATTCACTTAAAATTGTTGTCTGCAGCATCTTTGAATTCAGACCAGTATTGAATTTTTACGTCAGGTAATGGGTTAACCATCTAAATCATTTGCTTACCCTATATGTAAGGGTGTTGTAAATATCATCACCCAGAAGTTTAATCAAGATGACTTGACCGTCTGGTTCCACTCGGAAATGTTCAAGAGCTGAGGCGTCACCTTCAAGTCCGAAGACTAATTGTCCCTGAATAACAGAAGCACATAAATATGTGTAGAACAGCAATGAATTTTGTGCTAAAATAGACTTGGCTTACCGTTATGTTTTGATCAACCGTGGGTGTTGTTTTCTTCTTTTGCATCGATAGTTAATATACTTAACCCTTCTCATGCTGTTCATGTCAATTTACAATTGTGACCAAAGCCTTGGCAGGCAATATAGACTAAGATCAGCCTGCACAGACGTGCAGTCTGATCTTAGTCTACACTGCCTGCTTTTCACTCCATTATTGTGGCAAAATCTTGAGCTGATCTTATTGTTTTGTCTCTTAAATTGGTAGTATGTTTGAAACAAAGTTTACAGTCAGCAGGACAAGGGTTAATTGTACAAAAATCATATCTTTATAGAATCCTGTATTGCTGTCTGGAATATTTACAAATTGAGAACAAACCTCTAAGTTTTTCAGTGTTTAGGAATGAGTAAACCCGTTTCCAAAAAATGGATATTTTTACCTTTCTTTACTTAACTTTTGATGTCTTTAAAAAAGAAGGCTTTGGAAAGCATTGAGGGAAGAAAAGAAAATGCTGAGACCAGCATAGTCTCCTGCTGCTTTCCATGTCAAAATACTATCATCTTGCATTTTGTTGGATAAAGTTTGTTGTCTAAAGCACCTTTGTATATGGAAAAGTACAAAATTGAGCAATTTGCGATAGAGTTTCACCCTTTCCCAAACAAGACCTGGAATTGATGTCCCTAATAAGAAAGGTTACGGAAAATATTGAGGCAAAAGAAGAAAATGCTGATGATCAGCATTTTCTCCTTTTGCATCAATGTTTTCCCTGCATTATTGTACACATTTTCTATCTTTATCAACATCGATTTTGTCATTGGATACGGCTTTCAAATTGGAGAAACCTAAAACTGTTATGTTCGGGAAAGGGTTAATTAGCCTACCTGTCTATCGGCATCAAAAGCAGTGGCTGTAAAGATAGACCCATTGACAATAAATTGGTTAAAGAGGACCGAAGTTCGATAATTTCCGTCATTTCCAAGATTTGTAAACACTGGCCGAATATCGTCTGGATTTCGAGTAATGGTTATATCGACAGTCGCATCAGCTTGTTTTCCACGGCCATCAGTTACTCGGATTCCAAGCTGTTAAAAACAAAAAAAAATATTTATCAGATTGGATCTACATAATATAAGGGCATTTACCCCATTTCCAAACAAGAGCCGTCAGAGACGGACAATGCTCCCCGAATAAGGCATTGTCACAATAAATGTATGCCATGGAGAGAATTTTATTGTCAAGGGCATCTGATTTGCTACTCAAATATGAAATTTCATCAAATTCTGACCATTAGACTATGAGAAATTAAAGAAAAAGTGTATTTGACCTTAAGTCCCCTTTTCCCATGACAAGGCCTCAAATCCAAAAACCGTGAAAATTACATCGGCATTATGTCATAGGTAGTTCACATGGCAAGCTTCATTTGATTTGGCCCAAAGGTTATGGAGAAATTGCTTCGGACGGACGGACAGACAAAGCGGCGACTATATGCTCTCCCTTCGGGGAGCATAACAAAATCTGGTTTTCATGTCCCCTTTAGAAAAGGTTTAAAAAACATTGAAAGACAAGAAGATAACAGTTACTGCTGATAACCATCAATTTCTGCTTTTTCCCATTGTGTTTTCTTTGCCAAGTCATGCATTTTTTTTACACCAACATCAATTACTTTTACGATTGCAATCCCCTTGGAATACGACCATTCTAAAATGTTTACAAGTTACAACTAATTTCTGTTCTTCCACGCACCTCTACTACACGGTGTATAATCATGTGACTTACAATTTCCGAAAATCTTCAATATCTTTTTTAATACATGACCAATTTGAATTCGGTTTGAAGCAGAGAAGGTGGGAAAATGCCAGGAATAAGCTGGAAGTGTTGGATTTTTGAAAAATCAACTGAGAAAAAAGTTATTGAACATAAACCAAAATATTGGTTTATCTTCAATAACTTTTTTATCAGTTGATTTTTCAAAAATCAACCATGTCCATCTAATACGTGACGTCTGTCCACATTCTCTGATTCAAACCGAATTCAAATCGGTCCAATATTTACAAAATTATTGAAGATTTTCAGAAAATATTGTATAAAGTGATTATCCAGTGTACTACTACAGTCTCCAGCTGCTTATGCATACAATTATCCGACCATAGGAAGAAGATTTGGAAAAAAAGAAGAAATCACTGATAACCAGCATTTTCTCCTCTACCCTAAATATTTTCAATGCTATATTGTACACAAATCCTACTCCCAGAACACCAAAAAATGTTGCCATATGGGAAATATTAAATCAAGGCATTGTTAGCAATATCACTTATCCTGTAGTTACCAAGATTGGCATTTCACAAATCAGCCTGAACATTTTGTTGTATTTCTTGCTAGAAACTATTGTGGGAAATGAAGAAATTGCTTGTCATAAGCAATTTCTTCATTTTCCACAATGCTTTTGGAAGCATATCTGTTTATTATTGTCATAAGAAGGAAATGAGTTAATCGAACTTACTCTATAGTTGTCAAGGTTGGCGTTTCTCAAATCGGCCTTAACAACGATATCACCCGTCTGTGGATTAAGTTGGAAGTAGGTTGATGCATCGTTGGTCGTGGAAATTATTTGGTACGTCAATGTATCCTGTAAAAAAGATTGTTTGTATTTTACATCATTTTTAACAATATTGCAGTAAATACAACGTAATTCATTTATTTGTGCACTTTAGAAGGATTACTAATTTTAGGGAGTTCTCAAATAGGGATAGATATCATGAATATACTGTGCTTAAAATAGATTGGTTTATATCTATGTAGATAGTTTTATCTTTGTGTTTGTCAAAATCTATGTCATTGCCTACTAAGTCTTGTTAAAATGGATCCTCATAGAGTATACAAACAATTTAAACATTGCAAGTTTTTGAAATTACTTGTTATCTCAATATGCCTTAAAAAAATTCAAGGCGGGTTAGAAAATAAGTGCTTTTTGTGCTATATAATGCTTTCCAAAACATGAACTAGTTTTGACGTCATTTTCCCCTAGCTACATTGCAGTTATACTGCACACAAATCCAATGTTTATCAACATCCATTTTGTTCTATACTCACATTATCACTATCAATGGCTCTGACTGTACCGATAACTTCAAATGGTGTCTTCGTTTCATTGACGGTGAACTGATAAGCGTTGTTAGGCGTGTAGATGGGACTTCCTGGGTTCACGAGAACAGTGACCGTCAGCATCTGGAAAGCCTTGTTGTCCGGATATTTGTCATCGAACAGTTCCAAATCCAACTGTAATCAGATCATTTAACCCATAACCAAATGACACAAGTATAGGGCGGTTCAAATTGAAAGAAGTCGCAGACGACATTTCAATGTGATGAAATTTCGAGACTTTATAGCTTTTTGGGTAGGAAACACTGTGGGAAATGAAGAAATTGCTTGTCACAAGCAATTTCTTCATTTTCCACAATGTTTTCCACAGCCCTTATAATGTGGGGAGTCAAAAGGAGTCACTGTGTGTGGTAACGGGTTAACACACATAACCAAAGAGCAAAGTTTTAAGCTTGTCCAAATTGAAAGAAGTTAAAAGATAACATTTTTAATTTGATAAAATTTTGAAATTGTATGACTTTTGGGGTAGAAAACAATGTGGGAAATGAAAAAATTGCTTGTCACAAGCAATGTCTTCATTTTCCACAATGGTTTCCACGGCTTTTTCTTAACCCATTCCCAAACAACAAAATTTTAAGGTGATCCAATTTGAAAGCTGCTGCAGACGACAAAATTGATGATAATAAAGACAGGATTTGTGTCAAATGAGGCACAGAAAATATTGAGACAAAAGGAGAAACTGCTGGTTATCAGCAGTTTCTTCTTTTGTTTCAATGTTTTCCCAAGCCTGTTCTATTAGGGACGTCAAAACCAGGTCTTGTTTGGGAAAGGGTTAAGGGGTGTAAAAAAGCATCAATTAGTGGTAACCGTAATGGGTTCATTAGTTCCTGCACAAACTTCAAAATTCTATATTAATACTGTTGAATAATAAAATACAATTGCAGATGACAACATTTTGATAAATTTATGTACGAAATGCTTATATAAAAGGTTTGAGAGAAGAGAAAAGGAGAAAATGTTGGTTATCATCATTTTTCCTACATTTTTTATGCCTTCCTTATCAGCAATTTTAAAACAAGTAAAGGGGAATTGTTTCAAGAAATGGTGATTAACTGAGATTTGTAATGGGGAATATCTGTCTAAATTTACATTACCAATCAACTAGATTAGCCTGTGCCTACATACAGTCTGATCAGGATTTATACTGCTCTCTTACTGTACTGTAATCATGAAAGAAGAACACAAAATGGATCAGGATCAGACAGCATCTATATACAGGCTGATCTGGATGGATGTTTGTCCAGAGTGAAAGCTTTATTAACCCTTTCTCAAGCAACAAAATTTTAGGATGGCCCTATTTGAAAGATGATGCAGATGACAAAAATGATGTTGATAAAGATAGAATTTGTATACAATATAGTGTAGAAAATATTGAGGCAAAAGGAGAAAATGCTTATAAGCATTTTCTACTTTTGCTTCAATTTTTTCCAAAGCCTTTTCTAATAGGGACATGAAAATCAGGTCTTGTTTGGGAAAGGGTTAATCATGCCATGGGTAGGGCGGGATACTTACAGTATACTGGTTGACATTTTCAAGGTCACTTCCACGAATGTTTCGAAGAAGTCGGATCTCTCCAGTACTGCTATTAATAGCAAACATGACATCAGCGTAGCCGCGACCTACCAGAGCGAAGGTCAAATTACCCTAAAAATATAAAGCAAAATTGTAAATGAAGAGATAAATTGGAAATATAGTGCAAAATCTAAGAAACACTGTAAATACAGAGTAAAATCTAAGTAACACTGTAAATATAGAGCAAAATTTATGTTACAATTGTAAAATTTCAAGTTACTTTATAAATATAGAGAAAATTTCAGGTTATGTTGTAAATTGTATAGGGCAAATTTCATGTTACTTCACAAATATAGATAAACAAGAGCTGTCACTGTAAGATGACAATGCCCCCGACACCGCTTTGATTTTAAATTATGGCCAATCTATGTTCAAGGTCAAGGTCATCCAGGGGTCAAGGTCACCAAAGTATGTGCCTACAGAAAGGTAATGTACCAAGGAATGTTGTGGTAAAGTATGAAGCGAATATGTTAAGTAATAAGGAAGTTATGGCCAATGTTAAAGTTTTTGGACGGAATGACGGACAGACAGACGGACGGACGGACGGACAAGTCAAATTTATGATGCCTCCCTATCGGGGGCATAAAAAGTGTAAGGATTAACATATTACCATCAAGTCCAAATCTCGCCCTGCGACAGTTTTCACGAGTTGTCCGGCCACAGCCGTCTCTAGGAGAGGGTTCACTTGCAAGTTGGATGTAAACTCTGGAGCTCCGTCAACATCAACATCCAGTCTCACAGTTGTACTTGCAAACTTTTCATTCACAGGCCTTTGGTCTCGAGCAAATGCAAAGAACTGGAAATCATAAATAATACCAAAAGTTAGTGCAAAGGTAAATTTTAAGTACCTATCGTTCACTCCCTTTGAAAATGTCTTCACTACAGCTTGAATAAGTCCGGAGTCTAATGTTGTAATCCCAATGAACCTTTCAAATTACAAAATAATGAATCTCATTGGCCTATTGGCTCCAAGTCCCCCATTTTACCAACAAGCTTATAAACATTTTTGCATTAATTTTAACATAATTATATAACAACCAATCTGATTGCCAGAGACATATTTTTCAATCAGTCAGATGTCTGTTTACATAATTTATGCAAATGAATGTTCTAAAATTTGTGAATAAACAGAGTTCAGCTTACTTGGAGAGTAAGAGATAGTAGTCCAGATTCCAAGGACCAGCGCAACAGATTAGAAGGGGTTATTGCTTTTTCAAAACGAAATATTTCATAATATTGATCCCAAAACCCTACGTTGTGGGTACTCATTGGAATCGGGACAATTCAAACGAGTACCAACAACATATGGTTTGGCACTTAAAAAACAAGTTTATAACATGTTTACCCCCTCTTATCTAAACCTCAGCAAATGACCACCAAGTCTAATTACACCAGTTTCAGGGTCGATGTAAAAATAAAACATGGGGGGGGGGGGGGGGGGAGGAACATTGTGTAACAAGAGATTTCCTCATTTTCCACTATGTTTTCACAGCAAGAATGAATTAACCCATTACAACACAGTGACACATATTGACGCTCTATAACACAATGGCTTTGGAAAACATTGTGAAAAATGAAGAAATTGCTTGTGACAAGCAATTTCTTCATTTCCCACAATATTTTCTATCCAAAAAGACCAATATATTATAGATTTCATTGATTTAAAAATGTCGTCTGCAACATCTTTGAATTTGGAACTATCCAAAATTTGTCGTTTGGTAATGAATTAACTTACTTGGAGTGTTGTGGATGGCAATCCAGATTCCAGTGAACTTGCCAGTGTTATAACACCATTGACAGGGTTAAAGTTAAAGTGTTCTAGGGGGGAGGAGGGGTTTACCCTTTCCCAAACAAGACCTGGTTTTGATGTCCTTCATAGATATGGCTTTGGAAAACATTGAGACAAAAGAAGAAACTGCTGATGATCAGCAGTTTCTCCTTTTGCCTCAATGTTTTCTCAGCTATATGATACACAAATCCTTTCTTTTTCAACATCTATTTTGTCGTCTGCAGCAACTTTCAAATAGATCCACCTTAAAATTTTGTTGGTTGGTAAAGGGTTAAATTAATAAATTGCATAGAAAGCAAGCAATTTCTTCATGCTATACTCCGTAAATATTGACCTGAACCTGTTGAATATGCAATGAATAATTGTAATGCGAAATCATCACTCTCCAACATATGTTGACACGAGAAGCATGTGCAGAATACAAAGTCAAAATGCCTATGGAAACTATCGAATCTGCTCGACAGCGAGGATTGCTGGCTAGTATTGATTATTCCGTGTCACAATTACTAATTGCATATTCATCGGGTTCAGGTCAATATTTACAGAGTATAACTTACTTGGAGTGTTGTGGATGGTAGTCCAGATTCCAGTGATCTCGCCAGTGTTATAACACCATTGACAGGGTTAATGTAGAAGAAATCTAGAACATTCTGGTTCTGCTGGTTTATTGGTTGAAGATAGTAGAACAGATCATCCTAAACAAATAGTGAAGTAAAGTATATATCATTGTACCAAAACAGAGAGTCGGGCTATGTTAAAGTGCAAACTTTTTATTTGTTAAATATTCAAACACATTTCTGTTTTGTTGGTTAAATAAACGAGAACATATAGTTAAGTTATACAATTCTAAAGGAATTTATAAAGAATAAGCATATCTCATTTAGCATTTGCAAAATGTAGCACATACAGAGTATCAACATCAAGAAGGAGAAAAGTTTTGGATTGATAAATTGGTTTAACCCTATCCCAAACAAGACTTGCTCTAGAGAACATGCGTCAGGTCTTGTTTGTGAAAGGGTAGACCTACCCCATCCAGGTCAACAGCCGTGGTGTTAAAGAGTACATCGCCAACCGTGTATGTCTCATGCACTCCATTATTGTACGGGTTCTGCAAGAATCTTGGTCCCGACGGATTTCTGTTGACGTTGACAGTGATGCGTCCTGTCGCAACATAGTTCGGCTCACCGGTATCAACGGCCGTTACTTGCAGCTGCAATGTAGAATAAATTTCCAATTAGAAACACTAAACATATAAATAATAAATTTCGAACTAGTTAGTTTTGATGTCTGTTCTAGAAAAGCCTTGTGAAACATTGAGGCAAAAGAATAAAATCCTTATAACCAGCATTTTCTCCATTTGTCTCAATATTTGCTGTGATATTGCACAGAATTCCTTTCTTTATCACTATATATACTTTCATAATCCATTAAATTGTACCCTGTAAAATTATTGTAATTGGTTGACATGTAATATGTTCTTTTATCACATGCACTTTGTAAATGGTACTAATCAAAATTGTTAATTGGTTTTGATGCAGTTAACACAATGGTAGGTCAATTTTATATTTTGACTATCTTCAGGCTAAAATATGTGATCCAACAAAAGCTGTACTTACATTATATGTGACCTTGATATCGTCAAACAAGGACTCTCTCAAAATCAGTTGTCCTAGGTTGTTTATACTGAAGTACCGTTCATAAGGTGGAACCAGAGCGTAGTTTGTTTGACCCTGAAAAACACAGAAGTACAGGATCTTTGAACCTTTCCCAAACAAGATTTGCTTTTGACGTCCCTATGAGACATTGTTTGGGAAAACATTGAGGCAAAAGAAGAAAGTGCTGATAATCAGCACTTTCTCAATTTGCCCCAATATTTTCTCTGAGTTATTCTGTAAATAATTCCCTTCTCTCATAACATTTGTTTTGTCTTCTGCAACAGATTTCAAACTGAACAACCATAACTCATTAGCAAACGACAAAATATCAAGACGGTCCAAATTGAAAGACTGTGTAGACGACAATTTCAAGTGAATGGAATTTTTAATTTTTAGGTATTTTTGGATGGATAATATTGTGAAAATTAAGAAATTGCTTGTACAAGCAATTTCTTCATTTACCACGATGTTTTCCATGGCAATTATTTTTTGGAGAGTCAAAAAGAGTCATTGTGTGGTAATGGGTTAAATTTTGCTGTTTGGGAAAGCGTGGAAATGTCCAAAATTGGACCAGGGCCTCATTTTACTATTGAACATACAATTATTTTTTGCATGATAACTTGTAACAACAAACAAAATTACAGAAAAAAAGTTATCACAGATATATGCAAGTTGCACTTAACCAAAGCATTACCGCCACACCCGGCAACACTATTCTACGATTAGTTGCGCTAAAAATGGTATTGAAAAACTGTTTCTTCATGTCCCACAATGTTTTTTGACCTAGAAAGACCCAAATATGCAAAACCTTGTAAAATTAAAGTGTTGTCTGCAAAATCTTTGAAAATAGACCAGTCTAAAAGTTTGCGGTCCAGAATGGTATAAAATATTACAGGAAACTCACCAATAGGTTGTCGTCCAGACTTGTTACAGTACCGATCGTCGTGTTGACAACATGGGTATCGTTAATCGTGAAAATGAACGGATCCTGGGTAAATCTTGGCGGCACGTTATCTGTTATAATATCAATTGTGATTGGTCCTTCTACACACTTCTGTGGTACTCCATTGTCACATGCCCTAAGGGTGAGCTGGAACAAAAATATTCTTGCATTTAACCCTTTTACATTCAAGATCTTATTTTGATGTCTGTAGAACAAGTGGAATAGGCTTAAGGAAAACATAGAGACAAAAGAAGAAAATGCTGATGATCAGCATTTTCTTCTTTTGTCTAAATATTTTCTTTGCAGCATTATACACATAGTTCATCCATTTTGTTGTCTGCAGCAACTTTCAAATTGAACTAAAATTTCTCTGTTTGGAAAAGGGTTAACCTTTTCACACAACAGACCGAGATTAAACATCTCTGAAGAATAGATGGTCAGAAAATATAGAAGATGAAAAAATGCTTATTATCGGCATTTTCTTCTTTTCCATCAACATTTTTGGTGTTAATATTTACACAAATACAATAGTTATTTCGTTGTCCACAGCAAGTAGGACAGACTAAAGCTGCAATGGTTGGGAAGGTGTTAAATAATGTTTGTCCCTTATGAATAATGCCAACAAAAAACATTTAGGTGAAAGAAAAAAATACTCATAAGCACTATTTACTACTTTTTCCTCAATATTTTCTGGGCTATAAATATTAAGAACACAAATTCTTTCTTTTCCACTTTGTCGTCTTTAAAAGACTTAACATGACTTTTCGCCAACTGGAAGACATTTAACTCTTTCCCAAACAGCAAAATTTTAATGTGATCCACTTCAAAAACTGCCACAAATGACAAAACTGATGTTATTAAAGATAGGATTTGTGTAAAATATGGCACAGAAAATATTGAGACAAAAGGAGAAACTGCTGGTAATCAGCAGTTTCTCCTTTTGTTTCAATGTTTTCCCAAGCCTTTTCTATTAGGAATGTCAAAACCAGGTCTTGTTTGGGAAAGGGTTAAACTCAACTGTTTTAGGAACAACTTGATTGATTAATTGGGGTTTGACACCACTTTCAACTGATATTGTCATACTCGGCAACTGGAGCACCTAATCATGGATTCCTGGTGTCTCTCTCCTCAGTTATCTCACATCATGCAATCCGAGCGTCCAGCTGCCATCTCATTCGAGATAGATTACATCCATTGGTGAGAGACAAATGTCAGAATATTGGCCAAACTGAGACTTGAACATGTGACCCCTGATTGAAAGGCTTTAATGTTACTGACTGAGCTATAAGGGCTCAGCATTATTGGAATAGGAAAAATCTTAAATCATTACCTGAATTTCATCAATGTTCCTTCCGAACACAGAAGTAGCCAATGTTATTTCACCAGTGGCCGCGTTAATGTCGAAATACACCGATGGATCTGGAACAGCATTTCTCACCAACTCTCCGATGATGGAGTATGTGATATTGTCCTACAAAAAATATTGCATTTTACATCTGGTAATGGTTTAATGTTTTGAACTGGTCACACACAAAAATTCTGCCTCCACATCACAGCCAACACACATACAACAAGATGTGTTTGTGAAAGACCAATGCCCCCTAAATGGCAAATATAAAGGTTTCCGACAGACAGATAGACACAAGTAAAACAATGTGCCCCTTAATCTTTCGATACAGGAGCATTAAAATGGTCAGTCATAAAGTATTTATTTTGACACAATGTGGATGTGATGGAGAATTGTGTAGGACCAAGCCCTTAAATTCACAGTTAATGATAAGAGGGGTACTACATTACACTATGGGTACTCATTTAAATCGTCTGAATAGGGCAATCCAAATAAGTACCAAAAACATGGGATTTGATGAACAATAGACGGAATTAAAAACCTGTATAAAAAGGGAGGAAAAAACATAGCAAGAGGCTATATTTTTGTCACGTGTAAGTTTTTTCTCTTGATTTTTTACTTCTTTCTCAATTTTTTCAGTGTTATGAAAGCAGATCTTCAGTTTTAGAGACATTTGTCATATCAATTGAATTTGTTTTTATTGAAAACAATATATTGCAACTGTGAGCATTGTTATCATAATATTTAACTACAAAAAAGGCTTTGGAAAGCATTGAGGAAAGTGAAGAAATTGCTTGTGACAAGCAATTGCTTCATTTCCAACAATGCTTTCTATTCAGAAAAAGCGAAAAAATGTAAAATTTCATTCACATCAATCAATTATCTGCAACATCTTTGAATATGAGTAATACTAAAATATTGACAGTTGGGAAAAGGTTAACCCTTTCCCAAACAGCAAAACTTCAGGGTTGTCCAAATTCAAAGATGTTGCAGACGACAATGTCAAGTGAATACAACTTTATATTTTTTGGTCTCTCTTGGTAGCAAGCATTGTGGTAAATGAAGAAATTGCTTGTCACAAGCAATTTCTTTATTTTTCACAATGTTTTCAGAGGCTTTTATCTTTTGGGGCGTCAAAAAGTGTCCATGTGTGTTAACTTACATTGTCCCTGTCAGTGGCCGTCACGGTAACGACGGAACTTGATACAGGCAAGTCTTCACGAATCGCTGTTCCTGTCGGCAAGAAGTCCCAGTCAGGCCTGTTCTGGTTCCTTATAACAGTGATGGTAATCGTTGTTAGAGCCTCATTTCCAATCCTCAGTGCATCAAAAGCTTTAACAGTGAGCTGTATTAATTATAAACAAACAGAATTAAGTGAAGAATAATGGATCAGCGAGCTCATTTAAACGATGGTGTGAAGTTACTTTTACCCTTTTTATAGTTTATTGGATAATTAATCAATTTTTTGTGATCAATTGATTGATTGATTTCAGATTGATTGGTTGATTGATTGATTGGGGTTTAATGCTTCTTTAAACTGCTATGGTCATACCACACAGCTGAAGCACATAGCTAAGTATACCTGGATTTTTTTCTCACCAACAATCACAATATCCAAACCGAGCCTCAAGCTGCTCCCTCACTTAGATGATTCACATCCATTAGTGAAAGACAAATAACTTATCAAATGGCAGAAAGGATGTTGGAAGATATTGGTATCACTAGAGTGGTCTAAATTGGCTGACTGTTGTATTTATAGTAGTGATATAAGAATTGTTTCCTGATAAGCGTCAGGTGACCCAAAAATTTGAAACAAAGTGAAATAGAAATTAAATATTGTCGCCTTTCAACAAAAACCTTGTAACTGTAGCTTAAGTTTAGCTGCAGTTAAGAGGTTTTTGTTGAAAAGCTGTGATATGTTACCCGATATTCTGTAATTTCTCGGTTACCGCTCTTCAAATCTTGCAGCAACACAATATCGAATGAGAAGTTATCCACTCTTCGCAGGCCGAAGAAATATTCCGCTAATGGCTCGCCCATTACTTCAAATGATATCAACGAGTCCTGTAGATGAATAAACAAGAAGTGTTTGTGAAACACAGAGATGTCCCTATAATTGCAATTGGTCCAAAATGTAAGAACCCTTGTCTTGCTGACTGCACATTGATGTTCCTCAGAAATAAGGTTGGAGAAAACATTGTGGAAAATGAATAATTTATGTTATTTTAAATCAAAACCCTATGCTGCGAGCACTTATTTGAATCCTCTTGATGAGACTGTTCCAATCAGAAGAACATAAGGTTTGAGAAATAATAAAGGAAACTTTGTATTTTGAAAAGCCAAAACCTGATATCTCTAGATCTAGATTGGTATTCACCAACCAGTCTAAATCCCAGCATGACTGTAAAATTATAAAACAATCCATCTGATTGGCCGATACATACATCTCGTCCAATCAGACGGCTTGTTTTGTAATTTGATTTAGAAAATAAATATAGAAATGTCAATGAATTCAACTGATGAGTGCATTTTGTCGCTTTTCAACATAAACATTGATGCTTTTCAATGGAAAACCTTGTAACAGCAGCTGAAAACAAGCTGCAGTTACGATGTTTTCATTGAAAAGCAGCAATCTATACCTGTAAATCTCCATCCTGAGCCCTGATACTGGTGATCGTGATTGTATTGTTGACAGGGGTGGTTTCTGGGATATTTAATCGCACAACTCCACCCAAAAATTGTGTTGGCTGATCACGAGATACTCGTATATTTACCGTCAGTATCCGCGTCTGCGTGTTAGGAAGGAAACCATCCGATGCAACGACTTGAAGCTGGAAAAGAAACATGAAAGGCCCAGGAAATTGCTATTTGCTTCATTTTTAACCCTTTACTGCACAGTGATGCCTTTAATTCCCTCATAAGGAAAAGCTTGGGAAAAAACATTGTGGAAAATGAAGAAATTGCTTGTGACAAGCAATTTCTTTATTTTTATACAATGTTTTCTAACTCAAAATGGAAATATTTCTGAAATTTCATATACTTCAAATAGTCGTCTGCAACACCTGAGTTTGGAACAGTCCAAAATTCTTCCGTCTGGTAATGGGTTAACTTGATTTCTGACTTTCATCTAAGTATCAAAGAGCAGCATATATTCTGATCAGACTAATTTTGTTTGTATGTACACATAGCTGATCTATTTCTTTGATCATCTCAAATATTACGATGGCTCTTTTCAGATTGAATTTGATACTGAATAATTCTAGAATTTTGTGGTTGGTGAAAATGTAAACCCATTCCCACACAACGAAACCTTTTGGTTAAAAATGGGAAAACGATATGGAAATTGAAGAAATTGTGTAAAAAGCAATTTCTTCATTTCACACAATGTTTTCTACCAACAAATTATCAACTTTGTTGTTTTGAGAACGGTTAAATGAATGTTAGAAAAGAAGCATAAGAGAGGCTTACCGTGTATTGAGTCCCAGGATCGTTTAATAAATCTCCGATAACATCGATATCTCCCGACACAGTATCAACACGGAACATCGTAGACGGAGTCGCCAAGCTGTAAGTGACCGTGTCCTGTAAAATAATGTAGGGAAAGGATAAAAATCCCTGGTTGTAACCACATTTTCCCCAAAGAATAACAAGTATTTTTTATGAAACACTAATGCCCAAAAATGGCCCATGTAAAGATATAAGACAAACAGGCAGAGACAGACACAAGTAAAACAATCTTTCAATATGGGGCAGTGTTCTCCCCAGGCCAATAAGCTGTATCGGCCCCACTACAGCTTCATGTAAACCAGGGTAATGCCACTACAGCTTCAAAACTACCCCACAGCTTAATTTCATCAAAATGGTCACTAAAAAGAGAGTTTTGAGGTATTTCATGCCAAAAACTGATAAATAATGCTTTCTTATAAATCAAAATGTAATAATTCTGTATAAAACATTATGGGGAAAGAAGAAATTGCTCAAATTGAGCAATTTCTTCTTTTCCCATTAAGTTTTTATACATATTTATTTGCATGAACACATTTGCGTTTCAAGGTTTGCCCATACTTATAACTTGCCACTACAGCTTCAAATTATTTCGCGGAGAACCCTGTTGGGCACAAGAAGATGTATGAATAAAATTGACAAAATTATTCTACCTTTCTCCTAATGTTTTCTGCACTATCAGAAATACATGTATAAGCATATTTTACTTTTCCCTTAAATTTCTCTGCACAACTGTAAATAAATTGTGTGACTTTTGTTCCGATTTTACTCTTGTAAAGTATGTTTTGGCACTAAGATGGTTATTCTCATTTGCTTTTTTGCTATCAGTCTTTTTTTTTTTTTGTTTTTTTTTTAAAGATTGTTGCCTTCAAGCAAGAAAAACGCTTTTAAAGTTGAGATGGAAACAACAAATTTGGTTTAGACAAATTAGACTGGTCGCCGCCCCTAAAACGTACTGCACCACACAGAAAAATATATTTTCTCTGCTTTATTATGGCCACATTCTTTCTTTATCATCTTTCATTTTATCAGCCAGTTATAATCCAATTTTTTAATTTGACAATCCAAAAAATTTGTTGTTTAGGAAAGGGTTAATAGACTTACAAGCTGGTCACGGTCAGTTGCAACCACTTTACCGATCGATGTCATTGGTGGTGTACGCTCGAATATATCAATTATATACGGGTTCTGGTTGGCGAAAATTGGTCCGTTCAAATTTCTTGTGACTGTTATCGCTACCCGTGCTGTTTGCCGGTTGAGCGGGTATCGGCTGTCATAGGCATCAACAAATAACTGCAGCGAAAAATAAATTTATAAAGTAAACTCAACCCATATTTTTCAATAACCTTTTTTTAAGTCTAAGTGTCTTGATTATTTGTAATAAGCATGTGTATTGTATTAATTATCTAAAAAAGTCAAATATGACATTTGAGGAAAACATGGATCTAGATCAGCATGTACATATGCATAGTCTGATCCAGATCCATATTGTTCTCTAATAGCTTCTTCGTGACCTATAACAACTGCTAGTGAGCAGAAAGTATTCTTTTAGACTGTATTGGACCCAGACTTATCTAGAAAAAGTTTTCTAAATGCTATAAGGAATTTTTCCAGATCCTGGCTCATATATATATTTCTCAACTATTTTATTAAATGCCAATGGGATACAGTGTTTTCCCCAGCCCAATAAGCTATATCGCCCCCCCCCCCCCCATTCCCCCCATTACAGCTTCATGGAAATCAGTGTAATGCCCCCACAGCTTCAAAAGTACCGCACAGCTGAACTTCTTCATAATCATTATGGTCACCAAATAGGAGGGTTTTTAAGCATTTCATGTCAAAAACTGATAAAACATGCACCTTTTTACAATTGCAGATGTAATAATTGTTTATAAAAACATACTGGGAAAAGAAGAAATTGCTCAAAATGAGCAATTTCTTCTTTTCCCAGTATGTTTTTATTCACATACTGTTTGCATAAACACTATGTGTTTCATGGTTCACTGATACTTATATAATTTGCTACTACATCTTCATATTATTCTGTGGAGAACTCTGGGAAATTTATTTGCAGAAAGTGATAAGTTTTTAGTTCTTCATAAAATCGATCTTACCTCGTATAATAAAACATTTCTTTGCGATGCATTCAGGGAGCGCTCAAGATCTATACGTCCATTTGGTTGAAGTCGGAAATAACCAAGGCCATTTCCTTCAGCCCCGGGCCTTAGTTCATAAATGATGGTACCCTTAAAACAAAAAAAGATGCAATATAGTTAACCCTTTTTCAAACTGCAACAACTAATGCTCCTTGTTACCCTTTCCAAACAAGAGCTGTCCGAAGACAGCGCGCTCGACTTTCTAAGTTGCTCAGTATAAAGGGGGCATAACTCCAAATAGAGTGGTCCCAGGGTCATGGGCCCTGATAGTAAGGTAGAGGGTGTGATGGTGAATAAGTATTCCAAGTTTGGGTTGAATCCCTTTGATAGTATGGAAGTTATTGATGTTTGAAAAAACTTTAACCTTGGTTGCAACGCCAACGCCGACGCCAACGCCAACGCCGACGCCCGGGTGACAGTATAAGCTCTCATTTTCTTCGAAAAGTCGAGCTAAAAATGATGTTTTTGACACATAAAATAGAAAGATGAGGAAAACTTTGTGATAAAATAAGAAATGCCAACAACCAGAACTTCACTGATTTTGTAACCATTTTACCTAGTCTGCATCTTCTTTGAATTTTGAAACACTGTAAATAAGTTCCTAAAGCTTTATTCAAAAGTTTAAAAAGAATATTACCTCTCCGTCTTCGTTAATGTCTGCATCCGAAGCTCTAACGGTAGCGATGCTAGTCCCAATATCGGCATTTTCACTAACTAATCCAGTGATAACGTTGTTTATGCCATTGTCGATTTGTGGTGTGAAGTCGTCGTAGTTGACATTAATTATGACTGTAGCAGAGGATGTCCTTTCAGGCATACGCTGATCTGTTGCTGTGACAGTGAGCTTTTGAAGAAGACAAAAAGGACAGATTTAAATTCTTTCCCAAACAGAAAAATTTAGGATTGTCAAAGTTAAAAACTTTTAGAGATGACAAACTGCAAGTTAATAAAAATAGGAGATGTGTACAATATAACCAAGAAAATAATGAGGCAAAAAGAGGAAATAATGGTTACAAGTGTTATCTTCTTTTACCTCTATGTTTTCCCAAGCCTTTTCAGTCAAGGTTGTTAAAACCCAGTCTTATTTGGGATAAGGGTTAAACCCTTCCCAACCAACAAGAATTTGGACATCCAATTTGATAGCTGCTGCAGATGCCATGTATAATGGATATTGATAAGGATAAATTTTGCTTATGATATAGCACAGAAAATAATGAGGTGAAAGGAGAACAAGAGTGCCATGGTCACAATATACGCCGCTCCAGAGACTAAGTTTTAAGGGGGCATAACTCAGGCAAAAATCAATGAACCATAAAATCCTTCCTTCATGCACATCTACCAATTGAGGTGATAACATTGACCAAGTTTCAAGAAGATCCAGCCAGAAACTTAGGAGGAGTTGCGTTGACAAGAAAAGTGGACGGACGTACGGACGGACAGACGGATGGACGGACGGACAGACGGAGAAGATGACGCCAATATACGTCCGCCTCCGGCGGCGTATAAAAAGCTGGTAATCTGCTTCTGGAGTAGCTGCTAGACAACAAAATCATGGTTAACAAGCTATTAATGTTTAGTGAAAACCTTTCCCAAAAAGAAAATCATTTTGACATGTCCATTTTAAGCAGTGCTGCTGGATTTGTGTACAATATAACACTGTCAACTGATACATTGAGAAAAAATAAGTGCTGGTGTTTTTCCAAGATAAGAATCAGCAATGGCAATGAATTTTGTGGTAAAAATACACTGGGTTTACCTTTATGTTTTGATATACCTTAGGTGTTGTTATGAAATCTCGTAACTTGGACTCAGTCTTATATTAACAAAATTATTGAAGATTTTCTGAAATTGTTGTATAACATGATTATCCACCATGTATGTGGTTGATAATAAAGGTCCCTGCCCTTCTTTGAAAAGGGTGATGGCCTTAGCGTAGTTGGTAGGATGTCTGCCTCTTTTTCGAGAGGACCCAGGTTCAATACCCGTCGGCAGCAAATACCCTTTCTGACAATGTCACCCATCAATGGTTTGATATCGTGAACCTATGTGGGTGAGTAGCTGGAGGCTCGGTAAGGGTGTTGTGGTAGTACTGGTTTATGAAACAACAGGAATCCATGGTTAGGTGCTGCAGCAGCTGTGATATGACCCTAGCAGTTGATAACGGCGTAAAACCCCAATAAACTAAACCTTCTTTGAAAAAAAGACTAAAAGCTCTTCAGACTCTTACCACCCATGGAGTTGTTCTGTTTCCTTGTAGAGTTCCGACTAACCATATCTGACCAGTCGCAGAGTTGATGAACCACATTTCAGGTACGCCTGGTCCTGATAAACTGTATTTCAACGTGTCCTGTGAATAAAGAACA
Source organism: Fragum sueziense (assembly GCA_963680895.1). Lineage (NCBI taxonomy): Eukaryota > Metazoa > Mollusca > Bivalvia > Cardiida > Cardiidae > Fragum > Fragum sueziense. Next base: position 76,737,289 of record OY804592.1, on the reverse strand, counting down.
TATTAGCCCTTTCCAAAACGGCAAAATTAGGGAAAGTTCCCCTGTTAAAATTTCTACGAAAGACAAAACAGATAATGATAAAGATGCGATTTGCATACATTATAGCTCAGAAAATAGTGAGGCAAAAGGAGAGAATGCTGGTTATCAGCATTTTCTTCTTTTTTCTTAACGTTTTCTCGAGCAATTTCTATTAGGGACATCAAAAGCAGGTCTTGTATGGGAAAGGGTTAACCCATTACCACACGGTAATGCTTTTTGACACCCTTCAAGATAAGCAATTTCTTCATTTCCAACAATTTTTTCTATCCAGTAAGACCAGAAAATGTAGAATTTTATTCAGTTGAAAATGTTGTCCGCAACATCTTTGAATTTGGACAGGTTAAAATTCTGCCGTCTGGTAATGATTAAATTCTACATGTGACCAATCCGGGTAAAAAGAACATAACTATGACAAAGTTTTGGCTTCTCTTCCAACTAATTCAAAATCAGTTATATATTTAACCCTTTACCAGACAGAAAAAAAATATGGACTTTGCCATATTCAAAGATGATGTAGAAAACAATTTCAAATTAATATAGTTTTACATATATTTTTGGGTGGAAAACATTGTGGAAATGAAGAAATTGCTTGGATATGCAACATTCAACAATTCTATAGTCTGTAAGACTTCAGTTAGATCCCTTAACAAACAAGACCTGGTTAATAAGAAAATCATTGAAATTCCCCGGCCTACTTTGTCTCAAGTCTGGTGTGGCCCGAAATTATTGAAACCCCTGTATTTTGTCATCTGTAGCATCTTTTAAAGTACACCACCCTTAAGTTTTGCTGTTAGGGAGAAGGTTTAATGGGGCCCAGTTTACATACCCCGTCCAAATCACTTCCTGTGACTTGTGTCACAGGCACGGCTGGATTATGGTAGTCTTTAATATTGGCTGGAAAAGTTATGATCAGTGGATCATACAAATTTCGCTCGACATACACATACAATAAGGCTTCGTCTCTCTTATTTGGATTGGTGGCTGCATAAACTTGGAGGCGAACCTGCAAAAAGATGAAGGGAAAATACAGTAGACTCTATTGTTGGGGAACAATATTATTGCATACATCTACACATTCAAACAAAAGGAGAGAAACAGTCATGTTCTTATTTTTCTATACAATATTACATGATGGTTTGACGCCTGCAAGACTCAAACCATCAATTGCAAAATTAAAACAGTTTGGAGTTTGTCTTTGTATTGAATACAATTTGTGACCCACCATGCTAAAAGAGACCTTATGGGAATTGTGAAAAGTATCAACCCTAGTCAGTCTGCGCAGCACACGCAGCCTGACTAGGATCGAAACTTTTCACTTTGATATACTGCTTTGAATGTAGAGTGTTTCCCCTATCTTGTTCAATGTTTTTTTTGTTGTTTTTTACAAAATAAGACATCAGGTTGCCATCTACAGAATCTGATCCATTTCTCCAAATTTTGTTTTATGGGCTTAGTATAAGGTCCCTTTTAGTGTGACGGGTCATATCTATAAAACATGTTTTTTGTTTGTTCACTATATAAAGAGCAACAGAGGGGTGATTGCATTCTAAAAATCTTTTTTCAAATCACAGCTCTATTTGAATAGTCTCATGAAGACAATTTTAATGAGTATCCACAATGTAGGGTTTGATGAACATGACTGAACTGTAGTGAAATATTCCATTTTGAAAAGCCATCCCTCCCTCTTATCTGTAGCTCTGTACAGTTAACCCTTTCCCAAACAAGATCTTGTTTCGACATCCTGAGTAGAAAAGGTTTGGGAAAACATTGAGGCAAAAGAAGAAACTGCTGAAATCCAGCAGTTTCTCCTTTTGCCTCAATATTTTCTATGCTATATTTTACACAAATCATATCTTTAATAACATCCATTTTGTCATTTGCGGTAGTTTTTGAAGTGGATCACTCTAAAATTTTGCCGTTTGGGAAAGGCTTAAACAATATAGAAGTAACAGGGTACATGAAATTAACCCATTACCACACATTGGCTCTTTGACTCACTACAAGATAATAGCTTTAGAAACTATTGTGGGAAATGAAGAAATTGCTTGGACCAAGCAAATTCTTAATTTCCCAAAATATTTTCTACTCAAAAACAACAAAAATTGTTTAATTTTATGTGATTAATATTGTCATCTGCAACACCTTTGAATTTGGACCAACCTAAAATTTTTTTGTTTGTGAAACGATTAAATGGAGATATCTCGGATAGGACATGTCCATTGTTTTTATAAGAATGTTTTTTTTTGGTTGTTTGGGTTATTTTTAGCATATGTTTTGTTGTAAACTAAAAATCATACATCCAAGTTCCAGATAATAAGCACAAAATCTTACCACATATGCGTTTCTCACATCTCCGAGTAACGTTTTGTTGAGCGTCACGCGAGCATTGGTATCATCCACGGGGTTTCTCACTACATTAAAGAGGTCAGGTGCTCGAAGGTCACCAATTATCTCATACACCAATGTACCCTGCAAACAAAATTTAAAGTCAGCAGGACAGTTAAATATGAATAGGATGGGCTTATTCTCAAATAATCTGACAGGTTTACTTTTCTCTTAAATGTTTTCCAAAGCTTTACTGCTGGAACAGTAAAAAAAAAAACCATGTATGTATGGAAAAAGGCTAAATACATAATAATAATAATAATAATAATAATAACGACTTTATTTAAAGAGGCTACACATTTGGTTTCCCAATCTTCCATGTGGGCCTCTATCAAACAGGTATTTACAATGGCATAAAATAATACATATTACACATAAACAGACAAGGAAATGTACACAATGATCATTAATGTTTTATTTTCAGACAAAATTTAGACCTGTCATTTAAGTAAGCTTTTTCTCCATGTCTGCTGCTGATCCTTTATCATACAACTAACAATGTAAACTTTATTTCTACAAACAGGTAGTGTAGACTTAGATTAGACTGCATGTACATGTAGTCTTATCTTTGTTTATACAACCAGCCAAATTCTCAAATACATAGGATCAGTATGGTAAGGGTAATTACTAGGCTTAGCAGTATTGGTACATTGAATGTAGACACAAAACAAACAGACATTTCCTTTTAGGCAAAGGAAAAGTCAAACATTTTATAGCAAACAAATCTAAATCTTATTAGATAGATTAAACAAATAAAGAAACAATGTGGTAAATAACATATTTTACCAAGTGCTGATGTGACTTTTTAAGTTTTACAGCTATATTTTAATTAGAGGCTAGACCTCCAGGGTACTTGTAATGCAGATAACGTGATTTAAATTGCTGTACAGTGTCAGCATTTCTTACAGAGACTGGTATTTCATTACCTGAGTAATCAAACGTCCTGCGAAAACTTTCCTTGTTTGGCTTTGGTATTTGTAGGCAGTTGCTTTCTGAAGACCTTAGTCTAAAGTTATGTGCACTAGTTGTCTTGATACATTTTTCTTGAATGTACTTTGGGGCCAAATTTGGTTTTGAGGCTTTGAACATCAGAATAGCTTTCTTGTAAATAACGCGGTCACTGAATTTCATCCAACCTAGTTTTTTGAAGAGCAATTCTGATGGGGTGTCCAAGGATTCATCAAGGATAATGCGAGCTGCACGCTTTTGAAATTTCAAAACATCATCAAGAAGATCTTTACTACAATAACCCCATATTGAGCAACAGTAATCTAAGTGTGGTAGTATATAAGCATTGAAGTATAATTTACGAACATCAAGACTTAGAAACTTTTTAATCCTTAATAGGAGATAAAGTAATGAATTACATTTTCTTAGGGTTGAATTAACTTGGGATTTCCAGTTTAACATATTATCAACATGGACCCCAAGTAGTTTTTGGGTATCAGTATACTCAATTTTCTGACCTTGTAGTTCAATATTAAGATCATCATTATCTTTTATCTTCTTCAAAGTATTTTGTGAGGAGGATATGAACATAGCTTTTGTCTTTTGTATATTGGGCACCATAGTATTTGATTCACACCATGTTTGTATTGAGTGCATGTCATTACATAAAATACTATGCACATCAGTTATACTATTTCCTACTGCAGTAATAGACGTGTCATCTGCAAACATGTCAGTGGTAGCAGATTTTACATGTAGGGGAAGATCATTTATATAAATCACAAAAAGAAGGGGGCCAAGTACAGAACCTTGCGGTACTCCTGCTGAAATATCATGAGTATCAGACAATTTTCCTGAAATACTAACTTTTTGCGATCTGTCTGTTAGATATGATTGGAACCATGACATGGCTTGAACAGATAAATTGTAACATTCAAGTTTCTGAAGAAGTAACCTGTGATTTACAAGATCAAAAGCTTTGGTAAGATCAAGGAATATGGTTCCAACAGATTTGTTATCATTGATTGCAGATAACCAGTTGTCAACAATAGCTGTTAGCGCAGTTTCACAAGAGTGGCTTGTTCGAAACCCAGACTGGTTGGCATATAATAGATTGTTTACTTCAAAATACTGTTTAAGATAATGAGAAACATGCTTTTCAACTATTTTTGTAAGAACTGGTAAAATTGATATTGGTCTATTGGTATATATTATACTTTTGTTGTTTGTAACAGAAATTCTTTACCAACTCTTTTACAAACAGTGTCCACGGTGGATAATCACGTGATACAATATTTTCAGAAAATCTTCAATAACTTTGTAAATACTGGACCGATTTGAATTCGGTAAGAAGCAGAGAATGTGGACAAACCTTGCGCATTAGATGGACGTGGTTGATTTTGAAAAATCAACTGTTAAAAAAGTTATTGAAGATAAACTAAAATTTTGGTTTATCTTCAATAACTTTTTTATCCGTTGATATTTTAAAAATCTATCGCAACTATGTTATTTCTGACATTTTTCCACCTTCTCTGCTTCAAACTGAATTCAAATTGATCAAGTATTGATCAAGTTATTGAAGATTATCGGAAATTCTAAGTCACGTGATTATATACCGTGGTGTCACCTACTGATGTACCAAATCAATCCACTTTGATGCAAAGGAAGAAATTTCTGATTATCAACATTTTCTTATTTTGCATCAATTTTTACTTTACATAATAAACATCCATTTCGCTTTCAACTTTATGGAAATTGTCTAAAATTTTGCACTCTTTTAGAGGCTTTGACTTACCGAGAAGGTGTCAGGATCATTTGCTCGAATGTCGGTGAAAACATTATCTCCCGGATTTAAGTTTTCTGGAATTGTAACATTATAATCCTGGACATTCAGGAACACTGGTGGACTGTCAAACACTACGTTAATTGTAACCGTGGCAACCGTTTCACGCGCTAGACCCAGAGGAAGATCATCACGGGCAATAACTTGGAACTGGGAAAGAAAAAAGAATGTGCATTGCTCTGAAAGCAGGTTTTCTTTGAACAATTACTAAGAATAATTTTATTGATTACAAAAGTATGAGATAAAGAACATGTTTGTTAGGAAGACCTCGCTGGATTTTTAAAAATGGATGTAAACAAAAAGTCAAAAAAAAAAAGTTCTCAGAAAAAACAAATGATGTATGATGATGATTATGGAAATCTAGGATTATGTAAAAGACCTTGAAAATCCCTGAATACTCCTGACAGAAAATGCCTGGGAAAACAAAAGGGGATCAAGAAAGAAATACTAATAACCCACATTTTTTCCTTTTGCCTCAATATTTCCTGTGCCATATAGGACACAAATCATTCATTTACCAACAAAAACTTTGTCATCAGCAAAAGCTTTAAAATAGTAGCAGACATTTGAGAAAAACACAAAATTTGAAAAAAAAACATACTATGTATTGCGACTGTAGAGCACCTTCTGTTAAACGACGTTTGAGCAGGATTTGTCCGGTTAACTGGTCCAGATAGAAAGTATTTATATCTTCCGTATCCCAGTTGTTTCCTTGGTAATATCGCACAGCATCCTGGAATAGAATCAAATCATTGCTTGCCATGCCCGTCTTAACCAATTACTTTTAGACTTGTCCAAATTCAAAGATATTGGAGAACGCAATTTCAAGTTATTATTATTATAAAAGTACCGAATTCAAATAGCTAGATCTAATAAGTTAATAAGTTAATAAAATCTGACATATTTTCGCCTTTTATGGAAGAAAACATTGTGGTAAATGAAGAAAGTGCTTCTTACAATATAGGTCAAAAAATGCTTTTAAAAAGCATTAAGAGAATAGGGTGCTGGTCTTGTTTGGGAAAAGGTTTTAAACAGCAAAGCACTTACATTATCAGCGTCAGTGGCATTGATGTCAACCACCAGGTTACCTAACGGCCAATTTTCATCAATCTCCCTCACGTAGTTGAGGCCATCTGGATCGATAAATCTTGGAGCGGCGGGGTTTCTGTTCAAGTTGACCGTCACAGTCGAAGTAGCCTGGTCTTCTGGATAGATACTGTCATAGGCGATGACTTCCAACTGAATGATGAAAAAGTAGAGATTGGTTTAAAGTCTGTAATATACCAGCTTAATCCTATTCTACTGACTTTCCATTTCATGTTGGATGTTTAGAGTGGGCGCCTTTGGCAGCCACAACACTTTCACTTTCAACTCTTACCCATTTATACACTTAGGTGAAGAGGAGCAATGTTGGGTAAACTTTTTGCTCAGAAACATTATGATGGCACTTGGGGAATTTGAACTGGGGATCCTTCAATCCAAAGGCCTGTGTCCTACCACAAATATAGATTTAGAGATCAAAATAATGTGGTTAACCCCATTCCCATACTGCAAACTTTTTGAAAGCTCCATAAGATGTAGACGATATGTTTTTCAAGGTAGAAAACGCTGTTGGAAGGTAAGAAATTGTGTTTTCACAAAATATTTCCTAGTTTTCCACAGTTTTCTAAAGCCTTCATCATATGGGGTGTTCAAAAGTGTCATCATATGGGAATGAGTGATATATTGTCCCATATAGCAAAAATCAAGACTTATCATACCTATCATTTTTACTTTACCTCCAAAGTAATTTCCCGCTTTTTTTTTTTTTTTTAATTCATTTTGAGTTTTTGTGAATGAGCAAGGTGGCAAAGTGAGTGGATTAATAAATAAATGAAGGGCGATATGTTAATTTGTCCCTGATCGAATGGAAAAGAATGGTAACAATGATCTATATTACATGAGAAATATAACGTCGGTGGGTAGTCAACACCTCGTAACTACAGCTTGAAAAAGCTGGAGTTACGAGGTTTTGACTACCAACCGACAATAAGATCCTGTGCTAGTGTAGGATACATACCAAGTATTGTGAGCTGTAAAGTCCATCTTGATCCAGATCTTTAATTAAGGTAACCTCACCCGTCGTCATGTTTACGCTGAAAAATGAGCTGGCAGGGTCGTTCTTGCTTGTCTTCTCGTACATAATTTGACCCTACAACGGAAACAAAATGTTAAACTTTTTTTAAAGTTTCAGTTTAAAGTTTGCATCTATGAATTGAAACATATTCTATTGACTTTACACTCACAATCATTGAGTATAATATAAAGTAGACTGTTAACAATTGGCGTATTTGGCAGACATAGCACTTTGGCTTTAATCCTTTCCTAAACAAGATCTGGTTTTGACGTCCCTGATAGAAAAGTCGTAGGAAAACATTGAGACAAAAGAAGAAACTGCTGATAACCAGCAAATTCTCCTTTTGCCTCATTATTTTTTGTGCAATATTTAACCCAAATGTTATTGTTATCAACATTTATTTTGTCATTTGTGACAGATTTTTAATTGGACAACCCTTAAGTTTTGTTGTTTGGGATAGGGTTAAACTCGCATGTGAACGCTTTTTATACACCTTGGTGAAGAGGAGCAACATGAGTAACTGTTTTGCACAGAATAAATACCATGGCCACAGAGGAATTTTAACCCAGGACTCTTTGGATCCAAAGCTGGTGTCCTATCTGAAGACAACAGCACTCCACAAGTTTTGGTCAATTTCAAGTCAATCAAATTTTGCATTTATTGGTCTTTCTTGGCAAAATACATTGTGCAAAATGCAGAAATTGCTTGTCACAAACAATAACTTCATTTTCCAAAATGTTTTACAAATCAGTCATCTTTTGGGATGTCAAGAAGCATCTTTGAGTCTTCATAAGTAAAATAAGTCTTAAAGAATGTTCAACAAAACCAAGGCATTCAAGAAAAACAAGACATTTCCAAAGCCTTTTCTAGATTGTAAGGACCGAGAAAACATGTCACTAAGAAAAAAAGGGTTAAAAACTCACTCTTAAATCATTATCCCGAGCCTCTACGGTTGTGATAAATTTCGGGGCTACATCGTCTCTGAATGCCTGCACTGTGTAGGTGCCTACGAAAAACGGTGATTGTAGATTCCTTCGAATAGTTATCACCACATTAGCATTATCACACCGTACATAAGTGCCTCTTTCATCACAAACTTGAATGGGAACCTGTAAAATCAATGTCAAACAGTTGTTGCTTCATAAAATCACCAATTATGTATAATGGCAGCGAATTTTGTACTGAAAATAGACTGGGTTTACCGTTATATTTTGATAAACCACCAGCGTTGTTAAAATATCTTGTAACTATGGCTTGAATCAAGCTTTAGTTCCGAGATCTTATAACAACACCTATACAAAATACTATTTTTGTCCTAAATAATGTCACAGTTTACTTTATAAAATAGTTCCCTAATGTATATATGTGTGCATGTGTGATATGGTGTGTTTTTGAACAACAGTTTCATTCATAAACATGTTAATGCAAGTAAAAATAGACAATTTTTCATTCATAGTTATCTATATGCCCCTAACCATGACCTCTTTATGTTGCTTGCACCTGTACAAACACATCATACATTCTAAGCCATAAGCCTTGTCCAAAGTCCAAATGGTGACTTTCAATGTGCTAAATATGTAACATTACACTAACATTATATAGTCAAAATTTCATTTCTGGCTTATACCAGGGATCCTCCCCAGACCCCACTCAATTGATTGCCCTTGTCAGTATTTATTAATTCATAGAATCTTTGCTTCAAAATGAGAATCAGACAGTGACTTGAAAATATTGTCAGACTGAAGTAAATTTGACATGTCAGACAATCTGGCTTTCCTTTACCCTTTCCCTAACAAGACCTGGTTTTGATGTCCCAAATTGAAAAGGCTTGGGAAAACATTGAGGCAAAAGAAGAAACTGCTTATTACCAGCAGTTTCTCCTTTTACCTAATTATTTTCTGTGTTACTTTGTACTCAAATCCAATCTTTATCAACACCCATTTTATCATTTCCAGCATCTTTCGTATTGTACAACCTTAATTTTTTGCCGTTTGGGAAAGGGTTAACAAAGACTGATTACTTACAGTGTCCGATCCCTGAGTGCCTGTCATTAGATCTCGTGTCAAGAAAATAATTCCTGATGATGGATTCATATAGTAGAACGGGTACAAAGATGGGTTTACAATCGTGAATCTCAAAGTGTCCTGCAAAACAAGGGTTCAATATTGAATTATCAATCAACTTATTGAGGCAAATGTTTGGTGTATTTCTTTTATGAATTCTGTCATTTTTCCCCTAAAAAGACCTGGGCCCCAATTTACTAACAATCTTACAATTTTTTTTGGTAAACTGTGTAACAAGATATCTGATTACACTGAAATCAGATTGAGCCAATCATGTTTGTTGTTACAAGTAATTACACAAAAAATAATTGTATGCTCATTAGTAAAATGGGGCCCTGATTTTGACATCCTTGATAAAAAAAGCTTGGGAAAATATTGAGGCAAACGAAGTAACTGCTGATAATCAGCATTTCCTCTTTTTTGCATCAATATTTTCTTTCAAATCTTTATCAACAAACATGTTAAGTTTTTACCATTTGGGAAAAGATTAAGTAGTATACATGCTTTGTGGTTATCCCTTGTAATGCTCTCTCGAAAAGGAGAATTGAAGGAATAATTTGAGGAAAAAGAAAGACGCTGTCTTAAAATTCATATTATTGGTGTTATGATGTTTACAATTTATTTTTTGTTGGCAACCATTTAGTCTTCTTTTAATCGGCTAATCAAAAAGCTCTGCTAGATCTATAACAGAAATGGTAAAATACTTCGATGGAAAACTAAAACAAGCCTGAAGAATTTTCATACATGCTTACGATAGTTATCGATATTGCGATATTAATCAGCACTACAAATAAGTGGGGGTGAAGACATTCTAACTTTGTTATCTTAATTCCAAATGCTATGTTGTGGGTACTCATTTAGATCGTCTTGATGAGACGATACAAATGAGTACCCACAACATAGGGTTTGATGAACAATAACAGAATTATTTTAGTTTGAAAAGCCATCACCCCCTCTTATCTGGAGCTCTGTTAATAAAGCTGTCAAACTTACTGAATCTGCATCCGAAGCGTTGACATCGATAATCATACTCCCTACAACGTGTGTGTCGAAGATGGTAACGAAAAAGTCCTGGATATTGAGGAACCTTGGTGCATTCAAATTACGCACAACATTTATCGTTAATACACCCTCACGGAAGTTCAGTGGGTACACGCTGTCAAAGGCTCGCATTCGCAGGTCATATGAGTTCCTACTGTCATCTCGCAATGCACTACCAGGACGCACTATCACGGCTGCTTGATCGTTGGCTTTTGTGAGATCAAACAGAGATTCAGCGATAAAATCTCCAACGATTTCATAATCAATAAACCCCTGTGAAAAAAATTTAAATGATTATTGTAAAACTACCTTGGAATTCAGGGTTCCTACAGAAAAAATTGAAGCTGTTGTTGAAAAGTAGCATTTAACCTAATTACAATTTTGGTTTTAAACAAACATATTCATTTCATATCAATTGGGAAACAAGGTTTCACAAGCAATTTCTACATTTCCCACATTGTGTTCTACTCCTAAAATGCAAAAAAAAATTGAATTTCTATTCACTTGAAATTGTTGTTTGCAAAAACTTTGAATTCAGACAAGCCTAAAATATTGCCGTCTGGTTATGGGTTAAATGGTGCATGGGACTACCCTGAAATTTTGTAATTTGGGAAAAAAGTTAAATACTCACTCTCTTGTCACTATCTGTTGCAATAACAGTGAAGAATGATAAATCATTACTGGTCCTAGTTTCGTTGATTTCTCGGACAGCCGGCAAGTTGATGCTCTGGACCGTAATGTCACGAAGGACAGTGATTACGACTGACGTAGTAGCCGTTCTCTCCGGATTCTGACCATCTGACGCTTGGATTGTAATCTGTAATTTAAACCACATTCAATAACTATCCATAACTAGAACTGTCGCAAAGCGGACAAATACCCCCCACTAGCGCGTTGTCACTAAAAAAGTGCTAAAGTTCAAAGTGGCATAACTCTAAAACTACAGCCTGGATCAAGATGAAAATTGCAGGTGCACAACTTCATATGATAGGAAACAACCTGCTAAAATTTCAGCAAAATCGGTCAAAAACTGTGGGAGGAGAAGAGGACACAAAATTATGTCCACGGACGGACGGACAGATGGACAGACAACCTGAATCCAGTATACCCCCCCATAACTTTGTTGTGGGGGGTATAAATAGAAAATAGTAAAGAATCTAAGATCAGCTCCAACAATTAGACATGTTCGTTGGATTATTCTAGTGAAATTAAAATGTATGTTCAGATAAATCATTTGAAATAAGACATTTTTCTACAAGCATTTATATTAGCTACATACCTTTTTAATTTGATTTTGATAATTTCCAATAACAGTAAGACAGTGAAACATTGTTTATCTCAGAAAAAACATTCCCTTGGTTGACTTAAAAGAGCCAAGAAATTGCTTCATGCAAATGACCATGTCATGTTTATTGAAATCCATCCAGCTGTTAGGGATGAATTGCTAATGACAAATGCGAACAGAGAACAGACAGACAGACAGACAGATAGGGGATTCCTATAAACTTTTATAGGAATATAAAACTTCTTGGGGGTATTTAACCCATTCCCACTAAGTGACACTTTTTGACGCCCCTCAAGAATAACACTTGAGAAAACAATGTGGTAAATAAAGAAATTGCTTTTGACAAGCAATTTCTTTATTTACCACAATGTTTTCCACCCAGAAAGACAAAAAGATCTACACATTCATTTACTTTAAATTGTTGCCTGAAACATCTTTGAATTTGGATGAGTCTACAATTTTATTGTCTTGTAATGGGATAATTATCAGTAGACTTACATTGTAAAGTGATGTGGGATCTCCTTCCAATGATGAAATAGTTCTGAACTCGCCACCAAACCGACTGACCCAGAACTTTTCTCTAAACTGTCCACCAATGATACTGTAGGCAACTTGATCCTGAAGTAAAAACAACGACAACAGAGTTAAAACTTTCCAACATTTTGATGGTTTTATTTAGCCACACAAGACAAAGACTTTGGAAAACAGTTTGGAACAAGATGTGTTTGTGAAACACTAATGCCCCCGAAATGGCCATTTTTCTAAAATGTTAAGTTTTCGTAGAGTAAAGGGTTGATAAGGGTTAACAGATGACCTTAAGGAAGGTCAAGTTTGAGTTTATTGGGGTTTTACGCCGTTTTCAACTACCAGGGTCATATCGCGGCGGCTGGAGCACCTAACCGTGGGTTCCTGGTATTTCTCGCACCAGTACAACCACAATATCCAAACCGAGCCTCCAGCTGCTCTCTCACATAGATGATTCACACCCATTGGTGAGAGACAAATGACTTTTGTCAAATGTCAGAATGGATACTGGCCGAGCCGGGGTTCGAACTCACGACCCCTGGATTGACAGACTCCGACGTAACCGACTGAGCTATCCGGGCTCGGCTTAAGGAAGGTCAAACTGCATGGAACAGATAGATATCATTAAAAGGAAGTTGCATACCAAATTTGAGCTTTGTATGTCAAATACTTTTGGAGAAAAGGCCAATGTTAAGTTTTCGGACAGACAGACGGACGGACGGACAGACAGACAGACGGACACGAGTAAAACAATATGCCCCCGATCTCTCGATACGGGGGCATAAAAACTGTTGTGTCAAAAATTTTATCAAACAAGAAAGTATTTTGTAAATAGTAAGGAAATTGATGACAATCAATTACTTTTTTCCCAAGATGTTTTCTAACCTTAAACACAACAGATCTTGAGAATTTTTCCCCCAGTTCTTTTTTTTTTATAATTATTTAGATTACAATCTATTACCCCTTAACCCTTTCCCAAACAAGACCTGGTTTTGACGTCTCTAATGGAAAAGGCTTGGGAAAACATTGAGGCAAAAGAAGAAACTGCTGATAACCAGCAGTTTCTCCTTTTGTCTCAATATTTTCTATGCTATATTTTACACAAATTCTATTAATAATCAGTTCCATTTTTTCAATTGTGGCAGTTTTTGAAGTGGATCACCCTAAAATTTTGCCATTTGGGAAAGGGTTAAATTACAGAAGTGCCCTCAATGCATTAAAGCCAACATGTTTAAAATTTCATTCCCTTGAAATTATCATCCTAAATACTTTGAATTTGGACCATCTAAAAAAAATTCCGTTTGGTAATAGATTAACACAATTCTTACCCCATCAGCATCTGTCGCATTGACGGTCAAAAGCTGTGAAATTGCCACACGTTCCCAAACTGTTGCTTCATAGGGTAAACCGACAAATATAGGTCCGTTCTGGTTGCGCAGTACTATGACACGAATATTGGCCCTAGCCTCCTGCTGCACTATCTCATCTCTAATGGCAACAATCACAAACTGGAAATGGAAATATGCAGGTCAAGTAGTTAGTAAATGGAAAATGAGCGGGTGAAAAGTTACAAAAAAATGTCTTCAACCCATTAAAATGTGACACCTATGAAATGAAGGCTTGAGAAATCAAAGTCGATAAAGAAAAAATCGCTTGTGACAGTGTATTTAACATAGTCAGTTGGCAAAGGTAATTTTGGATAATATAAATAACAAAAAAATTGCTGTTTGGTAATACGTTAATCGGGTCAATCTATAATCTAGGGATGGACAGAGGTAATAGCAATTAATTTTGTGCTAAAAATAGACTGAGTTGACCATAATGAATTAATAAACCATCGATGTTGTTATACAACCTTGTAACTATGGCTTGAATCAAGCCATAGTTACAAGGTTTTATAACAACACCTACGAAATACTGTTGTTTGTCCAAAATTATGTCATGTTAACTATATAAAAATCATTCCCTATTGTATAATTAGGTAGATACTTACGTCATATACAAGGGAGTCTTCCGGATCAAGTGTGAGCAGTGTTTTGATGGAAACATCGCCGGTTGTTGGGTTAACTTTGAAGTATGCACTGTCACTGAATTGTGGATCTAGGTAGTATTGAATGTTGGCCTGCAAAAACAAACATTAACTTTCTTAACCCAGTACCACACATTGACACTACTTGACGCCCAGCAAGAAAAATACTTTTGAAAACTTTGTTGAAAATGAAGAAATTGTTTATGACAAGAAATTTCTTCATTTCCCACATTGTTTTCTACCCTTAAAGACCAAAACATTTAAAATTCATCCACTTAAAATTGTCATCTGCAACATCTTTTAAATTGGACCTGATTTTATAGGTTTAAATTCTGTTTAAAAATATCGCTTAATCTTGTTACTGCCTTACAAAATAAAATTCATGTTATTGTCCACCCAAATTAACTCCGGACAACTTAATAATTGTGTGCAAAGTCCGTTAGTTGAGGATCTTAACAAAACATTGCCGAAGTGGGGTCATGAAATATGCAGATGTCCCGGGTTAATGTCGCTGGACAATAGATATAAACATTTGGAAAACTTTTTCAAACATTCAAAATTTGTTGTTTCAAATCAAAAACATAATTTTTTTGTTGTAGGTATTTGTTTCAATCATAAGAAAGAGATCATTTTAATGAGCTCCCACAACATAGGGTTTTTGTGAACATTGAAAAATATTTTGCATTCTGAAAATGCTTTATCCCGTCTTATATGTATCTCTGTTCATACTAAACATTAGGACTGAAACAAGTTTTTTCTTCACATGATTTTTCAAAAGTTAACCACATACAGCGTATTCCTTGCATTTCCCCGCTCTCTCTGCTTCAAACCGAATTCAAATTGTATCAACAAAGATATTGATGATTTTCTGAAATTCCGAGTCATGTGATAAACCATCGTGTTGTTAACTGGCAAGGATAACTTACCCCAGGGTTCGCTCTTGGACTGACAACAAGGAAGTCCACAGGTTCACCCTCGGAAATAGTTCTTGTGTAGTTCCCGAGAACAAATTGCAACTGTCCATCCACCCTTTCAATTCTAACATCAACGTTGATTGTGCTAGATCGGGTTGGTATGCCTTCATCTTGAGCTATGGCTACAACCTGCCAACAAAAATCATCAAAATGTAATTACAGAGCAACAAATAAGAGGAGATAAAACTTTCTAACTTTTATATTTCAATTCCAAGCTCTTTGTTGTGGGTACTCTTTTGAATTGTCTTGATGAGACAATTCTAATGAGTACCCTCAACATATGGTTTAATGAACAGTAAAGGGAATATCACGTTTTGGAAACCTATTAACCCGTCATCTGTAATAATTGTCAGATTACTCCTGTCAATCAATATTTTGTTAATATTATTGCAAAACCTCGTAACTCCAGCTTGGTTAAAGCTGGAGTTCTAGGGTTATGGAATAACACAGCTGATATCAATTAACCAATCAAATAATTCATTCAGTCATGTGTATCCAGCAAATTAAAATCATTCTCTATGTTTTTAATTTCAAAGTAATCATGTCAATTGTGTTGAGCTTATTTTTAAAATCTTCTATCTTGCATAATGAATTTCCGAATTGATAATATACCAAGTCTAGACCAGTTCCAATCACGTGACCGTAATGACCATGACCTTCACGCTCCGTTCTCTAGTGGAAACCTAAGAAACACTTAGGTCTGATAGAATGAAATATGTTGTTGACACCAAGTAAAGTGTAACTCTTAACCCTTTTCCAAACAAGACCTTATTTTGGAGGTCTCTTATTGAAATGGCTTTGGAAAACATTGAAACAAAAGAAGAAACTGCGGAAAACCAGCAGTTTCTCCTTTTGTCTAAATATTTTCTAAGCTATTACATACTTTTTACTTTTGAAAACAATTATTTTGTAGTCTTCAACTCCTTTCATATCGAACCATCCTCAAAGCTTGTCATTTGGGAAAGGGTTAAGGTCCTTCGTATACTTACCTGAATTAGGTCATTTGGAATAAAAACATTGAGGACAGATTGAGCTAGCGAGATTAATCCTGTATCTTTATTGAGGAAGAGGAAGTTTGTATGGCCGCTGCCTGGCGCCCTGTCACGGAGGCTGTACGAGAACTGGTTGTTTGGAGCCTGGAACCAATAAACACACAATTAGCCCATTACCAAACGGCAAAATTTTAGACTGGTTCAAATTCAGCCATGTTGCAGATGACAATTTAAAGTATTTTTTTTTTTTCGTTTTTTGGTATTTTTGTTTGGAAAATATTGTGGGAAATGAAGAAATTGCTTGTCACAAGCAATTTCTTCATTTTCCACAATGTTTTCCAAAGCCAATTTCTTGTGGAGTGTCAAAAAGAATCACAAATTTTGCAAAAAATTAATGGTTGAAAGTAGTTGTTGACTATGATATTGACAATAACTAAAATGGATGCAATGTAAGTTTATAATATTAGAATTTGTATATGTCATAGCATAGAAAATATAGCGGCAAAAGGGGGAAGATGTAGATCATCAGCATTTTCTTTTGTAGGCTCAGTCATTTTCCACACAGTTTCCGTTAATTGATTAGATCCGCCAAAAGGTGTCATTAAAGATTTTGGAAAATGGCTCAGTTTAAATTCTACAATCTTTGGAGAATCAGTTGATCAGCCCTTTTTATTTATTACCAAATGGCAAAACTTAAAGTTTTTTCAAATTAAAATTTGTAATAGACACAAATTTCAAGTAAAACTTAACATTGTTTTTTTTGGTAGAAAGCTTTTTAAAAAATGAAGGAATTGCTTGTCAGAAGCAATTTCTTCATTTTAATAATGTTTTTAAAGCCTTTATCTTGAAATGCCTCTCGCTTCAAAAAGGGCAAATGTGTGGGAATGGGTTAAAATGAAAAAAACTTACGGTTGTATCATCGTCGGTGGCAACTAGAGTAACAATGGCGGTCCCGACAGCAGTACTTTCTGGGATACTCCTCTGTATGTCCAGGTTGTTGTTCGCAAACACGGGGTTGAAGAAATTTCTCTGTACGAAAACTTCCAAGATGGCCGTATCCGTCAAGTTAGGAGTACCTCCATCTGATACTTGTAGGTTCACCTGCAACAGTAAGGTTTGATTTATTTGTGTTTAATGCAGATTTGACCTGTTATGGTCATATTGCAGCGGCTAGAGCACCTAACCATGGATTCGTGGTATAACAAGCACCACAACAACATCCAACCAAGCCTCCAGCTGCTCTCTCACACAGATGATGCACACCCATTCCTGAGAAACAAATGTCTTGTCAAATGTCAAGTTGGAAACTGGCAAAGATATGGTTCAAACTCGCGACCCCTGGATTGGCAGACTCAGACATGAACAACTAAGTTATTGGTGCTCAGCTACAACAGATAGGACAGCTAATATTGAGCCAGGATCTGGAAAAACGTCCCTTAAGGCTTTTGAGCCCAACATAGATCCAGATCAGCCTGTGCATACGCACAGTCTGATCAGGATCCATGTTGTTCTCTAATAGCTTCTTCATGACCTGTAGCAACTTAAAGAGAGCAGCATGGATGCATATTGGACTGCATTTGATGACAGACTAATCTTGAAACTCAACTTTTAAAAATGCTATAAGGGACATTTTTCCAGATCCTGGCTCATATGTATTACGCTGCAAAACCCTAACATATTTTGACATTTTTTTAGTTTTATAAGCATCGCTGGGATACCTTATTGTAGAATCTTGGCATTTTTCATCAGTACTACCACAACGTCTTTTCCTAGTTTCCCGCTGCTTATCTCACTAATGCCATTGGAGGGACATTAATGTCAGAAAGGGTATTCACAGCGACCCAGATCAAACACAGGATTACAAAATTAAGACAAAGGAAAAAAGAAAATTTTCAAACCCTGCATATAAGGAGATTTAATCCATACACAAAGAGTGCATGACTCATTTTGACAACCCATCAATACAAAGGTTTAGAAAATGTTGCAGGAAAAGAAGACAATTCTGACGATCAGCATTTTTACATTTTCTTCAAAGATTTACTACGTTAAAACAATATTTGATATGAGTGACATAATCACATGTTACCTTAGTAACATGAATTAACATAAATTTTGTCGTCTGTAACCCCTTTCAACTCTGACAAGTGATAAATGTGTTTTTTATGAAAGGGTTAATACTAACCTCGAATGTTGTTCTGTTTGTCGTCATTAATGATAAGTTTGGCTTCAAAATGACGAGTCCTGTGCTGGAGATTTCGAAATATTCCAGGGAGTTTGAGTCTCCGATGACACTGTAACTCAATGTATTGAACGGTACCTGTAAAAATAACAAAACATGTAATTAAAATGTACTACGAAAGCTACAGATAATAAGAGTCGTTCATGGCTTTTTAAAAAGTGAAATATCAGTGTTTATCAAAACCTATTTAGTGGGTTATAGCTAGCTCAGAATGACCTTGAAATGAATAATTTCACTCTTTTGACATTGTCGTCTGTATCATCTTTGATTTGGAGGAGTCAAAAATTTTGACATCTGGTTGAGAGAAAGATAGATGGAAAACAGGCGTAAAGACAGCCATACATGCAGCGAACCAGTTATATAGAAGGGAATCCACTGATGTGGATATTGATTCTACCCATTCATGTTTAATATGAAACCAATGAGTGAGTTATTGAGTGGTAATGGGTAATGAGCAAAAAATTAAAGATTCACTTGACCAGAAATTTGGACAAGTCCAAAATTTTAATATCTGGTAATGGGTTAAAAACTTACATCATTATCTAGTTCATTGACAGTGGTCACCGCCTTTGAGGCTTCAAAAATATTGTGGAAAATGAAGAAATTGCTTGTGAAAAGCAATTTCTTCACTTCCCACAATATTTTCTACCCAGAATGACCAAAAAATGTAGAATTTCGTTCACTTGCCTGTGTCATCTTCAACATCCCTAAATTTGGGTATGTACAAAAATCAAAAACTTACATCACCATCTGGTTCATTGACAGTGGTCTGGTAGACGGCCTGACCTGATTGCTGGTCCATCCTGATTGTCTGGTATAACTTGTTTGATCCGTCCACGCCCACAAACTGAGGTTACCACATATTGACACTTTTGGATGCTCTACATAATATGGCTT
Organism: Fragum sueziense; assembly: GCA_963680895.1. Taxonomy (NCBI): domain Eukaryota; kingdom Metazoa; phylum Mollusca; class Bivalvia; order Cardiida; family Cardiidae; genus Fragum; species Fragum sueziense. Next base: position 76,717,913 of record OY804592.1, on the reverse strand, counting down.
TGGAAAACATTGTTGAAAATGAAGAAATTGCTTGTGACAAGCAATTTCTTCATTTCCCACGATATTTTCCATCCAGAATGACCGAAAAATGTTGATCTAGAAAATCATTCACTTGACATTGTCGTCTGAAAAATCTTTCAATTCAGATAAATCCAAAATTTTTGCCGTTTGGTAATGGGTTAAAAACTTACATCCCCATCTGGTTCATTGACAGTGGTCTGGTAGACGGCCTGACCTGACTGCTGGTCCATTCTGATTGTCTGGTATAACTTGTTTGATCCGTCCACGCCCACAAACTGCGGTGCCCGGTTTCTGACCACTGTTACGCGTACGACAGAGTTCGTAGTCGAGTTTTGTGCGGGAACACCTCTATCACTTGCAGAAATGGTGACCTGCAAAAATGTAACATATTATAGCTCCTAACTTGAAAAAAGTACTATGACTCTCTTAAACCCTTTCCCAAACAAGACCTGGGTTTAATGCCCCTTATAGAAAATGCTTGCGTAAATATTGAGACAAAAGAAGAAACTGCTGATAGCCAGCAGTTTCTCCTTTTGCCTCAATATTTTCTTGGCTATATCACACACAATTCCAATCTTTTTTAAGATTCATTTAGTCGTCTGTAACAGCTTTTGAATTTGACAACCCTAAAATTTTGTAGTTTGGGAAACGGTTAAATGCTATAAGGTATCTTTTTCCAGACACTGGCTCATTTCGTAGTTGGTGGTATGACTTATTCAATAAAAAAATTCAAGACAGGCTCAATTTAAATGCATACAACAAAATGGGTGTTGACATTAACAATAAGAATTGTACACTATATAGCACAGAAAAGGCATTTGGTAATATACAGATATATATGTTGTTTTTTTTTTCTCTCTTTTATTATCAATGTTTTCTCGTGCTTTTTTATTATGGCCTGCAGAGCAGTATTTCAGCCAAATCTTTTCTACTTGACGAATTCTCAAATAATGCCTGTTTTAAATGTTTTCAATCAAGAAACATTTTACAAGTATACAGCAAAAAGACGAGTGTAATTTTTTACTTCTAAAAATGTCTGAAAACATTTGATTTGATTTATTGGGGTTTTGGGCCATTTTCAACTACTAAGGTCATATCGCGGCGGCTGGAGCACCTATTCATGGATTCCTGGCGTTTCTCATACCAGTACTACAACAACACCCTTACCGGACCTCCAACTGCTCCCCCACATAGGTTCACGATATCAAACCATTGATGGGTGACATTTTTGTCAGTAAGGGTATATGCTGCAGCCGGGTATCGAACCCGGGACCTCTCGGATGAGGGGCAGATGAGCTACCAACTGCACCATGGCCGGGGCCATCTGAAAACATAACTAGGTCTAATTGGAACCTAAAACAAGAGTTGTCCTCGGACAACGTAGCTCGCCTATACGGGAGCTTGTCACAAAAACAGCTAATTTTTCAAAAGTAGGTCAAACTCTAAGGTCAAGGTCACAAGGTCAAGGGTCATGGTCACAAATGACAGGTCTTGGCAGGAGGTATCCACATGTGAAATATCAAGGCTCTATCTATAATAGTGCATGAGATATAGGCCAGGTTAAAGTTTTTTAAAAGTAGGTCAAACTCCAAGGTCAAGGTCACTAGGTCAAAGGTCATAGTCCCAAACAAAAGGTCTTGTCAAAGAGTATCTATGTGTAAAATATCAAAGTTGTATCTCTAATAGTGCCTGAGATATAGACCAGGTTAAAGTTTTTTCAAGAGAAGACGAGACGGGACGGGACGCTGACACTAGGGCTGTGACACTAGCTCCCCGGACATAAAGTCCCGGCTCGCTAATAAATCACCAACCTACAGTATTCATGTGTTAGTATTTGAACCTATACCTACATAATAACGCCTTTTGACACCCCACAAGATAAAGGCTTGGGAAAACATTTTCTTAAACTAGAACTGTCGCAAAGCGGACAAATACCCCCCACTAGCGCGTTGTCACTGAAAAAGTGGCATAACTCTAAAAATACTGCCTGGATCAAGATGAAAATTGCAGGTGCACAACTTCATATGATAGGAAACAACCTGCTAAAATTTCAAAAACTGTGGGAGGAGAAGAGGACACAAAATTATGTCCACGGACGGACGGACGGACGGACGGATGGACGGACGGACGGACGGACAACCTGAATCCAGTATACCCCCCCATAACTTTGTTGTGGGGGGTATAACAAAGAAATTGATTGTGACAAGCAATTTCTTCATTTCCCACAATGTTTTCTATCCAAAAAAGAAAGCAAAATTTGAAATCTTATTCACATGAATTTGTTGTCCGGAACAACTTTGAATTTAGTGAACTCAAAAAAAATTTGCCATCTGGTAAAATCATCATTTTTATTTTTATTATCATAACTATTTTAATAAGCCTACCGTAACATCAAACTGGACAGCTGGGTTGTTATATGTAAGCATTTGCTTTCTGAGATACAGCTCCCCAACGTTTCTTGTGATTCCCATGACTGTTCGTACTTGGAAAAACTCAATAACTTCCGCATTGTTCAGGGCAGGATCAAGGAAATATTCGATATCGTTGTTCGGTGACTGGAATTTGATAATAAGCAATTCAATAAATCGTCACTTGTCAACAAAAACCTTGTAACTGCAGCTTAAAACAAGCCGCAGATACGGCGTTCTAGTTGAAAAGCATCAACATACAAAATACTAGTTTCAATGTGAACAGAAACATAATATAGCACTGAATATGAAAAAAGCGTACTATGTATATCATGAAAACATCAAAAGTACATCAAAAGCCAATCTTGTTTGGGGAAGGGTAAAGACAAAGAAAACATTCCGATTCATATATCACATTACAACTGATAGAAAATATTTCTGGAAAAGGGAAAAAATAGATCCTATTTCTCTCTCAATATACTCTATGACTTTCTTTAACCAAATATTTTAGGAAAAGAAAAAAAATTATCTCTGCATGAAAATCATTAGCCAAGACTGTGACCATGGCAATATCATAAGATTGGCTTACACTTTCTAAGATTCTCCTTCTCTCTCAATACTTTCTTAGACTTTCCTTTACAAATTTTTCAAAATTTCAAGAAAAGGAGAAAAATTTCATTACCTCCTCATCAAAATCATTGGCGGAGACCGTCACCAAGGTAAAATCAGTTTGTTGTATTTCCAAGATTCTCCTGGCTAGGTTCCTCTGGTCAAGCGGGAATGTTGGTGCATTAATATTTCTCCTCACGTCAACAACCAGAAGTTGTGTGTCCGTCTTCGGCTCAGGTCCCTGGTCTGTAACTCTCACTCGCAGCTGTCAGAGAAAAAATATAATTTATAGTACAGATTTTTTTAAACAAAAATTCGTATCTGCAGCTTGTTTTAAGCTGAAGTTACAATGTTTTTGTTGAAAAGCAGATGAAGCCTAACCTACCAACTGCTTACATCATTAAAACAAAATTATTGCCTAAAATGTGTGTTTTCAGTCTGTTATTGGCATTGTATAACGGGCCGAAAACGGGCGGATATCCAGAGAAATCGTGCATTAATCGGCAGATTCACGTGTGATATCGGACCGGTTTTGCACTCAAATATCCTCGATCGGGGATTTGTTGTGAGTGCTTCAGAAAATTGAAAATAAAGCCGAAATTTTGTCATTTCCCTTTTCCGCGATGTAAATTCTTGTAAGACCCCATTTCCAGTTTACATCCCAATAAAAAGTAAACTAGGTCTCCCAGTGTAACCATATCTGATGACGTAATATAGGCTAGTGACGTAGGTTTAATTCTTGGAATCAAAAAATAAACAAACGGGCAGCTGACAGATTTTAAACTAAAAGTGGATTTCGTGGACATGGAAGGATAGAAATTAGAATTGAGTGGTTGTGGTCTATGTCAAATGTGGTGGTAAGCCTATGTGTTTCTTGTTCTTTCATTTAGTAACTGCAATTTTTCCTTTACAACTTTTTTTTTTATTGAAATGAACGAATGTCTGAAACGAACTAGACGGTCCAGAGATCTACCTCGGAAATTCCGACCTTTTGATTTATTACTCGCACTGAAATGAACGTTAGAATATCCAGAGTATGTTTCCAAAAGAAAACTAAGTCGAATATTGTTAAGATTTCGCCTACCCAAATGAAGATTATGTCAGTAAAAATGCGATGAAACTTGACTAAATAGCTACACGATGAAAATCTAACGGCCCGTCTAGTGGATATCGCACTTACTCGATATATGTCGAGTCGAATGCCGGAAAACTCTGGTATCTGTCGGTGTAAATGTGGCTAAATTTTCACAAAGTTTTTTAGTTATTCGTCTTATTTTTTTATATTTCTTTGCAAATTATTCATATTTTATGCAATAATAGCGTCAATTCACGTTTTTTCGGTCGTTAACATTCTCAGAGGCCCACAAAATGGGTTATCGCCTGAGACCGGAGGTCGAAGGCGATAACGCATTTTTTGGGCCTCTGAGAATGTTAACGACCGAAAAAACGTGAATTAACCCTATATTATTCGCTCTCAATTTTTATGTTTGGTGTTGCTTGCATTTTCTAATAGCAAATAATTTTGTGCTAAAAATAGAATTGGTTTACTGTTATGTTTTGATAAACCGTTGGTGTTGTTATAAAATCGTAACTTCGGCTTGAATCAAGCCGTAGATACGAGATTTAATAACAACACCCATGAAATTCTGTGTGTTCGTCCGAAATTATGTCATGGTTAACTTGTTAAAATTGTTCCCTATACGGGCCAGTCTAGAAATTTTGCAAGCTGGTAAATGATTTTAAACAAGAGCTGTCCGAAGACAGCGCGCTCGACTTTCTAAGTTGCTTAGTATAAAGGGGGCATAACTCCAAATAGAGTGGTCCCAGGGTCATGGGCCCTAATAGTAAGGTAGAGGGTGTGATGGTGAATAAGTATACCAAGTTTGGGTTGAATCCCTTTGATAGTATGGAAGTTATTGATGTTTGAAAAAACTTTAACCTTGGTTGCAACGCCAACGCCGACGCCCGGGTGACAGTATAAGCTCTCATTTTCTTCGAAAAGTCAAGCTAAAAAAGTATTACAATACAAGATTGTTTGATTGAATGGGGTTTAATGCCTCTTAACTACTATGGTCATATCACTATGGCTGGAGCACCCAACCATGAATTCATGTTTGTTTCTTTCATCACTACCAACACAACATCCATTCAGAGCCTACAGCTGTTGGCTCATATAGATCATTGGTGGGATATCTAAAAAAGATGTTTGCAGCAACTTAGGATCAAACCAGGGACCTGATGGGTGAGAATCTGATATGCTGCCAACTGCACTATGGCCGCTGTCACATCTGGGTACAAGAGATTTCTATCTTACCTGAAGCCTGTTAAAGGTGTTATCCGAGGTTAATGGTGTGGTCAGTGTAATCTGTCCAGTAGCAGCGTTGATTTGGAAGAAAGTCGTAGCTTGCTCATCTCCGATCAAACTGTACGTAAATAGATTGAATGGGCTCTGAAATTGAGAAAAACACAATGTAAAGATAATTGTTAGATAATACCCTGTTAAATGGAAAATGTTCATATAAGTTACACCATTTAAATGAAAAAGGCTGCCATTAGGACAGCACACTAGACTATTTGAGAATGGATTCTTATAAAATATAACATAGAATATATTTAGGCAAAAGGAGAAAATGCTGATTATCAGCATCTTTTTTTCTTTTGTCTCAATGTATTTCCAAGCTTCATCTATTAGGAACGTCAAAACTATGTCTTCTTTGGGAATTGGTTAAAATAACAAGCAATTTCATCATTTCCCACAAAGTTTTCTCCCCTCAAAGACCAAAACATCTTTAAAGTTCCATTGACTTAAAATTTTCGTCTATAACATCTTTGAATATGGACAAGTCTAAAAAATGTATGGTAATGGGTTAACCCTTTCCCAAACAAGACCTGGTTTTGACATCCCTAATAGAAAAGGCTTGGGAAAACATAGAAACAAAAGAAGAAACTGCTGATAATCAGCAGTTTCTCCTTTTGTCTCAATATTTTCTGTGCCATATTTTACACAAATCCTATCTTTAATAACATCCATTTTGTCATTTGTGGCAGTTTTTGAAGTGGATCATCCTAAAATTTGGTCGTTTGGAGAGGGTTAAGGAATGTACTTACCACTGTATCATTATCTCGTGCTGTAACAGTGAACACGGGAATTGCGCTGGCCTGCTGGTTCTCTGGTAGGGTTATGGTGTCAAACAGATTGGTAATCTCAGGTGGGAACCGGTTTCTTCTGACAGTCACGTTGACACGACCACGGACATTCAGGGATGGGTCACCGCCATCATAGGCACTCACCAGAAACTATGGGAAAAAGGAAAGTCATCTTAACTTGATCTCTTATACAACATGCCTTCATTTTCAAAATCCCATAGGATTTTATATTAGGTTATAAGGGGAAAAATGCTGATCATCAGTATTTCCTTCTTTTCCCCCAAGGACTTCTGTGGTATTTGATGTAAATTATAGGTTTCTTATAAAAATTGTTTTTGTCAACTACTTTTATGACCCGACTTAAACGTTTCCATTTGAGAAAATTTTAAAAGTGAAAATGACATGATTTTACAAAACAAAAAGTTAAAAAGTTAAAAACAAAAAGTGGGGAAAAAAATTATTTTGTCATAGCAAAAGACTTTGCGGAATAAACCGTTCTTGTGATGTTGCTATTTCTAAAGTATGACATTAAAAATTGAATTTGCTCTTGGAAAAAAAGGCCAAGTATGATGATTCACATTTGTGTACACATTCTAGAATAATATCCCTGCTTTTCTACAAAAACCTTGTGACTGCAGCTTAAAACAAGCTGCAGTTACAAGGTTTTTGTTGAAGAGAAACAATATAAACTCAGCAAAAGTTCTAATCGGTCACCTTATACTTTGCTTCATAAAATCAACAAACAAACAATTCCAAACATTTCATTCTGGAACACTGTTTAAGAAACCATTGTCCAACATGACTGTTGCAATTCGATTATTTTAAGACTTTTTAGTGAGATATAACAACAATTCTTAAACAGATACCCTCGATTTCAAAATTCACAAAACAAAAAGAGCATTGTTAGTAACGGGTGCAGTCACCGTTAGCTTCAATAACAGCTACACACTAGCTTGTCGTGGAAAGGCTAATGTTAAGAAGGTCAATCACAATCAAATTCTGTCACTCTGAAACCCACCAAGACAGCGATAAATGAGCACACGTCCGTCAACAAACTGATGCTAAGTTGTGGTCTAATTTGTCTAGAAGACGTTGGCCAAGGCAGCCCTGGTTAAGAGAAGGTAACGTCACGCCACAGCTATACGGATATTTCGATGACGTCTACAAATAACAACACCTGAGTTGCTGCTTTCAACGAATTCCAACAATTTACAGCCTACTGAGCACAGTCTGGGGTGTGATGTTGCGTTCATGTCGACCCCGCAGTCACCCAGAAGTGATTGAAGACGGGGAGAATGTGTTCCTTTCATATGATAAAGTAAATACTGGTACTGGTGTTTCATAATAACTCGTAATCTCCGTCTCCGATGGCGTACTGCAGCACTTCCGGTGGCCTGAAATTCCATGTGTAAGGCCTTGATGGTTAGCACAGCCCCACGTAAATGTTCTGGCGACTTGAAAATGGGTGGAAACAAATTATCAAAACTGCAAAAAGGAAATCAAGCCTCAATTGTCACCCACTTCCGGTTTTCTCTGCAACTAAATTTTACCAGTCGTAAACAAAGGCCCCGTTGCAGCATTCCGATGGCCCTGCCTCGCACTTCGTGTATCATTCTGGTCATGTTATGTGTTTTTCTGACTATACAGTCGATAGAGACTTCACGTGTGTAAACTGGACCATGGCTTTTGTTTTCAAAACATTTCACGTGCAAATCGGGAAAAACAAAGTACATGGACATCTTTACCACCCCTCAATGTTTCAGCGCTCTCAAAAATTCACATAGTCATTGCTATGGGCAAAAATTAACCCATGTAAAATTTTACACTGATTGGTTGATAAATAATTGAGATATTGCAATTCTAAAAGTGACCGATTAGAACTTTTGTTAAGTATATTGTAGCAAATAAACAAGCCATTTGTTTTGTAAAGGATTCAACCTACCTCATACGAATCTTCAGTTCGTCCGACTTGGGAGACTTTGAGGAACAGACTTCCGGTAACCATATCAACATCAAACATATCAGTCATGGTATCCACTCTATATCTCACCACATTGTATGGACTCTAAAAAGAATTCAAAAGAATTGTTGGAGAGGTATAAGCAATTGTAGCAGCATGTAATATAATTGCAGTTCGCCCTAAATGGATTCTTAATGTTCGGTTTATTGGGGTTTTACACCGTTTTCAACTACTAAGGTCATATCGCGGCGGCTGGAGCACCTAACCATGGATTCCTGTCGTTTCTCATACCAGTACTACCAAAACACCCTTACCGAACCTCCAGCTGCTCCCCCACATAGGTTTACGATATCTAACCATTGATGGGTGACATTTTTGTCAGTAAGGGTATTTGCCGTGGCCAGGTATCGAACCCGGGACCTCTCGCATGAGAGGAAATTGCGCTACCAACTGCGCTATGGCTGCAGCCTAAATGGATTCTAAAAATGAAATTATACATTGGGAAAGTTTCATGTGAGGTTTTATGTTTGTTTTTTCATACTTGTTTATTTCTTGTTTTCCATTTTCATCAGTTTAATTTCCAGTTCAACTTTCATAAAACAAAACAATCAATCTAATTGGTCGAAACATACATCGCATCTAATCAGAGGGATTGTAATGTAATTTTGATTGAAACAAAAAAAATCTAGAATCATACATACCTTAGGGTCAAGGTCTCTGGCATTTATGTTACCAAAACCTGTAGACACTGCCCGGTTCTCATCAATTGTGAAGAAGAACTGGTTTGTGGTACCTGAAACAAGTATACAATGTCTTAACTCATCTTTTTTGCTCTGTTGCCCTATTTTTGGATCTGATGCTCTGCTTATTGATGAAGTTAATCTCAAGGATATTTTTAGATTCCTATTCTTTTAACACATTACCAAACAACAAGATTTCAGGGTGATATTGCAGACAACAAGTCTAAGCCAATGAAATTTTAAATTTTTTATGTAAAAAAAAAGTAAATGTGAAGGATGTTGTTAGAATCCTATTCTTTTAAAGAAAATTTTCTTTTAATTAGATATATCTTCACACACTATTTACTATGCTGTTAGAAAAAGGTCTGAGTGATTTTGTTAAACAATGTGCACAATTTAGCCCAGACTTTGTTTTGAAGAGGGTCATTTTGGATTTTAGCAGGCCATTTTGACCATAGCTCCCTCTAAATTTTCATTCCGATTAATTCAATTGTTTGCAGGCCCAAAGTTGGCTGTTTAGGGAAGGATTAATCCTATATTATAAAATTAACCCTTTCCAAAACAAGACCTGGTCCTTAATAGATAAGGCTTGGGAAAACATTGAGGCAAAAGAAGAAAGTGCTGATAATCAGCACTTTCTTCTTTTGCCTCAATATTTTCTGAGCTATATTGCACACAAATCTAACCTTGATTGACATCCATTTTTTTGTCGGTGGCAGCTTTTGAATTGGAATACCCAAAATTCTGTTATTTGGGAGAGGGTTAATCCTGTATCGTAAAATTGATTACCTGGTGCCTGGTTGGTCCATTCTGGGGCGTTCAAGTTCCTGTTGACGGAGACGGGGATGGTCGCGGTCGCAGAACAGCTGGACGGACCCTGGTCCATAACTTTAACTCGCAGCTAGATGTAAAACATAACATGGTTATAGTTATCATTCACCCAAATGGAAGTGTTTTAGACTATTCAAATTTCAAAATGAATAGTGATGCCTAAATTGATTTTTTTATCAAATATGTATATAATTTGAGATCAACAAAAATCAAGAAAAAAACTATTGAAGATAGTTTGGTAATCCCTAAAATAAGTTGGTTTTTTTTTTGTATTCTTTAACCCTTTCCCAAACAAGTCCTGGTTTTGATGTCCCTAGTAGAAAAAGCTTGGGAAAACATTGAAACAAAAGAAGAAACTGCTGATAACCAGCAGTTTCTCCTTTTGCCTCAATATTTTCTGAGCCATAATATACACAGTTTACATGTGAATTTATACCAATTTTGTCCGTTGAAGCAGCTTTTGAATTGGAAAAGTTTAATTTTTCACCGTTTGGGAAAGGGTTAAAGTTTTTCCAGTTAATTCTGAATCTTCTATGGACATTTTTTACTAGTATAAAATACAACAACTTACCACATAGTTAACATCGTTGTCATCAAACAGATTGGATACCGTTGTAATGACGCCGGTGTTTTGGTTCAAACTGAATAACGCCGGGGCATTACCATCGCCCAGAATCTCATAGGTGTGCGTTCCAAATTGGGAGTTCTGAAGCAAAAGAATATTAACCATTACCAGATGGCAAAATGTTTGGCAAAGATTTTACAGATGACATTTTTAAGTTGATGAAATGTTAGAAATTTACGACTCTCATGATACAAAACGATGTGGAAAATTGAGAAATTGCTTGTAATATGTAATTTTTTTCATTTTCATGACCTTTTTCAAAGTCCTTTATTTTGTGGCACCTCAAAAAGCATCAGAATGGTTTGGGAGACAGCTACATAGATGTCAAGAAATAAAGCATTTGTGTACAATATGGCAAACAAAAAACCAAGATAAAAGGAGACATTGAAATATTTGGCTGATAACCTAACATTCATCAAAGAAACTTAACCCTTTCCCAAACAAGACCTGGTTTTGACATCTCTAATAGAAAAGGCTTGGGAAAACATTGAGACAAAAGAAGAAACTGCTGATAACCAGCAGTTTCTCCTTTTGTCTCAATATTTTCTGAGCTATATCATACACAAATCCCTTCCTTCTTAACATCAATTTTGTTGTTTAGAGCAGCTTTTAAATAAGACCATCCTAAATTCTGTTGTTTGGGAAAGGGTTAAATCTTTGTACATATATATAAAGGATGCAAGAAAATAAGATTGGCCTATTATTTGGAAACAGCCCAAGCATGTAAATTATGACAACATAAGTCAAGCTGGGCTATTTTAATAAAATTACATAATACAAAAATACGACTACCATTGACATTGCATAAAAATGACCAGAACCTACCGCATCGTCACTGTCGATAACAAAGTTACTAAGATCAATAATTTGCTGGATCGTTCTACTTTCATTAATCTGGTTGTTGTAAGTGAAGGTAGAAAACAGTGGACATTGCTCGTTCCTCAAAACCACAATGTTAATAAGAGCAGTCGTGCTCTGTCGTCCGTCTACGGCTCCATTCTTGTCTATGGCAACTGCATTCAGCTGTAATTTAAATTGTTGGTGTTATTGCAAAACCTTGTAACTCCAGTTTTGATCAAGCTGGAGTTACCAAAGTTTTGCAATAACACTGACGAAATGAAATATTGTAAACAAAACAAATATTTGCAAAACTATTCTAATAAATAAAGTATGACCTTCATTCAAGGTAAATGAAACATTGTAAACAATACAAGCGTTTGCGAAACTGCTATTCTAAAAAATAAATCAAGACATCTAAGCTAAAATGATATTCATTACCTTTTTTTTTTTTCAATGCGCAATAAGCAGAAAAAATTTTTAGGAAAACATTGAGACAAAAGAAGAAATTGCTGATAATCAGCAATGTCTTGCTTTGCCTCAATATTTTCTGCACCATTCTTTACATGAATTCTACCTTTAAATATTTGAAAAGACGGACAGGTGGACAGAAATGGAAATATAAAAAGTAAGTAAATCACTGACCGTATATTGGTTGATGTTTCTAGTTTCATCATAAAGTCTGTTGATCACTCGGATTACTCCATCTTCACCGAGTTCGAAAAATCTTTCCCCGTCACTTGATCCACGTGACTCAAAAATGAACTCATTCCAAGGTGCCTGTAAATTGAATAAAAGAAAATTAGAAAAAATGTTTATTAATAGATTGGGAATTAAAGTCTCTTTCAACTGTTATGGTCTTATTGCCATAGCCGAAGCACCTAACCAATGATTCCTGTCTTTTCCCATACCAATACTACCACAACACCCTTACTGAGCCTCCAGCTATGGTGGGCAACAATATTGTCAGAAAGGGTACTTGTCAAGGTAAAAATATAAATGGATAAAATAAACACTGGATATTATCAAAATAAAAGTATATCTAAATAGGTTGAATTGAACACTGTTTCAAAGTAAACATAAATGGTAAACAAAAATTGCAATTTTGGAAACATTTAGCTTACTAAATATTCAGGAGAAAGGAGATAAAAAATGTAAAAAACATATAAAATTTCACTCCCTTGTAATTATTGTCTACAAAATCTTTGAATTTGTACCATTTTCAACTGACAAAGTTTTAAGCTTGTCTGATTGAAAGACGTTGCAGACAACATTTACAGTTTGAAGACATTCTGAAGTTTTACAACTTTTGGGGTTAAAAAAAACATTATGGGTAATGAAGAAGTTGCTTGTCACAAGCAATTTCTTCATTTTCTATAATGTTTTCAAAAACCTTCATATTTTAGGGTGTCAAAAGGCGTCATTGGATTAACTTTTACCCTCACCTTTGTATCATTGTCGTATCCAAATATCTGGTTAACTACAGTTCCGACAGGAACCTCTTCCGAGATCTCAAAGTTGTAGACCTGCTGATTATGTCGTGGGGCAAACAAGTTCCTGTCGATATTAACAAGGAGATACCCTTCACTAGAGCGAGGTATAGGACCAAAATCTTGAACCATGAATTTGAGCTGAAATCAAAGTACAACAAACTGATTAACCCTTTCCAAAATTACAAAATGTACACTGTTTTAGTTAGAAAACTGCATCAGACAAAATCTTTATTGATAGAATTTCTGAACAATAAACTATAAAAAAAAAGTTGCAGAAACTCAGCATTTTTTTTTTTACAAAATAAACACCACAAAAGGCTATAACTCTTATAATACCGTAATTATTCTTATAAACACCCATATTCTAATAAACACCCATCCCCTAAAACTCAGCGTAAAATATGCATATTTCAAGCACAATTTAAACGGAAAAGTGGGATTCTAATAAACGCCCACCCCCTGATTCCAGATTAAAATAATGTAAGTCATGAACATAGATCACTTCAAAAAGCAGTGAAAGAAAGCATTTCCTTCCCCAAATCCATTTACAATGAAGGAATTTCATCCAAAAATCATATTTGACAGTCCTTATAACACAACTTTGCAAACTTTTACTTGATAAACTTCAAGTCAATGAGTTGACATTTGATTTGCATGTTTTGACTAACAACTTGATGAGATAATTTTAATGAGTACCAACACCATAGGGTTTGGTGACCACTCAATGAAATAATTCATTTTGAAAAGCCATCAACCGCTTATATCCATAGCTTTGATGTATTATGGTCTAGGAGATGGAATGGACTAAATTCAAAGCTACAGTATAATAAAGTGCCTTAACCCTTTCCCAAATGACAAAATTTTATATTATTTTATGCTACAGACGACAAAATGGATGTTAATAAAGACAATATTTATGCAGAATAAAGCTCAGAAAATATTGAGACAAAAGGAGAAATTGCTGATTATCAGCAATTTCTTCTTTTGTATCAATGTTTTCCCAAGCATTTAATGTTAGGGACGTCAAAACCAGGTCTTGTTTGGGAAATGGTTAATTCAAAAGGAGATGGTTTAGAGCCTTTTCTTTTTGTTTCAACAGGAATATTTAAAGTTAAATGTTATTATTACGTTATATTCCTCAGCATTATCATTGAGTAATGATGCTCTAGCAGTCACAGCTCCCGTTGTTGCGTCCAGAGCAAAGTAGGAGATGGGTGATAATTCAAGCATGCTGAAACTGAAGTCTCCAAAATCAACCTGAAAAAGAAGGACAGACAATTTTACTGAACAAAGAATTCTATTTTACCCCAGATGGCAAAATGAATCTAATAAAGATAGAATCTTTGTACAATACAGCACAGAGGCAAAAGGAGAAAACATTAATTATCACTATGACTAAGTGTCCTGCAATTTCTGCATTTCCCAAAGTTTTCTACACAGAAGGACCAAAAAATGCAGAATTTCATTCACTTAAAGTATTGTATAAAATATCTTTGAATTTGTATCATTCTAAAATTTAGCCATGTAATAATAACTTAAAGGGAATTGTCTAGATCAAAGTTACATTACAATCCACCTGATTGAACGAGATGTATATCTCAGCCAATTAGATTAATTGGTGTATGCTTTATATGCCTTTTAATGCCCCACAAGATAAAGGCTTTGGAAAACATTGTGGTAAATGAAGAAATTGCTTGTGTTAAACAGTTTCTTCATTTCCCATGATGTATTCTAAAGAAAAAAGTAGTAAAATTTCAAAGATTCTTCACACCAACGCAACATTTTTAAATTTTGAAATTTTGTTGTCTTCCGATATGTTAAAGGAATACAGACAATTTGACTGGGTTGTTGAGTATATCCCAAGTACTAAGAAGGGACTCCAATATGCCCTTACCAAGTACATTTCCATATGACCAATGGAACAAGCAGAAATTGTAATCAAAGACCAAAATCAAAGACCAAAATCAATTTTAGTTTACATTGCCATCTTTGCTCCTTTTCTTGATCCAAGTTCAAATGAAACTTATCAATAATCTGTACGTACTTCTGGGAAATCGCTATCTGTTGCAGATAATGTGTACACAAGACCACCATCACCAATGTTCTCTGGTCGCCCAATGGTATTAGGCAGGTTCGAGAATGTTGGATCAAAGTCGTTGCGGAACACTGACACTGTCACCGTCACGGGCAGTGAGGTCAGCGGTGTAGGCGAGCCTCCATCTGTGGCAGTTACATTGATCTACAAAATAAACAAACTTCAATAAACCATGTACAAACAATGACCCCTTTCTCACAACCAACTGAAAATTTTAGCTATTTAGGGAAAGGCTAAAAAAGTTTTAAACCAACGGCTTCTACTACTTCATAGCATGGAAAATATTGAGTCAAAAGGAGAAAATTGGCTTTAATAATTGTCAATATTTTCACAAACCTACTAGGGACGTCAAAACTGGGTCTTGTTTTGGGGGAGAGTTGTAGAGAACCTGTCAAAAATAACATAACAGAGAAAATATTAAAGCAAAAGAAGAAAAGGCTGATCTTCAGTATTTTATTCTTTTTTTGTCCTCAATGATTTTCCAAGCCTTTTCTGCAAGGAATGTCAAAAACCAGTCTTGTTTAAGTTATCCCATTACCACATATTGACGCTTTTTGTCGTTCTTGAAAAAATGTTTGGAAAACATTATGGAAAACAGAGAAACTGAAAGTGACGAGCAATAGCCAATATCTTTATTTCCCACAATATTTTCTACTCAGAAAGACCCCAAAAAAATGGATTTGCCTTCAATTGATATTCTCTTCTGCATAATTATATGAATGTGGACTAATCTAAAGTTTTACCATCTGGTAATAGATTAAAGTATTTAATGATCTGGTACTCACTCTAAATTGATTCTGCCCGTTACACGGAGGGGTATAAAGTCGACTTCTCACGAAGAATCTACCATCATCTTCAACGAAGAAACATGAGTCAAGTCCAGCTGTTGTAATTTGGTACGTCTGGACGTTGTTTGGAGGCTGGAATTCACAATTATGTGTATATGTAGTTAAACCCTTTCCCAAACGACAAAATTTTAGTGTGATCCACTTCAAAAACTGCCAAAAATGACAAAATGGAAGTTATTACAGATAGAATTTGTGTAAAATATGGCATAGAAAATATTGAGACAAAAGGAGAAACTGCTGGTTATCAGCAGTTTCTTCTGTTGTTTCAATGTTTTCCCAAGCCTTTTCTATTAGAGATGTCAAATCCAGGTCTTGTTTGGAAAAGGGTTAACAAATTTTGCAATTATACAACCCAGTGAAAATGTTTTGCATAAACTTAGGATAATCCTTTTCTGAATATATATGCCTTTTGACACAATCATGTACATGCTAAATGCTCCAAAAAATATTGAAGAACAGGTAGAAATGTTGATAAACAGCATTATCCCTCTTTTCATCAATATTTTCCACCCTTTCATAAAGAATTTTCCTTCTGACATTCATATTTTGTCATCTAAGTCAACTTTGAATTTGGACAGTTATATTTTTTTCATTTGGGAAAGGATTTAGTAAATAAAAAAATAGCTTAGATATTTAATATAAAGTTTTGTGAAGTGTTTGAAAATCATAAATCTGCTTCACTAATTTCCATTCATCATTAAATAATTTTTTAATGGATATCTTTTCTACGACTAAAATGCCCTGTTACACATATCAAAATAAGCTACATGGATGACCAATTTTGGATGTGCTCCAGCATTGGTTATCCAGTGAATGTCTTTTTAATACTGTCACAATTGAATTGCGGTGTTATGTATATGAAGTCACAAAAATAACTAATTAAGTACATACCAGATCTGGATCCTCGGCAGACAAAGTAAACAATGGAGTGTTGATATCCCTGGTTTCTGGTATGGTGATTGAGTATGTTTCTGTGAATCGTGGGCGGTTAAAGTTTGTTCTGACAGCGAGGATCAGGGTGGATGCTGCATACCTCTGTGGCTGACCTTGATCTTGTACTAGTACATTAATCTGAAAAACAGGAATAAATAAACCTGATAAATGAATGAATGAATGAACCAACAAACAAATGAATGAATGGATGGATGAATGAATTAATTAATTAATGAATGAACAAGAGGATGGGTGAATATTTTTGGGTGGGTGAGTGAATGTATGATAGAATAAATGAAACACAAACAATCAAATTAATGTCAAATTTTAGTCTTTTTCAATTTCAAAAGCTGTTGCAGACAACATAATCGATGCTAAAAATTCGGATATGTCTACAATATAGCACAGAAAAAATCAGAATTTTCTTTTTTGTCTTCATGTTTTTCACAACCTAAAGTGCAAAAAATATCAGATCCATGGCAGCTTACCCTGATTGTGTTAGAATCTGATGTTGCCTGTATTCCAGAAGTTACATTGACGACACCAGTAATCGGGTTGATCTCAAAACCTGACTGTCCCTGTTGCTCAATCAAACTGTACCGCAAGGTACCAAATGGTGTGTTCTGTAAAAACAAAGAGAGCCATAGTAAAAACAATTTCATTGAAATCTGTCAAGCCATTTGACATTCAGCATATCCTTTGCCCCCCCCCCCCCAATAATTCACCCATAAAAAAATTATTTTCCTTCAAGAAAGGTCTAGGTATAAAATGCTGTCTGAAAGTGCCCAAATGGCTTCTTAGAATTCAAAATTTTCTGGGCGGAGCATGCCCCAGTTCCCCTTAGCAACGATATGCTCGTTCAGGTTCATTCACTTAAACATATGCCCCCCCCCCCCAATATTGTGAACCTTTCTACACTTTGATACTGCCTACCAAAGCTTGAGTCACAACAGTCAATTGATGTGAACAGCATCAGAAGGGTTGATCCACATCTACCTTTGACATAAAAAAACAAGATGTATTTGTGAAACACCAATGCCCCCGAAATGGCCCTTTTTCTAAAATGTTAAGTTTTTGTGTAAAGGGTTAATAAGGGTTAATGAATGACATTGAGGAAGGTCATATTGCATGGAACAGATAGATATCATTGAAAGAAAGTTACATACCAAATTTGAGCTTCGTATGACAAATAGTTTTGGAGAAAAGGCCAATGTTAAGTTTTCAGACAGACCGACAGACAGACAGAAACACATGAGTAAAACAGTATGCCCCCGATATCTCGATACAAGGGCATAAAAATAAGAATTGGACTCATATATTTTTTTATCAAATCAGAGAATACTTACCGCTGGATCAGCATCTGTTGCTGTTACTGTGTAAATACTTCCGACAATAGAACTGGATGAGTCAATATCAATCGTAAACGGCAAGTTTGTAAACTCTGGTGGGTTGTTGTTTCGTTGAATATCAAATGTACATTGTAGCGTCTGTGGTGCTGGATTGTCCATGTCCTGAACCTGGATGCTGACCGTGTAAGCATTTAGCGGGGCATTCAACAAGTTACCACTGACGTAAATATTTCCTGATTGGTCAATCGAGAAATAGGTCAAGGCTCCGGGTGTAATGGCCGTCAGACCAAATTCCAAAGCACCATATTCCTGAATAAAAAGAAATGGAACTACGGATAACACGGTGATTAATCATGTGACTCAAATTTCAGAAAATCATCAATATTTCTCTTAGTAATTAACCAATTTGAATATGGTTTGAAGAAGAGAAAATGGTAAAATGCCACAAATAAGCAGCTGATAATTTTTTTTTTATCTTAAATAACTTTTTATCAACTAATCTTTCAAAATTCCACTACGTCCATCTAATACATGATGTCTCTCCACCTGCTCTGCTTCAAATTGAATTCAAATCTGTCTCATATTAACAAAATTATTGAAGATTTTCTGAAATTGTTGTATCATGTGATTATCCACCGTGGATAAGATTGGGTTATACATAAGTTTTTTAAATGTTTGACCCTTTCCCTTAAAGCAAAACTCTAGGCTGGCCCAATTCAGAAAATATATGTCAATAGATATTACATTTATCAGAGTTTCCATTTACGACGTAAAAGTGTCTGTATACGCATGGAATTCATCTCGGACGCAAAATATGAAGACTGGTTGAGTCCCTGGGACCCAAAATAAATTGGGTTGCAAAAACCCTCGGATATTCACAAATTTAATGAGAAAATCAATTACAAAAAAATCACCAATTAAAGAACTAAATCTTATTTTACTGCCGAACTCTGATGTATTTCAGATCAACTGTGTTCAACTTTTTACTGCTCTTTTTTTTTTTACCTGGAATTGAATTTAAAAGAGGATGTTCACCACATATTATTAGGTACTTAAAACTTAAAACTTTTTTTAATTTGATGATGTAGATTTTTTTTCAAAAATCTAGAATAGATAGTTTTATTATTCTTTATCAATTAGGCTTTCAAAACTAGAAACTGTTTTGGAAAGCATGAAAACAGATTCGAAATACATGTAGTATTTTCAGTTCAAACAAGGGCTATATTTTGAACAGCCCTTTTATCTTTGCAAAGGCTTTGTCTACTTTTCATTATTTGACATGACTTTTTTTCCTGCTTCACCCTTCTAAAGTTAAAGTCAAATTATTCATATTGTTATATTTTATCATTCCTTTTGTTAAATAAGCCCATTCAAGTCCAGCGTTTAATTTGAAGTTGATTTATGGAAGTCAAAATTGGACTCAAAAGAAAATGAATGGGACTCAACTTTTTTTGTGGCACTGGGTCCCAGGGACTCAAAATTTTTGTATCCAATAGGAAACACTGATTTATGTATAATATAATCAAGAAAATTTTGAAGCAAAAGGAAAAATGCAGATTTTCTTCTTTTGCCTCTGTTATCTCAAGCCCTTTTCTGCTAAAACAAAATGACACCCAAATAATAAAGTTTCAAATTGCTCCAATTTGAAAATATTTGATATAGCTAAACTGATAATTATGATAACAGAATTTCAGTACATTATATCTTAGAAAATTTGGAGTAAAATAAAAATTTTTTTTTTCCATAACTATGCTTTCAAATGTCCATTTTATCAGTACTAGATGCCGAAGGGCAACATGTCGAGCCCGCTCATTTTGAAGAAAGAAGACCATACCTATGTCTACAGCTGTCATTACAATGGCGTTGTAAAAGTGGGGACAAAATAAGTTGGAATGATGGGGATCATGGTGAGACAGTTTATTGTTCACAAAATATTACATGTCTATGTATTTATAACGAGATACCAGAATGGATTAATTTGAGTATACATATGTGACCCGTCACGCTAAAAGGGACCTTATGCTAAGTCCATAGACCCGTCACGCTAAAAGGGACCTTATGCTAAGTCCATAAAACCAAATTACATTTGACCTCAAAGTTTGACCTTGACCTTTGAGCTTGGAATCTGGTTCTTGCACGCGACACTCCGCCTTACTGAGCTTGACATTTGTGCCAAGTTAAGGAATGGCCCGGACAAGCAAAAATCAACTCATTTTTTACATTTGACCTCAAAGTTTGACCTTGACCTTTCATCTTGGAATCTGGTTCTTGCACGCGACACTCCATCTTACTGAGCTTGACATTTGTGCCAAGTTATTTCTGAATCCCTCCATCCATGGTGAAGTTATGGCCCGGACAAGCAAAAATCATCTCATTTTTGACATTTGACCTCCAAGTTTGACCTTGACCTTTGAGCTTGGAATCTGGTTTTTGCACGCGACACTCCGCCTTACTGAGCTTGACATTTGTGCCAAGTTATTTCTGAATCCCTCCATCCATGGTGAAGTTATGGCCCGGACAAGCAAAAATCATCTCATTTTTGACATTTGACCTCCAAGTTTGACCTTGACCTTTGAGCTTGGAATCTGGTTCTTGCACGCGACACTCTGCCTTACTGAGCTTGACATTTGTGCCAAGTTATTTCTGAATCCCTCCATCCATGGTGAAGTTATGGCCCGGACAAGCAAAAATCATCTCATTTTTGACATTTGACCTCCAAGTTTGACCTTGACCTTTGAGCTTGGAATCTGGTTCTTGCACGCGACACTCTGCCTTACTGAGCTTGACATTTGTGCCAAGTTATTTCTGAATCCCTCCATCCATGGTGAAGTTATGGCCCGGACAAGCAAAAATCTTCTCATTTTTGACATTTGACCTCCAAGTTTGACCTTGACCTTTGAGCTTGGAATCTGGTTCTTGCACGCGACACTCCGCCTTACTGAGCTTGACATTTGTGCCAAGTTATTTCTGAATCCCTCCATCCATGGTGAAGTTATGGCCCGGACAAGCTCCATCCGGACGGACGCACGCACTAACGCACGCACGCACGCACTAACGCACATACACCGAACCGCCATTGTGACAACTATGTCGAGCTCACCGCAAGCGGGCTCGACAAAAAAACACTGCTCCTTTGAGAGAGGGAAGTACAGTACATTGTCAGGGGAAAGTCGAAAACTCATAACTGCAGCTTCAAAAAGCTTGAGTTTGAAGGCTTTGATCTCTCACCAAAAATATGTTTAAAAATAACATACCCCGGCATCAGTGTCGCGTGTGGCGATTGTCTGGATTGGAACTCCGCCATCTTGTATCTCGAGGATTGTTCTGTTGCAGTTTGCCGTAAGAATGTCTGGGATATCCAGGTTGAAGTTGATCGTCACCATAAAGTCAGCCTCGCTACAGATTGAGGGAGTGGCTCCATCACAGGCTTGAATCACAATCTGAAATAGGATTGAATGTATCTGCTTAACCCTTTCCCAAACAAGACCTGGTTTTCACGTCCCTATTTGATATGGCTTGGGAAAATATTGAGACAAAAGAAGAAACTGCTGATAAACAGCAGTTTCTCCTTTTGCCTCAATATTTTCTTATCTATATTGTACCCAAATCCTTTCTTTTTCAAGGTCCATTTTGTCGTCTGCAGTAACATTCAAATTGGATCACCCTAAAATTTTGTCGTTTGGGAAAGGGTTAACCCTTTCCCATGCAGCAAAATTTTAGGGTGATTCACTTCAAAATCTGCCACAAATGACAAAATGGAAGGTATTAAAGATAAAATTTGTGTAAAATATGACACAGAAAATATTGAGACAAAAGGAGAAACTGCTGATCATCAGCAGTTTCTTCTTTTGTTTCAATGTTTTCCCACGCCTTTTGTATTAGGGACATCAAAACCAGGTCTTGTTTGGGAAAGAGTTAAATGGTATCCCAACAAAAAATCATTGATGATAAAGATATGTGTACAATATAGAAAAGAAAATATTGAGGCAAATGGAGAAAATGCTGGTTATCAGCTTTTTCTCCTTTGCCTCTCTACATACACGCAGTCTGATCAGGATCCATGTCGTTCTCAAAAAAAAATCATGATAGGAAGCAACAGTAAGAGCAAAATTGTTCCTGGGGCCGTATTCACAAACGTTTCTACAACCAATCAGAGTGGCTGAGACAAACTAAAACAAAAGAATCAGCCACTCTGATTTGTTGGTATGTAACTGTACTTTAGAAAATGAATTTAGAAACGTTGGTGAATACGGGCCCAGATCAGACTGCACTTAGGCAAGGGCTGATCTTGAAACATGACTGTCTAAAGTGCAATAAGGGACCTTTTTCTGAATATCAAGTAAGAGCTGTACTAGTATCATACAGGATGTTTTGTAATGTACATTGTACTAAGGAAACATTTTGGGAAAGCATTTCTTTTCTATTATCTCTATTTCATTGATGGTGCTTAATATAGAGAAAAAGCCTACCCCAAGTACCCTTTAATTGTCAGAATGGTTTTGATTGTTTAGCAGAAAGAGACATCGTCCCATTGAATAGCAAATCCAAATAGCAAAGAATTTGGGCTGAAAATAGACTTGGTTTACTATTATGTAGTGATTAATGATCAGTGTTGTTATAAAATCTTGTAACTACGGCTTGAATCAAGCCGTAGTCACAAAATTTTTTAACACCACCTACAGTTCTAAATACTATTCATTGTTTGTCTGAAATTATTATTTAATGGATAAAATCAATCCCTATAGTTTCTTACCATATATGCTGGTTCTGGGTTGGGAATCTGAGCTCGGAGTCGAAGCTGGCCTGTATTTTGGTCGACGATGAAGAGATTTGCATTATTACCCAGAATGCTGTACCTGACGGTGTTGTAAGGAGCCTGTGGGGATAAAAACAAATTGATGTATATCGTCGCTTTCCATTGAAAATCTTGTAACTGCAGCTTGTTTTAAGCTGCAGTTACATGGTTTTTTATGAAAAGTAGCCAATATTTACCTTTTCCCACATAATGAGGCTTCTTTAACCCTTTCCCAAACAGCAAAATTTTAGGGTGATCCACTTCAAAAAGTGCCACAAATGACACAAGAGCTGTCCGAAGACAGCGCGCTCGACTTTCTAAGTTGCTTAGTATAAAGGGGGCATAACTCCAAATAGAGTGGTCCCAGGGTCATGGGCTCTGATAGTAAGGTAGAGGGTGTGATGGTGAATAAGTATACCAAGTTTGGGTTGAATCCCTTTGATAGTATGGAAGTTATTGATGTTTGAAAAAACTTTAACCTTGGTTGCAACGCCAACGCCGACGCCCGGGTGACAGTATAAGCTCTCATTTTCTTCGAAAAGTCGAGCTAAAAATGGGTGTTATTAAAGATAGGATTTGTGTAAAATATGGCACAGAAAATATTGAGACAAAAGGAGAAACTGCTGATTATCAGCAGTTTCTTCTTTTGTTTCAATGTTTTCCCATGCCTTTTCTAACAGGGACGTCAAAATCAGGTCTTGTTTGGGAAAAGGTTAAAATCCCACCAGATAAAGTCTATGTAGAAGTTGTGAAAAGTGAAAAATTTACTTGTGACGAGTAATTTATCCATTTTCAATAATGTTTCCTACCCATAAAGACAAAAAAATATCCAAAATGCCATTCACTTGAAATTAACATTTGTAACTTCATTCAAGTCTTTCGAAAACACTGTGGAAAATGAAGAAAATGCTTGAAACAAGCAATTGCTTCATTTCCCACAATGTTTTCTACACAAAAAGACCAAAAATGTTATATTTCATTTATTTGAAAGTATCGTCTGCAACATCTTTGGATTTCGACCAGTCTAAAATGTTGCCGTCTGGTGAAGGGTTAAGGAATACTTACAACAGTGTCAGCATCCGTTGCCAAAATATCGTTTGACAAGACCACTGTTCCAGAATTAAATGCGAGAGTTGTCTGGTACAGATTCGTGTTCTGGAAGACGGGACCAAACAGGTTTCTAGTGACGAAGATCGTCACCTCCCGTGAACTGCTCTCTGCCGGCGAACCTCCATCCTCCGCAATCACATCAAACTGTAAAACAAAGAAAGAATTCATAAATGTGACCGGTCATGCGAAAACAGTCCTTTATGGGGACTCAATAACACAAAGTTTTGAGAAATAGATTAGCTCTAGCAAGGATTTAACAGATGTTATACAATTTGAAAACAAGATGTGTTTGTGAAACACAAATGCCCCCGAAATGGCCATTTTTCTAAAATGTTAAGTTTTTGTGTAAAGGATTGATAAGGGTTAAAGGATGACCTTGAGGAAGGTCACTTTGTGTGGAACAGGTAGATATCATTCAAAGAAAGTTGCATACCAAATTTGAGCTTAATGTATGTCAAATAATTTTGAAGAAAAGGCAAATGCTAAGTTTTTGGACAGACAGATGGACAGACAGACGGACAGACACAAGTAAAACAATATGCCCCCCCTTCTCTCGATACGGGGAATAAAAATACATAAGGCAGGAAAAACATTCTAGATCCAAAAATTACTTTGAGAGTGAAAAGTTTTGGCCATAACAAGTCTATGAAGTCCATGCAGACTAGGATCAACACTTTTCACTCTTCCAAGAAGATCCCAGTTAGCTGATCGTCAGCATTTTTTTCTTGTCTCTCATTGTTTCTAGCAAAGTGAATACATATTGTTAGATTTTTTTTTTTCATATCTATCCTGACATCTGCAACTCTTTAAAAAGCTTGTACACACAGTGACTGAGGCAAAAGCAGAAAATGCTCAATAAAAAAATTTATCCTTTTGCCTAAATATTTCCTTTGGTATACTGTACATAAATTCTTTCTTTATATCAATTTCAATGTTTACAGCAGTGTTTGGAAAAGGGTTAATCTTGAAAAGTCTATGAAAGTATTTGACTCGACCCATTACCACACATTGATGCTATTTGAAACACTTCAAAATAAAGGCCTTGAAAAACATTGTGGTAAATGAAGAAATTCCTGGAGACAAGCAATTTCTTCATTTCCCACTATGTTTTCTACCAAAAGACGAAAAAAAACATGTTTAAATTCGTATTATTACATTTATCATTTTGTTTGGAAAAGCGTTAACTTACCCTATATTGGAGAACATTTGAGTTATCCAAATAGACATTCTGGTCAATGGAAATGATTCCAGTTTGTGCATTGATGCTGAAATAGTTGAGCGCATTGGGCGATGTTATTCTCGGTGATAGACGGTATGTGACGGTATTAAACGGACTGTAATTATCGTCGTCTGTAGCTCGGATGGTCAGTATTGGTGTATCTAATGCGTCTGTTTCGAGGATGGATGTATTGTAGACACCAGTTGTAAATACAGGTGCCTGAAGATTCTTGTTGATTGTAATTACCGCTGTAGTTGAAGCGGAACAGAATACATCTACGGGATTTGTGACACGAATCCAGGCTTTGAATTCTGTCTCAGAAGTCAAAGCGAGTGATGTTCTAACCCTGATGAAGGCAGAAGTAGCAAGTTCTTGTTCGAGTTTGAAGTATTGTTGGGCCGCTGAATCAGCGATCAGATCAAACTGAATCACGTTATACGGAGCAGCATTGTCGGGATCCGACGCACCAATCGTGACAGCTGTTGTGTTAATAGCTGCATCTTCACGGATGAATCCTCTAAATCCGCCGACCGGAATATTAAATGTCGGGCAGGCGGTGTTTCTTCTGATGGATATACTGACGCTGGCGGTGTTGTCCGTCTCTCGTGGAGGAATACCATTGTCCACTCCCCTCAATGTCACCTGCACAGACAAACAAAATATGTTAATCCATTACCAAATATTAACGTTTTTAATGCCAAACAATATACAGACTTTTCAAAAACATTGTGGAAAAAGTAAAAATTGATTGTGACAAGCAATTTCTTCATTTCCAACAATGTTTTTTACCCTTAACAATAAAACCATCTATACATCTGAACAGCTACACACATTGTCATACCAAACAAGTCAGTCAATATTACTTACATCAACCCTTTTTTTAGTTTATATTTGAAAAATGTTTTTTGGGTTTTTTTTTTCAAATAATGAAACTAGATGTTTTCGTACAAGTCATAAATTCTATCAATCTATCACAAACAGCAAAAGTTTAACACAGAAAATATTGAGAGAAAAGCAGAAAATGCTGATTACAAAATATATTCAATATAATTAATCAAATATGAAAATAAGCCAGGATCTGGAAGGAAAATTCCCTAATGTCTTGGAGAAGCTTTTAGTGAACAAGATGGATGTTGATCAAACTGTGAGAATACACTAGCTGGCTGATCTAATTCCATGTTGTTGTAAAATGCTCAGAGCTGTAGATATGAGGGATTTTGGGCTTTTCAAAATGCGACATTTCAAGAATTGTTCATCAAACCCTATATTATCAGTACTCATTGTAATTGTCTCATCGAGACTATTCCAATGAGTACCCACAACATAGGGTTAGGATTTGAAATAACAAATTTAGAATGTCTTCATCCCCTCTTATACATTGCTCAGATGCTATTGAAGCCCCTTTATTGCTGCTTTTTCAACAAAAACCTGTACCTGCAGCTTTAACCCATTACCACACAATGACTCTTTTTGACTCCCCACAAAATAATTGCCATGGAAAACATCATGGAAAATGAAGAAATTGCTTGTCACAAGCAATTTCTTCATTTCCCACGATATTTTCCATCCAAAAAGACCTAGAAATTAAAAATTCCATTCACTTGAAATTGTCGATTGCAGAATCTTTCATTTTGGACCACCCTAGAATTTTGTCGTTAGGTAATGGGTTAAACAGGCTGCAGTTTCGAGGTTTTCGTTCAAAAGCATCGTTATCAAGATCTTGCATGATCCATACCGTGTAGAAGTTTTGGTTTGAGTTTCTGAGGTCCCTCTTCACAGTGATTTCTCCGGTGGTCGGGTTCAAGTAAAACCAGTCAGTAAAGTCAGCAGGGTTGGAGCTGAAGATCGTAAATGTCACAGCATGCTGCAAAAAAAATGAGATTAGATTCGTTAAAAAATTCATCTATTTCCCACAGCTAATTTTTATGACATAAATGAGGTTGAACACAATTTCGACCCTTCCCAAACCAGACCTGGTTTTGACATCCCTGATGGAAAAGGCTTGAGGAAATATTTAGGGAAACAAATAAATACTAATGAAGCCACGCCTTGGGATCGAACCCATAGCGGTCCTTAATTTGATTCCCAGCACTCAGACATTACTTTTAGGGGCAATGGATTTCTCTTTAATCAGGCTGTTCATTCACCTACAGTTACTAAATATGGCATATCTTTTTTTCAAATAAACAGATTTTCTACCCAATCTTTCGTTAAGTAAGAGCAAACATGTTTATCTTCCGGAAAATATTTGGGGGTGAATATGTCTGCAACCATGGCACAAAGTTGAATTTTTCAATTGAAATTCTGGAAATAAGATGAGCTCCCATTCAGTCAGTTTCAAGATATTCAAGACAAGCTCATGGGTTTACCCTCTTCTGACGTCCTCAATAGAATAAGCATTGGAAAACATTGAGACAAAAGAAGAAAATTCTGATGATCAGCATTTTCTCCTTTTGCCTCAATATTTTCTTAGCTATTTTGTACACAAATCCTACATTTAAAAATATCTATTTTGTAATTTAAAGCTTCTTTCAATTTGGAATAATCCAAAATTTTGCTGTTTGGGGAAGGTTTAACAACACTTACTCCATCATCATCCGTCGCTTCCAGATTGAACAGATTCGTTCCGTGGGTGACTTCCTCGTTGATTGTGATGCCGTACGTGGTCTGGATCCATCGAGGAGCCGTCGGATTTCGGTTTACATTAACGGTGAGGTTTGTTGTGGCTATATCATTTTCCACGGCACTATCGAAGGCAACTAGACCAATCTGTAATGAATAATCAGGGGCTAATATCATCAACATTCATACAACCAATTTTGACAGAAAATCATAATGGTGAATTAGACATTATGATTGTTTATAATAGACTTAACATGTATATAACATAGGCCCCTTTATCGGTTTTCCAGGGTTTCCCTAGGGTTGCCTCGAATTCTATGGTGACGCAGATAACAGTTGAAATATTAAAGAAAGTAGAAAACAAAAAATAATTGAGAGCACAAAAATTCTTAGGGGAAAAGGAGAACATTGTTAGGTTCATAAAAACAAGGTATTGTTTTGGAAAGGGTTAAAAAAATGTACATCAATCTTCACTTACCACATATTGCAGCGCTTGATCACGTGCAAGAATATCTGAATTCACAAACACATCCGCCGTCTGGTCTGGTCTACTTGTAATACCAAAATAACCGAAGGCTGCCCCGTAACCGTTGATTTGATAAACCATATTTCCCTACAATAATATAACATCACTTTTCAATGAAAACCTTGTAACTGCAGCTAGTTTTAAGCTGCAGTTACAAGGTTGTCGTTGAAAAGCAGCGATAATATTGTTATGTATAGTTACCTATCAATTTATTCTTTGAAAAATCACAAACTACAGAAAAGAAATCAGTATTTCCGAAATAGAAAATATCAAAGCTAACCTTTTCTAGTAGGGACATCAAATTCAGATATTTTTTGTAGGAAAGGGTCAGTTGCATTTGTAATTTTTCTTTATCAAAATCATAGAACTAAAACAATCATCTGCTTTAAAATGAACAAGGCTAACAATTAATTAATATGTATTATTTGTTTGAACCCCTGAACCCCCTCTGGGTCTGCCACTGAATTAATGCATCATAATTATCCGCCCCTTTATGACCCCATGTGAACTTACCACACGATCAGCATCAATGGCAACTGGATTGAAGAAACTTTCACCTAATGTCTGGTTAAAAAGTATGCCAGTTGTATATGGAGGAGAATTCTGAAACACGGGTGATAGTCTGTTTCTGGCAACTTGAACGCTGCACGTTATCCTGCTTGATTTATCACGGCCATCTGACACATCTACTTGAAACTGCAACAAAAAATTTTACCCATTACCGGATGGCAAAATTTTGAACCATTTCAAATTCAAAGATGCTGCAGACAGCAATTTCCAAGTGCATTGAAGTTTACATTTGTGTGGTGTTTTGTGTAGAAAATATTGTGGGAAATGAGGAAATTGCTTATCACAAGCAATTTCTTCATTTTCTACAATGTTTTCCAAAGCCTTTGTTTTATAGGGTGTCAAAAGGCGTCACTGTAAAAGTGTTTGGGAATAGGATAATTATTCATTGAATGAATCATCGTAAAATGTGATCATTCTAATTGTATAATACAACTAATTTATTCATTGAATGGATCATAGTAAATTGTAATCTTTCTAATAGGGAACAATGTTGTACAGTAAACCATGACATAATTTCGGACTAACAAAAAGTATTTCGTGGCTGTTGTAATAAAATCTTAAAACTACTTGATTCTTTATAGGTCTTGTTTGAGAAAGGATTAATTTTGAATGGATAATACTGACCGTGTAGACAAGCTGGTTTTGTCCAGAACCATCCAGAGCTCTAGAGACGGTTATTTCTCCTGTATCTGGATTCACATAAAATAGTTGCCAGTCAGTGTTCAACGTACTCTCAACCACGGAAAATTTGAGATTAGGTAGATCCTGTAATATAGAACATTCAAATACAGATTTCACAATTAAGATTCACATAAAATAGTTACCGGTCAGTGTTCAGCGTACTCTCAACCACGGAAAATTTGAGATTGGGTAGATCCTGTAATATAGAACATTCAAATACAGATTTTCACAATTAAGATTCACATAAAATAGTTGCCAGTCTGTGTTCAGTGTACTCTCAACCACGGAAAATTTGAGATTGGGCAGATCCTGTAATATAGAACATTCAAATACAGACTATAATCTCACTTTTTCTTCAAACACCTTGTAAGTTGTAACTACAGCTTGTTCAAAGTATTGACATTTATGAACCTATAGGGGTTTCAAGCCATTTTCAACTGCAATGGTCATTTTGCCACTGGTCATTTTGCCACGGCTGGATCACCTAACTCTGGTTTCCTGTTGTTTCTCATGCCAGTCATTTCCACAATGTTTTCTTTTCCAGAATGGAAAGATTCTGAAAATTTCATCAACTTGAAATTGTTCGTCTGCAACATCTTTTAAATTGGAATAGCTTGTTTGGTAATGGGTTAACCCATTACCACATGATGACACCTTTTGACTCCTCACAAGATATTTGCTTAGGAAAACATTGTGGAAAATGAAGAAATTGCTTGTGACAAGCAATTTCGTCATTACCAACAATATTTTCTACCAAAAAATATATAATTATATTCACTTGATATTGTCGTCTGCATCATCTTTGAATTTGGAACAGTCCAAAACAAGAGCTGTCACTGTAAGATGACAATGCCCCCGACACCGCTTTGATCGTCATAAGGTCAAGGTCATCCAGGGGTCAAGGTCACCAAAGTATGTGCCTACAGAAAGGTAATGTACCAAGGAATGTTGTGGTAAAGTATGAAGCGAATATGTTAAGTAATAAGGAAGTTATGGCCAATGTTAAAGTTTTTGGACGGAATGACGGACGGACGGACAGACAGACAGACGGACGGACAGACGGACAGACGGACGGACGGACAAGTCAAATTTATGATGCCTCCCTATCGGGGGCATAAAAATATGTTTGGTAATTGGTTAAAGCACATACAATATACATACCACAGCATCCCCGTCTGTCGCAGAAAGTTGATATATAATTGTTCCGACACTCTCACTTTCGCTCGCACTCGGGTTACAAAGATTGGTGAACACTGGACGGTTCGGGTTTCTGATGACGGTAATTTCCACGTTCGTGAAGATCTCTTGTAGATCAACCTCAAACTGCCTTTGTGCTCGTACTCGTAACTGAAATGCAAATACAGTAAAATACAGGTCATTTATGATCTTGTATAACATAACATAATTCTATTGGTGATTTAGGCCACCAGCCCATAACACAAAACATCATGACCTGGAATATTATGTAACAAAGTTATAAAAGACATTTTCTACAGTATTGTTTGTTAGTGTGAATGATATACGGAGAAAATTATCAAGTATCTTGTTCTTGTTCTTGTTGTTAAATATAATTTTATGTATAGATATTTCATGTATAGATATGTATCATTCATTTAAATCCTTGCTAGGTCAAAATGTAAGCCTGTACCAGTCAAGGATAACTTTTGACGTCACGCAATATAGATGGTCTAGAAGGCTTTAAAAAACAATGTGGAAAATGAAGCAATTGCTTGTGACAAGCAATTTCTTTCACCCAGACATTCCAAATAAACACTCTCAAGATAAACTGACACGATTTAAAAACGCAAAATACGTTTTCATTAACCATTCCTTTCCTATTGCCTTGATCGGCACCATATTTGGGGACATGTATGAGACAATGTATACGCTTCACGCCCCAGCAATTTTGTCGTGTTTTCTGTAAACTATCCGGACATCTGAACCGCCCATCACTAAATGCTCGTGTGTCTCGTGCATTCAGACCACGTATTAAATCACTAAGATTTTTTGTGTACAAATTGCAACTTTGATTTACTTATTGAAAACAAACAAGAACAACGAAAGAAAATTGTGTACAAAATGCTGAGGCTTACTTTGCGAAAAAAGAACCGGGTTTTTTGGCTTTTGGTTTGCGGTGTTTTGCAAATGAAGGTGGCTAGACGCTTTAATGTAGCCGTATCGACGGTTCCAAGGTTTATGAGACGTGTAAACGACACGGGAAGATTTACAAACCACCCACGTCCCGGTCAGCTGCGTGTAACAACTGTACGTCAACATAATTGTATACGTTCAATATTAAGCTTAAGAGAACGCGGTCTTTTATCAACACACTAAAAATTGAATAATTTCAGTCATTTAGTTGAGGATCGAGATAATCATGCCTAGAGGAAGAAAGAGGAAAGCGCCTGAGGAACCTGAAAGTCGGGAAGAAGGCGAATCGGGTAATAGATTCGTGGATTTTGAGGCGATTTTGAGGGCAGCGGAATTTCCCACACTTCCCAGTTCGCCTACAACGGAGAGGGCGGCTGGACCGGAGTTGAATTCTCCGGAGCTTGCCCCAACTTTGCAAGGGTGTGGTGGCCGATTTCAGACCAATGTAAACAAAACTCGCTGCCGGAGTGATGAGGTTTTTGCTCATGTCCCAATTTCTTTGAGAGAAAAAATTTGGGGAGGAAGCTTCATTAATTTGGCTTTACTGTTAAAAGGCTCGGGGGAATTAGAGGAAATATGCAGTGGGGGTCCTTTATGTATTACGAATGAAGGAACTTTGGAGTCACGGCCCAAAGACATAAAAAATAGGGTACCAAATATTGAGAAATGGACTGATGCATTTATTATTTTCATGTCCATTTATTTAGTAGCTCATCGAGAGGAAGCGGCGGACTTGCTTAAATACATGTTTAACATTAGAGAAGCAGCTTATAAGCATGGCGGATTTGCTTGGCGCAAATATGATGAACAATTTCGTTTAAGGCAGGAGAATGTGAAGTCGTCTTGGGCTGATATTAACACAGATTTGTGGTGGCGTTGTTCGTTGGGGGACAATGCAACATATCAGTCTTCTACAACTAGTACAATGCAGTCAAATATTGAAAATCAACAAACAATGCATGCAAATATGTTTAACCCTATGCGTCCACTGGCGTGCCTAGACTATAATAAGGGGCATTGCCGTTGGACAAATTGTCGTTTTGCGCACATATGCTCTTTTTGTCGTGGTTCGCATCCCGAGTGCACATGTTTCAAAAAGCATGGCTTTAATCAGTTGAATACAAGTACTGGTATGGGTGCCAATTCTCTTCCGTTTCGTTCACAAAATAACCGGGGGCGCTCAAACGGCGGGAAACAAAGGCACAACAATGGTAATTTCAGATAAAGCTAAAGTTAGCAACTTCAACCTCAATATGATTGCACCAACACACATTCAGCTAGATAATTTGGCAAATGCTCTTTCTGCATATACTCACAGCGATAGAGATATTTTGTTGCGGGGATTCACAGATGGTTTTAAACTCAATTATTCGGGCCCCAGGTGTCCACAAAATAGCAAAAATTTGAAGTCTGCTCTGGATAATGTTGGCATAGTCAAGCAAAAAATAGAGAAGGAAATTCAAGCCGGTAGGGTTGCAGGTCCTTTTATGGAACCGCCATTTCCTAATCTAAAAGTTAGCCCTATCGGTTTAGTACCAAAGAAAACACCTGGCGAATTCCGACTAATTCATCATTTGTCTAGCCCGAAAGATCACTCGGTAAATGACTTCATCGAT
This sequence comes from Fragum sueziense, assembly GCA_963680895.1. Classification (NCBI taxonomy): domain Eukaryota; kingdom Metazoa; phylum Mollusca; class Bivalvia; order Cardiida; family Cardiidae; genus Fragum; species Fragum sueziense. The sequence goes on along the minus strand of OY804592.1, from coordinate 76,684,727 downwards.
CCAAAAATTTGCACTGTTCAGTACACAAGCTTCGACGAAGCGGTAAGCATGGTACAAGAGCTGGGTCAAGGTTGCAAGCTATTTAAAATGGACCTTAAAAATGCTTTCCGATTATTGCCAGTACATTTAGAGGACATAGAATTGCTTGGTTTTAAGTTTCAGGACAAATTTTATGTAGACAAGAGTCTGGCTTTTGGACTTTCGATAAGTTGTAATTTGTTCGAAAAATTCTCAACATTTTTGGAGCACTTCATAAAAAGCAAATTACCATCTGGCCGATTGTTACACTATTTAGATGATTTTTTAGGTGGGGATCGAGACACCAAGGGTTGCAAAAGGGCTATGTTGAGTATGCAAGAAAGTTTGGAATGGCTGGCAGTACCTTTAGCCCATGAAAAAACTGAGGGTCCGAGCGAGATTCTTATATTTTTAGGTTTATAGATTGATACAGTAAAACTCCAAGTGCGAATCCCTCAAGAAAAGGTAGAAGAGGTTTGCATCAAAATCCGTAACATGCTAAATGCTACAAAAACAAATTTGAAAGAAATGCAGTCACTTATCGGCTCATTGAATTTTTGCTGTCGTGCAATCCGAGCAGGTAGGCCATTTTGCAGGCGTCTTATAAATGCAACTTGTGGTTTGACTAAACCGCACCATCACATTCGGATAACAAAGGCCATCAAATTAGATCTGGTTATGTGGTTAGACTTCTTTGCAAATTTTAATGGCATATCTGTTTTCTATGACCAATTTTGGAGTTCAAACGAGGATGAGCAATTATTCACGGACAGCGCTGCTAATGTAGGCTTTGGAATTTATTTCAAGGGTCATTGGGCACATGGTGTTTGGCCTGAGGCATGGCACAAGATGGGCATCACAGCAAATATTACTACATTGGAGCTCTTTCCTATTCTCGTAGCTCTTTGCATTTGGGGAACTGCCTTTCGCAATAAAAAGATAAGGTTTAACTGTGACAATATGGCCGTAGTTGAAATTATCAATAGTATGACTTCTAAATCGGAACATGTTATGGTCATTTTAAGGCATATTACAACAATCTGTCTTAAGGAAAACATTTTACTTAAAGCAACTCATGTGGCTGGATCAAAAAATAATCTGTGTGATGCTTTGTCTCGTTTACAGGTGGAGAAATTCAGACAAATGGCACCAGAAGCAGATCCAGAGCCTCAACGAATTCCGGCATTTCCATGGGCGATATTCAACAAGGTGTAACCAAAATACTGAAAAATAGTATAGCCCCCAACACTGCTTTGGCATATAGAACAGCATGGTCCGCTTTTCATAAGTTTTTGGTTGAGTACAAGTTGAGTACAGTTTGGCCCACCACTAATCATTGTGTTGTTCTTTTCATTTCTTACTGCTTGGAAAAAGGTCTGGCGGGGGCAACAATCATGTCATACATCGCAGGGGTGAATCACATGCATAAGCTTGCTGGAGGGACTGATTTACGTGATTCCTTTTTAGTTAAAAAAATGCTTGAAGGCTGCTCGCGACTTAGGCACCAACAAGACAACTGCTTACCAATCACGCTCAATATACTTAAAGACATATGCAATGTGCTATCAAGTGTATGTTACAACCAGTTTGAGACAAAACTATTCAAAGCAGCGTTCTTAATGGCATTTTATGGATTATTTAGGGTAAGTGAGTTAGTGGTTTCGGTAACCAATCCGACAAATAGAGCTTTGCAAATCAACGATGTCATCATTCATCCCAATGCGAAACATCTTTGCCTGAAACTGCATGTTACGAAAACCAACCAAATAGGTCTTCGTTCAACCACTTTGAAAATCCCTTGTGAGGATAACCCTGAACTCTGTCCAGTTAAGGCAGTGGCAGAATTCATGTTGTTGCGCCCGACTATCGAAGGTCCCTTTCTATGTCATGCTAACGGTTCTCCTGTGACCAGAAGTCAATTTTCGGCAGTTCTGGCTAAATGTGTAGCGAAGGTCCGTCCAGGATGTAGAAGCATAAAGTCTCATAGCTTTCGCATAGGCCGAGCTACACAATTGTTTGCAATGGGTTTGTCCGATGAGAAAATTAAAATCTTAGGTAGGTGGCGCTCCGATGCATACAAAAGGTATATAAGAACATAGAACAGCAACTTCAAAAAACAACAATAACTTTTCGAATAATAAAAATAATCAAGCCTTCACAAGATTTCAAATAGATACATAATGCAATAAAATGTTGTCAGTTGAATTGATTCATTTAAATTCTATTCTTCAGACATTTGGCTCCTGGGAGATTCTATCATACATTGGGCGGAACAGCACGCTATAAGCAGGGGAAAGAGAAATTTACTAGAAAACACAAGGTTCCAGTGGATGGGGATCCGTGGCATGTCATGGACCAGTTTCCGCCATAACATCCAGCTGAAGCTAGTCTTTTCCACTCCCCCTATGGTAGTTGGGATTCATTTGGGTGGGAACGACATTCAGGGATTGTCGCTGCGTCGGCTGTTCGCGCTCATTCGTTCAGGATTACGCTATTTACATGCCGGTTTTGAGTCGACCACATTGCTGTGGATCGACATCCTGCCTAGACTGACATGGCCACCTGGCAGCAAGGAGGACAACAAACGTCGAAGAGTTAATCGCTTTGGTCGCCAAATCATGCAGCAACTAAAAGGTCACTTTATGTCTTGTGATATAGACAATGTTACGCCTGGCTTTTTCAGGAGGGACGGGGTGCACTTAGATTGTGTAGGACAAGAATTATTTCTGGATGCATTAAAAGACAAATTGTCGGAGTTGTGCCAACCTTGAATTTTGGGGGATAAATTTAGGCAAATTTATTGTGGCGGAAAATTCAAGTGGCTGAGAGTTACCCGGAATTGCATCTGGTGGATAATTGGGATTATGGGATTTTGATTATACTGCACATAATTATGCCTAAGGTATTTGCCTTGATAGGCCTAGCAATCATGCTTGGGATCAATCCTGTCTGGGTGTTTACCATGGCTTTTACAGTTAGCATAAAAAGAAATGGTCTTTGGCATAGGAATACTGGACTGTGCCTCCTTTTATAGGCCTAACATTGTTGGGGATTCATCCTATCATTGGGGCTGCAGTCTGGTTTTCAGTTCAAATTATATTTTTCAGCTCAAATTATAGTTTTTTCATAAGAGGCGGATTTTGCTCGGACATAGGTAATTTCCAACTCTTTCATTTGGCTTTGGTTAGCTGGAAGGGATAAAAGGGATTTGCTTGGATTTGCATGGATTTGCATGGATACAAAGGGATTTGCGTGGATTTTTGAGGAGGATTGTAAGAGGCGATTCGGGTGACTCTCGGCTACTTGAAATCTTAGTAGGGCTCTATCGTAATAGGGCTATTATCCTACTGGGATTATTGTTGCGGCCTGTAAGCTCCAAACCATTCTTTTAACAATGTACATATAACTGAGAAATCCGGATTGTGACTAAGTTTATTGATATATGAATGTTCAGTTTGTTTTAAGTTCTATTAAAAGTTAAACAAAACTTTAGTTCTTATCTATATAAGGCGAATACTAAAATAATAGCGATTATTGCTTACTCAATAATCGTGTTTATTTTGTTTTGCCATCCGTTCTTTGGAGTAATCTCCCTCGGGCGGTGTCGTAGTTAAAAAGTCTCACGGTGTCCGTGTGAATCACTTTTCAATATTAAGCTTAAGAGAACGCGGTCTTTTATCAACACACTAAAAATTGAATACCCACCCACCACACCCTTTGCTCAATGCGGCAATCTTAATACTTTTCCCCGGATATGTGAGCTAATATATGATAGTAATTCATGGCATAGAGAGAAATTCTATATTGCAGTTATATAGTTAGGAATATTTTCAATTAGAGTCATGAGCTTTCAATTATACACTTAATTCAATATTGATCTTAAATCATCTAATGATCAGCATGATAAATTAAGAGGATATTACTGGGTATTTTATTAGTGGACACATTTCAAATATGTATGACTCCAGTATCTGCGCTCCAGTTATTCTATTTTTAGGATTGGTACCTACTAGCTTGTCATGGATTTACCAAGGATAAGGATTAACAACGTCAAAGTACTTAACCAATTGGAATTGCGACGGATGGTTGCCTTCATCGTTAACGGGGACACGATCAGGTGGACACAGCGCGACAGAATACCTATTGGACACATGAAAACTTGACTTTGTACCTCTAGCGGAAAACAGATTTATATGTGTAATGTTCAGGATCAGGAACTTTTTTGTCTAGTCATATTCATAGTATGACATGGTCGCGTTATTAAGTGAAAAGCCACTCGAAAGTGTTATTGAATTTGTATCTCTAGTGACAAGCATGCTAATGTAATAACGTTCAGGAACAGTATTAAACTTTCTTGTTTAGTCATATTTAATGGTAGGGTTCATAAAATCTTTAGCAAGAGTGACTTATATAGTTAATTGAGACTTTAAGAATTTGATTAATGGTTCAGGACTAATCGTCTAGTCCTGTAATGGTTACTATAGGCCTATTTGGCTCAATGTCGAAATCTTGTATTCTGTCAAAACTATACTGTCGCAACACCAATTTGGCGGAAGGCGCGGAAAATTCAAGTGGCTGAGAGTTACCCGGAATTGCATCTGGTGGATAATTGGGATTATGGGATTTTGATTATACTGCACATAATTATGCCTAAGGTATTTGCCTTGATAGGCCTAGCAATCATGCTTGGGATCAATCCTGTCTGGGTGTTTACCATGGCTTTTACAGTTAGCATAAAAAGAAATGGTCTTTGGCATAGGAATACTGGACTGTGCCTCCTTTTATAGGCCTAACATTGTTGGGGATTCATCCTATCATTGGGGCTGCAGTCTGGTTTTCAGTTCAAATTATATTTTTCAGCTCAAATTATAGTTTTTTCATAAGAGGCGGATTTTGCTCGGACATAGGTAATTTCCAACTCTTTCATTTGGCTTTGGTTAGCTGGAAGGGATAAAAGGGATTTGCTTGGATTTGCATGGATTTGCATGGATACAAAGGGATTTGCGTGGATTTTTGAGGAGGATTGTAAGAGGCGATTCGGGTGACTCTCGGCTACTTGAAATCTTAGTAGGGCTCTATCGTAATAGGGCTATTATCCTACTGGGATTATTGTTGCGGCCTGTAAGCTCCAAACCATTCTTTTAACAATGTACATATAACTGAGAAATCCGGATTGTGACTAAGTTTATTAATATATGAATGTTCAGTTTGTTTTAAGTTCTATTAAAAGTTAAACAAAACTTTAGTTCTTATCTATATAAGGCGAATACTAAAATAATTGTATACGTCAACGTCACTAACGCAACAGATTTGTGACAGCTTAATCTACAGCAAATTCTATGGTTGGTAATCGCGGGCGGCCTATACATCGCGACATGGTGATAAATCGCCTGTGAAAACACAGGGTTCGCTGTCCTCGTCGTCGATGCCATGCTCTTGACTCAACGTGCATTTTGGCATAATCTGACGTCCATTCAGGCATAATTTGTGGCTTTAAAGGTCATTTTCTGTCCTGTTATGATAAGAATTATAAAATTTACAACTTTACATGGCTACACGTCGGTTTTGTAAGATGTAGGAGATACCATTTGTAAAAGTACTTTTTTGCGTTTTTAAATCGTGTCAGTTTACTTAGTGTTGGTGAAATGAGCTTAACACTTCATTCAACAACTTTAAGTCATATTCCAGTGGCTCAAGTATTTCACCATGATACCTGGCAATTCTCTTATCAGTATCACCACAATACCCAATCCATGCCACATCAATTGGCGAGAGAAAACTGACTTCCCAAATGTCAGAAAGGATATTGGCCAAGCTGAGTTTTTTTTAACCAATGACCCCCTGATTAATTGATTGATCTATTGAGGTAAAACTGTTTTTCTTTCACTGGTTCTATTACATCCTAACAGAGCCTCCAGCTGCTCAGCCGCATAGATAAACCATTATGAAACCATAGGTTGATGATAATATTGCCAGAAAGAATATTCCCGGGGCTAGGGATTGAACCCAGAACCACACGAGTGAGAGTCTGATGCACCACCAACTACGCTATGGCTGCAACCCTGGATTGATTTATGCAGAGCTCCGGATAAGAGGGGGTGATGGCTTTTCAAATATGCAATATTTGACTAATTATTAATCAAACCCAATGTTGTGGGTACTCATTGGAATTGTCTCATCGAGACAATTCAAATGAGTACCCACAACATAGGGTTTGGAATTGAAATAAAAAAGTTAGAGTGTCCTCACTCCCTCTTATCTATAGCTCTGTTTATGAATACTTACAGTGTAATTGGTCTTTTGATTGAGATCTTCAGTCAGTTGTTTTCTTACTGTGATCAGGCCGGTAGTAGGATTTATCGCAAAATATTCGGCAGCGTCCGAGAATTGGTCAAAGTAGAAATCTCTTGTCGAATCCTGAAAAAAGAATAAATCTATAGCAGCGAAAACAATGATTTCTTTTGACAAAACTAATAGAAAAGGATTGGGAAAACGTTGAGACAAAGGAAGAAAATGCTGTTAAACAGCATTTTCTCCTTTTGCCTCAACATTTTCAAGGTAATATTGTACACAAATCCTATTTTTTGCAATCTAAAAATGGACTAAAACGAGATGAGATCTCTCTGTTAAAAGATGGTGACTGGCAACCCTACTCCAAGAGTCATTATACATTAAAGACATTTCATTGGATTCAAATGGTAAAAGCAAAACAACTGCAACTCAATACAATTTCAAACCCATTCATTATAGTTTGGTGCAAATTCTTTAATTTCTAATTATCAAAGCTTTCCCAAACAAGACCTTGTCATCATATCCCTGACATCAATGGTTTGGGAAAGCATTGAGGCAAAAGTAGAAAATGTTGATGATCAGCATTTCCTTCTTTTGCCTCAATATTTTCTATGATACATGGTGCACAAATTCAATCCTTATTAACATCCATTTTTTTGTCTACAGCAGCTTTTGATTTAGACTACCCCAAAATTTTACCATTTAAATAAGTGTTAAAACTTACAGCTGGAAGCGTTCGAACTGTCAGAATGGAGAATCCAACATTGTTGCTTTCTTCAATCTCTCCTCGGAATGGCAAGCCAGTGAATACCAGAGTTTGAGAGTCGCGAATTATATTAACTCGGACGTTGACATTACCTCGCAGCTGAGGTGACCCTTCATCCTCAGCGAAAACAGAATACTGAAAAAAGAAAATACAAGATGAGTTTGTCAACCACTGATGCCCCTGAAATGGCCAATGTCAAGTTTTCCGACAGACAGAGGGACTGGCAGATGGATGGATAGGTGGACAGACACCAGTGCCCCTGAACTTTCGAAAAGGGCGGGGGCATAAAAATCCTCTATGTTTCATTGAATAAACACCAAACATAATTTTCTTAAGATTTTGTTATAAACTAATTATATTAGGAGGCTGCTAAAACAGCAAACAAATATGACAATTCTAATAATTTTATTTGAATTATTGGGGTTTTACACCGTTGTTGCATGCTATGGTCATATTGCGGGGGCTGGAGCACCTAACCATGGATTCCTGGTATTTCTCTCACCAGTACTACCAAAATATCCAAACCGAGCCTCCAGCTGCTCTCTCACAAAGATGATTCACACCCATTGGCGAGAAACAAATGACTGTCAAATGTCAGAATGGATACTGGCAGAGCCGGAGTTTGAACTCACAACATCTGGATTGAGAGACTGTGACGTTACCAACAGAGCAATGGGGACTTGGCACAATTCTAACGAGAACCCACGAAATAAAGGTTTGATGAATAAACGAAATATTGCATGTTGAAAGCGAAGTCACTCTTTCTATAAGTAGACCCTTAATTATACTACCAGAAATTACAAAGATATTGTCGTTTTTCAACAAAAACCTTGTAACTGCAGCTTGTTTTAAGCTGCAGTTACAAGGTTTTCATTATTAAGCGACAACATCTTTCGGAAAACAAGGCCTTCGCAGAGCGGCGCATATACGCCCCAGAGGGGCTTGTCAGTAGAATTTGCCATTTTTTTTAATTCAAGGGCAGATAATTCAAACATGAACAGTTATCAAAATTTTGTTTGCACAACCGGACACCATAGAGATTCATTGTGGCTAGTTTGATTAAATCCTGGTTGAAACTGTAGGAGTTGGGCACAGGAGAAAATGGGCATTTTTGAAAAAATGGGCATTTTTCCTTAAATTCAAGGGCAGATTATTCAAGAACAAAAACAGTTATCTAAATTCCGTGAGGGGTTTGCACAACTAGACACCATGGAGATTCATTGTGGCTAGTTTGATCAAATTCTGATAAAAACTGACGGAGTTGTGCACAGGAGAAAATTGGCATTTTTTAATTCAAGGGCAGATTATTCAAGAACAAAAACAGTTATCTAAATTCTGTGAGGAGTTTGCACAACTAGACACCATGGAAATTCATTGTGGCTAGTTTGATCAAATTCTGATAAAAACTGAAGGAGTTGTGCACAGGAGAAAATTGGCATTTTTCAATTCAAGGGCAGATAATTAAAAAACAAAAAGAGTTATCTGAATTCCGTAAGCGGTGTGCACAACTAGACACCATGGAGATTAATTGTGGCAAGTTTGATCTAATTCTGATCAAAATTGTAGGAGGAGTTGCGCACACAAGAAAGTGCTAAGAGACAGACAGACGGACGGACAGACGGATGGATGACCGGGGCCATAACAGTCATAATATGACCCTTCTGGAGCATAAAAACTAAGAATTAATTTTTCCTTTTCTATTTCCTACAACATTCTTATCTATCTGTTAATAGAAGTCAATGATAAAGTTGCAGGAAAGAAGGCAGCTAAGAAAAGAAATTAATTTGGGAAAGCTTAAAATAGAAAAATTAAATACCAGAATAGAACTAGGAGCATTTGTAAGATCAGCTTTTGTCCTCAGATTTCCATCAGAGTCTATCTCGACAAATGGATTTGTACTGCTTTCAAAGTATTGGAACACATTGTTAGGGCTCTGAAAGTTGAAATATTATCAATGAACCCGTTTCCAAACAGCAAAACAACTGTTTGTCTAAAATTGAATGCCATTGCAAATGATAGTATTGATGTGACAAAAGATAAAGTGTGGGAATAGTATAACAAGGCAATATTGGTGCAAAAGGATAAAATGCTGATTATCAGCATTTTCTCCTTTTGTCTCAATGTTTTGCCTATTTAATTGTTACAACCAGGGCCCATATTCACCAACACATTCTTAATTTTAGAAACAGACTAAATCTAAAGAATTTTCTAAAATCGGAAGTCTAATCCTGAAGTATATATTCACCAAGATGTTTTTCATTTTAAAACAAAATAAATCTTTGGAATTCAAATTCTACTTCCTGCCATGCTAAAGTAATTGTTTCAAAGGTGATATAGATGGTCTCTGCACACTACTTAAAGCTCTGTTACAAGCTTTAATCGACTAAAAGATACAAAAAAAATTAGTCCATTTGAAGAACAATTTCTACATTTTACCACAATGTTCTCTACCCCAAAAAATGTAAAATTCCATTCAACTGAAATTGTCGTCTGCAGCATCCTTGTATTTGGTAAAGTCTACAATTCAATTTTGCCATCTGGTAATGGGTTAAAATCTCCAATATCTTACCAGAGGATCTGCGTCTGTTGCAGTCACCTCGCCGATCAGGAACCCGGGGTTTTCCGTCACATTTACGTTAAACACATACTCAAATTGTCCAGGTCCCAGAGTGAACACTGGGGGAGCAAGATTCCGGTTGACGGTGATCAGAGCGCTGGCCACGGCAGTCCTCATCTGTGAGCCACCATCTGTGGCCTCAAGAGTGAGCTGAAGAAAAAAAGTAAAGCGGTTACCCTAGTTCTCCATATCAATGCTTTTCAACAAAAACCTCATAACTGCAGCTTAAAACAAGCTGCAGTTATGAAATATTTGTTGATAAGCAACAATATAATACAATGAAGCTGTTAGCTGTCCAGTGTCATTGAATCCTGAGTATGCATATACCTCAAACATGATTATAAACTGCATACCAAGTTTGGACACACAATGAAATAGATTTTGAGAAACCAAATCCAAAACTATAACCAAACTTTTCGACTGGTTATAATTATCAAAAGAAAGAACCAAAATTTCTAAATACTCACAAAAATATGGTTTAACCCTTTCCCAAACAACCAAAATTGGATCTTTTCCATTGAAAAGTTGCAGCAGATGACAATATGAATATCACTAATGGTAAGATTTGTGTAAAATGTAGCCCAGAAAATATTGAGGATGTAAAAACCAGGTCAAATTTTGGAAAGGGTTAAAAGGCAATAAACCCTCTCTCAAAGAATACCACATTTTAATGTCCCAAGAGAAGAGAGGTCATAAAATATTGAAGGGAAAAGAATAACATGCTGATGGTCAGCAATTTCTCCTTTTCCCTAAATATTTTCTATGCAATTATGTACATGAATTTTATTATTCATGTACATCCATTTTGTCATCCGCAGCATCTTTCAAATGAAAACGTCTAAAAAAAATAGTTTGTTAATGTTTGTAAACATTTCATCATTTTAGCTTTATGATTTTCCGAAATAAAATTGTTTGATAGGGATAGCAAAATCAATTGTTCTTACTTCATATTGGTAAGCTGTATCTGCGGCTAATTGTTGAGCATTGGCTACCTCAATTCTGCCAGAGTTGATGGAACCGCCATCTGCTACAAATCTGAAGATGCTTGCTGCCCTTCCTGAGGATGACACTCGTACACTGACAACATTGAATGGTGACTGAAATAGAAGCAGAAATAGCAATGTATTTTGTGCTAAAATAGACTTTTGTATTAATAAACTGTCAGTGTTGTTATAAAAGTTCATGACTATGGCTTGAATCAAGCCATAGTCATGAGATTTTATAGCAACACCTACAAAATACTAATCATTAATACTAATCATTAACTGAATATCAATTTTTAGTCCAGACTTTAGTTTGACTGTAAAGTGACTGGCTACAACTATTATCATTATTGTTTTATTCATAACAGGTCATGTTTAGAAAAGTATTAAATAAAGGGGACAAACTAAAACAAAATGAAATTCATCCTTCAAAGAAAATAGATGAATCTTCTTACCACAGTGTCGTTGTCTCTCCAAGAGATGCTCGGGATAACAACAATTCCATCAGTGGTAGATCTCGAGGTTGATCCGGAGTACGGAGCATTAAGGAACTCTGGCGGGAAGTTGTTCCTATCCACTATCAGGACAACACTTGCAGGCTCGTTTGTAGCCCTGCTGCTTGGCTCTCCAAGATCACGACCAAGTAAAAGGATCTGTAAGCAAAATAAACCCATTACTTCTTTCCTTAATTAAAAATATGTGTTGCCCGAGTCGTCTGATGAAGAAAAAAAATTCTGATCAAAACTGTAGGAGGAGTTGCGCACACAAGAAAATGGGCATTTTTTTAAATCAAGGGCAGATAATTCAAGAACGAAAAGAGATAATTGAATTCTGTAAGCGGCATGCACAACTAGACACCATGGAGATTCATTGTGGCAAGTTTGATCAAATTCCGATCAAAACTGTAGGAGGAGTTGCGCACACAAGAAATTGCTAACGGACGGACAGACAGACAGACAGACAGACAGACGAGCAGGGCCATAGCATAATACGACCCTTCGGGCATATAATAAAAAGTGGCTGTATTTCAAACAAAAGCGAAGAAAGTTATTTTAGAAATAACAATGAAGCAAAGTAAAGTCATCCAATTAAATGTATATGAATTGACAAAATGTAAAGGCTGTGCCATATTTATAAGTGTTAAGACAAATTGACCTGTACAAAATGAGCCATACTTTTATGTGAACAAGAGTGCCATGGTCACAATATACGCCGCCACTTATAAAACTTGAGACAAAAAAATGACATTGACAAGGATTTATAAATATTCACACAAAAACCTGTAAAAAGTTGTGTTCACAAAAAGGGTTTTATAAATATCCAGTCAAAAACCTGGATGGAATTGCGTTCATGAGGCTGAAATATCATTAAGCCCAGAGACTAAGGTTGAAGGGGGCATAACTCTAGCAAAAATCAATGTACCATAAAATCCTTAATTCATGCACATCTACCAATTAAGGTAATAACATCCACCAAGTTTCATTAGGATTCAGTCAGAATCTTAGAAGAAGTTGTGTTGTCAAGGCTGCAATTTCAATCAGCCCCAGAGACTAAGTTTTAAGGGGGCATAACTCTGGAAAAAATCAATGGACCATAAAATTCTTCCTACATGCACATCTACTAATTGAGGTGATAACATTGACCAATTGTCATTAATATCCAGCCATAAACTTAGGAGGAGTTGCGTTGACAAGGCTGCAATTTCAATAAGCCCCAGAGACTAAGTTTTAAGGGGGCATAACTCTAGCAAAAATCAATGAACCATAAAATCCTTCCTTCATGCACATCTACCAATTGAGGTGATAACATTGACCAAGTTTCATTAAGATCTAGCCAGAAACTTAGGAGGAGTTGCGTTGACAAGGCTGCAATTTCAATAAGCCCCAGAGACTAAGTTTTAAAGGGGCATAACTCTGGCAAAAATCAATGAACCATAAAATCCTTCCTTCATGCACATCTACCAATTGAGGTGATAACATTGACCAAGTTTCATTAAGATCCAGCAAAAAACTTAGGAGGAGTTGCGTTGACAAGACTGCAACTTCAATAAGCCCCAGAGACTAAGTTTTTAAGGGGCATAACTCAGGCAAAAATCAACGAACCATAAAACCCTTCCTTCATGCACATCTACCATTTGAGGTGATAACATTGACCAAGTTTCAAGAAGATCCAGCCAGAAACTTAGGAGGAGTTGCGTTGACAAGAAAAGTGGACGTACGTACGGACGGATGGACGGACGGATGGACGGACGGACGGACAGACGGAGAAGATGACGCCAATATACGTCCGCCTCCGGCGGCGTATAAAAAGGAATGCATAAGGTAATATAATTGCACAAGAGAATGAAATCAAACTTACTGTATACTGTGTGAGTCTATCAGGATCATCATATAATGGTTTTGCTAATCGTAAACGGTCGCCGGCTAGGTAGAAGAAATCAGCCTTGTTGGTATTGGCCACATCAATGGTTATCTCCGTTCCCTAAAAAATGTCATACATAATGTGACTTGGTTTATTGGGGTTTTACGCAGTTTTCAACTGCTATGGTCATATCACTGTGGATGGAGCACCTAACCATGAATTCCTGTTATTTCTCATACCAGTACCACCAACCATCCTAATTGAGACTCAAGCTCCTCGTCTACACAAATTAATATCAAACCATTGGTGGGTGACATTTTTGTCAGAAAGAATATTTGCCGAGGGCAGGCATGGTACCCGGGACCTCTCGAATCAAAAGCAGATGCGCTACCAACTGCGCTAAGACTGCAGCCTCATACATATGTGACTCGTCATGCTAAAAGGGACCTAAAGGGAAGTGTGAAAACTATCAACCCTAGTCAGTCTGCGCAGTCTGCACAGAGTAGATAGGATCGGCACTTTTCACTCTAATATAATTTTTTGAATGTAGAATGTTGCTATATGTTCATTTTCCAAGTATGACATCAGGTTGACCTCTGCCGAGTCTGTCTCATTTCTCAAAAGTCAGTTTCATTGGCTTCCAATTAGGTTCCTTTTAGCGTGAAAGGTCATATATGAGCCAAAAAGCAAAATTTTTATTGTTCCAATTCGACACATATTAAAGGTGATAAAATGGATGTTAGAAAGCTCGAAATATGTGCACATTATAGCAAAGAAAATATTGAGGAAAATGGAGAAAATGCTGCTTATCAGCATTTTCTTCCTTTGTCTCAATTTTTCTCAAGTCTTTCCCTATCAGGGACATCATGGTCTTGTTTTGAAAAGTGTTAAATGCCTTAATGTGTTCATAGGCCTTTTCAATTAGGAATATCAAAACCCGGTCTTGTTTGGAAAAGGCACAAGCATGGATCTTGATCAGTCTGCTCCAAAAAGCAGTTTGATTGGGATACGCACTATTCTCTAACAGTTCTTTAAATCTCTCCCAAACAAGACCAGGCCCCGGTTTCTCGAAAAAACTTAAGTATATACTCATGAGAACATGCTCAACTTCAAAGGAATACTCTCCAACGTTGAAGGGTATTCGATTGAAGTTCATGTGGAGTTTGAGCGATTTGAGCAGTGCTCAGATTTAAGCATGAGAACGTACTTAAGTTTTTTTGAGAAACCTATTCTTAATAGAATAGACTTGGGAAAACATTTAAACAAAAGAAGAAACTGCTGATAACCAGCAGTTTCTCCTTTTGTCTCAATATTTTCTGTGTCATATTTTACACAAATCCTATCTTTAATAACATCAATTTTATCATTTGTGACAGTTTTTGAAGTGGATCACCCTAAAATTTTGTCGTTTGGGAAAGGGATTAAGGCAATGATCAAGTCTTTCTCTCTCCAAATTGGCCCTGTCAAACATGCTTTTACTAAGTTCGAAAATATATCCATCTTTTCATTGTTTCGCTACAACTTACATTCAAAGATATGTTTGTGAAATACTGGTGCCTCGGATATGGTCAATGTTTAGTTTTCCAACAGACAGAAAGATGGCCAGACAGATGGACACGAGTAAAACAATATCCCACCTTCCCGATCTTTCATGACGGGGGGCATTTAAATACTCATAAGAGCTTTTGTCAAACGTCTTCCTTGTATAAGCAAACAATCTAGTTTGTATGACACAGTATGCATGCATGAGCCACACAAAGAACAGTGACTAAAACATTGAGGCAAAAGAAGATAATGATGTGATAGTCAGCATTTTTTTCTTTTGCCTCAATGTTTTCTGTAAGAAATCATAAACAAATCTTTTCTTCATCAGCATCCTTTTCAGTTGTCTGCATGAGATTTCAAATCAGACCATCCTAAGGATTGGTCATTTGGAAAAAGGTTAACACTTTCCCAAACAGCAAAATTTAATGATGGTCTAATTCAAAAGTTGAAGCAAAAAACAAAATGGATGTTGATAAAGATTACATTTATGTGCAGTATAGCATGAAAATCATTGAGGCAAAAGGAAACAAGGTGTCAAACTGTCACAAGATACGCCCGTAACACTGCTTTATGTCGACAGGGGGAGCAGATTGGTAAAAGTTTCATGGTCCTAGATATTATACTTTTCGAGATATGCCCTGGACAAAAATGAAGTATGAAAAATGACAAAGGGCAATAACTAAAAAAATAGACCAGCTAGAATTATGGTTCTTTTGCACTGCACTCCCCTTTGATGAGATCTATACACCCATGAAGTTTCATGATCCTAGCTATTATACTTTTAGAGATATACTCCGGACAAGATTCAAGTATGAAAAACAACAAAGGGCAATAACTCAAAAAATAAGCCTAGTAGAGTTATGGTTCTTGTGCACTGCACTTCCCCTTCGTGAGATCTATACACCCATGAAGTTTCATGATCCTAGCTATTATACTTTTGGAGATATACTCCGGACAAGATTCGAGTATGAAAAACAACAAAGGGCAATAACTCAAAAAATAAGCCAGATAGAGTTATGGTTCTTGTGCACTGCACTCCCCCTTCGTGAGATCTATACACCCATGAAGTTTCATGATCCTAGCTATTATACTTTTAGAGATATACTCCGGACAAGATTCAAGTATGAAAAACAACAAAGAGCAATAACTCAAAAAATAAGCCAGGTAGAGTTATGGTTCTTGTGCACTGCACTCCCCCTTTGTGAGATCTATACACCCATGAAGTTTCATGATCCTTGCTATTATACTTTTAGAGATATACTCCGGACAAGATTCAAGTATGGAAAAACAACAAAGGGCAATAACTCAAAAAATAAGCCAGGTAGAGTTACGGTTCTTGTGCACTGCACTCCCCCTTTGTGAGATCTATACACCCATGAAGTTTCATGATCCTAGCTATTATACTTTTAGAGATATACTCCGGACAAGATTCAAGTATGAAAAACAACAAAGGGCAATAACTCAAAAAATAAGCCAGGTAGAGTTATGGTTCTTGTGCACTGCACTCCGTAATGATGAGAAGAATATAACTGCCAAGTTTAAAGTCAAGCGGACTTAAGGTGACAGAGTTATGCTCCGGACAAAGAAGTGGACGCCGCTGGACGCCCGGACACCCGGACGCCGGACGTCACGGGTGATCCCATAATACGTCCCGTCTTCGACGGGCGTATAAAAATGCTGATTATCAGCATTTTCTTCTTTTGCCTCTATGTTTTCCCAAATCTATTGTTACAGATGTCAAAACCAGGTTTTGTTTGGGAAAGGGTTAACAGTAACACTATAACATTGTAACTCACAACTTGATCAGGATCTTCCAAGTTAATGATTTCCAGATCGACCCCCAAAGCGAAATCCTCACTGATCGGGCGTGTGTATAAAGCTGGGTTGAATGACGGTGGGAAGCGGTTTCTCGATACCACAATAACAAGGATCCCAGTTTCCGAGAGGTATGGTCGTTCTTCACGAGAGTTTTGACCTCCGTCACGAACTCGAATGGCAAGCTGTGAAAAATAAGTACAGTTCTTGAACAATTATTTTTATATGTCACATTATTATGTACTCTCCCCAGATAAATAACAAAAACATGATCATTCAATTCTCAATACAAAGAAATAGTGCAACTTGCGTTTTACAGCTGCATAGGTGAATATTGTCCACCCAAATTAACCCAGGACAACTTAATTTTCGCGCGCTAAGTCCGTTAGTTGAACGTCTTAATAAAACATTACCAAAGTACGGTCATTACATATGCAGATGTCCCAGGTTAACCTTGATGGACAAAACTATGAATACAGATATCATACTACTAAACATTGTTATTTTAGATGCATTGGTTCCAATCTTGCAAGATTTGCTCAAAAATAATTGTTAATTGAAATGTGTAATATAACAGACTATAAACTCAGTGAATTAACATAATTTGATTTTGACTCCACTACAGCCTACTCACAAAACGAACAGGAATTACCAACCGCAAATGACCCCAGAATCATCCTTTATGCTTATGCTTTTATAAATACTGATTTTATCTGCAACATCTTTCAAATTGGACGGTTTTAAGGCTTTCTAGTTTGAGAAGGTTAAAGGATAAAAGCAAAATCTTCTCAACTTACAGTATATCTTGTTTGGCTGTCGGAAGCGATGTCAGCGGTGAGGGTAATGATGCCTGTTCCCGCATTAATCGAGAACAGATTTGTGGCGGGGAAATCTCCCTCCAAATGGAAACCAAAATCTCCAAAGGGACTCTGAGAAAAAAAAAGAGAGACATTGTGAAGAAAAAAATAATTTCAAATTCTGTACATTTTTTTTTCATTTTCTTCTGTATTTATCTTGCAAGTCTTATAAAGGTAAAAAATAAGAAATAAGTCACAACTTATAAATGCAATCAAAGATTTTTTTTACCTCATTTAGTAAACTACCGTAATTATTCTAATAAACGCCCATATTCTAATAAACGCCCATCCCCCTTTTCTCAGCTGAAAATATGCATATATATTTCAAGCACAAATTAAGCAAGAAAGGGTGATTCTAATAAAAGCCCATCCCCCGATTTTGGATTGAAATAATGTAAATCGTAAACAAAGATCACTTCCAAAAGCAATGCAAGAGAGGATTTCCTGTCCCCCAATATGTTTACAATGAAGGAATTTCATCCAAAAATCGTATTTTATTGTCCTTTTAACAAAACTTTGCATACTCTCACTTAATTAACTTCCAGTTCATGAATTGACATTTGATTAGCATGTCTTGACTATCAAAATTAGAATACCTCTAATAAACGCCCACCCAAACTTTTCTATTGAGCACTTTTCTTATAAACGCACCGGCGTTTATTAGAATAATTACGGTATATCAACTTTTTATCTGCTACTTTCCGATATTAGTAGAATGAACAGTCATAAATTCAAAGGAGCATAACAATGTTAAAAAACAAATGATCACAAACCTAGTAAAATAGCTCATAATAATCATGTCATTTAGTCTTGTATTGTCTCATTTATGAAAAGCTTTATTTTAACCATTTCCCAAACAAGACCTGGTTTTGACGTCCCTTATACAAATGGCTTGGGAAAACATTGAGACAAAAGAAGAAACTGCTGATAACCAGCAGTTTCTCCTTTTGTCTCAATATTTTCTTTGCTATATTGCACACAAATCCTATTATTATTATTATTATAATTATTTTTGTCGTCTGCAGCAACTTTGACATTGGAAGAGTCTAGAATTTTGTCGTTTGGGAAAGGGTTAACCCTTTCCCAAACAAGACCTGCTTTTGACGTCCCTTATAGAAATGGTTTGGGAAAACATTGAAACAAAAGAAGAAACTGCTGATAACCAGCAGTTTCTCCTTTTGTCTCAATATTTTCTGTGTTGTATTTTACACAAATTCTATCTTTAACAACATCTCTTTTGTCGTCAGTAGCAGCTTTCAAATGGAATACCCTAAAATTTTGCTGTTTGGGAAAGGGTTAAAAAACAACTCCAGGCTTACCCTAGTGTCATTGTCATATGCTTGCACTTGGTACACTAAATCACCATTGTTTGCTGTTACAGCCAAAGGAATTTCAACGCCCAAGTTTGTTATAACAGGACGGAATGTGTTTCTGTAGATGTTAACATTAACAGTGAAATTGACGCCCAGTCTAGGAGGATCAGCATTGTCCCGTGTTCCGACGATGATCTGAAAATATGCGATGTCAGAGCTTCAGATAAGACCGGGTAATGGCTTTTCCAAATGCAATATTTCATTAAATGTTCATCAAACCCTATATTGTGGGTACTCATTGGAATTGTCTTGGAGCTGTCTCTTCGAGACATTTCAAATAAGTACCCACAACATAGGGTTTAGAGTTGAAATAACAAATTAAGAATGCCTTTAGCCTTCTTATCTGCGGCTCTAGAATGTACATTTGAAAGATAACAAGAAGATACTTTATGAAAATTCATATAATGCTAAATATATTCAATAGTTATTGTCAAAACAAAGCACTTGGAAATTAAGTCTTCTACATTCAACAAAAGTTTAGGATTGAACCCGTGACCACTTGACTGACAGTCCAACATGCTACCAACTGAGCCATGGCTACGGGTTTGAGTTTATTGGGGTTTTACACAGTTTTCAACTTCTATGGTCATATCATGGCAACTGGAGCACCTAACTGTGGGTTCCTGGTATTTCTGGCACCAGTACAACCACAATATCCAAACCGAGCCTCCAGCTGCTCTCTCACATAGATGATTCACACCCATTGGTGAGAGACAAATGACTTTTGTCAAATCGTCCCTTGACAGCCAGAAGTGGCTATCAGCAGTTGAAATTTAACTGCTGATAGCCACTTCTGGCTGTCAAGGGACGAAATGTCAGAATGGATACTGGCCGAGCCAGGGTTCGAACTCGAGACCCCTAGATTGACAGACTTCGACGTAACCGACTGAGCTATCCGGGCTCGGGGTCATGGCTACGGTCTTAATGCTAAAGAAGAGAATGCTGAAAACCAGCATTGTCTCAATTTGCCACATTTCTTGTACTATACTGTACACACAAATCCTATCTTTGTCAACATCCATTTTGGGTTAACACATTCCCACACATTGCCAACTTTTGACTCCCCTCAAGATTCAGGCATTGGGAAACATTGTGGAAAATGAAGAAATTGCTTGTCACAAGCAATTTCTTTGTTTCCCACAGTGTTTTCTACCTCTAAAGACCAAAAATTTCATACTCTTGAAATTGTCATCTGCATGAACTTTGAATTTGGAACAGCTCAAAATTTTGCCATCTGATAATGGGTTAAATACGAAAAGATGGACTCACCTGATAGGTTGAAGGTGGGTCAAGCAGGGAGCCGGAGACAGAAATCACGCCCGTCTGTTCGTTCAGTTTGAACGGAATGTTTGGGTTGAGATTTGTGATCTCGTAGTACACAACGGTATTGTAAGGACTCTGAAAAAACAAAATGAGTCTGTTAAATAATTTTCATATAATGACCCTTTTTTTGTTAACCCATGAAAATATAAGCTTTGGAAAACATTGTGGAAAATGAAGAAATTGCTTGTAACAAGCAATTTCTTCATTTCCCACAATGTTTTCTACCCAGAGACCAAAGAAAGGCGAAATTTCATTCCCTTGAAATTGTCATCTGCAACATTTTTCGATTAGTACCAGTCTGAAAGTTTACTGCCTACACAACACAGGCTTTTGCCCCTGAAACTACTTTTTTAAAGCATGACATTTACAATCGATCCCAACTTAGATGAATGAGTGACACCAAAAAATGCCAACTGATGGAGTGTTCATAGATACCAGAATTGAGCTTTGTAACTTAAAAGTATGATACATTAATTTGTAAAGACAATTTTAAGATTTCACATGAAATTGTGCACACAGACAGACAGACAGAATGACTGATATGTGAATTGACAGATGATAAGTTGACATAAAACTACACAAATGGATATAGCAAAATGGACCATATTGCATGTGTTTGTATTGGCTTTGAATTTGGCCTTGTCTCAAGGTTTGGTTTTTGTAAACAGCTTAACATTTACCCAAACCAAGACCTGCTTTTGATATCCCTGATAAAATTGGCTCGGGAAACCATTGAGACAAAAGAAGAAAATGCTGATGATCAGCATTTTTTCCATTTGCTTCAATATTTTCTATGTGCTATAATATTCTCACATGCTACCTTAAGAACCATCCATTTAGTCAACTACTTTGCTTTCAAATTGAACCATTTTAAAAATTGTTGTTTGGGATAGGATTAAATTAGAGAAAACCCTACCCTGCGATCATCATCACGCGCAGTCACGGTCGCCACAGTTAATCCATCTGGAGATATCTCGGAAATCTCCTGATTCTGAACGAGGGCATTCACATTTGTCGGAGAGAAGAAGTTTCGAATCACATTCACATTGACTTGTGTTAACGCTCTTCTTGGTGGATTTCCGCCATCTTCGACACGGACCAACAACTGAAAAAATGTAATGAAATAGGGGTAGTTATTGTGAGAATAGTGCTAAAAATAGTTAAAGATTACCCTCCCTCTTGCAATGATAACAAATATTGTTTGTTCACTAACAAATTATATGGACCAAATAGATACTTTCATCAGAAGTTGTGACAAGCAATATCGTCATTTCCCACAATATATTTATACAGACAAAAAATGCAAAATCTCTTTCACTTTAAATTGATATTTGTAATATCTTTTAATGTGAACAAGTCTGAAATTTTGTCATCTGGTAATGAACAAGAGATGTTTGTAAAACATATATGCCCCCTCAAGGGCCTACATTTGATGTAAGTCAAAGTCCAAGGTCAAGTTAACAAGGTCCAAGGTCATGGTCAAATATGAAAGGTCTTGGTAGGATGTGTGTATGTGTGAAATATTAAAGCTGTATATGTAAAAGTAAAATGAAACATAGGCCAGGTTGAAGTTTTTAAAAGTAGGCCAAATGCCAAGGTCAAGGTCATGGTCAAATGTGAAAGGTCGTGGTTGGAGGTGTCCATATGTGAAATATCAAGGCTGTAGGTGTAAAAGGACATGATATGTATGCCTGGTTTCAGTCTTTTTAAAAGTAGGTCAAACTCCAAGGTCACGGTTGCAATATTCAAGGTCATGGTCAAATGTGAAAGGTCTTGGTAGGAGGTGTCTATGTGTGAAATATCAAGGCTGTAGGTGTAATAGGACATAAGATAAAGGCTAGGTTAGAAATTTCTAAAAGTAGGTCAAACTCCAAGGTCAAGGTCCAAGGTCATGGTCAAAGTGAAATATCTTGGTTGGAAGTGACCATGTGTGAAATATCAAGGCTGTATATGTAAAATGACATGAAATATAGGCCAGGTTAATGTATTATAAAAGTAGGTCAAACACCAAGGTCAAGGTCACAAGGTCCAAGGTCATGGTCAAATGTGAAAGGCCTTGGTCGTAGGTGTCCATGTGTCAAATATCAAGGCTGTATTTGTAAAAGGACATGATATATCGGCTAAGTTAAAGTTCTTTTTAAAGTAGGTCAAAGTCCAAGGTCAAGGTCACAAGGTCCAAGGTCATGGTCAAATGTGAAAGGTCTTGGTAAAATGTGTCCATGTGTGAAATACCAAGGCTGTATGTGTAGTAGCACATAAGATATAGGCCCAGTTTATTTTTTCTTTAAAAAGTAGGTCAAACTCCAAGGTCAAGGTCACAAGGTCCAAGGTCATAGTCCTATGTGATAGGTCTAAGTCGGAGGTTTCCATGTGTCAAATATCAAGGCTGTATGTGTAAATGGACATGATATATCGGCCAGGTTAAAGCTTTTTTAAAAGTAGGTCAAACTCCAAGGTCAAGGTCACAAAGTCCAAGGTCATGGTCAATTGTGAAAGGTCTTGGTAAGATGTGTCCATGTGTGAAATATCAAGGCTGTATTTGTAAAAGGTCATGAGATATATGTCAGGTTTAATTTTTCTTAAAGTAGGTCAAACTCCAAGGTCAAGGTCACAAGGTCCAAGGTCATGGTTAAATGTGAACGATGTTGATAGGAGGTATCTATGTGTGAGATATCAAGGCTGTATGTGTAAAAGGACACGAGATATAGGCAAGGTTAAGAATTAAGTGTAAAAATCAACAAAGGGCAATAACTCCAAGAATTTGATTGGCAGAGTTACGGTTCTTGTGCACTGCACCTCTCCATAATGAAATCTATTCACCTGTAAAGTTTCATGATTCTACCTTACATATTTTTTGAGTTGTGCTCCGGACAAGAATCAAGTTATAAAATCAACAAAGGGCAATAACTCACAAAAGTTGATCGGCAGAGTTACGGTTCTTGTGCACTGCACCTCTCCATAATGAGATCTATCCACCTGTAAAGTGTCATGATTCTACCTTACATACTTTTTGAGTTATGCACCGGACAATAATCAAGTTTGAAAATCAACAAAGGGCAATAACCCAAAAAATATGATCAGCAGAGTAACGGTTCTTGTGCACTGCACCTCTCCATAATGAGATCTATCCACCTGTAAAGTTTCATGATTCTACCTAACATAGTTTTTGAGTTATGCTCCGGACAAGAATCAAGTTATAAAATCAACAAAGGGCAATAACTCAAAAAATTTGATCAGCAGAGTTACGGTTCTTGTGCACTGCACCTCTCCATAATGAGATCTATCCACCTGTAAAGTTTCATGATTGTACCTTACATACTTTTTGAGTTATGCTCCGGACAAGAATCAAGTTATAAAATCAACAAAGGGCAATAACTCAAAAAATTTGATCGGCAGAGTTACGGTTCTTGTGCACTGCACCTCTCCATAATGAGATCTATCCACCTATGAAGTTTCATGACTCTACCTTTAATACTTTTTGAGTTATGCTCCGGACAAGGTTTGGTCTACGGACAGACCGACCGACCGACCGACCGACCGACCTTCCGACCGACCGACCGACCGACCGACCGACACTTGCAAAACAATATACCCCCATTTTCTTCGAAAGGGGGCATAATTACTTAAGATATTGACTGAATAATTCGGGTTTAACACATCTTTTGGCTGCAATGGTCATATCTTGGCAGCTGGAGAACCCCTAACTATAGATTCCTGTTGTTTGTCATATCAGTACTACCACAACATCCTTACAGAGCCTCCAGCTGCTTGCCCAGATAAGTTGATAATCATCAAACCATTTGTAGGAGAAGATTTTGTGAGAAAGGTTGTTTGCCACACCCACAGTCGGGGAAAAAATCAAAGACCTCACGAGTGAGAGTCTTATTTGATACCAACTGCGCTATTGCCAGGGCTCTACAAATATGTTAACCCTTTCCCAAAAAAGACCTGGTTTTGATGTCCCTAATAGAAAAGGCTTGGGAAAACATTGAGACAAAAGAAGAAATCGCTGATAATCAGCAACTTCTTCTTTTGTCTCAATATTTTCTGTGCTTAATTTTACACAAATACAGTCCTTATCAATATCTATTTTGACATCTGCAGTGGATTTCTAATTGGAAAAGTCAAAATTTTTGTTGTTTGGGAAAGGGTTAAATACCTTGAACTCATCAATCATGAGATTAAAAACACTCTGTGTTAAGAAGATGCGTCCGTCTGTCTGATCAACACGGAAATAATTTCTAGCTTCGTCATCGCCCAGCAGCTCATAACGGAGTGTGTTATACGGACTCTGAAAAAATAAAGATGCATGAATGAATGTCGGCCAGTAAACAATTATATAGTAAGTAATTTTTCACCTGAACCTGACCAAGGTGATTATACACTTCAATGGTTTTCTATATATATATTCAGGACTGTCAATCATATATTGACATGAAGAGCACATTCAGAATACCAAGTCACAATTCTTAAAAAAAAACTACTGGTGAGTATTGATTATTCCGTGTCAATTATTCATACTGGTTAATCATGTGACTCAGAAATTCAGAAAATCTAATATTTTTGTTAATAATTGACCAATTTGTATTAAGTTTGAAGCAGAGAAGATGGGGAATGCCAGGAATAAGCTGGATGTGGTGGATTTTTGAAAAATTAACTGATAAAAAGTTATTGAAGATCAAAAAACAAAATAAAATTTTAGTTAATCTTCAATAACTTTTTATCAGTTCATTTTTCAAAATTCCACCACGTCTATCTAATGAATGACGTCTGTTCACCTTCTCTGCTTCAAACCAAATTCAAAATCGGTCCCACTTTAACAAAAATATTGAAGATTTTTTTAATTTGTTGTATCAAGTGATTATCCACCATGGTTATGCATCGCTTAATATTCTTCAGGTTCAGGATAAAATTTTACTGACTATGCAAGATTGGATTGAATAGTCTTACATTCCACCAAATAGCTATGGCCTTATAACCATAGAAAACCATTTAACCCTTTCCCGAGATACAAAATTTTAGGGTGATCCACTTCAAAAACTGCCACAAATGACACAATGGAAGTTATTAAAGATGGAATTTGGGTAAAATATGGCATAGAAAATAATGAGACAAAAGGAGAAACTGCTGGTTATCAGCAGTTTCTTCTTTTGTCTCAATGTTTTCCCAAGCCATTTTTACCGTGGAAGTCAAAACCAGGTCTTGTTTGGGAAAGAGTTAAAAGTCTCATTGTGAAGACGGTTTAATCCCATTTCGTCTACTCCCAATTCGTCTACTATTTTGGACATAAGTCCCATTTCGTCTACTGTTCTCTAATTTGTATATCAATATGATATTATATGATTTTTATCAAAATGTCTGCATTTTTATTTCATTTGTGAATATATTGACTTAATTTCTTTTCTGAAAACAAAAATAATGTTGTTTATTGATGATTTGACATAAAAGTAGACGAATTGGAACAGTAGACGAATTGGGACTCAATGCACTTAAAAAAGAGTAGACGAAATGGGTGTAGACCAATTGGGATGTTACCGTAAAGACAAGGCCCTGGTTTCTCAAAAAAACTAAGTACGTTCTCAGACTCAAATCTGAGCACCATACTCAAATAACACGAATTTCACGTGAACTTGAATTGAATACCCTTCAACATTGGAGAGTATTCCATTGAAGTTGAGCATGTACTCATGAGTATGTACTTAAGTTTTTTCAAGAAACCAGGGCCAGATCTCATTTGAGAGAAGATTAGATAAAAACGTAGTCAAAAGAAAAAGAATAACCCTACTTACTCTGGCATCATTATCCGAAGCATCCAGGTCAAAGACGACATCGACAGTAGTTTGATTCTCGAATATACTGGTAGTGTAGAGAGCGTTAATGAGGGGACCGGCTGTATTTCTGTAGACCGTGAACGTACAGGTGAAGGTTGGATTGGCCTGACGTTGTCCGTCACTGGCCAGTACTTCAAACTACAAATAGATGAATAAGTTTATACAATACCAGACGACAAAATTTTGGGGAAGTCCAATTTGAAAGATATTGCAGAGGACATTTTGAATTTGATGAAATTCTAAAATTGTATAACTTTTTGGATGGAAAATATCGTAGTAAATGAAGAAATTGCTTGTCACATGCAATTTCTTCATTTACAACAATGTTTTCCAAAGGATTTATCTAATGGGAGTCAAAAGGCTTCACTGTGTTGTAATGGGTTCATATAATTTTGATTTCCAAGATAGCAGAATTTTCTTGTTGGGAAAGGACTTAACAAACACCAAACAACTACACATATACCATAAAGTATTGGGTTAGAAACCTTTAACCCTTTACCAAACGGCATTTTTATGGTGGTCTAATTCAAAAGCTGCTCAAGACCACAAAATCAATGCTGATAAAGATTGGATTTGCATAAAATATAGCATAGAAAACATTGAGGCAAAAGGAGAAAATGCTGATCATCAGCATTTTCTTCTTTTATTTCATTGTTTTCCCAAGCATTTCAAAAACATCAGCATTTGCTCCTTTTAAGTCTGGATTTTTATGGAATATATTGTAGATTTTTCTTTTTGCAGCACTTGTTTTGTTTTTAAGCAACACCTTTGAACTTGGAGCAACCTAAAAGTTTGCTGTTCAGGTTAGACCTACACCAAGAAATACTTAATTATGATGTCCCAACCTAAGTTAGCTGTAGAAAATACAAAGAGAAAAGATGAAAATGCTAATTTACCTCATATTTTGTGTTTAGAAACCAGGCAAATTGAGGGGATATTGTATTCTTTATTTAAACTGCTTAAAAATTGAGAGAGAAAAAGTCGTTACCTGATATGTAGTACGAGAAAGTGGATCATCCTTCAAATCAAGATTTAATCGAATTTCCGCCTGTCCAAGGGCATTCTTTGACACGGAGAAATAACTTGCGTCATCGTCACCAATTGAACGAAGGGTATACTCAATATCATTGTAGATAGCCTGGAGATATAAAACAGTGGATTCATCAAAGTTGAAAGTGTTATCAATGAGCTTAACCCTTTCCCAAACGTCAAAATTTTAGGATAGTCCAATTTGAAAGCTAATGCAGACATCAAAGTAGATGTTGAAGAAGACTAAATTTGTGTCAAATACAGCAAAGAAAATATTGAGGGAAAAAGAGAAAATGCTGATTATCAGCATTTTCTTCTTTTGCCTCAATGTTTTCTCAAGTCTTTTGGTTAGGAACGTCAAAACCAGGTCTTGTTTGGGAAAAGGTTAAAACAAGCTGCACATACAAGGTTTTCTTTGAAAAGCGACTCTATTATCATCATTTTGTCGTCTGCAGCAGCTTTCAAAGGGGGTGTCTCACGAATAGGAAAAATAACATGGGAGTCTGCCCACACTAGGAATTTAATGAAATTTGGCGTGAAGTTAGTACACTAGATAACGGTTCATATTCATGAAATGTTTCAAATCGAACATTCCAGAAAACAATTTTCTCGGAATTTTAAGTTTTAACCATGAAAAAAGAGGGTACCCTGATTAAAACAGTGTGCAAGCGTTCTGGTTGTTAGTTTCATCGCGTAATTTATTCTAAAAATAATGCCCAGTAGTCCGTGATCCTGTATGAAACAAAAAAATATATAATTATGTACAAAAAAATTATTTTATATCAACTGGTGTAAGGGGGTAACCCAAAAATTCATTGTTTTTAAATATTTTAAGCAAATTCTCTTCGAAAAATTTCTTTGTTCCAGTTTTTGTCAAGATTTGAAAATTATGTAAAAGTTGCGCACAAATATACTGATGATAATCGTGAAATATCGAGAAAAAATAAAACCGGTAAAATGTTGCTTTTGGAATTGCCCCCCGAATAGTACTTATTTCCAAGAATGGACAAAATTAATTTTTTTAAAAATGACTTTTTTCAAATGTTTTGTTTACTTCTTTGGTCATTTTAGTTTACCTGAGGATAAATCAAGATGCAATGCATTTTTTCGGTTATTTCCTGTCATCTGTTCGTGTGTCTGTCTGTCGGTTGGCATTTTCTCAAAAATTCTTTTTTCTCCCAATCTGATATGTAAATCTTTTTGAAACTTGATAAAAAGTATCCTCGGGTTAAAGGAGTACAACTCTGTGTATTAGAATTTCTTTTTTGTCATAAACTTTTGTTGTTGTGGCAGCATAAAAGGGGAAACATTTCATATAATAAAAATAAGACCTTTTTGTAAAGCTTTACACGGCCATGAGGTTTTAAATTTTGTATGTAAGTTTGCTTAGGGGTAGACTTCAAAGTTGGTTACAATATTTTTGTCCAGGGTCACATTAGATCTTGTCCCAGGTGTACCTACTTTACAAAAAAGAGAGGAAATTGTCTAAAAAATCATTTTAAATTATTCGAGTCAGCCGTGATTCATGAAAGCTAACAGCAAGAATTATTTATAGATCTTTTGAAACGTGAGAAAGCAAATAAGAAAAAGCACCGATTTCTCTGATGGCATTTGACAATCGTGCAAAAGTGAAAATATTGTTGTGATGCATAAGAAACAGATAATCCAGCTCCCATGTGACTATTAAGGGCTATTGATGGCTAAACAACATGTTAATCATATGACATCATTGAAATATGTATAAATTGTGTATCAATACAGGTTAAGCTATGGTCAGAAAAATAATTTGAGGAAATAATTGCACCCTGTTTTATCCCAATAGGACCACGTTTTGAAATAAACAAGCACATTTTCAACTGTGTAACTGAAAAGATATAATGCTGTAACAGTCTTTTATTGAATCATAGGGGGCCTTCCATATCATGTTAGTTCATTAGGGGCGCTTAGAGCAAAAATATTTGGTTATGTATTGGTTACCCGGAAGGGCACCTTTTGATGCTTTACCTACCGGTTCTAAGCGTCTTTTCAATTTTATAACATTTGGCTTGACATTTATTGCATGTCATATTCTCACTAAAAATGGTGCATAGACAATGTGACCAAATAGTAAAGAAAACTTGCAATGTGTATATGTATGCCTATCTTGGCTTCCATACATGTAATTTTGTAAATATAAGTAATATTTATATTAATTCTATGTTTTTTCCAATGAGTTTTTTGGGCATGAATATTGCTGTAGGTTTGTACTGTATGCTACAGTTGATTTTACTGAATATAAAAATGTTTTTAGGAGCACAATCAAATTTTTACTGAATACAAGTTTTGGACCAAAACATCACCTTCATCAATAAAATGTATTATATGACATTGTTACCGGTTTTGGATTTATATATAATTTGGCTCAAAGTAAGAGGAAATATGTAGCATGTTTTTGTGATGATATGGAATCTTGACAAAGACTCCAACATACTTAACTTTGGAATTCAATTTTACTCTTTTCAAAAATTTTGCTGAAAAATATGCATTTTTTCATGATTAATTCAATAAAAAAACATTCATAATAATTTCCTCAAATACCTTTTCTGGTATGAATGTAATGCCTTATGTGTCTCGGATCAAATTCAATTGACAGATCTTGAAAATACACAAAACTAAAGTTTTGCGACACATGAAAAAGGGGCCATGTTTCATGCCATAGTGGGAATAAGTCAAGGTGGCTTTTTGGAATCCAGTTTGGATTATCTAAGAAACTAAACGCATTTTCATAGCTTGTATATGGTCCTCTATCACCATGCAGAATAAAAAGAAAATTCATGCGTGGGCAGATTTGAGACACCCCCTTTGATCACCCTAAAATTTTGTCGTTTGGGAAAGGGTTAAGTCACAATCTGAAATCATTTTGGAGACTACTACCCAGAAACACTTTCCAATATTTGTGTAAACAAAAGTAAACAAGATGTGTTTGTGAAATGCCCCAAAATGGCAATGTTAAACTTTCATGTTAAGTAATGGTGTTAAGGGTTGATAAGGGTTAATGAATGATCTTGAGGAAGGTCATATTGCATGGAACAGATAGATATCACTGAAAGAAGGTTACATACCAAATTTGAGCTTTTTATCTTGAATGCTTTTGCAGAAAATGGCAATTTTAAATTTTTCAGACAGACATGCAGAATGAGAGACGGACAGACAGACAAACAGACAGACTGATAGACAGATGGACATGAGTAAAATAATACACCCCTTATCTTTTGATACAGGGGCATAGAAAATAAAAATGCCTTACCCGACGATCACTATCAGTTGCAGTGACAGTGTCAACTATGTTTCCGACGACAAAGTCCTCTGAAATATCGCGAGAACAAGCATCCTGTGCGGGGAATGTCGGATCGTTCAAGTTCTGAAGGATGTTGATCGTCAGAAGTTGTGTTGCCGTCCTGGCTGGGTCACCTCCGTCACTTACACGCACTCGATACTGAAATCAGGAAGTAATTGATATGATAAACATGTACATACAACAGCCCAATAACCAGTAACATTAATCTTCGACATCTGCATATGTAATGACCTTACTTTTTACAATGTTTTCTTTACCAAAGTTTTAGGCTTGTACAAAGTTTAACCTAATGCAGAAGACAATCTCAAATGCATGGAATTTCACATTTTTTGCATGATTTCCCAAGCCTTTATTTTGGGCGCCAAAAATAATTTTTATGTCGGAATGGTTTGAGACGCTTACCTAGCAGATTTTGCCGACAATAATTGTTGTGCCAGGTTGAATTTGGCGACCTTTAATAACTACAGTTATAATTACCAGGGATGCTTTGTGACACCAAAATAAGACAAGAGCTGTCTTCTTAAACCATAACCAGCAGGAAAATTTTTAGACTGGTCTAAATTCAAAGGTGATGCATATGAACATTTTAAGTAACTGAGATTATACATTTTTTGTCTCTTGGTACATACATACATACATTGGTAGAAAACATAGTGGGAAATGAAGAAATTGGTTGTCACAAGCACTTTCTTCATTTTCCATGATGTTTTAACCCTTTCCAAAACAAAACCTGGTTTTGACGTCCCTAAAAGCAAATACTTGGGAAAACATTAAGACAAAAGAAGAAACTGCTGATGACCAGCAGTTTCTCCTTTTGTCTCAATATTTTCTGTGCCATATTTTACACAAATCCTGTCTTTAATAACATCTATTTTGTCATTTCTTACAGTTTTTGAAGTGGATCACCCTAAAATTTTGTTGTTCGGGAAAGGGTCAAAAAGCTTTTTCTATGGAGGCATGAAAAAGCATCACTGTTTGTGAATGGGTGAATATATTGTCTGTTTACTTACGTAGAAGACATCTTGGTCCGTATTCTGGAGACTCTGACTGACAGATACCGTCCCCGTGGAATTCATCGAGAAGAAATTGGGCGCATTTTGGTCACCAAGTGTCTGTAAAGTCAGGCTGGCCAGTCCAAACTGAGCCTACAAATAACACATAGCATATTGTTAATCAATTACCAAACAGCAAAATTTAGACTGGTATAAATTCAAAGAAAGTGTAGATGAAATTTTCAGATGAATGAAATACTACACTTTTTTGTCTTTTGGGATAGAAAACATTGTGGGAAATGAAGAGATTGCTTGTCACAAGCAATTTCTTCATTTTCCACAGCGTTTTCCAAAGCCTTCATCTTGTGGGGAGTCAAAAAGCATCAATGAGTGGGAACAGGTTTATCTTTCCAAAAACAATTCATGGTTTTACCAATCTGGACATAAAAAATCTTACAAAACATAGATTTGATTTGATTTATTGGGGTTTGATGCCGTTTTCAACTACTATGGTCATATCCCAGCTGAAGCACCTAATCATGGATTCTTGTCATTTCTCATACCAGTACTACCACAACATTCTAACCCAGCCTCCAGCTGCTTGCCCATAAAGGTTAACCATATCAATCTATTGAAGAGAGACAATTTTGTCTGAAGGATATATGCCGCACAGGGGGATCAAACCTGGGACCTAACAAATACAAGAGCCGTCATAGACGGATAATGCTCCCTGAATAAGTGTTTGTCACAAAAAAAAATATCATACATTAAGCCCCCTTTTCACATGACAGATTTTTTGTACACGCATTATTTATAGAATATATACTAGAACATCTCATTCCTCACATAAGAAGAAAATTTCATTCAATTCTACCCATTAGATAAAGAGAAATTGGAGAAAAACTAATTTTTACATTAAGGCCCCTTTTTCCATGACGCAGCCTCAAATTAAGAAACGGAAAAAAAGATTTCTAGGTATTGACCCAACGAGTTCACATGTGAAGTTTCATTGAATTTGGTCCAAGGGTTGCTGAGATCTGGCTGTGGACGGACGGAAGGACGGACGGAAGGACAGCGTGGCGACTATATGCTATATGCTCCCCCGAAATTTTTTCGGGGAGCATAACAAAAAATTGAAAGAAAAGACAAAACTGTTGATTGCAAATGTTGATATAAACAAGTAGTCCAAAGCCGGAGTCTAGTAAAATCTTATTCAGTCAATTTCATATATCTCATACACAGACTAGATAGTGATATTCTATTATGAATGGTTTCATCAATAGATAAAAACAGTGAGGGAAAAGGAGTCTTTTCGAATCAGATTGCTTGTAGTGTAATTCAGAAATATTGAATAATGCTTTTCAAAAATAAGATCTAGATTTGACGTCCTTAAAGAAAAGGATTGGAAAAATTTTGAGACAAAGAAGAAAGAGCTGACAACCAGCATTTTCTTCTTTTATCTCAATCATTTTCCACGCTATAATGTACAACTTACATACACAAAATACAACCAACTTTGTTGTCTACAGCAGCTTTCAAATTGAACCGATCTGAAAATTTCATATCAGGGGAAGGATTTACCCTTTACCAAACAATACCTAGTTTTCACACACCTCTTACAAATAAGTTTGGGGAAACATTGAAAGAAAAGAAGAAATTGCTGATAATCAGCAATTTCTCCTTTTCCCCCAATATTTTCTTTGATATAACATTCACATTTCTACTTTTAGCATCAATTATTTTGTCATCTGCAACTCCTTTAAAATTGGAACAGTCCATATTTTGCTGTTTAGGATAAGGTTAAACATTGCATTTGGGATAAAGATAATTGCTGGTGAATACGGGCCAACACTTACCACGGTGTATAATCACATGACTCATAATTTAAAATTTTCATTATCTTTTTTAATACTTGACTAATTTGAATTCGGTTTGAAGCAGAGAAGGCGGGGAAATACCAGGAATAAGCTGGAAGTGTTAGATTTTTAAAAAATCAACTGATTAAAAAGTTATTGAAGATAAACCAAAATTTTGGTTTATCTTCAATAACTTTTTTATCAGTTGCTTTTTTAAAAATCCAACATGTCCATCTAATGTGTGACGTCTGTCCACATTCTTTGCTTCAAACCAAATTCAAGTTGGTCCAGTAATTACAAAATTATTGAAGATTTTCTGAAAATATTGTATCACATGATTTTACAGCATGACTTACATCCACATCATTATCGTTGTATGTAAAGGTGAATACAGGGTCGTTCACAGGCGTGGTTTCAGGAATGGAGCGCACATAGTTGTCCGGTGAGAAGAACGGATTGTTTCTGTTACGCTGAACTGTTATCTGTACTTGACTGTTCACTGCAGAAGCCAAGCTTGGATTTCCACCGTCGTAAGCTTGGATAAACAACTGCAAACATAAACAAGATGTGTTTTCACAAAGCCTTTCCAAACCAAGACCTAGCATTGATGTTGGTAATACCAGGGGTTTTCCTATGCTTTCTATGCCTCCTGTAAATGGAGGTGTTCCCAATGCAAAAGGCTGTGTTCCCGAAGCAAATTTTCTTCAATTTTTCCCAATCTATCTAAAATGTTTAATTTATTCTTGAAAAATGATTGTTTTGCTTACTTTTTCACACGAAAATGAGCTATTCTGTACTTTAAAAGTTTCCCAATTCAGGCCAGACTCCTTAATTTTTCCAAAATGGCTAAGAAAATCCCTGGTAATACAGATTTGGAAAACATCCACTGGGATATTTAAAAGATAAAAATTCACTGTATAAGAATGGATGGAATTTTACTGCACTTGGTCATATCACGGCGGCTGCAGTAACAACCATGGATTCCTACTATTTGTCTAATCAGTACTATCACAACATCTAATCCAAACCTCTAGCTAATTTCTCACTTAGATGATTCAAATCCATTGGTGATAGAAGAATGACAGGAAGGATATTGGCTAAGCCTGGGTTTGGACCCACATACACTGGATGAATAGACCCTGATGTTATCCAGCTACCCAGGGTAGGCATCATGTGCAGATCCAAGGGTGTGACCCAAACTCCCTCTCAAACTTGTGAGAAACTAGAACTGTCGCAAAGCGGACGAATACCCCCCACTAGGGCCTTGTCACTGAAAAAGTGCTATCGGTCAAAATGTTCTTGACTTAGAGCATGGAAACGGATTTTAAACAAAGTCAAACTGTGACCTTGACCTTTGACCTTGGTGACCAAAAAACAGTAGGGCACCTCCATTGGTCATGGGCAACAACTGTGTAAAGTTTCATGATCCTAGGTCAACCGGTTCTCAAGTTAGAACACGGAAACGAAATTGTAAATTTTGACTACTTCCCCCCCCCCCATAATAAAAACTTCAAAGTGGCATAACTCTAAAATTAATGACTGGATCAGAATGAAAATTGCAGGTGCACAACTCCATATGATAGGAAACATCCTGATAAAATTTCAGAAAAATTGGTCAAAAACTGTGGGAGGAGAAGAGGACACAAGATTATGTCCACCCCCCCCCCCCCCCATAAAAACTTCAAAGTGGCATAACTCTAAAACTAATGACTGGATCAGGATGAAAATTGCAGGTGCACAACTTCATATGATAGGGAACATCCTGATAAAATTTCAGAAAAATTGGTCAAAAACTGTGGGAGGAGAAGAGGACACAAGATTATGTCCACGGACGGACGGACGGACAGACGGACGGACGGACAGACGGACGGACAACCTGATTCCAGTATACCCCCCATAACTTTGTTGTGGGGGGTATAAAAAGGCTTATCAAAGTGATTTATAAGGAATATTTCATGCACCAATACAGTCTGGCCCCTTCTGTAAAATAGAGCCCCCTCTAGGAAAAATGTCTGGATCCACAAATGGGCACTATAAAAATAATGAAGATTTACCGTGTATGTGTTTGTTAGATCCGGATCATCATTGGGATCAGCCCTGGCTGACACAACACCAGATGTCTGATCTACAGAGAAGTATTCTTGAGCTTTAGGGTTGCCAATCAGCCGGTAGGAAACTGCATTGTTTGGTGACTGCAAAATAAATAACAACAAACTTAAAAATTAACTAAATCCAAAATTATGATGCTTTTTTTAATACCCCATGTTATGGAAAAATTATGGAAAATGAGGAAACTGCTTGAATGAAGAAAAGCCTTTGCTCATTTTAGTACAGAAAGCATTGATGGAAAAGAAAATTATGCTGGTTATCAGCATTTCCCTCTTTTAAATCAAGACTTTCTGTGCTACTTTTGTAAGTTCTATTTCTATCAACACCCATTTCATGGTCTGCAACAGGTTTTTCATTAAAAGAATAAATATTTGCTGTTTGGAAAAAAGGATAAAAACCTTCTTGGGAATGGGTAACAAAAAAAAGAGCCTAAATTTGGAAAAAAAAGATCCCTTGTAGCATTTGAGACCAACATGGATCTAGACCTGCCTGTGCAGTATGATCCAGATCCATATTGTTCTCTAATTGCCTGTTCCTGACCTATAACAACTGTAAGTTGGTGGAGTGGCAATAAATTTTTTGCTTAAAATAGACTGGCTTTCCATTATGTTTTGATAAAACTTCAATTTTGTTATAAAATCTCGTAACTACAGCTTGCTTCAAGCCGTAGTTACGAGATTTTATAACAACGCCTTCAAAATACTATTATTTGTCCGAAATTATGTCATGTTATGTTAACTGAATAAAATCATTTGCAATCCTTTAAGACTGCAATGACCACAAGCTGATCTAGAAACTCAGTTTTTTTTAAATGCTATAAAATATAGCAACAGATAAGAGGAGGTAAAAACATTCTAAATTTATCATTCAAATCCAAACCCTGCATTGTTGGTACTCATTTTAATTGTCTCAATGAGACAATTCTAAGGAGTACCAGCAACAAAGGGTTTGATAACCAATTAAAGAAATATTGCCTTTTGAAAAGTCACCCCCTTTTATCTGAAACTCTGAACACACAAGAGATGTTTGTAAAACATATATGCCCCCTCAAGGGCCTACATTTTATGTAGGTCAAAGTCCAAGGTCAAGTTAACAAGGTCCAAGGTCATGGTCAAATATGAAAGGTCTTGGTAGGAGGTGTCTATGTGTGAAATATCAAGGCTGTATATGTAAAAGTAAAATGAAATATAGGCCAGGTTAAAGTTTTTAAAAGTAGGCCAAATGCCAAGGTCAAGGTCATGGTCAAATGTGAAAGGTCTTGGTTGGAGGTGTCCATGTGTGAAATATCAAGGCTGTAGGTGTAAAAGGACATGATATATATGCCTGGTTAAAGTCTTTTTAAAAGTAGGTCAAACTCCAAGGTCAAGGTTGCAATATTCAAGGTCATGGTCAAATGTGAAAGGTCTTGGCAGGAGGTGTCCATGTGTAAAATATCGAGACTGTATAGGTAACAGGACATGAGATATAGGCCTAGTTTAAGTTTTTTAAAAGTAGGTCAAACTTCAAGGTCAAGGTCCAAGATCATGGTCAAAAGTGAAATGTCTTGGTTGGAAGTGACCATGTGCGAAATATCAATGCTGTATGTGTAAAATGACATTAAATACAGGCCAGGTTAATGTATTATAAAAGTAGGTCAAACACCAAGGTCAAGGTCACAAGGTCCAAGGTCATGGTCAAATGTGAAAGGTATTGGTCGTAGGTGTCCATGTGTCAAATATCAAGGCTGTATGTGTAAAAGGACATGATATATCAGCTAGGATAAAGTTTTTATAAAAGTAGGTTAAAGTCCAAGGTCAAGGTCACAAGGTCCAGGGTCATTGTCAAATGTGAAAGGTCTTGGTAGGATGTGTCCACTTGTGAAATATCAAGGCTGCATGTGTAATAGCACATGAGATATAGGCGCAGTTTATTTTTTTTAAAAGTAGGTCAAACTCCAAGGTCAGGGTCACAAGATCCAAGGTCATAGTCATATGTGATAGGTCTTGGTCTGAGGTTTCCATGTGTCAGATATCAAGGCTGTATGTGTAAAAGGACATGATATATCAGCCAGGTTAGTTTTTAAAAAGTAGGTCAAACTCCAATGTCAAGGTCACAAGGTCCAAGGTCATGGTCAATTGTGAAAGGTCTTGGTAGGAGGTGTCCATGTGTGGAATATCAAGGCTGTATGTGTAATAGGTCATGAGATATATGCCAGGTTTATTTTTTTTAAAGTAGGTCAAACTCCAAGGTCAAGGTCACATGGTCCAAGATCATGGTCAATTGTGAATGATGTTGATAGGAGGTATCTATGTGTGAGATATCAAGGCTGTATGTGTTAAAATACATGAGATATAGGCATTGTTAAGAATTAAGTGAAAAAATCAACAAAGGGCAATAACTCACAAAAGTTGATCAGCAAGGTTATGGTTCTTGTGCACTGCACCTCTCCATAATGAGATATATCCACCTGTAAAGTTTCATGATTCTACCTTACATATTTTTTGAGTTATGCTCCGGACAAGAATCTAGTTTGAAAATCAACAAAGGGAAATAACCCCAAAAATATGATCAGCAGAGTTACAGTTTTTGTGCACTGCACCTCTTCATAATGAGAGCTATCCACCTGTGAAGTTTCATGATTCTACCTTTAGTACTTTTCGAGTTATGCCCCGGACAAGAATCAATTTATAAAATGAACAAAGGGCAATAACTCCAAAATTTGATCGGCAGAGTTACAGTTCTTGTGCACTGCACCTCTCCATAATGAGATCTATCTACCTATAAAGTTTCATGATTCTACCTTACATACTTTTTGAGTTATGCTCCGGACAAGAATCAATTTATAAAATCAACAAAGGGCAATAACTCAAAAAATTTGATCGGCAGAGTTACGGTTCTTGTGCACTGCACCTCTCCATAATGAGATCTATCCACCTGTGAAGTTTCATGATTCTACCTTACATACTTTTTGAGTTATGCTCCGGACAAGAATCAAGTTATAAAATCAACAAAGGGCAATAACTCAAAAAAATTGATCGGCAGAGTTACGGTTCTTGTGCACTGCACCTCTCCATAATGAGATCTATCCACCTGTGAAGTTTCATGATTCTACCTTACATACCTTTTGAGTTATGCTCCAGACAAAGATCAAGTTATAAAATCAACAAAGGGCAATAACTCAAAAAATTTGATCGGCAGAGTTACGGTTCTTGTGCACTGCACCTCTCCATAATGAGATCTATTTACCTGTGAAGTTTCATGATTCTACCTTACATACTTTTTGAGTTATGCTCCGGACAAGAATCAAGTTATAAAATCAACAAAGGGCAATAACTCAAAAAATTTGATCGGCAGAGTTACGGTTCTTGTGCACTGCACCTCTCCATAATGAGATCTATCCACCTGTGAAGTTTCATGATTCTACCTTACATACTTTTCGAGTTATGCTCCGGACAAGATTTGGTCTACGGACAGACCGACCGACCGACCGACCGACCGACCGACCTTCCGACCGACCGACCGACCGACCGACCGACCGACACTTGCAAAACAATATACCCCCATTTTCTTCGAAAGGGGGCATAATTACCACACATTGACTCTTTTCGACTCCCTTAACCCTTTCCCAACGACAAAATTTTAGGGTGATCCACTTCAAAAACTGCCAAAAATGACAAAATGGATCTTACTAAAGATTGGTTTTGTGTAAAATATGACATAGAAAATATTGAGACAAAAGGAGAAACTGCTGGTTATCAGCAGTTTCTTCTTTTGTTTCAAAATTTTGCCAAGCCTTTTCTATTAGGGACGTCAAAACCAGGTCTTGTTTGGGAAAGGGTTAAAGATAAAGGCATTGAAAAACTTTGTGGACAATGAAGAAATTGCTTGTGACAAGCAATTTGTTCATTTTCAATAATGTTTTCTTACCCAAAATGTAAAGATTTTTAAAATTTCACCAACTTAAAATTGACATCTGCAATACCTTTGAATTTGGACCAGTCTAAAATTTTGCAGTCTGGTAAAGGGTTAAAAAAAGGCCCTTTTCCCAGTGGTGCACGGACAAAACCCCCCTAGGACAAACCCCCCCTAGGACAAAACCCACCTGGACAAAACCCCCATGGACAAAACCCCCATGCCCTTAGCTGAAAAGTGGACAAAACCCCCTTGGTTATGAAAAATGATTTTTTTGTGAATACTTTAGAGAAATCTTTGATACTTATGAAATAAATATGAAAATATGAATATTCAGTGTTAATGCTTTACGAAAATTCATATTTTGAGTGATAAGAAAATGAATTAAATTTGAAAAAGATTTGGGGGTTAAATTACTTTCTTTGATATAACATTGACAAAACTTGTTTTGATTTATATTTTTGTGCTTTATGAAAGTATTATTATATGATTGTAGGAAAGAAAGTAACAGGAAAAAAAGAAACAGGAAAAAAAAGTAACGGAAAAATGTAACTGGAAAAAAAGTAACAATTCTAGTATAATCAGTATTGAAGTATTATTTCATATAAAATTATATTTGTTATTTTGGTTTAAATAAATATAGATTTTGAAGAGTCTATTAATGGTAGATCTAAATGAAACTAGAATATCACTGAAAGTGATCATACCCCCCAAAAGTGCAGTTTTTGTGCATTTTGAGAAGTTGATTTCATTTGAACTGGGAGTTGTTCAATTGGGAAATAGAGCTAACAAAAATCAACAGACCAAACAACACATGTAAATGTTGCAAAAAATACCAATTTACAACACCATATCTCATTTAACAATCCCCAAGCCCTGCCCTGCCATGCTGATATTTTTCAATAAACCAAAAATTCACAACCATGTATTGAAGACAGTCAATCAAGGTACATTCCTGTTCGATTTGGTTCAAATTTACCGTATAATTGCTTTTTAAAAGAATTTTCTCATGATTTCGTTAAGTCTGATAAGCCCTGCCCTGCCATCACCACATTTTTTGCAAATCAAAAATTCATAAACAAATTTTTGAAATAAGTCACCAAATGAACATTCCTACCAATTTTGGTAACAAAACACCGAATCAAAAATTCACGATCAAATTTTGAAAAGGGTCACCAAAGGAACATTCCTGCCAAGTTTGGTAAGAATTGGCTCAGTGGTTAAGGAGAAGATTTTTGAAGAATTATCTGACAATTTCTCGAAGTCAGATAAGCCCCGCCCTGCCACTCCCACATTTTTTGACGAATCAAATTTATTAACATACTTTGAATACAATCCCTCAAGGGACATTAGTGCCAACTTTAGTTCAAAATGGTCCAATAGTTGATTTTTCACATGATTTCTCTAAGTCCAATAAGCCCCGCCCTGCCACGCCCACAATTTTTGACAAATCAAAAATTCACGAACAAGTTTTGAAAAGGGTCACCCAAGGAACATTCCTGCCAAGTTTAGTAAGAATTGGCCCAGTAGTTAAGGAGGAGAAGATTTTTGAAGAATCATCGAACAATTTCTTGAAGTCGGATAAGCCCCACCCTGCCACGCCCACATTTTTTGGCGAATGAAAAAATAATGAGCATACACTGAAAACAATTACTCAAGGGTCATTCCTGTCAAGTTTGGTTCAAATTGGCTTAATAATTAATTTTAAAAGATTTTTCACATGATTGCTCTAAGTCCGATAAGCCCCGCCCTGCCAGGCCCACAATTTTTGACAAATCAAAAATTCACGAACAAGTTTTGAAAAGGGTCACCCAAGGAACATTTCTGCCAAGATTAGTAAGAATTGGCCCTGTAGTTAAGGAGGAGAAGATTTTTGAAGAATTATATAACAATTTCTCGAAGTCGGATAAGCCCCGCCCTGCCACGCCCACATTTTTTGGTGCATGAAAAAATTATGAGCATGCACTGAATACAATCACTCAAGGGTCATTCCTGTCAAGTTTGGTTCAAATTGGCTTAATAATTAATTTTAAAAGATTTTTCACATGATTGCTCTAAGTCCGATAAGCCCCGCCCTGCCACGCCCACAATTTTTGACAAATCAAAAATTCACGAACAAGTTTTGAAAAGGGTCACTAAAGGAACATTCCTGCCAAGTTTAGTAAGAATTGGCCCAGTAGTTAAGGAGGAGAAGATTTTTGAAGAATTATCTAATGATTTCTCGAAGTCGGATAAGCCCCGCCCTGCCACGCCCACATTTTTTGGCGGATGAAAAAATCATGAGCATGCACTGAATACAATCACTCAAGGGTCATTCTTGTCAAGTTTGGTTCAAATTGGCCTGATAATTGATTTTTAAAGATTTTTCACATGATTTCTCTAAGTCCGATAAGCCCCGCCCTGCCACGCCCACAATTTTTGACGAATCAAAAATTCACGAACAAGTTTTGAAAAGGGTTACCCAAGGAACATTCCTGCCAAGTTTGGTAAGAATTGGACCAATGGTTGAGGAGGAGAAGATTTTTGAAGAAAAACCAACAGACAGACAGACCAACAGACCAACAGACAGACCGACAGACAAGCTGACTCCTATATACCCCCCAAATTGAATTTGGGGGGTATAATTATGATTTAAGAATGGTTTGAATTTGTATTTTTTTTACAAAAGTATCATTTAAATTATATACATGTTTTATCATTACAATATTGGATATAAACAGTATACTGTCTTATCAGGTGTTAATTGGGGAAT
Organism: Fragum sueziense; assembly: GCA_963680895.1. Classification (NCBI taxonomy): domain Eukaryota; kingdom Metazoa; phylum Mollusca; class Bivalvia; order Cardiida; family Cardiidae; genus Fragum; species Fragum sueziense. The sequence continues at coordinate 76,642,981 of OY804592.1, read as the reverse complement.
TATTGGGTGATGTGCAATATTGACACTTTGATTTGTTTGTCTGTTATTTGTCAAATGCTGAATATGAAATTTAAATCTAAATAAAGGAAAAACATTATTCAAATAAAGTACCCTTCAAAATTGATTTTGTATTTAGTTAATTCGATTTTGCTCAAATATAATCTTAAAATATTACATTAAAACAATAGATCTAATAGTAGTACGGTACTTCTAATTCTACCATTCGTTTAAAGATCTATCAAAAACAACATTTTTGATTTTTAATATAAAAAGAACTAATATTTTTGGAGAAAACATCATTCAACATTACAGTTTGTTCAAATACAACTGTAAATAAGGCTCAAACAATATAAATTGTTACTTTCTTTCCAGTTACTTTTTTTTCCTAGGCAACATTGTGTCTTTTTCCGTTACTTTTTTCCTGTTACTTTCTTTCCGTTTACCTTATTATATACATGTATATCATCAATGTATTAATTATTTGAACAATACTTTTTAAATTGAATATTATTGGTACAATTTGTTCATATTTTGACCGGTTAGAGTCAAAATCTGCACTGGTATGCATCAATCAAAACGAAAACTTTTTGGAAAATGAAGAAATTGTTTGTAACAAGCAAGTTCTCCTTTTCTCTCAATGTTACGTAAAATCTATAGAATATGTGTATTTTCCTTTACATTGGATCAATCTAACTGTTCATTGTCTGACAGTGGGGAAAATATGCAGCAAACAGGGAATACCGGTAAAGATTAAGGGAAATGGATGAAAAGTTTGTTCCAATACAGTTCTCTTTTTCTCTTAACGTTTCTTTGCTTGCTGGTCTAAATTGCCTAATTTACTTACATGCAACAGTCATATGCGCTTTTTTAAAAATCAGACAACTCTGAAATTTGGTCGTCTAATCATAGAGGGTTAAATGTTGCTATATTGAACCAAATATGATCAAAGTTCACTTTTTTTAATAAAATTTATCCAAAAATCATTTCATAATGCCACAATGATAATTTAAAAACCAAAGCAAAATGGAAAAAATAAATTATGAGATATTCATTTTAATAAGGATGGGGGTTTTGTCCTAGGGGGGTTTTATCCTAGGGGGGTTTTGTCCTGAGGGGGTTTTGTCCAGGGAGTTTATGTCCTAGGGGGGTTTTGTCCTGGGGGGTTTTGTCCTACACTCTTCCCAGTCACAGGCTAAAGTCTAACCTCTCTATCCTGGTCTGTGGCTGTCACCGCCGTTAGTGAACTTCCGAGAACGACATCTTCGCTTATAGTCCTCGTCACAAGAATGGAAGTCTGTTCGAATACCGGTGGGAAAACATTCCTATTGACCAGCACCGTTGCCGTGGTTGCGTTTTCCTTTCTTGGTGTTCCATTGTCGTAGGCTACTACTCTCAGCTATAAAACAAACGATTACTTAAGGTTAACCCTTTCTCTCATAATGATTTTTTGGCACTCCATCCCACACATTCAAGATAAAGGCTTTTGAAAACATTGTTGAAAATGAAAAAAAATGCTTGTCACACAAGCAATTTCTTCCTTTTCAAAAATGTTTTCTACACAAAAAGACCAAGAAATGTAAAATTTCATACGCTTAAAACTGTCATGTGCAATATCTTTGAATTTGGATCAGTCTAAAATCTTGCCTTTCTGGTTATAATGAGAATGACGTTTCATATCATTTTTACTCTTTCGCTGCCAATGTCGCCAAAAAGCGACCCATAGGAAGACTGCCAATGTCGCTGATCAGTGACTTTCAAACAATAGCTTAATGAGGTCATTCAAGGTCAAGGGCAAGGTCATTTGATTAAAGTTTCTGATAAAATGTATGCTATACGGCAAAACAATTTATGTGCAATGATTCCTTAAAGTTTCAGCTTAATATAATCAACAACGATTATTTACTATTCTATACACTAATAAGCCCTGTTATGAAATTTCCAAAATTTGGCACTGGAAATAGGATAATTCAAGGAAATTTGGCAGCGAAAGAGTTAACCCTTTCCCAAACAAGACCTGGTTTTGACGTCTCTAATAGAAAAGGCTTGGGAAAACATTGAAACAAAAGAAGAAACTGCTGATAACCAGCAGTTTCTCCTTTTGTCTCAATATTTTCTGTGCCATATTTTACACAAATCCTATCTTTATTAATATCCATTTTGTCTTTTATGGCAGTTTTTGAAGTCAATCACCGTAAAATTTTGTCGTTTGGAAAAGGGTTAAACAGTAATTCAGTCACAATGTGCCAGCTCAATGAGACAGCTGAAGCACCCAACCATACATTCCTGGTATTTCTCCCATCGGTACCTACACCTCATCTTTTTCAAACCTTGACCCATTCCCACACATTGAATCTTTTTTACTCCCCAAAAGATAAAGGTTTTGGGAAACATTGCTGAACAAGAGCTGTCACTGTAAGATGACAATGCCCCCCGACACCGCTTTGATTTTAAATTATGGCCAATCTATGTTCAAGGTCAAGGTCATCCAGGGGTCAAGGTCACCAAAGTATGTGCCTACAGAAAGGTAATGTACCAAGGAATGTTGTGGTAAAGTATGAAGCGAATATGTTAAGTAATAAGGAAGTTATGGCCAATGTTAAAGTTTTTGGACGGAATGACGGACGGACAGACAGACGGACGGACGGACAAGTCAAATTTATGATGCCTCCCTATCGGGGGCATAAAAAGATAAATTGCTTTATCAAATAATACAGGGCACACTTGCAATTTGCTAGTTAAAATTATAAATTGCTAGTGATTTCATCTGACACTAGTGGGAAAAAAACATCCACTAGTAACAGCCATCAATGCAGCCTGAAAAGGCTTACAAAACAACTTCCAAATATTCACTAATTGTACTATACTTTTGGAATGTCCTTTAAGAGAACAACTGTATGCATCATACTAAGCTTTTATCTTTTAAAATGAAAACCAAATTGCTTTTTTGCTAGTGGTTTCAAAAGCCACCAGCTAAATATTGCGAGTCATTTTTTCAGGGAAATTCTAGCCCTGTAATAAACAACTTACATTGAATCGAGTTCGCCCAGTTGCTGTTTGAAGATCATCAACCAATGATATACGACCATCTTGGTTGTTAATTGTGAAATAATTTGCGTCTGCAGCATCCAATTCCAGCTCGAAGCCGACAGCGTTAAACTGATCATTGTCTACCGCATCAACGTCCATGATGACGCCAGGAATGCTGTTGTACGGAAGTGATACAGAGTAGGGGAATAATGTTGTTGGTGAATCCACAAACTGGGGAGCAGCCTGGTTTCTTATGACAGTTATTCGAATTTCTGCTACGTTATCTGATAACCTGTTACCACCATCTCTTGCTCGTACAAAAACCTGCAAAAAGAAAAGTTAGAGGAATGAAGACTTGGTTTTATGTGCCTAATAGAAAAGGCTTGTGAAAATTTTGATCTTAATCAGACTGTGTTTATATTGGCTGAGGCACCTAATCTGTCCCAGTACATTGAGGAAAAAAGAGAAAATGCTGGTTATCCTTTTCTCGCTTAGCTTTTCAAAGCTTTCCTCATTAGGGAGTTCAAACCAACATCATGCTACAGAAAGGTTTAAAATCTTCCAGAGCTGCAGATTTGAGGCAATAACGTTTCTGTAACAAGAGCTGTCCAAAGACAGCGCGCTCGACTTTCTAAGTTGCTTAGAATAAAGGGGGCATAACTCCAAATATAGTGAAGCCAGGGTCATGGGCCCTGGTAGTAAGGTAGAGGGTGTGATGGTGAATAAGTATTCCAAGTTTGGGTTGAATCCCTTTGATAGTATGGAAGTTATTGATGTTTGAAAAAACTTTAACCTTTGTTGCAGCGCCAACGCCAACGCCCAGGTGACAGTATAAGCTCTCATTTTCTTCGAAAAGTCGAGCTAAAAATGCATCATTTCCTTTAGTGTACATAAAACTTAACGTTGTAACTTGTTGGTACTCATTGGAATCGTCTAATCAAGACAGTTCCAACAAGTACCGACAATGTAAAGTTTGGATTTGAATTACAATTTTAAAATGCCCATAATATCTGTTGCTCTTATGATGTAAGGACTTTCAGATTAGTTTGGTGCTGAATAGCCATAGAGGAACTTTCTCAGTTTGATTTGTCGTTTTTCTCACAGTACATTGAAGGAAAAGGAGAAACTGGTTGCTATCCTTTTCTCAATGCTTTTCTAAGCTTTCTCTATTAGGGAGGTCAATACCAAGCTATGTTACGGAAAATATTAAAAAGTTCTAAAGAAGGACTTACCGAGTAGCTGGTTGTTGAATCACCATAAAGGAACTTTCTCAGCTTGATTTGTCCGTTACTGTTGACGATAAACAGTTCCTGGGTCGCTGGTGCAGTAGCGGCTGTGTCCATTTCAAAAGTCACGGTATTGAAAGGCGACTGAAAATGGAAAGTGCAAAAATATGTCATTGAGGAAATTTTGAAAAATGCCTGATCTTAAGTGGTTCATTTTCTACAATGTTTATAATGTTTACATAAAAATTCAAGCTGAAATCAGGAAAAGTATTTGAGACCAACATGAGTCCCGATCAGTCTGCATGTACATGTAGTGTGGTCAAGATCAGTTTTGTTCTCCGTAAGTTTCGTTATGATCTATAAAAGCTGTAAGAAAGCAGCCTTTTATCTTGTGGGTCGTGAAAAAAACGTCCATGTGCGGGAATGGTGTTATTTAACTTACTGTAGTGTCTGCATCAGTTCCGTTCAGTTGGTAGATGACGTATGTATTGTAGTCAACGTCTTCGAGGACTGTTGTAAACCCGATGTAATTCACTCCAGCGCCGGGCCGGATAATTTGAGGCGGGAATAAGTTACTGTCAACGTTAATGGTTAAAACTCCAAAGTCACATTTAGGACGGTTACCCTGATCACAAGCGCTGATGACGAGCTGTAATAGAAAGTTTCATCCTTTACCAAATGGCAAAAAAAATTGGACTGCTTGGATTTGAAAGCTGGTGAAGATGAGAAAATGTATGTTAACCCTTTCCCAAACAAGACCTGGTTTTGACGTCCCTAATAGAAAAGGCTTGGGAAAATATTGAAACAAAAGAAGAAACTGCTGATAATCAGCAGTTTCTCCTTTTGTCTCAATATTTTCTGTGCCACATTTTACACAAATCCTATCTTTAATAACATCCCTTTTGTCATTTGTGGCAGTTTTTGAAGTGGATCACCCTAAATTTTTGTCGTTTGGGAAAGGGTTAATGTAGGGTTTGAGTACAGTACAGATAAGAAAATATTTAGGCGAAAGTAGAAAATGATGGTTCTAAATTTGTAACTCCAAATTAAAACTATATGACGTCGGCACTCACTGATATCGTTTCAAGAGACAATTCCATTGAGTATCAGCAACATACTTTGGATTTTATGTAAATCTAAATAAAGTTTGCCTTCTGAAAAATCATTTTTCTCTTATACAACACTTTTTCTTCTGAAAAAAAGATTGAAAGTCTGACAATCAAAATTATAACACATATTTATACCGTAAGTCCCCATTATCTGTGACACAATGTAAAATAATTTGTCTTCCTCAATGTTTTCAAAAGCTTCCATTTTGTGGGGCGTCAAAAGGAATGGAATAATTCTACATACATCATATGTTGAAAGTCCAGTTGACAGGTCACCTCTCAAGTTGACTATTCCAACTGTGTAGTTAGGTGGGTTCGTATTCTGTGTCAAGATTTCAAACGCATTGTTTCCATTTCCTGATACTATGCTGTAGGTCAGTTGTTGAAACGGTTGCTGTTTAAATTGAAGAAAAACAACATTTATTACTGTTAGATTTTAAGTTGATCTCCTTTATTGTCTTCAAGTTATTCATAAAATTTTGCTTTCATTTAACCCATTACCACATGACCAAAGTTTAGACTGGTCTGAATTCAAAGATGTTGCAGTTGACATTTTCAATTGAATGAAATTTTACATTTTATGTTTTTTGGGGTTTTTTTTTTTGGTAAAGAACATTGTGGTAAATAGAGAAATTTCTTGTCATAAGCAATTTCTTCATTTTCCACTATGTTTTCTCAAGCTTTCATCTTCTGTGTGTCCAGACGTCAAGCTTTTATCTTCTGTGTGTCCAGACGTCATTATGTGGCAATGGGTTATCAGTTATTAGTCATTACAATGGGGCTTGGTGATGTCTTGCACAAGCACATACCTACTGGACCTGTGCAGGAATCTCCGCAGAACAATTTGAAGCCGTAGTGACCAAGTACTGTAAATGAACCTCAAATGCATTTTGTAAGTATAAATACCAAAAAGTTGTGCATGACAACATCATGGAAAAAGAAGAAATTGCTCATTTGAGCAATTTCTTCATTTCCCATAATGTTTTCATTTAGAAATTATTATATAAATTCATTATGTTGGTACACTCTGATAACAACACCTACCCTTTCAGTTCTATCATCCAGATCGTAGGCTTCAACGACAAAAACTTGAAATCCAAAATTGGCATTCTTCGACACGTCCGTCGTGGTGGGTAAGTTTTCAATTACTGGGGTAAACAAGTTTCGAAGCACTGTAACTGTAAATTCTGTGGCAGTTGATGTAAATCGTCCATCCGTAGCTCGGATAAAAAGCTGAAAAAGATCATGATAAATAATTAACCCTTACACAAACAAGACATTGTTTTAAATGAATATTCTGTACAATGATGAAAAAAACCCAAAAAATTTCAGACTATCCAGGATGTCATGACCATAGTGATTTATTTATCCAAATATTTATTCCATAATGTTAACGAGGAGGCTGCGACAAACAATGATATTCAGAGCTAGAGTGCAGTGATTTTTTTAGTTTCCTTTATTGTTATAGGAAAAGCCATAGGTAGTATAACCATAAAATATTAAACAATTTGCCTCTATTTTTTCTGTGCTATATCATTTACATATTTCCCCTTTAATAACATAATTGAGCCGGCATCTGGTAAAACGTCCATTATAGCATACGAGACATACAGCTATGTTTCAAGAATAGGCTGTGCCTAGGTGCTGTCTGACCAGGATCCATGTTACTTTTATATAGTTGCTATAAATAATGACGAAGCTTTTGGAGAACAACATGGTTCCTGATCAGACTGTGTGTACACGTAGGAACCATGTTGAGCTCAAAAGCCTTAAAGGACATTTTTCCAGATCCTGACTGAATTGTATTTTGTTGGTTGCTGCAACTTTCACATAAAACCATGATACAAATTCATTGTGTGAGAGGGTCAACTCACCGTGTAGGTAGTGTCTATGGTAGAAACTCCATTTAGTGGTTCAGAAACAAATACGGCACCTGATGCCCTGTCTACACCAAAGTACTGTTGTCCGGGATTAACAGCACTTGAACTATTTGCAAATTCAAACTGCGGTACATTGAAAGGTGACTGAAATGAAAACAAGATCAGTTTGTGAAGCGTCAGTCATCCCACATGAAGATTTTATGTTAAGTTTCGGACAAAATGACAGAAAGACTGACACATGTTCAAGTGTTAAACAATATACCGTCGTTGTAAATGCCAAACCTTGTATCTCGTTTTGGAAAAATTTTAAAGGGGAGGGAAAAAAGTGTAATAACTTTTCCCAAGCTGAAATGTTTTACTTGAAATTTTGACATATTGTTCATAAATTATGTATCATTGATACTGATTGGTAAAAATATCTCGAAACCTGCCAGAATTGTCTAAACTGGACACACAAGTTTGTACTTTGAAAATCGCAATACACCGACAATATGTCCTTCAGCTTTTGATATGGAGATATAGAAATTGTCCCAAGCAAATGTTTACCCCAACAAGAGCCATTATGTGATTCTTGAACTTCAAATTTGAAATTCTCTCTTACAAGACTTGCTTTTGACGTCCTTTTGTAGATAAGGCTCTGGAAAATATTTATACAAAAGAAGACAATGCTGATAATCCGCATGTAGAAAACATTGTAGGAAATGAAAAGGCGTCAATGTGTGGTAACGGGTAAAAATGTTTCAATCTCGTATATAATTAAATACTTTTCCTACCGTAGTATCAGAATCTGAAGCTCCGAACACTCTCAGGACACTACCAACAGACAAGGTTTCTAGGATACGGATGGAATCAGTCAGGACATTCATACTTGGAGCATTCAAGTTACGTTCAATGTTCACCGTCAGCTGAGCAAAACCTTGCCCATCATAGTCGTCTCTGACAATCAGGGTTATCTGCAAGAAACAAAATGTGCCGTAATTATTCTAATAAATGCCCAGGCCTTTTTTAGAAAAGACCTCGATAGAAAAGTTAAGGGTGGGTGTTTCATGGACTCAAAGTTAATCAAGTAAAAGTTTGCAAAGTTTTGTTACAAGGACTGCAAAATATGATTTTTGAATAAAATTCCTTTATTGTTAACAAATTGGGGAACAGAAAATCCTCTATTTCATTGATTTTGGAAGAAATCTTTATTTATGACTTACATTATTTCAATCCAGAATCGGGGATGGGCGTTTATTAGAATCACCCTTTCTTTCATAAATTGTGCTTAAAATATGCATATTTTCAGCTGAGATTTGGGGGATGGGCGTTAATTAGAATAATAACTAGAATAAATATTTATAATGTTTGTGATTCACACATGCACACATCGTCACCAGTCTCCCTACAGGGGCGTAGCCAGGAATTTTGTAATGTTGAAGCCAAGGGTGTTTTGTCGAGTCCCTTTGATGCAGTTTGGTGCCCCAAAACGGGACAGCTCTCGAAAGCAATGCTGAAAATAAAGAAATTGATTGTGACAAGCAATTTCTTCATTTCCTACAATGTTTTCTATCCAGAGAGACCAAAAAATATCAAATTACAATCACTCGAAATTGTAGTCTGCTTCAAACCAAATTCAAATTTGTCAAGTATCAACAAAAAAAAATTGACGATTTTTTAAAATTCTGAGTCATATGATATGTGACCAATCATGCTAAAAGGGACCTTATCGGATGTGTGAAAAATATAGACCCTAGTCAGTCTGTGCAGTCCGCACAGCCAGACTAGGGACGATACTTTTCACTTTTTATGTACTTTTCTGAATCTGGAATGTTTTCCCTATCTTACTATATGTCCATTTGTCACATGTGATAACTGGTCAACATTTTGAGGAGTCTGATCAGCTTGTCATAATTTGGATCTTTGGAACTCTGATAAGGTCCCTTTTAGCGTGACGGATCACATATACATACCACCCATTGGTCAACTCTGAATGGATTGAGTGGTTCCTCAAGCCTCCTTGTAGTTATAACATCAAGCAATCCATTGTTCCTCGCCTCCACCCGGAAAAAGTTTGTCGATGTTTGGGGAGTAAGAATGTCGAATGTTAGAATTGAGAACACTCCATTTAGGTCTTGGATCTGAAAAGCACCATAATAACTAGATAATACATTGCAAAAATTGAGAATATTTTTGTGTATATTTTTTTTTTAACATTATTTTTTCTGACTGTTTTAGCTTTGCAAAGAAAATTAGGGGAGATCTTGGTATCAAAGCAGGTACATTGTTAGGTCATTCAATATGAGGAGTAAAGTTTCAAAATGAAAATCTAAGAAATATCCATTCCTACCAACAATGTTTGTTGACAAAGTTCAGATAAATTATCAAAGAAAAGACATGTTATTACTGCCTGTAATTACTTAAGGTTCAAAAATTCTATGAAAAACAAGACGTTTGTTATACTATACCAGAATGCTCCCTGAAATGGCTACTTTTCTAAAATGTATAGATTTTGTGTTAAGGGTTGATAAGAGTTAACGAAAGGCCTTGAGGAAGGTCATATTGCAAGGAACAGATAGATATTTTTCGGACAGACAGACGGAGAGACAGATTAAAACAATATGCCCCTGATCTTTCGATAGGGGGGCATAAATATATTTGACAGAGAAATTGATAGGCAAAAGACTATATCCTATAATCTTTCGAAGCAGGTCCACACAATGACCCATTACCAAACGACAACACTTTTTACTGTTCCAAATTCAAAGATGATGAAGACAACAATTACAAGTGGATATAATTTCTTATTTTCTGGTCTTTTTGGGTAGAAAACGATGTGGGAAATGATGAAATTGCTTGACACAAGCAATTTCTTCAATTTCCCCAATGTTTACCACAGCCTTTATCTTGAAGGGCGTCAAAAAGTGTCATTGTTTGGGGATAGTTTAAACAATGCATGATGAATTTTATACTCACATTGGCATCATTATCAAAATAATTGAATGTGTAAACAGTGGTACCAATGGGAACATTCTCGTTGATTGTCTGGCTTACAGGAGTGGGAGACAACTGTGGATCCTGGTTTCGCAAAATTGTCACTGTAACCGTAGCAACTTGATTTGGATCAGAAAGGGACGGAGTTCCAAGATCGTATGCGTTGAAAAGTAGCTGAAAATTACAAACAATGGCATCAGGGGTGTAAATGTAGTTTAATGCTTCTTTCAACTATCATAGTCATATTGAAGCAGCAACTGGAGCATCTAACCATGGATTCATGTCAAATGAAGGAAAGATTCAAATTTGTCAATCAATCCTTTTCTAAAATTATTGCCGAGAATCAATAGTTTCTCTTTATGCCTAGATATAATACAATACATACAATTTAGCATGATAACCAGCATTTTACACTTCTCCTATTGCTTTGCATAAAATGAAATAAATATTTCCCATATTTAGTGACAATTACATTGTTTGCATCATCCTTATTTTTGGAGCACCTAAAATTTGTCATTTAGGCAAGTGTTAATTTTAACATGGAAATGGATAGACTTAAAACAGGGAAACAGATAAGAAGGGGTGAAGTCCAAACCCTATGTTGTGGGTACTCATTTGAATCGTCTCAAAGAGACGATTCAAATGAGTACCCACAACATAGGGTTTGATAAACATTATAATGACTTATTGCATTTTGGAAAGCCTTTACTCCCTCTTATCTGAAGATCTGCTTACAACGAACTGATTTCCTTGATTTCTCAGATCTGCCTTGACAAAGATTTCTCCTGTTACTTCATTGATGTCAAACAAATCTGTGCCAGGGGAGTTTGTTGCAAAACGATAGTTGGTGACGTTGTTAGGCGCCTGGTTGTCAGAGTCTGTTGCAGTCAGCGTTTCAAAGGCAACTCCTAGTGGATAATTTTCCCGTATTGACCTAACCAGATTGATGGAATTTGGGAGAAATTGTGGCGTCTGGAAGTTTCGTACAACGTTGACAATCATCAGAGCAATGGCAGATCGTGGATTAGCCCCATTATCAGTGGCTTGGATTCTTATCTGTAATAGAGATTAAGAAACAGAGTCAAACATCTCAACAAATCCTGCCAGACACTTCTATAAAACAAGAGGACCATGATGGTCCTATATCGCTCACCTGAACCAAAATGATATGAGCAACATTTTTGTTCAATTCAATAAATATTCATGACTTTAAGACTGAAAACGAACTTATGGTCAATAACGTTGTGAAAATCGAGCTCATCCAAGATCTTATGGTGCTCAACATTGTGTCCAAGATTTGTCTTGTTTGATTAATAATTGTAGATTCTGGAGTATAAACAAGATCAAAAACAGCCGAAAACAGCGATTTTGTCAAATTCAAGGGCACATAACTCTCAACTTTTTTTTATCAGATCAGACTGAAAACCAGACTCATCCCAGAACTTATGATCCCCAACGTTGTGTCCAAGTTTTGTCTTAATTGATCAATAATTGTAGATTCTAGAGTATAAACAAGGTCGAAAACAGTCGAAAACGGCAATTTTATCAAATTCAAGGGCACATAACTCTCGACTTTGTGGTAAGATCATGCTAAAATTCAAACTCGCCCGAGATCTTATGATACCCAACATTGTGTCCAAGATTTGTCTTCATTGGTCAATAATTGTAGATTCTAGAGTGTAAACAAGTTTGAAAACAGCCGAAAACAGCAATTTTGTCTAATTCAAGGGCACATAACTCTCGACTTTTTAATAAGATGGGACTGAAAATCAAACTCATCCAAGATCTTATGGTCTCAAACATTGTGTCCAAGTTTTGTCTTAATTGATAAATAATTGTAGATTCTAGAGTGTAAACTATGTCAAAAACAGCCGAAAATGGCAATTTTATCAAATTAAAGGGCACATAACTCTCATTTTTCTAGTCAGATCCGACTGAAAATCAAACTCATTTGAGATCTTATGGTCTCCAATATTGTGTCCAAAATTTGTCTTGATTGGGAAAAAATTGTAGATTCTAGAGTGTAAATAAGGTCGAAAACAGTCAAAAACAGCAATTTTATCAAATTCAAGGGCACATAACTCTCAACTTTGTGGTAAGATCAGGCTGAAATTCAAAGTCATCCGAGATCTCATGGTCCCAAACATTGTGCCCAAGTTTTGTCTTGATTGATGAATAATTGTAGATTCTAGAGAGTAAACAAGGTCAAAAACAGCCGAAAATGGCAATTTTGTCAAATTCAAGGGCACATAACTCTCGTCTTTCTGGTCAGATCAGACTCAAAATCGAACTCATCTGAGATCTTATAGTCTGCAACATTATGTCCAAGATTTGTCTTGATTGATCAATAATTGTAGATGCTAGAGTGTAAACAATGTCAAAACTAGGTATTTTTGGCATTCAAGGGCAGATAACTCCTGACTTTCTGGTTCGATCTGACCCATAATCGAACTTATCCGAGATCTTATGGCCATACATGTTTTGACCAAGTTTGGTCAAGATTGGCTTATATTTGTAGATGCTAGAGTGTAAACACGAAATTGTGGACGGACGGACGGACGGACAGACAGACAGACGGACGACGGACAAAAAGTGATCACAATAGCTCACCTTGAGCACTTTGTGCTCAGGTGAGCTAAAAAGGTCGAAAACAGTCAAAAACGACAATTTTGTCAAATTCAAGGGCACGTAACTCTCTTCTTTCTGGTCAGATCACACTGAAAATCAAACTCATCCAACATCTTATGGTCTCAAAGATTTTGTCCAAGATTTGTCTTGATTGGTCAATAATTGAAAATTCTAGAGTGTAAACAAGGTCGAAAACAGTCAAAAATGACAATTTTGTCAAATTCAAGGGCACATAAGTCTCGACTTTCTTGTCTTATCAGATTGAAAATTCTAGTCATCTGAGATCTTATGATCTCTAACATTGTGTCCAAGTTTTGTCTTGATTGATTGATAAATGTAGATTCTAGAGTGTAAACAATGTCGAAAACAGCCGAAAATGACAATTTTATCAAATTCAAGGGCACGTAACTCTTGTCTTTATTGTCAGATCACACTGAAAATCGATCTCATCCGAAATCTTATGGTCTCAAACATTGTGTCCAAGATTTGTCTTGATTGGTCAATAATTGTAGATTCTAGAGTGTAAACAAGGTCGAAAACAGTCAAAAACAACAATTTTGTCAAATTCAAGGGCACGTAACTCTCTTCTTTCTGGTCAGATCACACTGAAAATCAAACTCATCCAACATCTTATGGTCTCAAAGATTTTGTCCAAGATTTGTCTTGATTGGTCAATAATTGAAAATTCTAGAGTGTAAACAAGGTCGAAAACAGTCAAAAATGACAATTTTGTCAAATTCAAGGGCACATAAGTCTCGACTTTCTTGTCTTATCAGATTGAAAATTCAACTCATCCGAGATCTTATGATCTCCAACATTGTGTCCAAGTTTTGTCTTGATTGATTAATAAATGTAGATTATAGAGTATAAACAATGTCGAAAACAGCCGAAAATGACAATTTTATCAAATTCAAGGGCATATAACTCTAGTCTTTTTTGTCAGATCACACTGAAAATCAAACTCATCCAAGATCTTATGGTCTAGAACATTGTGTCCAAGATTTGTCTTGATTGGTCAATAATTGTAGATTATAGAGTGTAAACAAGGTCGAAAACAGTCAAAAACGACAATTTTGTCAAATTCAAGGGCACATAACTCTTGACTTTCTCGTCTAATCAGACTGAAAATTAAACTCACACGAGATCTTATGGTCTCCAACATTGTGTTCAAGATTTGTCTTGATTGGTCAATAATTGTAGATTCTAGAGTGTAAACAAGGTCAAAAATTGTCGAAAACGGCAATTTTGACAAATTCAAGGGCACATAACTTTTGACTTTTTCGCCTGATCTGACTGAAAATCGAACTCATCCAAGATCCTATAGTCTCCAATATTATATCCAAGTTTTGTATTGATTGGGCAATAATTGTAGATGCTAGAGTGTAAACAAAGTTAAAAACAGCATTTTTCGTCATTCAGGGGCAGATAACTCCACACTTTCTGGTCCGATCTGGCCCATAATCGAACTCATCCGAGAACTTATGACCATACTTGTTTTGACAAAGTTTGGTCAAGATTGACTAATATTTGTGGATGCTAGAGTGTAAACACCAAATTGTGGACAGACGGACAGACGGACAGACGGACAGACGGACAGACGGACAGACGGACAGACGGACAGACGGACGGACGACGGACAAAAAGCGATCACAATAGCTCACCTCGAGCACTTCGTGCTCAGGTGAGCTAAAAAAATGCTATGATTCTTTATGTTGTTGATAGGGCCTTTGAGCTGATAGTGAAATGTTAAAAATCAGGAAAGTAAGGAACTTTGGATGTTATAACAATGAAAATATTGAAAGAATGGGAAGAAATACAAGTTAACAACAGGTCTTTTTATTCCTCTCTTTCTTTTCAAAAGTTTTCTCCATAATATTATGTAAATAACTGGACTTTTCTAGGTAAGGGGACTAGAATAAAATTTTCGGTTTATGTCAGAGCTACAGATAAGAGGGCTCTTCAAAATGCAATATTTCATTTAGTGTTCATCAAATTCTATATTGTGAGAACTCATTTGAATCGAGAAGATTCAAATGAGTACCCACAACATAGGATTTTGACTTGAAATAAGAAATCTATAATGTGTTTACCCCCTCTTATCTGTTACCCTGCTATGTTTCTACTTACAATGAACTGATTTATATTTGTGGATACCAAACTGGAATTCAGCCTTACAGCTCCGAAAAAGTCGAGTCCGGTCTGAGATGAGGAAATCTCGAAGAAACCCGGTGATTCATCGTCACCAATGATACTGAAGGTTATTTGGTTGAAGTTGCTCTGCAATGGACATATATTGTTTAGAAATTGTGCATACAATGTTGGTAGCCTTGTATTTTTCTATAAACCAATGTGTCTTTATACTATTGATAAGGAGATTATTCTGTGTGTATAATCATGTACATTGTAATGTTTGTAGTAAGAATGTTTATACCTATATTATTATTTGTGAGATATTGTGCAATGTATGATATCACTGTTTAATTCAGTATTTTCATTAAAAGAATTGAATTGAATATAGATAATTTTATTTGATGTAAGATGTTTCCAGCTTCTGGTCTTACAAAATGTACAATTTCTACAAATTTACAATTTGACAAAAACAAATGGCAATAAATTGTTGCTTTTCAACAAAAAACTTGTAACTGCCTATTAAAAGAAGGGGCAGCTGTGAGGTTTTTATTGGTAATGGATTATACTTGAATGGGCCCAAGTCATGATAAAAAAGTTTAACTTAATCTATCAGGTGCTATTTTTAGGGGGTTCCAAATTCAAAGGTATTGCTGATGACATTTTGAATGTGATGAAATTTTGGAATATTGCTCTCTTTTTTGGGTAGAAAACATTGTGGGAAATGAAGATATTACTTGTCGCAAGCAATCTCTTCATTTTCCACAATGTTTTCCAAGGCATTATCTTGTAGGGCGTTCAAAGGCGTCACTGTGTGGTAATGGGTTAAAAAAATCCTTCAGGCTTAGCATTCAGCAAATCCCTATCATTATCCCACCTTCTCTGCTTAAATCCGATTTCAAAGTGATCAATTATTATCTGAGTTATAGAAGAACATAGAAAAAGTTCTGTCATGCTATTTCCTGCAGTAGGTTGTGGTTACTATACTTACATCAGTATCAGCATCCCTGGCAGTGGCTGTCTCCACAATGGAGCCGACCGCTTGATTTTCATTGATGGTTACAACGTAAACTCCTCCAATCAGACCTTGGAACACAGGGCCCTGGACGTTACGATTAATCGTAAACGTGAGCTGGCGATCTTCACCCACTCTTGCTGGATTACCTTTATCTCTCAACCCAACAGTGTACTGAAATAATAGGGATTGATTTTGTGAGTATATTGGGGCAAAAATAGATGGATTTATGCCTAAATGTTAAATGTCAATCATTGAGATTGGGACAAGAGACGTTATGTTGCTTCCAAAAACAAGAAAGTTATTAAAGAATGACAGGATTCTGAATTAGATTGTGCATTAAGTGCTGGCTGAACTGCATCCAAGTAAGTCTAAAATGCCTAAGGGGCGGGCCCCTTTTCTTGATTATTTTGTGGGCAGAGTTATCCATGTGAGAGATATAAAGGCTCTTTCTCTAATAATGCATGATAAGATAAAGGGCTGCTTAACCCTTTCCCAAACAAGACCTGGTTTTGACGTCCTTAATTATGAAAGGCTTGGGAAAACATTGAAACAAAAGAAGAAACTGCTGATAACCAGCAGTTTCTCCTTTTGTCTCAATATTTTCTTTGCCATATTTTACACAAATTTTGTTTTTAATAACTTCAATTTTGTCATTTGTGGCAGTTTTTGAAGTGGATCACCCTAAAATTTTGTTGTTTGGGAAAGGGTTAAAGGATTATGTGTATTGAATTAGGAGACGACATAGCTGATGACACATCTATGGCTGTATCATGCTGGCTCACATGAAAATTAGCTATTTAACCCTTTCCCAAACAACTATATTTGAGAGTGGTCCAGCTTGAAAGTTGCTGCCGACAACAAATTTGGTGTTGATAAAGAAAGGGTTTGTGTAGAATATAGCTCAGAAAATATTGAGACAAAAGGAGAAACTGCTGGTTATCAGCAGTTTCTTCTTTTGTCTCAATGTTTTCCCAAGCCAATTCAATTAGGGACGTCAAAACCAGGTCTTGTTTGGGAAAGGGTTAAAGGATTATGTGTAGTGAATTAGGAGACGACATAGCTAATGACACATCATTCTATGGCTGTATCATGCTGGCTCACAAGAAAATAAGCTATTTAAATGCATTATCTACAATCTATTGCATGGAAATCATTGCAAGAAAATGAGCAAATCCTTACAATAAAATTGTTTCCAACTAGATCTGCTGGACGGCTTGTCAAAAAGATTCGACAATTTACACCATCGGAATCGTCAATTCTGAAGTATGTGTTCACAACTCCGGCAGTTCTACTGAAACACTCAACATCACCCCACGGACTCTGTGGATCGGGGTCATTCATGACCAGATTTGCTACAGCAACTGTCAGTCCTTGATTCTCGTTGACAATTTGTGTTCCGCCAGCCGTTAACCAAACTGGGTCAGCCAAGTTCCTCTCCACATTGATAGTGAGGCTGTATTGTACTGTGTTCCTGCCTGGCCCTTCAGCAAGATCGTTGGATTCCAAAAATAGCTAAAAAACAAACAAAAATGTTTGTAAATCAAAAAATGAACCCTTAGCAATAGCTATCTTTCTAAGACATTAAACCATTATCAGATGACAACATTTTAGGCTGGCCCAAATGAAAAGATCTTACAGACCACAATGTCATGTGAATGATATTTTACATTTTCTAGCTGTTTGAGGGTAAAAAACAATGTAGAAAATGAAAAAATTCCTTGTAACATTCCATTCTTTTCAACTTGACATTTGACTTTATAAGATGACCCTGAACTTGGAATCCAATTGGTAGACAAGATACATTTTTTACTCAGAAACAAATTTATAAATAAAAGAATGAAATTTTACATCTTTTGAATTCTTTTTGGGTACAAAAGTATAATTGGAAATAAAGAAATTGCTGATCAAAAACATAATTGATTGTTAGGGTTGAATAAAATGTTGTTTTTCTGATTCCCTTGGTCTTAGGGTGAGATGTAGTCGGCGCAACAGATATGAGGGGATGAAGACATTCTTCATTTTTCATTTCAAATCCAAACCCTATGTTGTGGGTACTCATTTGAATTGTCTAGATTAGACAATTCTAATGAGTACTCACAACATAGAGTTTGATCAACATTTTATTGACATTATTCATTTTGGAAAGCGATCAGTCCCTTTTTTCTGTAACTCGGTTTAGTAGCCTTAAACTTACAGTCAACTGTGTCTCAGTTCCAGTAAGAAGATTTTGTACAAAAACCTCAAGCTCGTTTGGTGAAAGTGCATTTCTGCGGATATTAAAGTAGCTCTCCGCATCAGAGTTGCCTGTTCTTTGGTCAACCACACTTCCAAATCGGTCCTGTAAAAACAAAATTCAGTGGTTTACATTCAAATCTTTTTCATTTTTTCTTTTTCCCCTCTATGATTTTTATTGTTTTGTTATAGTCAAATTGCCTGCCACAGCAACCATGACAGTATTCTTTCTCACACAACAATATTTGAGGCTGGTCCGAGTTAAAAAGTTTTAGACCACCTTTTTAAGTCCTCTAGATTCTGCATCCTGAGAAATATGACAGTACTCATGCCAAATGTTTGAACAAATAAGAAGCAAAGTACAACTCAGCTACCAGGGTTCAAACTTAAAACTTTGTGATCATAAAGCTAAAACACACTCTACCTCTTGACCACGGACACCACAAGAAAAGCTATGAATTTTGTGCTGAAAATACACTTGGTTTACAGTTATGTTTTGGGAAACTGTCACTCAGTGTTACGATAAAATCACGTAACTACGGCTTGATTCAAGCTGTAGTTAGTAGATTTTATAACAACACCTACGGAAATTGTATTTGTTTGTCGTAAATCATGTCAAGGTTAACTGGATAAAAACCAGTGTTCTCCCCAGCCCAATAAGCTGTATCGGCCCCACTACAGCTTCATGGAAATCAGTGTAATGCCACTACAGCTTCAAAAGTACCCTACAGCTTAATTTCTTCAAAATGGTCACCAAAGAGAGACATTAAGAGGTATTTCATGTCAAAAACTGATAAATGGGGCATTCTTTTAAACGAAATAGTACTAATCCTGTATAAAAACATTATGGGAAAAGAAGAAATTGCTCAAATTGAGCAATTTCTTCTTTTCCCATTATGCTTTTATTCACAATTATTTGCATGAACACAATGTGTTGCAAGGTTTACCAATGCCAATATGGCTTCAAAATATTCTGCGGAGAACCCTGAAAACATTCCGTATCGACTAACCTGATCATTATCCGTAACAGTAAACCTATAGATGACAGTACCGACTGTTACGTCTCGATTAATGTCCACCGATTGTTGGATTCCCGGCGCAATTTGTGGTGCTAAATTAGGAACCACATTCAAAGTTACGCTGACAGTATCGGCCAATGGCACGGTTCCACGATCTGAGGCCTGAACCAGAATCGTGTAAGCGGTAACGGGCACATCTGATAATGTTTCGACCACAGTAATAACACCAGTGTTTCGGTCGATCTGGAATTTTGAAGCCTGTTGGATCGGAGTCACAGAGGTGATGGAAAAGTCGATGCCACTGTTAGCAGTATTCTGGGAAAAAAAAGAGAGAAAAATATTATTTCTTAACCTATTAAAAGACAGCAAAATTCTACCCATCTCCAAATTGTTGCAGACAACAATTCAAGGTGATTTTTTTTTCTTTTACTTTCTGTGTTGAAAACATAGTGGGAAATGAAGAAATTGCTTGTCACAAGCAATTTCTTCATTTTCTACAATGTTTTCCAACACCTTTTTCTTTTAGGTTGTCAAAAAAACATAGTGGGAAATGAAGAAATTGCTTGTCACAAGCAATTTCTTCATTTTCCACACTGTTTTCTTACATCTTTTTCTTGCAGGTTGTCAAAAGGCAATCTTATGTGGGGGTCGTTCTTATGTGGGAATGAATAAATGCTTTTATTTATAGAAATTTTTTACACTGGTCAAATTTGAAAGCTGCTGCAGATAACATAAAGGGTATTGGAATGGTTGAGATTTGTGTAGTAAATTAGAAAATATGGTATTAAGTGGTTATCACAAATTCCTTTTCTCTCAATCTTTTTCCAAACTATTTTTATAAGAGACCGCAAAACCAGCTCCTGGTCAGGAATATGAAAATAACAATGGTTAAGAACAGTTATTTTTTTCCTTTTCTTTGATTATGTTTCCAAATTTTTAATATTTAAACGGGTCAAAAGGTATTATATTTTGGCAAAAGGTTGATAAGTGGACTTACTGGTGCATCATCATCTGTCGCAGAAATTCCGAAAGGTAGTGTCCTCGGATTTTTTTGGGCGAGGGAATACTCAACGAAATCTTCCAGTACTGTGATCGTATTCTGGACCACTGTGATGACTGGAATTTGATCGTTAACATCCTGTAATAAACAAAATTGGTGTTAACCCTATCCCAAACGACAAAAATAAGAACTGTTTCAATTTTAAAGCTGCTGCAGATGACAAAATGACTGTTGGTAAAGACAATATCTGTTTGAAATATAGCCCAGAAAATATTGAGACAAAAGGAGAAAATTCTGATTACCAGCATTTTCTTCTTTTGTTTCAATGTTTTCCGAAGCCCTTTCTATTAGGGACATCAAAACTGTTTTGTTTGGAATTGAATCATTACCAAGCAGCATGTAACAACCATTTTCAAGGAATTCTATATATAATAAGATTTAAAAAAAATACTTTGCTGTTATTGCTGGCAACAGTAATTGATAAGATTAAAAAATATTGATAAGATTCAAGAATATTGGTAAGATTCAAGAATATTGGTAAGTTTCAAGAATATTGTTAAGATTCAAGAATATTGGTAAGACTCAAGAATATTGATAAGATTCAAGACTATAGATAAAATTCAAGAATATTGTTAAGTTTCAAGAATGTTGATGAGATTCATAAATATTGATAATATTCAAGAATATTGGTAAGATTCAAGAATATTGGTAAGTTTCAAGAATGTTGATGAGATTCAAGAATATTGATAAAATTCAATATTGATAAGATTCAAGAATATTGGTAAGACTCAAGAATATTGGCAAGACTCAAGAATATTGATAAGTTTAAAGAATATTGATAAGATTCAAGAATATTGGTAAGTTTCAAGAATATTGTTAAGATTCAAGAATATTGGTAACACTCAAGAATATTGATAAGATTCAAGACTATAGATAAGATTCAAGAATATTGTTAAGATTCAAGAATATTGGTAAAACTCAAGAATATTGATAAGACTTGAGAATATAGGTAAGACTAGAGAATATTGGTAAGATTTAAGAATTTTTGAAATGCAGACCACCTTGTCAGAAGGGGTAATGGCTTCTCAAAAAGCAGTACATGTATTTCATAAATTGTTCACCATACCCCATATTGTGGGTACTCAATGAAATAGTCTCATCACGAAAATTTAAATGAGTACCCACAACATAGGGTTTGAAATAACAAATTTGTTTTCACCCCCTCTTATCTGATGAAGTTTAGAAAAGTTCATGAATATGACATTGTCTTCTAAACTTTCACTTACCAAAACATTGACAGTGACCAGGGTGCGGAACAGCAGATTCGGGAATTGGGCAGCATTTGAAGCACCCTGTGTTGTGGTTACGTAAAACTGGTACACTCGTTGCAACTCGTAATCGAGCGGTCTGGCCGTGGACACGACGCCCGTCACTGCATTTACAGTAAAGTCATTGTTTGTTGTCTCCATCTGATAGCTAATTAAAGGTGTGTTATCTGCATCCACCGCCTGAAAAATTGGTTGATTGATTAATTGAGTAATTCATTAACCCTTTCCCAAACAGCAAAAACTGACACAAAAAACAAAATGGATGTTATTAAAGATAGGATTTGTGTAAAATATGACATAGAAAATATTGAGACAAAAGAAGAAACTGCTGGTTATCAGCAGTTTCTTCTTTTGTTTCAATGTTTTCCCAAGCCATTTCCTTTAGGGACGTCAAAACCAGGTCTTGTTTGGGAAAGGGTTAATTGATAAAATGATTAATTGATCAATTGATAGGAATGGTTTGACAGATATGATTGATAGGAATGATTGATTTACCTGATAACACACCATTTCAAGCAGTATTTCAGTAATATTTGGGCAGCTTTAGCACCTAACCATGATAAATACTTTTCCAATGGTCATAAAATTTGATTGTTCAAATATTTTCTCCTAATGTTTTTCCAGGCTATTTCATCTTGAGGTGTCATATCATATGGATATTGAAAAAGTTTGCAGGAAAAAAAGACATTTCCAACACTCAGCTTTGCTTATTTTGCTCCAAAGTTTTGTTGTCTGAAACACTTTTTTCAACTTAAAACAACCCAATATTCTACTTCGTGGGAAAGGGTTAACATGTTACTGATTACTTGTACTATTACGGTCAGCACTGCAGAAATTAAACTTTTCCAAATTAAAAAGATGTTGCAGACAACAATTTCAGGTGAATGAAATTTTGGTCTTTTGGGGAGAAAAACATTGTATGAAATGAAGAAAATGCTTTTCAAGCAATTACTTTCATTTCCTACAATCTTTTCTTAACCCTTTCCCAAACAAGACCTGGTTTTGACATCCCTAATAGAAAAGGCTTTGGAAAACATTGAAACAAAAGAAGAAACTGCTGATAACCAGCAGTTTCTCCTTTTGTCTCAATATTTTCTATGTAATATTTCACACAAATTCCATCTTTAATAACATCCATTTTGTCATTTGTGGCAGTTTTTGAAGTGGATCACCCTAAAATTTTGTCGTCTGGGAAAGGGTTAAAACATCATTTTTTGGGGCATCAAAAAGTGTCAACATATGTTGAAAAGTGTCAATATATAAGACTTACCGTTACGGTTAGCACTGCAGTGCCCGCTGGCAAGTTTTCTTGAACAGATCCTGTGTATGATGTCAGAACAAACTCCGGAATATTGTCGTCAACGTCAAGCACATTGACAACGACACGAACAGATCGTGTTCGTGGATTATTTCCCCCGTCCCGGACATCTACACTGAAGATGTACTGGTTTTGTGCCTCGAAGTTTAGTCCGTTGATCGTACTAATCTGACCGACAGAGTTGATCGTGAATCTGAAAAAAAGTGTGTTTGTTTAGTATGTAAGCTAAAAGATATAAATAATTTGAGAAAGCTTTTACAATATTGAAAGTAAAAGAATAACCATGTGTTCATTTCATATCAATCATTTTTTACAATGCTACTGCTTCAACCCTTACCCAAACAAGACAAGGTTTTGAGCCTAGTAGGTAAGAGTTTAAGAAAACATTGAGAGAAGTAAGCAATTTTTTCTTTTCCTCAATATGCTCTGAGCCATAAAAAACACAATTTTTTAATTTGACATAACACTTTCATGCTGTTTGTGTCCCTTTCTGTTGTGAACAAAGCTTTGGCAGGCAGTGACTAAGATCATCCTGCACAAATATACCTCCACTGTCTGCTTTCTATTTATTCCCTTACTGTAGCAAAAACTTGAAACAAACTGATTGAAATATTTCTGAAATGGGCAATTTGTTTAAACCCATTACCACACATTGACTCTTTTTGACTCCCCAAAAGATAAAGGCTTTGGAAAACATTTTGGAAAATGAAGAAATTGCTTGTGACAAGAAATTTCTTCATTTCCCACAATGTTTTCTACAAAAAAGACCAAAAAGATTTTAAATTTCCTTAACTTGAAATTGTCATCTGCAACATCTTTGACTTTGGAAGATCCCAAAATATTGTCCTCTGGTAATGGGTTATACAAAACTTCAAGTCAGCAGGACAAGGGTTAATCTGCCATCTGCAGTTTCTCTCACTCTAAAACTTTATGTTTTGGAAAAGGTTTTACATTGGGCAGAAATCATGGAAGGAAAAGGATAAATACAAGTACACAAGTACACTTACGCATTTGTTCCTCGAATACTGTAAGAAATTGGATCCCCATCAGCATCATTTGCCTGTAAAAAATCAATTGATCCATTACCAGACAGTGACTCTTTTTGACTCCCCTGAAGAAAAATGCTTGGGAAAACATAGTGGAAAAAGAAGAAATTGCTTGTGACAAGCAATTTCTTCATTTCCCACAATGTTTTCTACCCCAAAAGTCATAAAATTTTGAGATTTCATCAAATTGTAATTGTTGTCTGCAACTTCTATCAATTTGGACAAGCTTAAAATTTTGTCATTTGAGAATGGGTTAATCCATTGCCAGACATTAGAATTTTAGACTTATTCAATTTCAAAGATCATGCGAACTACAATTTCAGCTGAATGAAATTCTTACACTTCTCATCCTTTCCAAGTTGAAAACATTGTGGGAAATTGAGAAATTGCTTGTCACATTCAATTTCTTCTTTCCCACAATGTTTGCCGATTCTGTATCATGATAAAATAGCAAAGTTCTCTGGGAATGGATTGAACAATACTTGTTTATGAAATGCCACTAACCAAGTTAGTTAATTCTTTTGAAATATGACAAAGATATTTGTAAACTTCCGATATATGGCCCGATTCTGCAGGAAAGCCCCATGTTGAATGTCGTGTAAATTCTGTATACCGGTATATATAATACAAGTGAAACTTTTAACCCTTTCCCAAACAAGACCTGGTTTTGACGTCCCTAATAGAAAAGGCTTGGGAAAACATTGAAACAAAAGAAACTGCTGATAACCAGCAGTTTCTCCTTTTGTCTCAATATGTTCTATCCCATATATTACACAAATGCTATCTTTAACAAGAGATGTTTGTAAAACATATATGCCCCCTCAAGGGCCTACATTTGATGTAGGTCAAAGTCCAAGGTCAAGTTAACAAGGTCCAAGGTCATGGTCAAAGATGAAAGGTCTTGGTAGGAGGTGTCTATGTGTGAAATATCAAATCTGTATAAGTAAAAGTAAAATGAAACAAAGGCCAGGTTAAAGTTTTTAAAAGTAGGCCAAATGCCAAGGTTAAGGTCATGGTAAAATGTGAAAGGTCTTGGTTGGAGATGTCCATGTGTGAAATATCAAGGTTGTAGGTGTAAAAGGACATGATATATATGCCTGGCTTCAGTCTTTTTAAAAGTAGGTCAAACTCCAAGGTCAAGGTTGCAATATTCAAGGTCATGGTCAAATGTGAAAGGTCTTGGTAGGAGGTGTCTATGTGTGAAATATCAAGGCTGTAAGTGTAATAGGACATAAGATAAAGGCCAGGTTAAAGATTTCTAAAAGTATGTAAAAATCAAAGATCAAGGTCACACAGGCCAAGGTCATGGTCAAAAGTGCAAGGTCTTGGTTGGAGGTGTCCATGTGTAAAATATTGAGACTGTATAGGTAACAGGACATGAGATATAGGCCTAGTTTAAGTTTTTAAAAGTAGGTCAAACTCCAAGGTCAAGGTCTAAGGTCATGGTCAAACGTGAAATATCTTGGTTGGAAGTGACCATGTGTGAAATATCAAGGCTGTATGTGTAAAATGACATGAAATATAGGTGAGGTTAATATATTTTTAAAGTAGGTCAAACACCAAGGTCAAGGTCACAAGGTCCAAGGTCATGGTCAAATGTGAAAGGTCTTGGTCGTAGGTGTCCATGTGTCAAATATCAAGGCTGTATCTGTAAAAGGACATGATATATCGGCTAGCTTAAAGTTTTTTTTAAAGTAGGTCAAAGTCCAAGGTCAAGGTCACAAAGTCCGAGGTCATGGTCAAATGTGAAAGGTCTTGGAAGAATGTGTCCATGTGTGAAATATCAAGGCTGTATGTGTAATAGCACATGAGATATAGGCCCAGTTTAATTTTTTTAAAAGAAGGTCAAACTTCAAGGTCAAGGCCACATGGTCCAAGGTCATAGGCGTATGTGATAGGTCTTGGTCAGAGGTTTCCATGTGTCAAATATCAAGGCTGTATGTGTAAGTGGACATAATATATCGGCCAGGTTAAAGTTTTTTAAAAGTAGGTCAAACTCCAAGGTCAATGTCACAAAGTCCAAGGTCATGGTCAATTGTGAAAGGTCTTGGTAAGATGTGTCCATGTGTGAAATATCAAGGCTGTATTTGTAAAAGGTCATGAGATATATGCCGGGATTAATTTTTTTTAAAAGTAGGTGAAACTCCAAGGTCAAGGTCACGAGGTCCAAGGTCATGGTTAAATGTGAACGATGTTGATAGGAGGTATCTATGTGTGAGATATCAAGGCTGTATGTGTAAAAGGACATGAGATATAGACAAGATTAAGAATTAAGTGTAAAATCAACAAAGAGTAATAACTCCAAAAATTTGATTGGCAGAGTTACAGTTCTTGTGCACTGCACCTCTCCATAATGAAATCTATTCACCTATAAAGTTTCATGATTCTACCTTACATATTTTCTGAGTTGTGCTCCGGACAAGAATCAAGTTATAAAATCAACAAAGGGCAATAACTCAAAAAATTTGATCGGCAGAGTTACGGTTCTTGTGCACTGCACCTCTCCATAATGAGATCTATCTACCTGTAAAGTTTCATGATTCTACCTTACATACTTTTTGAGTTATGCTCCGGACAAGAATCAAGTTTGAAAATCAACAAAGGGCAATAACTCCAAAAATTTGATCGGCAGAGTTACGGTTCTTGTGCACTGCACCTCTCCATAAGGAGATCTATTTACCTGTAAAGTTTCATGATTCTACCTAACATAGTTTTTGAGTTATGCTCTGGACAAAAATCAAGTTTGAAAATCAACAAAGGGCAATAACTCAAAAAATTTTATCAGCAGAGTTACGGTTCTTGTGCACTGCACCTCTCCATAATGAGATCTATCCACCTGTAAAGTTTCATGATTCTGCCTTACATACTTTTTGAGTTATGCTCCGGACAAGAATCAAGTTATAAAATCAACAAAGGGCAATAACTCCAAAAATATGATCGGCAGAGTTACAGTTCTTATGCACTGCACCTCTCCATAATGAGATCTATCCACCTATGAAGTTTCATGATTCTACCTTTAATACTTTTTGAGTTATGCTCCGGACAAGGTTTGGTCTACGGACAGACCGACCGACCTACGGACCGACCGACCGACCGACCGACCTTCCGACCGACACGTGCAAAACAATATACCCCCATTTTCTTCGAAAGGGGGCATAATAACTTCCATTTGTCATTTTTGGCAGTTTTTGAAGTTGATTACCCTAAAATTTGGCCGTTTGGAAAAGGGTTAAATCATTCTACTCCTGATAAGATTTCTGAAGCTGAGCCTCTATGTCCCTATGTAAACACTGCAATGCTGCATTATTGCCCCTATTCTATGTTCTGTCTACATACATTCCATCTGCCTTAGAGAGTAAAAACTTGGTGAACTGCCTATGATTCATTTTAACAAGAGTTGTTCGCAGACAACGTAGCTCGCTTATTCGGGAGCTTGTCACAAAAAAAGCTAATTTTTCAAAAGTAGGTAAAACTCCAAGGTCAAGGTTACAAGGTCAAGGGTCATGGTCACAAATGAAAGGTCTTGTCGAGAAGTATCTATGTGTGAAATATCAAAGCTGTATCTCTAATAGGGCCTGAGATATAGACCAGTTTAAAGTTTTTCAAGTGAAGACGCGACGGGACGAGACGGGACGCGACGCGACGCCAACACTAGGGCTGTGACATTAGTTCCCCGGGCATAAAGTCCCAGCTTGCTAAAAATGAGTCACTTTAAATTTTTGGGTTTTCTGGGAAGAAAACACTGAGAAATAAAAAAATCACTTGTCACAAGCAAAATTTCTTCATTTTCCCCAAAGTTCCCCAAAGTCTCTTGTGAGGCATCAAAAAGTGACCTTATGTGATATTGTGTATAAAAATTTAAACTTACAACAATTGGACTGCCGACAGGTTCATTAGCGAGGTTTTCTGCGACGGAGAATGTGACTTCTGCGTTTACCGGGATCGGGTCGTTATCATTGACATTGGTTACCTGAACAGTCAATGTTGCTGTTGCGGTCTGAAAAACATACAAAGAAGAATTGAGTTTGAGTTTATTGGGGTTTTACGCCGTTTTCAACTACCAGGGTCATATCGCAGCGGCTGGAGCACCTAACCGTGGGTTCCTGGTATTTCTCGATCCAGT
This sequence comes from Fragum sueziense, assembly GCA_963680895.1. NCBI lineage: Eukaryota > Metazoa > Mollusca > Bivalvia > Cardiida > Cardiidae > Fragum > Fragum sueziense. The sequence goes on along the minus strand of OY804592.1, from coordinate 76,614,927 downwards.
ACAACCACAATATCCAAACCGAGCCTCCAGCTGCTCTCTCACATAGATGATTCACACCCATTAGTGAGAGACAAATGACTTTTGTCAAATGTTAGAATGGATATAGGCCGAGCCAGGGTTCGAACTCGAGAACCCTGGATTGACAGACTCCGACGTAACCGACTGAGCTATCCGGGCTCGGCATATATAAAGAAGAAACTTACCCTTTGTATGTGACGCTGTGAAAAATGCCATTCTCTAATTGGTTTTAAAAACAAGAGCTGTCCGAAGACAGCGCGCTCGACTTTCTAAGTGCTTAGTATAAAGGGGCATAACTCCAAATAGAGTGGTCCCAGGGTCATGGGCCCTGATAGTAAGGTAGAGGGTGTGATGGTGAATAAGTATTCCAAGTTTGGGTTGAATCCCTTCGATAGTATGGAAGTTATTGATGTTTGAAAAAACTTTAACCTTTGTTGCAACGCCAATGCCGACGCCAACGCCAACGCCGACGCCGACGCCCGGGTGACAGTATAAGCTCTCATTTTCTTCGAAAAGTCGAGCTAAAAATGCATCTCACTCAAAAGCTTAAAGGTTGTATGATTTTTTTAAAGAGCATTGATTTGTAAAATGGAGATGGGAACTTGTATGTTTATTTCAGTCCAAATCAAAAGAGTGGAGTGGAGTGGCAGAGGATGAAACAAGTGATTTCAGCATGCAACCATTGCACCATGTCTGTCCCATTACCCCCATTATCAGACGGCAAAATTTTGGACTGCTCCAATATTGAAAGATGTAGTATACAACAATTTCGAGTTGGTGAAATTTTGAAAAATCTGCATTTAAGGTTAGAAAACAATGTGGATAATTTTCAAAAAGCAATGAAAGAGAGATTTCCAGTCTTCCAATCTGCTTCTAACAAAGGAATTTCATTCCCAAATTGAATTTTGCAGTCCTTACAACAAAAGTTTCCAAATTTGACTTGCTTCAATTCGAGTTCATCAAATGACACTAACTCATAAATTTTGACCAAAGAATATCAGAATCAGTGGTGGATCCAGAGGGGGTTGGGGGGTTCAAACGAACCCCTCTAAGTAGCTTGATTATTTCATTTTCATGCAGAAGTTCAGTCAAAATTGTGTAATAATAGGAAAACGAACCCCCTTGTTCTGCAAACGAACCTACTTCACAGAAATCCTGGATCCGCCTCTGAGAATATTTCTCGTAAATGCCCATCTCCAACTTTTCTATTGACCATGGGCCCGTTTTACTAACAAACTTACGAACATTTTTGAAACAACAACAAATCTGATTGGCCGAATAATTACTGTTATTATTTCTCTTTCAATCAGATGTGTTGTTACAAGGATTTTGCAAAAATCTATGTTAGTAAAACGCGGCACATGTCTTTAACCGATTACCAAACAACAAAATTTTTAGACTGCTCAAATTCAGACAACAATTTCAAGCGAATCAAATTTTGAATTTTTTGGTCTTTTTACATAGAAAACATCGTGGCAAATGAAGAAATTGCTTGTCACAAGCAATTTCTTCATTTTCCCCTATGTTTTCCAAAGCCATTATCTTGTGGGGAGTCAAAAGGAGTTAATGTGTGGTAATGGATTAATAGACATCCAGGCATTTATTACAATAATAATGTTAACCTACCAATCCAGAATTGTCTCTGGCTTGTACAACAATAATGTGTTGTTGGGCCGTCTCATAATCCAGCACATTGTTACCAGCCACACGAATCACCGCCCTACAATAATAGAAAATTTAAGTGATGAATAGATGTGGCTTTAACCCATAACCAGACAGCATAAATTGATTGTGGAAATATCTATGTATGAAAATATTTTGGACAAAGAAGACAATTTTCCTTTTCCAAAAATAATTTATTTATCTGTTTTTGACATGAACTACCTCAAAATTATTATATTTGGTGACAAAGAATACATGAAGCTATTCCGATCTTTTGAAAATGTAGGAGCATTTGCTGAGATATGGAGAACCTGATTGATTGATTGATTGATTGATTGATTGATCTGCATTCATTGATGAGAGACACATTACTTTTGTAAGAAAGAGTATTAATTTTCCTAGGGGTTTCAACGTACAACACTTAGATCTATAGATTTCGGCATTAGCCACTGATAACAAGTCTGGCATAACCAAGATCAGAGCTACAAATAAGAAGGAGGGTTAAGTTTTTAACAGGCATCAAACCCAATATTGTGGGTACTCATTCAAACTGTCTTATCAAATAAGTACCCTCAATATGGGGTTTGGGTTTGAAATAAAACATTTAGGATGTTTTCATAGCCAAGCTCAAGATAAATGACCTGGCAGAGTACCACTAGCTATTAGCTAGAGAAGCCCTGCCATGTCATTTATCATGAGCTATACCCCCTCTTATCTGTTGGGTCATCTTGATGTTAACCCTTTCCCAAACAAGACCTGGTTTTGACGTCCCTAATAGATATGGCTTGGGAAAACATTGAGACAAAAGAAGAAAATGCTGATTATCAGCATTTTCTCCTTTTGCCTCAATATTTTCTCTGCTATTTTTAACACGAATTGAATCATTATTTAGATCCATTTTGTCGTCTTCAGCAGCTTTTGAAGTTGATCATACTAAAATTTTGCCGTTTGGGAAAGGGTTAAAACACTTACTCTGTTGTACGGGTAGCTACATTGGGGACAATAATAAACTGTGCCTGTGTTGTCACTATCGAGTAGAACAGCTACAAATGCATATGCAGATACAAGGATTTCGAAGAAAAACGGCGATTTTTGGAATGCATTTATAACCATTTTAATCCATTAACAAAAAGTGACGCTTTTCCATGCCAATCAAGCACACTGTTTGGGAAAACATTGAGGAAAATAAAGAAATTGCTTGTAACAAGCAATTTCTTCATTTCCCACAATGTTTTCTAACCCCAAATGGAAAGATTTTCAAAATTTCATTAACTTGATAAGTGGTCTGCAACACTCTTCAAATTGGAAGTCCCAAATTTTTTGTGGTCTAGTAATGAGTTAACCTCTTGCCCATCTTAATGTAAAGACACTTACTCTGTTGTAGGGGTAGCTACATTGGGGACAATAATAAACTGTGCCTGTGTTGTCACTATCGAGTAGAACAATTGAGAATCTTCCAAGTCTGTGGCCTGCAAGTCAGAACAAAAAATCAACTCTGTTGTAAATAGTAATTTTTAGGCTAATTATATTTGAAAGTCCATGAAGCACAACAATTTGAGTAAATTAATATAAAACTTGTGTACATTGTAGAACAGAAACTATTGAAACAAAAGGAGAAAATGCTAATTATCAGCATTTTTTTCCCTTTTTAATTGTTCCTTTCAGAGCATAAAACTACTCATTCAACTTCTAATGTTTACAATTATTCATTCATTGTTGGAATACAAATGACACAAAGTATATTTTCAGCAAACAGGGATTGAACCAGCGGCCACATCTAATTCAACCCATTACCACACGGTGACTTTTTTTAATTCTGCACAAGATTATGGCTTTGGAAAACATTGTGGAAATTAAAGAAATTGCTTGTGACAAGCAATTTCTTCATTTCCCACAATGTTTTCTACTCCCAAAGTAGTAAAAAATTGCAACATTTCTTTGCAATGAAAATGTCATTAATTTTGCAACTTCTTTCAATTTGGACAAGACAAATTTTGTTGTTTGGTAATGGGTTAAGGGACCTACTTACAATAATTCTTGTGACGAAGGAGTTTGCCTCTGCAGCCTCACTAATTTGGACAGTGTACGAATTAGCCGAAAATGATGGCGGGTTTTGTCCAAGGGAAGTGACTGTTACTTTCAGTGTCTCAGAACTTGATCTGAAAATTGTGACAAAAATATTATTATATGTCTTTTTTATGTAAGATTTTTTATCTAAATTAACTTAAAAAAATTAATAATGTTGTTAACCTTTCTCTACCAATGCCGTTACATTTTTACCAACTGAAGAATTTGTTATGGAAAAAATATAAGAAAAGGAAATGAATGTTGTTAAAACTTAAGGTCAGTTAATTAGGAACATTCTATGAAAATTGTGTCAAGCAATTTCTTCATTTCCCACAATAGTTTCTGCCCATAAAGACCAAAATATATATAAGTTCATTCATTTAATGCTTTCCCAAACAGTCGAAATTCAAGGTGGTCTAATTCAAAAACTGACACAGACCATAAATGAATGTTAAGCAGATATGATTTATGTAAAAGGAAAATCTTGATTATCATCATTTTCTTCATTTGCACCAACATTTTCCCGAGTCTAATCTTTCAGGCTTGTCAAAATCAGGTCTTGTATGGGAAAGGGTTAAAATTATAATCTGCTACAAATGAGCTAATTCCAAGTCTAATTTTTGTGGTTTGATAATTTAAACCTGTCTAAAATTGTGCGGTGTGATAATGGTTGTATTACCTGGGACCATTTTGATCAACAGAGTTATCTGAAGCGATGATTGTGAGGACAAATACCAGGCCAGCCGGCACATTTCCTTGCAAGGTGACGATCGCATTAGTTGGGTTGATAGACACGATGTTTAGAACATCGGCGGCTGTAAGACCACCCGACAAAACTTCAGCCTCTTGTATAGAATATGTAACGCGACCATTTTCACCGGCATCAGCATCATTGGCCACAATGTTCTAAAAGAAAGTATATCGAAAGAAAGAAATCTTAATTAGAGTTTTACACTATTTTCAATGGCTATCCATTTCCAAGATAAAGATATTTAAAAGGTTCTTTTCTTTTAAATCTAAAACAGGTTCCAATATAAGCAACTTAAAAGAATGGGTTATCATCAGTGTGTTTTTTCTATTGCTGTCAATGTTTGCCACATATCTTTGAAGGATGTTAAAATACAATGCCCAATTATGCATGCTTATAGAGATCCAGAGCTACAGATTAGAGGGATACAAAAATGCATTATTTTGTTTATCATCAAACCCCATGTTGATTGGGAAAGAGTTCATTTGCAACATTCCCATAGCAAAGCACAACAACCATTTCTCAAACGACAAATTTTTTGGGCAATCCACTTGAAAAGCTGCTGCAGACGTCAAAATAGGCAGTAACGAAAAATATAATTGTGTGAAATACAACATAGAAAATATTGAGGCAAAAGGAGAAAATGCTGACAATCAGCATTTTCTTCTTTTTCCTCCATGTTTTCCCAAGCCTTTCCAAATGGGGACATCAAAACCAGATTTTGTTCGAGAAAGGGATAACTTACAATAGCCAATGTTTGAGGGCTGTTTGTATAGTCATTTTCTGTAATTGTTGCTTGATAACCATTAGCCTTTAACACAGGATCATTGTCATTAAAAAGCTGCTGAAGACGTCTAAATGGTCATAAACAATGAATGTATTTGTGTGTGCAATACAACATAGAAAACATTGAGGCAAAAGGAGAAAATGCTGACTATCAGCATATTCTTCTTTTTCCTCCATGTTTTCCCAAGCCTTTCCAACTGGGGACATCAAAACCATATCTTGTTTGGGGAAGGGATAACTTACATTAGCCAATGTTTGAGGGTTGTTCGTGTAATCATTTTCTGTAATTGTTGCTGTATAACCATTGGCCGTAAACACAGGATCGTTGTCGTTGATATCTTGTATTGTGATGCTAATCGGGAAAGTAGCAGTTCTTCCGTTTGGTATGTTCTCTGTAACTCGAACCTAAAGAACAACAAGATGTGTTTGTCAAACACTGACAGACATGCATTAAATTTTCACATTAATTTTTGGTGAAAGACAGACAATTGGTAAAACAATATGCTCTAATTCTTTTGATATGAGGACATGAAAAAAGATGCCATAGCAAAACAAATGTCATTACACATCATTATTTGAACATATTACATTGTTACCAGTCTGATTGGCCAAGAGCATATTTCTTGTTCAATCAGAAGTCTTGTTACATGATTTATCAAAACAAGAGTGCCTGAAAGGCACTGATATCGCTCACCTGAGTTCTTCGTGTGTTTGATTGTGTACAATATAAATTCTGTTGTAAACAAATATATGTCACATCAAATTATTGTAAACTAGAATATCACTGAGAGTGATCATACCCCCTAACAGCACTGTTTTTGTGCATTTTGAGAAGTACATTTCATTTGAACTGTGAGCTTATCAATTGGGAAAAAAGAGCAATAGACCAAACAGCACATGTAAATGTTGCAAAAAATGCCAATTTTTAACAAAAGGACATAGCTCATTTAAAAATCAACCATGCGCACATTTTTTCAATAAATCTAAAGTTAACAACCGTGTATTGAAGACAGTCACTCAAGGTACATTCCTGTAAGGTTTCGTTCAACTTTGCCCTATAATTGTTTCTTTAAAGAATTTTCTCTTGATCTTGTTAAGTCTGATAAGCCCTGCCCTGCCACGACCACATTTTCGACTGAATAAAGAATTTGCGAACAAATATTGTAACGAGTCACCCAATGATCATTCCTGCCAAGTTTGGTAACAAATCGCCAGATGGTTAAGATGAAGAAAATTTTTGAAGAATTATCTAACGATTGCTTGAAGTCTGATAAACCCCACCCTGCCAAGCCCATGTTTTTCACCCAATCAGATATTCATGAACATGTGTTGAAGAGAGTCTCTCAATGGACATTCCTGCCAAGTTTGGTTTAAATTGGCCAAATAATTGATTTTTAAAGATTTTTCACATTATTTCTCTAAGTCCAAAAAGCGCCGCCCTGCCACGCCCACAATTTTTAATGAATAAAAAATTCACGAACAAGTTTTAAAAAAGGTCACAAAAGGAACATTCCTGCCAAGTTTGGTTAGAATTGGCCAAGTGGTTAAGGAGAAGAAGATTATTGAAGAATTATCTAACAATTTCTCGAAGTCTTATAAACCCCGCCCTGCCACGCCTTCAATTTTCACCTAATCAAAAATTCATGAGAATGTGTTGAAAAAAGTCACTCAAGGGACATTTCTGCCAAGCTTGGTTCAAATTGGCCTGATAATTGATTTTTAAAGAATTTTCACATGATTTTTCTAAGTCTGATAAGCCCTGCCCTGCCACGCCCACAATTTTTGACGAATCAAAAATTCACGAACAAGTTTTGAAAAGGGTCACCCAAGAAACATTTCTGCCAAGTTTGGAAAGAATTGGCCCAGTGGTTAAGGAAAAGAAGATTTTTGAAGAATTATCTAACGATTTCTCGAAGTCTTATAAACCCCGCCCTGCCACGCCTACAATTTTCATCCAATCAAAAATTCATGAGCATGTGTTGAAAACAGTCACTCAAGGGACATTTCTGCCAAGCTTGGTTCAAATTGGCCCAATAATTGATTTTTAAAGAATTTTCACATGATTTTTCTAAGTCTGATAAGCCCCGCCCTGCCACGCCCACAATTTTTGACAAATCAAAAATTCATGAACAAGTTTTGAAAAGGGTCACCCAAGAAACATTTCTGCCAAGTTTGGAAAGAATTGGCCCAGTGGTTAAGGAGGAGAAGATTTTTGAAGAATTATCTAATGATTTCTCGAAGTCTGATAAGCCCCGCCCTGCCACGCCCACATTTTTTGACAAATCAAAAATTCACGAACAAGTTTTGAAAAGGGTCTCCCAAGGAACATTTCTGCCAAGTTTTGAAAGAATTGGCCCAGAGGTTAAGGAGGAGAAGATGTTTAAAGAAATTGTTGACGACGCACGACGGACGACGCACGACGGACGACGGACGCCGGAGAGTGACTGACCCTAAGAGCTCCCCTTGAGCTCGTTGAGCTCAGGTGAGCTAAAAAAAATCAGTCTTTCTGTGTAAAAAACAAGGAAAACTAAAAAAATGCTTCTTACAGCCAATTTCTTCATTTTCGACAATATTTTCCAAAGCATTTAGCTAGTGGAGGTATCAAAATGGGTGACCCCTTCTCATGCTGTTCACGTCAATTTACTCACAATGGATAATCATGTGATACAATTTTTCAGAAAATCTTCAATAATTTTGTAAATACTGGACCGATTTGAATTCGGTTTGAAGCAGAGAATGTTGACAGATGTCACGCATTAGATTGACGTGGTGGATATTTGAAAAATCAACTGATAAAAAAGTTATTGAAGATAAACCAAAATTTGGTTTATCTTAAGTAACTTTTTCATCGGTTGATTTTTCAAAAATCCAACACGTCCAGCTTATTCCTGGCACTTCCCACCTTCTCTGCTTCAAACAGAATTCAAATTGGTCAAGTATTAAAAAAGATATTGAAGATTATTGGAAATTCTGAGTCACATGATTATACACCGTGTTACTCTTGAGACCAAAGCTTTGGTAGGCAGTATAAACTAAGATCAGCTAGCACAGATGTGCACTCTGATCTTAGCCTACACTTCTTGCTTTCTACTCAATTATTGTGGCAAAAACTTGACCTAATCTTATTTCAAAGTCTCTTTATTTGAAACAAAACTCAAAGTCAGCTGGGCAATGGTTAAAGCCTTGCACAATGTTGACTACTCACAGTTAGAGGGTAGCTGTCTAAAGTCTCTCGGTCTAAAGCTCCATTTGTTTGTATAAGTGCCTTGTTGTCCGCGACCTCAACTAATTGGAACGGAGTTGTCGATCCAATAAACTCCCAGATATACGTCTGAGTATCCCCAGCAATCTGAAATATAAAAGCCCGATGATTTAACCCATTACTGCACAGTGATGCTTTTTGACTCCCCACTAGATAAATCCTTTGGAAAACATTGTGGAAAATGAAGAAATTGCTTGTGACAAGCAATTTCTTCATTTCCCACAATGTTTTCTATCCAAAAATTATACAATTTTGGAATTTCATAATGTTGAAAATGTTGTCTGCGACTTCTTTTAAATTGGACTAGCCCGAAATTTTGTCGTCTGGTAATGGGTTAAACCATTACCGGACGGCATTTAGACTGGTCCAAATTCAAATATGTTGCAGAAAACAATTTCAAGTGTATGAAATTATTTATTTTTTTGTCTTTTTGTGTGGAAACCAATTTGGGAAATGCATAAATTGCTTGTCACAACAAAGTTCTTAATTTTTTCACAATGTTTTCCAATGTATTTATCTTGTGGGATGTCAAAAGGTCTCATTTTGAGGGAATGGGTTAAACCTATCCCCTACCAAGACAACCATATTGTCTTTTCCACCTTAGTCTGAAAGCAATAGCTCAAGCAAAATCAAAATTGTCACATTTATACAACAGTTGCACGTAATAACATAACAAAGAATTTCTAAGTTGGAAAAGAGTAAAAATTCCACTAAATTAATTGTCACAGCAGCAAATCTTTGCCTTGATGCTGATAATATAACGACAAAAGCATGTGCAAATTTTCAGAGCAATAATATTGAGATAGTTACAAGTGATAACTTAAGCAAGCATTGCCATCTGCTACAGCAATCTTAAATTTTGCCATTTGGAAAAGAGTTAAAATTAAAAGACTCACCAAGTCGGCATCTGACACTTCTAGTTCGAACAACTTGGTGCCGGTAAACTCTCCCCGGACGTTCGTGCCAACAGCCGAGGCTTCCAGGATGTAGCCCTCGCTGACTCCTGTAACGCTGGTAATGATGGGGTCGTTCAGGCTCACTGGGTTCACCGCAAAATCGATCCTCCCAACATCGAAGTAATATTCGTTGTTTGTTTGAATAGCCTAAATATTAAAAAATTAAGCCTTTACCATACAGTTACACATTTTAAAGCACATAAGTGCTAAAGCTTGGAAAAAATATAGAAACAAGAGCTTCACAGAGCGGCGCATATACGCCCCCAGAGGGGCTGGTCAGTAAAATTGGCCATTTTTTCAATTCAAGGGCAGATAATTCAAGAACGAAAAGAGTTATCCGAGTTTCGTAAGCGGTGTGCACAACTAGACACCATGGAGAATCATTGTGGCTGTTTGATCAAATTCGGATCAAATCTGTAGGAGTTGCGCACACAAGAAATTGCTAACGGACGGACAGACGGCTGGACGGACGACCGGGGCCGTAACAAAATACGACCCTTCGGGCGTATAAAAAAGGAAAGAAATGCCAGTTAACATGAAAATTACATGAATTCATGCAGTGATACTACATTCAATCTGAGCCATCAGTGTTTCATCTCCAGTTTGAATATATGTGACTTGTCAGGCTAAAAGGGACCTTATGGTAAGTGTGAAAAGTATCGACCCTAGCCAGTCTGCGCAATCCGCCAAGCCTGACTGGGATCAACACTTTTCACTCTAATATAATTCTATGAATGTAGAATGTTCTCCCTATCTTGGTATATGTTCATTTTCCACATACCACATCTGATTGACATAAGCCGAGCCTGATCCATTTCTCCGAATTTATTGTTATGGACTTTCCATAAGGTCCCTTGTAGTGTGGCAGGTCACATATTTGTAACCCATCTGCATATCTTAACCATCTGGGAAGTGTGAAAAGTAATTACACTAGTCAGTCTGTGCAAATAAGGAATGATTTCTACAGTACAATGTAGAATGCCTTTTCTTCATAGGTGGCTACATTCACCAACATTTCTAAATCAATTGTCTACAGAAAAATTTCATAACAAGCCATCTGATTGGACAAGACATATGTCTTGTCCAATCAGATGGCTTGTTATGAAATTTTAAAGGTAAACTTGAAACTAGACTGGTTGGCGAATACTACCTCAGGTAATGTTAATGCAAGTTCAATTTTTGAAATGCTAAATGGACTATTTTTGATTCCTTATATGAAAATTGCTCTAAAAAACATCATGGAAAATGGAGAAATTGCTTGTGACAAACAATTTCTTCATTTCCCACTATGTTTTCTACCCCAAAACACCAATGAAATGAAAATTTCATGTACTTGAAATTGTCCCCTGTAACATCTTTGAATTTGAATAAGTCTAAAATTCTGCCGTTTGGGAAAGGCTTTACCACTGCTGGGTACAAGCGCTTTTTCACATTTTTATTTTAACCCATTTCCAAACAAGACCTGGTTTTGACGTCCCTGATAGAATAGGCTTGGGAAAACATTGAGACAAAAGAAGAAACTGCTGATAACCAGCATTTTCTCCTTTTGCCTCAATGTTTTCTATGCTATATCATACATAATTTTAATCATTATCAACATCCATTTTGATGTCTTCAGCAGTTTTTGAAGTGGACTAACCTAAAATTTTGTCGTTTGGGAAAGGGTTAAGAACATCCCCAATGTTCTTTTTTCCTAATGATCCGACTCTTTTCACTTACCATGACGTAAAGTGCAAATTCGTTGGCTTCATTTCGACCAATAGGACTTGTTTGGAGCAGCGTAAAAGAATAGACATCTCTCCCTGTTATCACAGTGTTATTCAGACGAGGGTTGTTTATCACAAATCTGTTGTCAAAACCAGCAGGAAAGGCTGTAAAAGAAACAAAATTATATGAAATCATTTAGGTTGTTACATTTTGAAAGCGGATGCAGAGCACAAAATTGATGTTGATGAAGATGAGATTCATGCAAAATATACATGTAGTTAGGAACATATTGAGGCAAAAGGAGAAAAGAGCTGTCATAGACGGATTATGTTCCCCGAATAAGTGTTTGTCACAAAATAAAAACTATCATACATTAAGCCCCCTTTTCCCATGACATATGCAGAAAATTGATGAAGAGAAATTAGCGAAAAACTAATTTTTACATTAAGGCCCCTTTTTCCATGAACCAGCCTCAAATTAAGAAACGGAGAAAATAGTTCCTAGGCATTATCCCTGGGAGTTCACATGTGAAGTTTCATTGAATTTGGTCCCAGGGTTGCTGAGATCTGGCTGTGGACGGACAGACACAAGGACAGACAGACAGACTGACAGCGTGGCAACTATATGCTCCCCCGAATTTTTTTCGAGGAGCATAAAAATGGATATCATCAACAAATACAGAATATCAACAAACCAATATATATATAATCAAAGATTCCCAAAATGTTCTGTCCTTGGTTATGTAACATTCAAAGTATGCAAAATTTCCATTTCATCCAATCTATACAGAAAAAGTTATTTAACTTCAAAGTAAAAATTTGCTTCACATGTCAATTTACCCCACCCTTTTTGTTAGCCATTATCTCCAAAAATAAGCCCTCATCAGATTTTTCACACATAAAAATTAAAGATATTATGTAACCCTATCAATCTCCAGAATTTGAAGAAAATCTATTTTGATCCCTTGTTGCAACCACCCTTAACCCTTTCTCAAACAAGACCTGGTTTTGACGTCCCCACTAGAAATGGCTTGGGAAAACATTGAGACAAAAGAAGAAACTGCTGGTGACCAGCAGTTTCTCCTTTTGCCTCAATATTTTCTGTGCTATATCAAACACAATTCTTATCTTTAACAACACCTATTTTGTCCTTTTCATCAGCTTTATTATAGAAAAAGTTCAATTTTTGGCTGTTTGGGAGAGGGTTAAATCAACTTGAAATTGTCTGCAACACCTTTCAAATTGGAACTATCCATAATTTTGTTGTCTTGTTATGGGTAAAGTATCCAAATCGAGAGCTAGCTAGAGTAATGATTACTTACAGGCGACAATCTGGAATCTAATGGGAGCATTTAAGGTATCCAAATCGAGAGCTAGCTAGAGTAATGATTACTTACAGGCGACAATCTGGAATCTAATGGGAGCATTTAAGGTATCCAAATCGAGAGCTAGCTAGAGTAATGATTACTTACAGGCGACAATCTGGAATCTAATGGGAGCATTTAAGGTATCCAAATCGAGAGCTAGCTAGAGTAATGATTACTTACAGGCGACAATCTGGAATCTAATGGGAGCATTTAAGGTATCCAAATCGAGAGCTAGCTAGAGTAATGATTACTTACAGGCGACAATCTGGAATCTAATGGGAGCATTTAAGGTATCCAAATCGAGAGCTAGCTAGAGTAATGATTACTTACAGGCGACAATCTGGAATCTAATGGGAGCATTTAAGGTATCCAAATCGAGAGCTAGCATATCAGCAGCAGTAGTGCTAGTTCCGGCAAAGATTGCTATTTGCGTATTGGGGACCTGGAACAAATACAAGAATGCAAATTGTCAAATCAGTCTAGGAAACAAAAGTTTTAATACTATTCTCCAAAAATACTCCCCAATACATTATACCGGTTTCCTGGCTCCCTAGCGAGCCGTATCACAGACTTGTGCTAGATACTGAAATTATTGTATCACATTTTTAGAATGTTCGCAGTTATGACATGAAATTGAGGGGAATCATGGCATCAAACTTAATTGAACAGAACGGTAGGTACAGAGATTTTTTTGGCAATTTTGGGAAGTGGCCCTGGGGCCTTTTCAATTGGGAAAATTAGCGGTGTACAGCCTGAATTTGGGAATTTTCAAACATTATGCTCTTACCTTATATAAGGTGTTATATTAAGTGAATTTATTTATAAACAGAAAAGATCACTATATTGATATGGCTATTGAGTAGAGAGCATTAGTATGTTCTCACATGACTTGTTAAAGTGGAGAATAAAGTATTTTTAAAAATGAATGCATGATTGTTAACAGAATAAAAGGAATATACCAATGCTTTTCAACAAAAACTTTGTAAACTGCAGCTTGTAAACACCTATGAAATATGATACTTACAAATGTAACAGCGTTTGTGCTCGATATGGCTGCCGTATAACGGGTTAGATAGCACAAGTATGGCACTCTTGATACAGGAGTTGGTATGGTCGGGCAGGTCGGGTAGTAAAAATTGCAAGGTAAATCGTCTTTGTCGTCGATGTTGATTGTAACTGTTGTCGTAGATGTTAATCGCTCACTTACTACCTCTGCGCTGTCCTGTGAAGAAAAATGAAGTCTAACCCATTACCAGACGGCGAATTTTCAAACTAATCTAAATTCAAAGATGTTGCAGAGGACAAATTCAAGTAAATAAAATTTTACATTTTTGGCCATTTTGTATAGAAAACATTGTGGGAAATGAAGAAATTGCTTGTCACAAGCAATTTCTTCATTTTCCACAATGTTTTCTAAAGCCTTTATCTTGTGGGGAGTCAAAAAGAGTCACTGTGTGGTAATGGGTTAACCCTTCTTGTAAGAGTTACAGATAAGAGAGGTAAACCCATTAACAGACAGCAAAATTTTAGACTGGTCCAAACTGAAAGGTGCTGCAGACAACATATTCAATATGATGACATTTTGTAATTCTAAAACTTTTTGGCTAAAAATCATTGTAGTGGAAAATGAAGAAATTGCTTGTCACAAGCAATATCTTAAATTTCCACAATGTTTTTCAAAGCATTTACCTTGCTGGGTGTCAATAGCTGTCTCATTGTAGTAATGCCTTAACCCTTTCCCAAATGACAAAATTTTTGAGTAATCCACTTCAAAAACTGTCACAAATGACAAAATTGATGTTATTAAAGATAGAATTTGTGTAAAATATGGTACATAAAATATTGAGACAAAAGGAGAAACTGCTGGTTATCAGCAGTTTCTTCTTTTGTTTCAATATTTTCCCAAGCATTTTCTATTAGAGACGTCAAAACCAGGCCCTGTTTTCTCGAAAAACTTAAGTATATACATATGAGAACATGCTCAACTTCAAAGGAATACTCTCCAACGTTGAAGGGTATTCGATTGAAGTTCAGTGGATTTCGTGCGATTTGAGCACGGTGATCAGATTTGAGCATGAGAATGTACTTAAGTTTTTTCGAGAAACCGGGGCCAGGTCTTGTTTGGGAAAGAGTTAAGTAAAATATCATTCATTGTTAACCAAACCCGATTTTCTCAATGGAATCATCTATGATCTCATCAAGACAATTCAAATGAGTACCCATAACAAAGGCATATTGCCGGTGGGGGATCAAAACCTCATAACTCCAGCTTTGTCAAGCTGCAGTTATGAGATTTTAACTCCCCACCAATGATATATTCCACAATAACCTTTGCTTACTAGAAATCTAATCAGGATCCAACAGTTGCTACATGTCATTACAAATCTATTATAGAACAATGTGGATCTTGATCAGACTGTATGTAAACAAGCTATAGGCTGATCTGAATCTATCTTGGTCTTAAATGCTATGAAAGCCTTTTGTAAGCCAAATTTTGACTCAAACGTAAAATATGAAAATTAAATCACTCATAATCAAATCATTATAGTCAATCCTTTCCAAAACATGACTTGGTTTCGAAGGTTTGGGAAAACATTGAAACAAAGGAAGAAAATACTGATAACCAGTGTTCTCTCCTTTTGACTCCATTTTTTCTGTGCTATATTATGAACAAATGATATCTTTTTCAACATCCATTTTGTCGTCCGTATGAGCTTTCAAGCTGAAAGAGATTAAACTTGGTCATTTGAGAAAGGGTTAAGGTCTCCCTCAACAAACAGAAAAAATGCAAGTCCAATTGAAACTGTAGGTACCCAGCCTCCAGCTGCTCATCCACATTGGTTAACAATTATCAAGCCATTGGGGGAAGACAATTTTGTCGGTTCACATTTGAAGAACATAAACTAGTAAGACATGATTCAGAAAGTTAGGAAAGAGTGGTCAAACTGGGGTTTCTAATACCAGTACTACCAAAATATCTTTACTGAGCCTCCAGCTGCTCACCCACATAAGTGAATGGTTATCAAACCATTGGTTGGAGACTATTTTTGACAGTCCACATTTGAAACATGAACATATCATCACTTTCAAGAAAAACCTCGTAACTGCAGCTTTAGACAAGCTGCAGTTACAAGGTTTTCATTGAAAAGCAGTGTGGACGGACTAGCATAAATACTTTTCATTCTTCCCATTTCTTTCCCTTTTAGTATCAAGGGTCACATCATTATACCATAATCATTCTAATTAAACACATATGCTTTTATTAGTAACATGGTCTGTGGAAAAGCTGTGGGTGGGCATTTATTAGATGACTTGTATTCTGACTTTGTAAGTCAAATCTTGCTAATCCAGTGTCAATTTATGAAGTGATGTTAAGCAAGTCATCTTTTGCAAAGATTCGATACTGCAAAATACAGTTTATATTAAATTCTTTTGTATATTGGGAGATTTGAAACTTCTCTTTCTTGCTTCTAAAAATGATCTTTGATTATGATTTTGATCTGGAATAAGGAGTGGTCATTCATTTGAACAAGAGCTGTCCGAAGACAGCGCGCTCGACTTTCTAAGTTGCTTAGTATAAAGGGGGCATAACTCCAAATATAGTGGAGCCAGGGTCATGGGCCCTGGTATTTAGGTAGAGGGTGTGATGGTGAATAAGTATTCCAAGTTTGGGTTGAATCCCTTTGATAGTATGGAAGTCATTCATGTTTGAAAAAACTAACCTTTGTTGCAACGCCGACGCCGATGCCAATGCCGACACCAATGCCAACGCCGACGCCCGGGTGACAGTATAAGCTCTCATTTTCTTCGAAAAGTCGAGCTAAAAACCCATTTCTGCTTAAACTATACTTGAAATATGTTGATTTTCGGAAGAGATTTGGTGGATGGGCATTTATTAGAATAATTACAGTAATAACAAACAAGTCATCCTGGCTAAAAAAACAACAACAAAAACTTACCCTGGCGATTACAGTTAGTTGGAAAGATGTTTGGTTGTTGTCGTAAAATAGCTGTTCGAAATCAAACTGATTCCGTAGCATAATAATGCCTGTCTGTGAATTTTCCATATCGAAATATTGAATTCCATTCTGTAATAAAAATAACAAAACAAACTAGAACTGTCGCAAAGCCGACAAATACCCCCCCACTAGCGCATTGGCACTGAAAAAGTGCTATAGGTCAACCGGTTCTTGAGTTACAGCATCTTCGCAAGCCAAGGGTGACATCTACGACGTAACGTCGTTTCTGTATTCACCCTTGGCGGATTTAGTCCGATTTTCTTGGTCTCCTGGAAAGCGTTTTCATTGGTTCCAGCGAGGTCTCGCTGGAACCAATCAGATTGTTGACTGATACATTTGTTATGAGTCACCAAATCATGACAACGGGCGGGAAAAAGCATTGCATTTGCAACTCAAAAACGCGAAGATGGGCGATTTTTCCTACGAATTTCACTGCAATAGACAGGAATTCTCTAACTTTAATCGACGAATTATTATACTTTCGACAATTCGACCGAAAAAACAGCTAACTTTTACATAATCTGCACGACGTACGACGCGAAAGACAACGCGCGTTAATGACGTCATCAATAATGGACGTAAACAACCAGCAGAACAACCGCTAGGCGGCGCTTCGCGATTTCAAGAAAATCGGACTAAATCCGCCAAGGGTGAATACAAACGTAGGTGGGTTCAACCTTGGCTAGCGAAGATGGAGTTACAGCACGGAAACAGATTTTAAACAAAGTCCAATTATGACCTTGACCTTTGACCTTCGTGATGCAAAAACAATAGGGCACCTCCTTGGATCATGGGCAACAACTGTGTCAAGTTTCATGATCCTAGGTCAACTGATTCTCGGCTTAGAGCACGGAAACAGATTTTGAACAAAGTCTGATTGTGACCTTGACCTTTGACCTTTGTGACTTAAAAACATTAGAGCACCTCCTTGGGTCATTGGCAACAATTGTGTAAAGTTAAATGATCCTAGATCCTAGGTCAACTGGTTCTTGACTTAGAGCATGGAAACGAATTTTAAACAAAGTCTGATTGTGACCTTGACCATTGACCTTCATGACCCAAAAACAAAAGGGCACCTCCTTGGGTCATTGGGTCATGGGCAACAACTGTAAATTTTCATGATCCTAGGTGAAACAGTTCTCGAGTTAGAGCACGGAAACGAAAAAGTCTACGGACGGAAGGAAGGATGGATGGACAGACACATGGTGAAACCAATATACCTCCTCTACTTCGTAAACCAAGGATCTGTGTTTAAATCAGAGCTACGGTTAAGAGGGAGGGAGTAATTTTTTCTAAATGAAATATTTCTCTAAATATTCATCAAACTCTATGTTGTGGGTACTCATTGGAATTGTCTCATTAATGATGATTCAAATGACTATTCACAACATAGGGTTTTGAATAAAATCATGAAATTTAGAATGCCTTCTCGTCCTGTTATCTCTTGCCATATGAAACTAGAACTGTCACAAAGCGGACGAATACCCCCCACTAGGGCCTTGTCACTGAAAATGTGCTATCGGTCAAAAGCTTCTTGACTTAGAGCATGGAAACAGATTTTAAACTAGAACTGTCGCAAAGCGGACAAATACCCCTCACTAGCGCCTTGTCACTGAAAAAGTGCTATAGGTCAACCGGTTCTTGACTTGGAGCACAGAAACGGATTTTATACAAAGTCCGATTGTGACCTTGACTTTTGACCTTCGTGACCCAAAAACAACAGGGCACAGGTCTCCATGGGTCATGGGCAACAACTGTGTAAAGTTTCATGATCCTAGGTCAACCTGTTCTTGACTTAGAGCACGGAAACGGATTTTAAACAAAGTCCAATTGTGACCTTGACCTTTGACCTTCGTGACCCAAAAACAATAGGGCACCTCCTTGGGTCATGGGCAACAACTGTGTAAAGTTTCATGATCCTAGGTCAACTGGTTCTTGACTTAGAGCACGGAAACGGATTTTAAACAAAGTCCGATTGTGACCTTGACCTTTGACCTTCGTGACCCAAAAACAATAGGGCACCTCCTTGGGTCATGGGCAACAACTGTGTAAAGTTTCATGATCCTAGGTCAACCGGTTCTTGACTTAGAGCACGGAAACGGATTTTAAACAAAGTCCGATTGTGACCTTGACCTTTGACCTTCGTGACCCAAAAACGATAGGGCACCTCCTTGGGTCATGAGCAACAACTGTGTAAAGTTTCATGATCCTAGGTCAACCGGTTCTTGACTTAGAGCACGGAAACGGATTTTAAACAAAGTCCAATTGTGACCTTGACCTTTGACCTTCGTGACCCAAAAACAATAGGGCACCTCCTTGGGTCATAGGCAACAACTGTGTAAAGTTTCATGATCCTAGGTCAACTGGTTCTTGATTTAGAGCACGGAAACGGATTTCAAACAAAGTCTGATTGTGACCTTGACCTTTGACCTTTGTGACCCAAAAACAATAGGGCACCTCCTTGGGTCATGGGCTACAACTGTGTAAAGTTTCATGATCCTAGGTCAACCGGTCCTTGACTTAGAGCACGGAAACGGATTTTAAACAAAGTCCGATTGTGACCTTGACCTTTGACCTTCGTGACCCCAAAACAATAGGGCACCTCCTTGGGTCATGGGCAACAACTGTGTAAAGTTTCATGATCCTAGGTCAACCGGTTCTCGAGTTAGAGCACGGAAACGAAAAAGTCTACGGACGGATGGACGGACGGACGGACAGACAGACATGGTGAAACCAATATACCCCCCTCTACTTCGTAGGTGGGGGGTATAACAAAGTCCAACTGTGAACTTGACCTTTGACCTTGGTGACCCAAAAATGACAGGGCACCTCCTTGGATCATGGGCAACAACTGTGTAAAGTTTCATGATCCTAGGTCAAACGGTTCTCGAGTTAGAACACAGAAACGAAATTGTAAATTTTGACCTACTCCCCCCCCCCCCTTAAAAACTTCAAAGTAGCATAACTCTGAAACTAATGACTGGATCAAGATGAAAATTGCAGGTGCACAACTTCATATGATAGGAAACATCCTTACAAAATTTCAGAAAAATTGGTCAAAAACTGTGGGAGGAGAAGAGGACACAAGATTATGTCCACGGATGGACGGACGGACGGACAGACGGACAACCTGATTCCAGTATACCCCCCATAACTTCGTTGTGGGGGGTATAATAAATACCAATAACAAGTTGAGAGAGCCATAACTTGATGGTTAATCACATGACTCAGAATTTCAGAAAATCATCAATATTTTCAATACTTGACCAATTTGAATTCCGTTTGAAGCAAAGAAGGTGGGATAATGTCAGGAATTTCTTGTCAAAAACTGATAAATAATGCATTCTTACACATCAAAATGTGACAATTCTGTATAAAAACCATAATGGGAAAAGAAAAGATTTCTCAAATTGAGCAATTTCATCTCTTCCCATTGTTTTTATTCACAATCATTTGCATAGACACAGTTCTAATTTACCCCTATGGCTTCAAATTTTTCTGAGGAGAACCCTGTGGCTGAACTATTATTCAGGAAAAAGTCCAAGTGTGTAATATATGATTATAAAAGTTCAAGCTGAGTCCATTGTCGGATTAACCCTTTCCTAAACAAGACATGGTTTTGACGTCCCTAATAGAAAAGGCTTGGGAAAACATTGAGGCAAAAGAAGAAACTGCTGATTATACCAGCAGATTCTCCTTTTGCCTCTATATTTATTGTGCTGTACTTTACACAAATCTTATTTTCAACAACATCTATTTCGTCGTTTTCAGGAACCTAAATATAGGAAAAGTCAAATTTAGGCCGTTTGGGAAAGAATAAATGAATTCACATAATACTCATACTCACAACAAACTCTGTGTTATCAACGATGAAATATCGAACGTCCCCCTTCAGATTCAAATCTAAATCTGTGGCGGAAACTTCATTAAACACTGTGGTCCCAGCATCAGCAAGCTACAAAAATTATCAATAGTGATTAATTTTGTGCTAAAAATACACTGGTTTACTGCTATGTTTGGATAAACCGTCTGTGTTGTTAGAAAATTTTGTAACTACTACATGAATCAAGCCATTGTTACCAGATATTTTATAACAAAACCTATGATATACTATTGTTTGTGCAAAATTATGTCATGGTTACCTGGATGAAATATTTCCCAATTCTGTTTTAGTAATTGTGAAATGTTTATGGTGACACCTTCTGGTGTGTGATTTATATCACTGATCTTAACCCTTTCCCAAACAAGACCTGCTTTTGACGTCCCTAATAGAACTGGCTTGGGAAAACATTGAAACAAAAGAAGAAACTGCTGATAACCAGCAGTTTCTCCTTTTGTCTCAATATTTTCTGTGCCATATTTTACACAAATCCTGTCTTTAACAACATGCATTTTGTCATTTGTGGCAATTTTTTAACCCTTTCCCAAACAAGACCTGGTTTTGACGAGTCCATTACAAATGGCTTGGGAAAACATTTAGGCAAAAGACGAAAATGCTGATAATCAGCATTTTCTTCTTTTGCCTCAATATTTTCTGTACTATGATATACACAAAACAGATTCTTAATAGTGTCCATTTTGTTGTCGGCATCAGCTTTCAAATTAAGCGGATCACTCTAAAATTTTGTCGTTTGCGAAAGGGTTAATCGAAGCTATCCCTTATGCGTTTTTAACTCTGAATCTTTAACCTTTTCCAAAGGTCCAATATACAAGGATGCATGTTTGACGCCTGGCTTGGTTGCAATTTATTTCCAAATAAGTTTTGCGAATTTACGTATTGTAGTCCGTCTAATTGAAAGTGTGTCATTACATTCAGTAATGATGTTGTTCTTTTTGTCTGTAGTTAACCCATTACCACACATTGACGCCTTTTGACTCCCCAAATGAAAAAGGCTTTGGAAAACATCGTGGAAAATGAAGAAATTGCTTGTGACAAGCAATTTCTTCATTTACCACATTGTTTTCTAACCTAAAATGGAAAGATTTTAAAAATTTCTGCAACATCTTTCAAATTGGAACAGTCCAAAATTTTGTCGTCTGGTAAAGGGTTAAGACAATTCCTACAATGGTTGTAACGAGTACACAAGTACACACAGGTAGGGTACAAAATTGTCACTATCTGGGTACGAATCAATTACCCGTTATCCGATGATTAATTTTGCATTTCAACTTGCTTTAATATCTAGAGAGTCAAAACTTATGCAGATACAGAAAATACAGGGTGGCTAATCAAGTGATACACAATGTGGTAATCTCACACTATGAATTTTGTTTACCGACTATCGTAAGATAGAAGGTCTGTTTAATTGTTTTCTCTTGATGTTTGGCCGATTTCAGAAATGACTTGTAGTGCAGAGTACCCGCATTTAGGTAGGCTTCAGTCTCCCTTTTAAATAATTGATCAAATATGCATAGTTTTCATGAAATATCCTTCAAATGAGTGATATGGCAGGAATCACACTATTGGTATTTGATATCCAAAGAGAGGCTTTCCAGTGAATTTATTCAATCTAAGTCTGAGTTTTGCAGTCTATTGAATACATCATGTTAAAAGAAGGAAGTTTTTCACACAAAGGGATTGTTTAAGTTTACTTTTCGAGAGAAAATGAACTCAGAGGAAAATGATAAGAATCACGCTGTTTGATAGCAGTCACACTGGAAACTGAGATTGGAACCCGAGTAGCATATAATTAGTTTGTAGATATATCAACCCATTACCAAATGGCAAAATTTTAGGGTGGTCCAAATTCAAAAATGACGCAGACGACAATTTCAAGTAAATGGAAATGAAAATTTTCTTGACTTTTGGGGTAACACAAATGGCTTGGGAAAACATTGTGGAAAATGAAGAAATTGCTTGTGACAAGCAATTTCTTCATTTCCCACAATGTTTTCTACCAAAAAAGACCAAAAGATTTTAAATTTCCTTAACTTGAAATTGTCGTCTGCAACATCTTTGAATTTGGACCAGTCCAAAATTTGAGGTTTGGGAAAGGGTTAAAACAAATGATGCATCGAAATACATTAATACATATGTCGCCTTGAATACATGTTTTTTTTTCTTATTCAATTGGAGGCCATGTACAGGAGAAAGGGGGCAATAAACATGTTTATGAATTTATACGATTTTTGGAAGGACGAACTTAACATAAAACCACAACAGGCTTTCATTATTCATTTCATTTAATTCATCTTTCTGGTGGTGAATGTGGATATATTACCACAATTTGTCATAATTTTCAAAATGGCTTCTGTAGATTCTGGATTACTTGCCCTTCATTTCTTGATAAAAATGCCACATAGTGCAATAAAGAAAGTCCTGAATTATATACCTTTGGGCGTCAAAAATTGCTGGTTTTGACATTGTTTGCACAATATCATCTATATCAATTTTTATTCACCATTCAAGATAAAAATTAGATGTTGAAAAAAGATGATGTTGGTTAACATAACATCTCGGATGACATTCCGTCTGATCAGGTAGAAAGGTGCTGTTATCAAGTTTGTTTTCACTCTTATTTGTCAAATTCCAGGGCAGATAACTGAGCAAATTATACCCTAATTATATTGAAATTCAAACTTCTCAAAGATGTTATGGCCACTAACATTATTTCCATGTTACCTCTTGATTGGTCCATATCAATTTTGTGGTTGTTAAGTCGAAAACGGCAATTTTCTCAAAATGCACACAAGTCCACAAGTTCTGTCCCGATTATGCTAAAATTTTACGTCATTCAAGATCTATTTGATACAACATTGTATTCAAGATTTGTCTTGATTGCTCAATATTTCAATATAAGATGAAAACAGTGCTATTGTAAAATTCAAGGGCAAATAGCGCATGACTTTCTTGTCCAATCAGACTGAAAGTCAAAGTAATTCGTGATCTTATAGAAACCAACACTGTGTTGAATTTTAATCGGCATCAATCAACAAATGTAGATGCTAGAGTGTAACCAATGTCAAAACTAGCTAAACTGACACGATTTAAAAACACAAAACAGTACTTTTAGAAATGTCATCTCCTACATCTTACAAAACCGACGTATAGCCATGTGAAATTGTAAATTTTACAATTCTTAACATAACAGGACAGAAAATGGCCTTTAAAGCCACGAATAATGCCTGAATGGACGTCAGATTATGCCAAAATTCACGTTGAGTCAAGAGCCTGGCATTGAACATCGACGACAGCGAACCCCGTGTTTTCACAGACGATTTATCACCATGTCGCAATGTATAGGCCGCCCGTGATTACTAACCGTAGAATTTGCTGTAGACTGAGCCGTCACAAATCTGTTGCGTTAGTGACGTTGACGTATACAATTATGTTGACGTACAGTTGTTACACGCAGCTGACCGGGACGTGGGTGGTCTGTTAATCTTTCCGTGTCGTTTACACGTCTCATAAACCTTGGAACCGTCGATTCGCCTACATTAAAGCGTCTAGCCACCTTCATTTGCGAAACACCGCAAACCAAAAGCCAAAAAACTCGGTTCCTTTTTCGCAAAGTAAGCCTCAGCATTTTGTACACAATTTTCTTTCGTTGTTCTCGTATGTTTTCAATAAGTAAATCAAAGTGGCAATTTGTACACATAAAAAATCTTAGTGATTCAACACGCGGTCTGAATGCACGAGACACACAAGCATTCAGTGATGGGCGGTTCAGATGTCCGGATTGTTTACAGAAAACACGAAAAAATCGCTGGGGCATGAAGTGTATACATTATCTCATACATGTCTCCAAATATGGTGCCGATCAAGGCAATAGGAAAGGAATGGTTGATAAAAAAGTGTTTTGCGTTTTTGTCAGTTTGCAAATTTTCAAATCCTTTACCAGAATGTTCTAGGCACCATCCATTGCGACGGATCAAAAGTGTTTTAATTGAATTCGTTGTCATAACCTTTCACTGCTGACCTTTGAATTAATAGTAAGAATATCAGGCGCAAGCGTTATTTCAAAGTGATCTGTACTCGTGATTACTATGCCAAAATGTTTTAGAAAAATCGACTTTTACAAATTCAAAAACCATAAAAACTTGTCAAAGTGGTAGATTACATATCAAAGTTACTATTTGAATAAAGAATAGAAGCAAGTACGTCGAAATAAATACAATTCGAAGGCAGTCCGGGAACTTTTTGACTATACCTCGTACTACCAATATCAACTCCGCTCCTTATAATATTTTACAATCATTAATTTCATTATCCTGATTTCTTTTTACATTTAAATTTGAGCCAGGATCTGGAAAAACGTCCTTTATGGCATTTAAGAACAACCTGGATCCAGACCAGCCTGTGCATACGCACAGTCTGATCAGGATCCATTCTGTCCTCAAATAGCTTCATTGTGACCTATAGCAATCATAGAAGAGCAGCATGGGTGTCTGTCAGTCTTTGCTTAGGCACAGACTGGTCTTGAAATGTGGCCGTCGCAATTGCTATAAGGGACGTTTTTCCAGATCCCGGCTCATTTACATTTATCACTACCGGTATTATAGGCATGCTTTAGAATGATTTCAGACAACAAAATCACTCAAAACCAGCTTGGCAACACAAAAGTATAACTCCAACCATACACCAAATGAAAACTCTTTTTCGAGTTTCAAGAAAATTGCGCACCCTCACCTTAAAAGTCAAGAGCAATGTTGCCTGGGTACTCTGCACTTATTGTCTTTTCTAAAATCGGCAGAAAAACAAGGGAAAACAATAAAACATACCTTCTATCATACGGAATCAGTAAACAAATAGTGTGAGATTATTACCACATGTACATCACATGATTAGTCACCCTGAAATAGTTTACACCATAATCATATTGAATCATCTAAATTCATTAATTAGCCATTTGTGCTGGAACCCAGGTACCCATACTCATCAAACGGATACCCAGGTAGAAATTTTGTACCCGTTTAACCCTTTCCCAAATGGCCAAAATTTGGACTTTTCTTATTTGAAAGCTGCTGAAAACGACAAAATAATTGCTGATAAAGATATTATTTGTGTAAAACAAAGCACAGAAAATATTGAGGCAAAAGGAGAAACTGCTGGTTATCAGCAGTTTCTTCTTTTGTTTCAATGTTTTCCCAAGCGTTTTCTATTAGGGACGTCAAAACCAAGTCTTGTTTAGGAAAGGGTTTAACCCCAATTCTCACCTCTGATAAGTTGACAATATACGGCGTGTTGACGAAGAATGGAAAATTGTCGTTCACATCCCGGATTTCAAGAGATACCGTCATTGACTTGTCGATTGGCTTAAAAAAAAAAGTCAAATCTATCTAGCAGGTCTCAAATTTCTACCTAGCATCCTGGCAATTTGCAAAGTTAAAATTAGAAATTGCAAGTGATTCTATCTGACACTAAATTTTTTTTGAAAGTGGAAAAATATTCCCCATCCAGAAGTTTTATCAATGCAGCCTGAAAAGGCTTAGAAAATAACTTCCAAGTATTGAAAAAACTGTACTAGTTTTTGGACATATCCTTTAAATTATGTACCATATAATGTTTTTATTTTTCAAAATTAACTAGATAGCCCTGGTGGTCTGGAATCGCTCCAAAGGCCTGAATTGTTTGTCTTGTTGAATGCAATTTCAAAAGTTCAAGCTGCACAAACAAACAAATTCATCACTGCTTTTACAACAATGATGTAAATGAGTCTAGATTTAAAGATACCCATGCTAGATACCGTAATTATTCTAATAAACGCCCGCGCATTTATTAGGAACATGGCCGATGGGAAAGTACTGGGTGGGCGTTTATTAGAGGCATTCTAAAAGTATCTAAAAGAGGGTCACCCAATGAACATTCCTGTGAAGTTTGGTTGAAATCCATCCTGTAGTTTTTGAGAAGAAGATTTTTTTAGAAAAAGTTTACAGAAACGGACGCATGCACGGATGGACGGACAGAATGCAGGACGGACACACAAACTATGACAATCGCCCGCTGGCCATCAGGCCAGCAGAGCTAAAAACCTTTTAAGATTAACAAAACAAGATTGTGAGTAAATTTGCCTTTTTGCTAGTAGTTTCAAAAGCCACTAACAAAATATTGCAAGTCATTTTTTTAGGGAATTCTAGACTAAATTGCAAAATTGTCAACACATGATGCTCTTAGACAGAGCGCCACAAGATAAAAGCTTTGGAAAAAATTGTGGAAAATAAAAACAAGGGTGGTCCACAGACAATGTAGCTCGCTTATACAAGAGCTTATCACAGAATAAGGTCCACTAAAAGGTCAAGGTCAAGAGTAATTTCAAGAGGTCAAAGGTTATGGTCCCAAATGAAAGGTCTTGGCAGGAGATAGTTAAAATATAAATGATCAGGTCAAACTCAAAGGTTGAGGTCACAAAGTAAAGGGTCATGGTCACAAATGAAAGGTCTTGGCAAGAGGTATCCATGTGTGAAATATCAAGGCTCTATCAATAATGGTGCAAGAGATAAAGGCCAGGTGAACGTTCTTTAAAAGTAGGTCAAACTCCAAAGTCAAGGTCATTGTCCTAAATGAAAGGTCTTGGCAGAAAATATCAAGACTGTATCTCAAATACTGCCTGAGATTTAGACCAGGTTAAAGTTTTTTTTCAAGTGAAGACCAGACGGGACAAGACACTAGGAATGTGACATATAGCTCCCAAGACATTTAGTCCCGGCTTTATACGTACATCTTTAGTCTACCTTGTTTTTCTTTAATCCTAACAAAGTTGCTTTAAAATCACCAGATTAGCGATCAAGCTTGCATTTTGTTGACCCATACATTTTAAGCACATGGAATAAGTATGACCAGAATCAGTGACCGTTTACTTTCTTTTTCATAATCATTTTCTAAGCAAAGTCTATATCAAATTTCATTTCAAAATTGCAGGCTGTGATCAATTTAGTTTCAAAATGGATAAAATGGCAATTATGGGCCACTTCTATGGATGTTAGAAAAGGGCATTTGCAAAGCCATTACATAGTAAAAATTATACGGAAAGAAATGAAGCATGTAATAAAGGCTTTAAATGGAATTTCTTAAATAATGTTAACTAAAATGCCCGGCTTTTTGTTTTCATAGACAACTACAAAACTTATTGACATGATGGAATTCTTCATTTTGAAAATAACACACAACAAGAATTGTCCGCAGAAAATAAAGCTCGCCCTAACAAGAGCTTATCACAAAGATAAGTATTTTCCTAGGTCAAGGAGTCAAGGTAAAAGGTCATGGTCCAAATGAAAATCCTCAGCAGGAGGTTCAATGTGTATAAGATAACGGCGAAGTTAAAGGTTTTGAAAAGATGGTCAAACTCCAAGGTCATGGTCAAATGTAAACCGTGTTGGTAGGAGGTGTCCATGTGTGAAATATCAAGGCTATATGTGTAATAGGACATGAGATATAGGCCAGGTTAAAGTTGTTTTTTTTTTAAATTAGGTCAAACTCAAAGGTCAAGGTCAAAAGGTCCAAGGTCATGGTCAAATGTGAATGGTGTTGGTAGGTGTCCATGTGTGAAATATCAGGGCTGTATGTGTAATAGGACATGAGATATAGGCCAGGTTAAAGTTTTTTAAAAGTAAGTCAAATTCAAAGGTCAAGGTTACACGTTCCAAGGTCATGGTAAAATGTGAAAGGTCTTGGTAGGAGGTGTCCATGTGTGAAATATCTAGGATGTATGTGTAATAGGACATGGGATAAAGGCCAGGTTTAGGTTTTTTAAAAGTAGGTCAAACTCCAAAGTCAAGGCCATAAGGTCATGGTCAAATGTGAACGGTGTTGATAGGAGGTGTCCTTGTGTGAAATATCAAGGTTGTATGTGTAATAGGGCATAAGATATAGGCCAGGTTAAAGTTTTTTTTCGGTCAGGTTAATTTTTTTTTAAAAGTAGATCATACTCCAAGGTCAAGGTAACAAAGTCAAAGGTCATGATCCCAAATTAAAGGTCTTGGTTAGAAGTATCCTCAGGTATAATATCAATGCTGTATCTGTAATAGGACATAAGATAAAGGCCAGGTTGAAGTTTTTAAACAAGAGCTGTCATAGACGGATTATGCTCCCCGAATAAGTGTTTGTCACAAAATAAAAACTATCATACATTAAGCCCCTTTTTCCCATGACAACTTTTTTGTACACACATTATTTGTAGAATATGGTCTTGAACATGTTTATTACATAAGTACAAAATTTCATTAAATTCTGCCCATTAGATGAAGAGAAGTTAGAGAAAAACTAATTTTTACACTAAGGCCCCTTTCCCTTTTTCCATGGTGCAGCCTCAAATTAAAAGACGGAGAAAAAGGTATTATCACAGGGAGTTCACATATGAAGTTTCATTGAATTTGGTCCAAGGGTTGTTGAGATCTTGCTGTGGACGGACGGACGGACAGACAGACAGACAGAGTGGCGACTATATGCTCCCCCGAAATTTTCGGGGAGCATGAAAACGGTGAAAAAGTAGGTCAAACTCCATGGTCAAGGTCACAAGGTCAAAGGTCATGATCCCAAATGAAAGGTCTTGGTTAGAGGTACCCACAGGTATAACAGGGCATGAGATATGGGCCAGGTTAAAGTTTTTGCGGACACTGACGCCGAAGCAGACATCCGAGGGTATGACAATGGCTCTTCCAACACTATCGTCCCAGGCGAGCTAAGAAGAAAGGGTCACTGATTTAGGTCAGTCACCAAAACAGGACACAATACAATAAACCATTCTAAAATCTTGGTGTCTGGTAATGGATTAGATGGATACTTACAACTCCGGATGATGGAGCAATATACGACACTACAATACCAAACTCTACGACAGTCGTATCTCCAGTTGTACCAGCATCTTGTCCCTACAGAAAAACATCACAGTAGATAATCATGTGACTCAAAATTTAAACAAGAGCTGTCCGAAGACAGCGCGCTCGACTTTCTAAGTGCTTAGTATAAAGGGGGCATAACTCCAAATAGAGTGGTCCCAGGGTCATGGGCCCTGATAGTAAGTTGAATCCCTTTGATAGTATGGAAGTTATTGATGTTTGAAAAAACTTTAACCTTTGTTGCAACGCCGACGCCAACGTCGACGCCCGGGTGACAGTATAAGCTCTCATTTTCTTCGAAAAGTCGAGCTAAAAATGACTCCTCTTACCATGTCAGAGTTCTTAGAACGTTTGCAAAGTTTTGGCACATAAGGTACGTTTGGAGCTATACTATACCTACACCGCCCAAGCGTGACATAAACTAAACTTTTATATTGAAAGCATATATTTTTAACTTTTGAATGCAAGTATTCTATAAAACAAATCAAAACAACACTGAATGAAAGAAAAGGGAATGAATTCGAGTATCCATCAATTGTTTTGCTTAGTATATTTCTTTATCAGCTGATTTTTCAAAAATCCACTATGTCCATCTAATATGTGACATCTGTTGACCTTTGCTTTTAATAAAATTCAAATCGCCCCCCTATTAGAATTATAGAACATTTTCTGAAATTGTTGTATCGCATGGCGCATGATCATCCATCGTGAACATGGCAGTTATTCATTACATTAATCATTATCCCAGCCCACTAAGCTGTAGTGTACAACAACTTTAACCCTTTCCCAAACGACAAAATTTGAAGGTGATCCACTTCAAAAAGTGCCACAAATGACAAAATGGAAGTTATTAAAGAAAGAATTTGTGTAAAATATGGCACAGAAAATATTGAGACAAAATGAGAAACTGCTGGTTATCAGCAGTTTCTTCTTTTGTTTCAATGTTTTCCCAAGCCTTTTCTATTAGGGATGTCAAAACCATGTCTTGTTTGGGAAAGGTTTAAAAGTACCTCACAGCTTAATTTACTTGAATTGGTCACAGAATAGAGTGATTTTGAGGTGCTTCATGTCAAAACTGATAAATAATGCATCTTTATAATTAAAGTAAATGTAATAACTGTGTATGATAGAATTATGGGAAAAGAAGAGATTGCTCAAAAATAGGCAAAACAAGATGTGATTGTGAAACACACATGCCTGAAAAGGCCAATGTTTAGTTTTCATGTTAAGTTTAAGACTGACAGATGAACAGATAGAGAGACAGACACAGGCAACGTTAAAAAATATGCCCCCTATCTTTTTATACCGGGGCATAATTAATCCGAGTCTTCTCAGATGTAAATACGCTCTTTGATATTTTGATTTTTCGCTATTTCAAATAGTGAAAAATCAAAATATCAAAGAGCGTTTTACATCAGAGAAGACTCGAATTAGGGCATTATAAAAGGCATGATAAAAACTATCAAGTGGTTATTATGATTCACTGCATTATGTACCCTTGAAGCTTTATCATAAAGGTCAATCACGCCACTCAGAATTTCAGAAAATAATCAATGTGTTTGTTTTAATACTTGACCAATTCTAATTCGGGTTGAAGCAGAGAAGGTGGGTAAATGCCAGGAATAAACTGGACATGAAGGATTTTTGAAAAATCAAATAAAATTTTGGTTGATCTTCAATAACCTTTTAGTCAGATGATTTTTCAAAAATCCACCACATCCATCTAATGCATAATGTCTGTCAACCTTGATTTTTTTTTCAAATTGCTATATTGCATGATTATCCACCATGGCCAGTGCTTAAGATAACAAGAAATGTTTGTAAAACATATATGCCCCCTCAAGGGCCTACATTTGATGTAGGTCAAAGTCCAAGGTCAAGTTAACAAGGTCAAAGGTAATCGTCAAATATGAAAGGTCTTGGTAGGAGGTGTCTATGTGTGAAATATTAAGGCTGTATATGTAAAAGTAAAATGAAATATAGGCTAGGTTAAAGTTTTTAAAAGTAGGCCAAATGCCAAGGTCAAGGTCATGGTCAAATGTGAAAGGTCTTGGTTGGAGGTGTCCATGTGTGAAATATCAAGGCTGTAGGTGTAAAAGGACATGATATATATGTCTGGTTTAACTTTTTTTAAAAGTAGGTCAAACTCCAAGGTCAAGGTTGCAATATTCAAGGTCATGGTCAAATGTAAAAGGTCTCGGTAGGAGGTGTCTATGTGAGAAATATCAAGGCTGTAGGAGTAATAGGACATAAGATAGAGGCTAGGTTAAAGATTTCTAAAAGTATGTAAAAATCAAAGGTAAAGGTCACACAGGCCAAGGTCATGGTCAAATGTGAAAGGTCTTGGTAGGAGGTGTCCATGTGTAAAATTTCGAGACTGTATAGGTAACAGGACATGAGATATAGGCCTAGTTTAAGTTTTTTAAAAGTAGGTCAAACTTCAAGGTCAAGGTCCAAGGTCATGGTCAAAAGAAAAATGTCTTGGTCGGAAATGACCATGTGTGAAGGGACATGATATAACGGCCAGGTTAAAGTTTTTAAAAAGTAGGTCAAACTCCAATGTCAAGGTCACAAGGTCCAAGGTCATGGTCAATTGTGAAAGGTCTTGGTAGGAGGTGTCCATGTGTGAAATATCAATGCTGTATGTGATATAGACCATGAGATATATGCCTGGTTTAAATTTTTTTAAAGTAGGTCAAACTCCAAGGTCAAGGTCACAAGGTCCAAGATCAATGTCTATTGTGAATGATGTTGATAGGCGGTATCTATGTGTGAGATATCAAGGCTGTATGTGTAAAAATACATGAGATATAGGCAAGGTTAAGAATTAAGTGTAAAAATCAACAAAGGGCAATAACTCCAAGAAGTTGATCAGCAAGGTTATGGTTCTTGTGCACTGAACTTCTCCATAATGAGATCTATTCACCTGAAAAGTTTCATGATTCTACCTTACATACTTTTTGAGTTGTGCTCCGGACAAGAATCAAGTTATAAAATAAAAAAAGGGCAATAACTCATAAAATTTGATCGGCACAGTTACGGTTCTTGTGCACTGCACCTCTCCATAATGAGATCAATCCACCTGTAAAGTTTCATGATTCTACCTTACTTACTTTTTGAGTTATGCTCCAGACAAGAATCAATTTTGAAAATCAACAAAGGACAATAACTCCAACTAGAACTGTCGCAAAGCGGACAAATACCCCCCCACTAGCGCCTTGTCACTGAAAAAAGTGCTATAGGTCAAAAGGTTCTTTAGTTGGAGCATGGAAACAGATTTTTAACAAAGCCTGATTGTGACCTTGACCTTTGACCTTGGTGACCCAGAAACAATAGGGCACCTTCTTGGGTCATGGGCAACAACTGTGTAAAGTTTCATGACCCTAGGTCAACCGGTTCATGACTTAGAGCACGGAAACGGATTTCAAACAAAGTTCGATTGTGACCTTGACCATTGACCTTCTTGACCCAAAAACGATAGGGCACCTCCTTGGGTCATGGGCAACAACTGTGTAAAGTTTCATGATCCTAGGTCAACCGGTTCATGACTTAGAGCACGGAAACGGATTTTAAATAAGGTCCGATTGTGACCTTGACCTTTGACCTTCGTGACCCAAAAACGATAGGGCATCTCCTTGGGTCATGGGCAACAACTGTGAAAAGTTTCATGATCCTAGGTTAACCGGTTCATGACTTAGAGCACGGAAACGGATTTTAAACAAAATCCGATTGTGACCTTGACCTTTGACCTTTGGACCCAAAAACAATAGGGCACCTCCTTGGGTCATGGGCAACAACTGTGTAAAGTTTCATGATCCTAGGTCAACCGGTTCATGACTTAGAGCACGGAAACGGATTTTAAACAAAGTCCGATTGTGACCTTGACCTTTGACCTTCGTGACCCAAAAACGATAGGGCACCTCCTTGGGTCATGGGCAACAACTGTGTAAAGTTTCATGATCCTAGGACTTAGAGCACGGACACGGATTTTAAACAAAGTCCGATTGTGACCTTGACCTTTGACCTTTGTGACCCAAAAACGATAGGGCACCTCCTTGGGTCATGGGCAACAACTGTGTAAAGTTTCATGATCCTAGGTCAACCGGTTCATGACTTAGAGCAAGGAAACGGATTTTAAACAAAGTCCGATTGTGACCTTGGCCTTTGACCTTTGTGACCCAAAAACTATAGGGCACTTCCTTGGGTCATGGGCAACAACTGTGTAAAGTTTCATGATCCTAGGTCAACCGGTTCATGAGTTAGAGCACGGAAACGATAAAGTCTACGGAGGGACAGACAGACGGACGGACGGATGGACGGACGGACGGACAGACAGACAGACATCGTGAAACCAATATACCCCCCTCTACTTCGTAGGTGGGGGGTATAAAAATATGATCAGCAGAGTTACGGTTCTTGTGCACTGCACCTCTGCATATTGAGATCTATCTACCTGTAAAGTTTCATGATTCTACCTAACATACTTTTTGAGTTATGCTCTGGACAAGAATCAAGTTTGAAAATCAACAAAGGGCAATAACTCCAAAAATTTGATCGGCAGAGTTACGGTTCTTGTGCACTGCACCTCTCCATTATGAGATCTATCCACCTGTAAAGTTTCATGATTCTACCTTACATACTTTTTGAGTTATGCTCCGGACAAGAATCAAGTTATAAAATCAACAAAGGGCAATAACTCAAAAATTTGATCGGCAGAGTTACAGTTATTGATCAATCCACCTGTAAAGTTTCATGATTCTATCTTACATACTTTTTGAGTTATGCTCCGGACAAGAATCAAGTTTGAAAATCAACAAAGGGCAATGACTCCAAAAATATGATCAGCAGAGTTACGGTTCTTGTGCACTGTACTTCTCCATAATGAGATCTATCCACCTGTAAAGTTTCATGATTCTACCTTACATACTTTTTGAGTTATGCTCCAGAGTTTGAGTTTATTGGGGTTTTACGCCGATTTCAACTACAAGGGTCATATCGCGGCGGCTGGAGCACCTACCCATGGATTCCTGTTGTTTCTCAAACCAGTACTACCACAACACCCTTACCGAGCCTCCAGCTGCTCGCCCACTTAGGTTAACGATTTCAAACCCGTTGGTGGGAGACAATTTTGTCAGAAAGGGTATTAGCCGCGGCCGGGTATCGAACCCGGGACCTCTTGAATGAGGGTCAGATGCGCTACCAACTGCGCTAAGGCCGCGGCCCTAGTTATGCTCCAGACAAGAATCAAGTTTGAAAATCATCAAAGGGCAATAACTCCAAGAAGTTGATCAGCAGAGTTACGGTTCTTGTGCACTGCACCTCTCCATAATGAGATCTATCCACCTGTAAAGTTTCATGATTCTACCTTACATACTTTTTGAGTTATGCTCCGGACAAGAATCAAGTTATAAAATCAACAAAGGGCAATAACTCAAAAAATTGATCGGCAGAGTTACGGTTCTTGTACACTGCACCTCTCCATAACTAGAACTGTCGCAAAGCGGAAGAATACCCCCAACTAGGGCCTTGTCACTGAAAAAGTGCTATAGGTCAACGATTTTTTACTTAGAGCACGGAAACGGATTTTAAACAAAGTCCAATTGTGACCTTGACCTTTGACCTTGGTGACCCAAAGACAAAAGGGCACCTCCTTGGGTCATGGGCAACAACTGTGTAAAGTTTCATGATCCTAGGTCAAATGGTTCTCGAGTTAGAGCATGGAAATAAAATTTTAAATTTTGACTACTTCCCCCCCCCCCTTAAAAATTTCAAAGTGGCATAACTCTGAAAGTAATGACTGGATCAAGATGAAAATTGCAGGTGCACAACTTCATATGATAGGAAACAACCTGATAAAATTTCAGCAAAATTGGTCAAACACTGTGGGAGGGAAGAGGACACAAAATTATGTCCATGGACGGACGGACATACGGACGGACGGACAGACAGACGGACAACCTGATTCCAGTATACCCCCCCCATAACTTCGTTGTGGGGGGTATAATGAGATCAATCCACCTGTGAAGTTTCATGATTCTACCTTTAACACTTTTCGAGTTATGCTCCGGACAAGGTTTGGTCTACGGACAGACCGACCGACGGACTGACCTACCAACCGACTGACATACCGACCGACCGCCGACACTTGCAAAACAATATACCCCCATTTTCATCGAAAGGGGGCATAATTATCATTATATACTGAGAGGCAAAAATAAGTATACACCCCACTTCTTAAACGTTTTCTAAGAAAACGATTTATAGATTATTACGATTTTTAAACGCCACCGAAACGATGTCGTTTGTTTGATGTACACTTCTTTGCCTACCGTCTATATGTCTTTCCTTCCATTGCGAAGGGTTTTTCATAGGGCACAGCGTCATCGAAAACGGGGATTTAATCAATTATTAATGCAAGAATTCCTGTTGACACAATCCCTTCATTTATGCAGGGATTTGGATATTTTTCTCACGGAAAGTGCATAGTCACTAAGGACCATAAGTGCATTGTCAGTGATTTTCCATATTACGATGCATCATGGCAAAAGGGGACTTGATGCAAACAAGATATCTGGCATAATTCCTTCTTAATTTATAGACGGGTTTTGATAAAATTTGCACAGAATGTTCCTATGCTACAAGACTAAGTGTACACTTTATTTAAGCCCCGTCCCCACTGTCACGGTGTTGGTCCCGGACAACCACGGTACCTCCCGGTGGGGAAAGAGCCGGTATTCCGGGATGATCCGGGATCTTTTCTCTAAAAAATGATTCATATTCCCATATTCCCGACATTGCCCCGGTGTACCCCCGGTTTATTACTAGCAGGATCCTTACCCCGGACTATCCCGATTTGTTCCCGGTTTGCCAAAGTGTATTTACGGTGCAGGGGCCGGCGTGATCCCGGTTGATCCCGGTACGACCCGGTGTAACCCCGGTCGTCACCGGTAGCGCACCGGTAGCCGCCGGTATCGCCCTTTCATATCACGGTTGTGCGCCGATGTTTCAAATGTCAAATGTCCAGGTCATGCTGATTGTTTTGGTAAATTTCATTGAAATCTGTCAAGTTGCTCTCACAAACAAGATGTGTTTGTGAAACACCAATGCCCTCAAGATAGCCATTTTTCTAAAATGTTAATTTTTGGTGTAAAGGATTGCTAAGGGTTGACAGATGACCTTGAGGAAGGTAAAATTGCATGGAATAGATAGATTGAAAGAAAGTTGCATACCAAATTTGAGCTTTGAATGTCAAATACTTTTGGAGAAAAGGCAAATGTTATGTTTTCGGACAGACAGACGGTAGGACGGACAGACAGACGGACACGAGTAAAACAATATGCCCCTGATCTCTCGATAATTATGTGGGCATAAAAATATAATGGACAAAATTATAGTCAAGTAATCGTCCTTTATTGACATCAGAGAGCAGAGATATATGTCCTGACCAATGTCCATGTCATGTAAATTTTCATCTAAATCCGTCCAGTGGTTGTCCAGTTGAGTAGTTGTGTGTACACAGAGCTCCAGATAAGAGGGGGTGATGACTTTTCAAAAAGAAAAATTTCACTAAAATTTCATCAAACCCTATGTTGTGGGTACTCATTAAAATTGTCTCAACCTATTCATATAGGAATGTAGACTGGCACACAGAGTGACCCCTAAGAGGTTTGATTGATAAGTAGTGAGCCTCACATAGAAAGGTTTGAATTGTAACTGTCAAACGATTTTATTTTTCAACATAATCCCCTTCTTTGTTTATGCACTTTTGCCAGCAATGTTTAACGGTTAAAGGCCTCAAAGCCACTTTTGTAGAACTCCTTCTCCTGATTGTTCAGAAAGGCCTCCACTGCATGTATGATATCATCATTTGACTGAAAGTGGGTACCAGCAATAGCTCTTTCCAACTGTGGAAACAGGTGAAAGTCTGATGGAGCAAGATCAGGTGAACAAGGCAGGTGTTCTACTAGTTCAAACCCACAGTCATTGATGGCAGCCACGGAATTGGCAGATTTGTGAACAGGGGCATTGTCCTGGTGGAACAGTACACCTTTGCTGAGTTTTCCACAACATTTTGAGCTTGATGGTTTCTCTCAGTTGCCTTAAAAGTGATGCATAATACTCTCGATCAATTGTTTGGCCCTTTTGTAGATAATCTACCATCCAGATACCATAAGCATCCTAGAAAACCAAAGCCATGACCTTTCCTGCTCATGGGACAGCCTTCGCCTTTTTGGGTGGGGGTGAGCCAGGGTGCTTCCAATGTTTGGATTGTTGTTTTGACTCTGGGGTGAAGTGATGGACCCAAGTTTCATCCATATACACAAACCTCTGCAGAAAGTTATCTGGTTCTGCCTCTAAAAGACTCAGATTATCACATGACAAAGTGCGCCTTGCAAGCTTCTGGTCAACAGTTACTGTCAGAAGCCTTGGTACCCAGCAGGCAGAGAGATTTTTCATCTCAAGATTTTCCGTGAGAATGGAATGAACTCTCTCCAGTGAAATACCAGTTTTGCTGGCTATATATCTCTCTGTAACCCGCCTGTCAGTCATAACAATATCATGGACTTTATTGACCATTTCTGGTGTTGCAACGGTGACAGGCCTTCCAGGGCGGACTTCGTCCTAAAGAATCTGCTTATCATGCTTGAACTCCCCTATCCATCTCTTTACTGTAGCATACGAAGGGGCATCATTCCCTAGTGTTGAAACCATATCTGCATGGATGACCTTCGAAGTTAGACCCTTTTTTATACAGATATTGAATCACTGCTCTTTCAGCAACCTTGTCCATTTTGCAAAAGCCACTTGCCCGGTTTACTTTAGAGTGCTACCTCTTCAACATAAACTGACCAAATGACACCAGTTTTCGGCTGCACACCTTTATATAGCCAGAGAATACAAAGGCTGAAAATGGACATCCCTTGCTTGGCCCCTTTTTTTGAGAGGCTCACTCCTTATCAATCGACCCTCGTATATTCCCCACACTATGTTTACAGGGCTTATGAGTACCAAAGTACCAACATCAAAGGATTTGGATTTGAAATAAATTAAGGTAGTCTACCCCTAATGAGATTGGCGCACCGTCGGAATTATTTGTGTGAAGTTGAATACATTCAGTGGTGGAAAGGTCAACGCCGAATGTTTACGACCGTGTCCGAATATGGTCAGATATGTAAGGTTGCCCCTCCAAAAAAGCCGATGATTTATGAATCTCAAAATGGCCAATTACGCAGTGTTCTCCCCAGCTCAATAAGCTGTATTGGCCCCACTACAGCTTCATGTTAATCAGTGTAATGCCCCTACAGCTTCAAAACTACCCCACAGCTTAATTTCTTCAAAATGGTTACCAAATAGAGGCATTTTGAGGTATTTCATGCCAAACACTGTTGAATAATACACTTTTGTCATTGTAAATGTAATATTTATGAGTAAAAATATTATGGGAAAAGAAGAAATTGCTCAAGATGAGCAATTTCTTCTTTTTCCATAATGTTTTCACTCACATTATATGCTTTCAATGTTTACCAATTCTCATATAATTTGCCACTACAGCTTTAAAATATTCTGCGGAGAACCCTGTTACGGGTATTCTACCTCAAGAATGGCTTTACCACCACTTATTTGTTGTACTGCAATACTTACATCCCGATCAATGGGTCCTATCCTCATATAAACAAAATTAGTTAATCTGAAACTTATGTTGTATGGAGCGTTAAGCGAATTGATTCCAGTCAAGAGGCTGCCTCCAGACAACCCAACCACAACTTCCTGTCCCTCATTATCTGCAAAAGAAAAGAAAATCATAGCCCCTGCCAAACAAGACCTGGTTTTGAGGTCCCTAATAGAACAAGTGCATGTTGTATTGCAATACAATACAGGAGTCCCCCACCGGATAACAAAAAGTCTTTTCTTATAATATGACGCAATCCCAGTTAAATGGGACAATTGATGTCTCCGGCCTTTAATATGTACTAGCTGCAAATAGTCAACATTATATAAATGCCCATCACATTTATTTTCATCCAACACCTATAACTAAAATATTTATCTATAATTTACATTCGCAAGAACTCCATTTCTTATGAAAATCATGTGACAACCAAACAAGAGTGCCATGGTCACAATATACGCCGCCCCAGGGACTAAGTTTTAAGGGGGCATAACTCGGGCAAAAATCAATGAACCATTAAATCCTTCCTTCATGCACATCTACCAATTGAGGTGATAACATTGACCAAGTTTCAAGAAAATCAAGCCAGAAACTTAGGAGGAGTTGCGATGACAAGAAAAGTGGACGTACGTACGGACGGACGGACGGATGGACAGACGGACAGACAGACGGAGAAGATGACGCCAATATATGCCCGCCTCCGGCGGCGTATAACTAGGGGGTACGAAAAACCGATGTCTCTGTGTATAAATTCTACCTTTCAAACCAAAAATGTCAATTTTAACAATAAATTATCCTAACAGAACTGCCCAAATCTTGTACAGAAAACATAGAGCTCCAAAACGAAACAAAGATTTATATGAAAAATGTAACCCAAAATTTTTAGAACAGCCTTGAGTGGTTGTCTCCAAAATTCAAAAACATACGGGACACTTTCTTTAAAGGTAAGAAACACTGACCAGTGTTCTCCCCAGCCCAATAAGCTGTATCGGCCCCACTACAGCTTCATGTAAATTAGTGTAATGCCACTACAGCTTCAAAAGTACCCCTACAGCTTTATTCCTTCAAAAAGGTCACCAAATAGGGGGATTTCTAAGCATTTCATGTAAAAAAGTGATGATCAATGTATTCTTATAATATAAAATGTAATAATTCTGTATAAAAACATAATGGGAAAAGAAGAAATTGCTCAAATTGAGCAATTTCTTCTTTTCCCATTATGGTTTTATTCAGAATTATTTGCATGAACTCAATGCATTTCAAGGTTTACCAATACTCATACTTTGCCACTACGGCTTCAAATTATTCTGGGGAGAACCCTGTTTGGGAAATGGTTCAAAATGACATCAGGGTTCTCCCCAGAATAATTTGAAGCTGTAGTGGCAGTATTGTTGAAGCTTACAATACAGTGTTTTTTGCAAATATTTGTGAATAAAAACATTATGGGAAAAGAAATTGCTCATCATGAGCAATTTCTTCTTTTCACATGTTTTATTCAGTCCCATGATATGCATATCTATTGTACAAAATACCTAATTTCATCAGTTTTTGACATGAAATAACTCAAATTCTTCTATTTGGTGACCATTTTGAAGAAATTAAGCTGTGGGGGTAATTTTGAAGCTGTAGGGGCATTACTCTTATTTCCATGAAGCTGTAGTGGGGGCGATACAGCTAATTGGGCTGGGGAGAACACTGGACATAAAAAAGGCAAACAGAGACTGGTAAAATGGCACTTACCGTTTTCAACGACAACAATTGTTAAAGTATTTGATGTGTCATCAATCACTCCTGTCTCAAGGTCATATTGGAAGCCTGAAACAAACCAAACAGAGGTACAGATTAGCAGTGCTTTTTCTCCTTCTTTGCATGGGTCCTGTTCCCAATTCCTAAAAGAGTCATTTTTCCCAAATTATGGAAAGAAAATTCCCAATTCAAAAGAACAACATTGTTTTTTAAGGAAAATTTGCTCAAATCTGTTCATATGTCAAGCTTAAACTATTCAAGTATGACTAGAATTCCTTTCAGTTAATTAAAATTATATTAATTTTTACAGAGGATTTAATTTTCCTTGCATTCTGTGATGATATTTTTCCCCAATTCTTGAGAAAACTATGCATTTTTCCCAATTTGGCTGGTTCCGGACCCGTTTCTAAAATCATGAGAAAAACCGCTGATTAGGCAGGTACAATATTTTCCACACTGTACACACAGACGCTTTTTGACTCCCTGACAAGAAAAGGCTTGGGAAAACATAGTGGAAAATGAAGAAATTGCTTCTGACAAGCAATTTCTTCATTTTCCACAATGTTTTGACTTTTCTAACCCAAAGATGGAAATATTTTAACCCATTACCAGACGACAAATTTGAAAGGTTTAGACCTGTCCAAATTCAAAGATGCAGACGACAATTTCAAGTAAATAAAACATATATTTTTTGGTCTTTTTGGATAGAAAACATTGTGGGAAATGAAGAAATTGCTTGTCACAAGCAATTTCTTCATTTTCCACAATGTTTTCCAAAGTCTTTATCTAGTATAGTGTTGAAAAATGCAACTATGTGGTAATGGGTTAAAAATTTCATCAACTTGCTATCTATAGCAGTCTGCAACACCTTTTATTTTGTTAACATTCCAAAATGTTGCCGTCTGGTAATGAGATGACTAATTACAGCAAAATTTTAGACTGGTGCAAATTGAAAGATGTTGCAGACGACTTTATCAAATGAATGAAATATACAAGTTTTTTGGTCTTTCTTGGTAGAAAACATAGTGGGAAATGAAGAAACCTTGTTGCAAGCAATTTCATTTGCCTGATTCCATTGTTTATCAATTCCTATATTTTGGGTATAATTCATTAGAATCTTTTTATGATTCCATTGTTTATCAATTTCTATATTTTGGGTATAATTCATTTGATTTTTTTTAAGATTCCATTGTTTATCAAATCCTATATTGCAGGTACTCATTGGAATATTTGTCAGATATCATTGTTTATGAAATACTATATTGTGGGTATTCATTGGTCGAATCTTTTTAAGTTTCCATTGTTTATCATATACTACATTGTGGGTATTCATTAGAATCTTTTTAAGATTCCATTGTTTACAAAATTCTATATTGTGGGATCTCAATGGAATCTTTGTCAGATATCATCATTTTTCAAATCCTTTATTGTGGGTACTCATTGGAATCTTCCTCAGATACAATCGTTCATCAAATCCTATTTTGTGGGTACTCAACAGAATCTTCCTTG
Organism: Fragum sueziense; assembly: GCA_963680895.1. Taxonomy (NCBI): domain Eukaryota; kingdom Metazoa; phylum Mollusca; class Bivalvia; order Cardiida; family Cardiidae; genus Fragum; species Fragum sueziense. Next base: position 76,572,637 of record OY804592.1, on the reverse strand, counting down.
CATACTCTATCATTTATTAAACCCCATATTGTGGGTGCTTTTCAACAAAAACCTTGTATCTACAGCTTGTTTAAAGCTGTAGATACAATGTTTTTGCTGATAAGTGACAACAGGGTTTTTTCGCCTATTTCATAGGGGCCCTTTATGGGCCCCATTCCCAATGCAAAAGGCCCCAATTATTTTCCAAATTTTTTTTCCAAATAGAAAAAAATCACAAACCAATGCTTAAAAGATCTTCAAAACCCACTGAATATAATACTGGAATAACTTTGTAAAGATGTTAGTGCTTGGAAAACAAGAAAATTAGACATTTTATGCCTGTTATATGTTGTAGCTCTCCTAAATGATAAAAAATAACAGTTTTTAATTTTACATTACTTGATTTTTCCCAAAATCAGTATTTTGTCAATTAAATTTTCCAAATTTTTGGTCAGGGGCCCTTTCCCAAAATGCCTGGTAAAAGCCTGGACAAAATGTTTACCTGGGTTTTCATTTGGGGAAGGTACTTGCGCGCTAGTCTGGGCCACCAGTAAGATCACACCTAGAAAGCCTGTCCACAGGTTGTGCTTAAATGCACCCTGCCACATCCTTACGGCTCCTGTTTATGTAGTCTCTTTATATATCAACTGAAAGTACACAAAATTGACAATTAAGAATTTTACCTATGACCCACTATTTATACCAAAGGGCAAACATTTGGACTGTTCCAATTTGAAAGGTGTTACAGATGACAATTTCAAGATGGTGAAATTTTAAAAATCTTTCCTTTTTGAGCAAGAAACATTGTAGAAAATGAAGAAATTGCTTGTTATCAAGCAATTTCTTTATTCTCAACAATGTTTTCCAAAGCAATTTTCTTGAAGGGTGTCAAAAAGTGTCGCTGTGTATGAAAAGGTTAACACTTTGGAAGTCTGTCTACAAGTTGTGATTAACCCTTTACCAAACGACAAAATTTTAAAATTGGCCAAAAATGCTGATTTTTCCTTATTTTAAATTGAAAATTTAGGTAAAATCCATTTAGCCCCCCCCCCCCCCCCCCCCCCCCTATTCAGAATGGGGCTTCAGCCACCCCAATATGAAATTGCTTCCTACGGGCCTGTTTAGTTATGTCTACACATATTTCAAAATGATTGAGGAGAGAAAATACTGCTGAACTGAATTTTCTCCCAACAATTTTATCACGAATATGGATGCATGCATAGGGTCATACTAAAATACGCCACATGGGAAAATTCGCCCTATGGGACCATATGAAAATATAGACGCCATATAGAATTGTATGGTATAGAAGTTTATTTTTTTGGAAATTTTAAGGCTTAAAATGTCAAATATCGAATAGTATTTGACATTTTATGTTTATTTGTACTTGGTTTTAGATATTATGGTAAATTTTGGAGTTGAGCGCCGATAACGTCACATCACTTCAACCTTCGCCACACAGACCCAAAAGTAGAATTGCATGTATATAATGGAATTATGTTATTATCTTATTACACAAGATAAATATGACTATTGGATTTGTATTTTATAATGTTTTCTTTTGTTTATTTTCAGATTTCGGATGAATACAGCGGAAAGCCATGTGGGGGAAAGGGAGGTAATTATATGCGTCATACAAATAGACTAGAAGGCGTAATAAACTGGATGACCTGTACAATTCGAAATTTTCCAAAATGGATTCAAACGGCTGCTGCCTGAACAAACGTTTGTTCAAAACAATTATTGATTTATCAAAATATTAATTGATTGATCGATTGATCATAACATTGATTGATTGAATGCTCAAAATATTAATTGATTGATTGATCATAACATTGCTTGATTGAATGATCAAAATATTGATTGATTGATTGATTGACGGACGGACGGACTGACGGCCAGATTGATTGATTGATTGACGGACGAACATATAATCAGCACTGCAGCTTTTACATAGTCACATAATCATCAAGGTATTCCAACAATCAATACCATCACTTGGTGCAACTTCGGGCGTCATCCGTGGCAACAGAAATTGTATAATGATCGCATCCAGATATGACAGACAACTGTTCCAGTCCCTATAAGCCTTCAACCCAGATGCCGACCGTCAGGGAATGACATACAAAGCCAGGCCATGCCAAGAAAGATCAAGGATGATGTGTTTGAAACTGTGAAAGAATTGGAAGAACATGGCATTAAAACGTGCGTATTTCAACCCTCCAAAATGGCCAAAGGGGCAAACTTTCTTACCCTTTCACAAACAAGTCCCTGATTTGACCTGGCCATCAAGGTTTGGAAAATATTGAGTCAAAAGAAATAAACGCAAATTGATGTAATCGGAAATGTAGAATAAATAATCTTAAATTTTCTGGTCTGTGAATTAGAATTATGCATGGGAAAGGGTTAAGAATATGTGGTATCAAAACATAGATTATACATTATCAGTAATTTCTTGCTTTCTCTCAATATTTTCAAAATTTTCAAGGGACGCCAAAAGTTAAAGTAAATGGGATTATGCTGTTCACCTTGTCGATATCCCATTTTATCATTCAAAACGTATGATCCAAGTCCCAATTAAAAGGTTAAGCTGTGCAATCTAAAATCTTTTCCATGGAAAATTATATAGCAGACGACAAAAATACAATAAATATACTAGATCTAATGATAGATAAAACAAAAACATAAAAAAGCGCACAAAAAATTGAATAAATATTTTGGGCTTCCAGTCTATAAATTCATCCAGTCTAAAATGTCTGTAGTTTGCTCCCTTTGAAGTTTTGAGTTTCTTTATATTCTTCTTTAAAATCTGAAAATAAAAACGTATACATTTTAATAACTGAAACTAATTAATCAAATATATTGTAATAGATCTAACGACCTATCCATTTAATTCATTTCATATAAAAAAATTCAACTTTTGACCCTTGTGGCGAACGGTCAAAGTGGTATGGCGTCGGCGATCAGCTCCAAAATGTATCGCCTAAAATCATCTAGGCTACTTCTATTAAGTACTAGATCTACTCGAAAGTGAAATAGTATGATAAATAAAATCTTAATATGACCAAAATACATGTTAATATAACATATATTTCCATATGGCGTCAATATTTTCATATGGCTTCCATAGGGCGTATTTTCCTCATATGGCGAATTTTAGTGTGACCGCATGCATAGATCTTGATCTACATAACAGAATCTGTCTTCAGCAACACCCTTTAATTTCAACATTTAGGAAAGTGTAATTTTCATATCCCCACATAAAGACAACTCACAAGATAAAGTTTGTTTTGGAAAACATTGTGTAAAATGAAGAAATTGTTTGTGACAAGCTATTTCTTCATTTCCCACAATGCTTTCTAGTAATTCTACACAGACCCCCACCCCCCTCCCCTAAAAACCGCAAATTTTCATTCGTTAAATTTGCATCACCTATGAATTTGGATTTAAAAGTAAAAAATTATGCTGTCTGGGCAACTACATCTATGGGAGTAAAATCTACCACTAAGGGGAATAGTCCTTTGGCACCTGTTCTCAAAGTTATTAATTTTAAATTAGATTTATCAATTAATCTTTAAAATACATAGGTTAATCGACCAATGTTTTAACAATCACAATGCAATTGGCTGTTAAATATGTAATTTGTTGTTAACTTTGAAGGATCGCTCTAAATTTCATAAGTTAAAACTAAAAACTTTCAAAATTCCACATAATCAAGGGTGCGATCCACCGATCGAGTCAATACAAAAACGAAAAGATGAGCAAAATTCTTAATCAAAACGATCAAAAACATTTCTTTTGGAAGAAATACTAAAATAATCTAAACTTCTTACCTTCCGCCCCGATTACAAAATCGAAAATCCAGTTTTGTTGTTAAAATTGTTCTGCTTCTGTGGGAGCCCGACTTGAGTAACTGTCGTCTGTCACGCCTGCGTCTGTTTTTGGGTACACCACTCCTCGCGAACTCAGCCGTGACCGGTCTATTCATTCATGCTACTGGCGTTTTCTTTTACCCTTTACTTAGCGCGATCTTTGATCGCTCTTGGAATACCAACTAAGATCAGTTCCTAAATAGCATTTCATTACACGAATCGCGATTTGTCGTGAGATGAAGAAAACTTTGCACAAATCAAAACTGAATTTTAAATCAAACTGATTAGTAAAAGTGTTCTAGATGACAATATTTTAACGCACCGTTATGGAATACTTGACGAGAAAGGGTTATACTGTATTCTAGGCTAATTATAGAAACAATCTTGGCGAATGTTCAGCCATGCGAAAAGTAGAAAAACCGGTTTGACGGGACGAGAACAGTCAGGTTAAAAATAACGACCAATCAAAACGATTTTCTCCTGTAGATTACTATCAAGCATGACTGAAGTTTCCACAGCTAAAACGAGTTAAGTAGCACAATTACGAGAAATACCTGTCCCATGGACCTAAGAAGCTATGTTTGTACAATTATATTGATATATCGTCTTTAACATAATGTCATAGGGGTGGTCAAATAGAAATGATAACAAAACCCCATATATCTGATGAAATATGTGAGAATAATGTCTCGAAAAGTCGGAAAATGGGTAAAAAACAGCTGTCCCACCTCGGGGGTGATCCAGTTCATCGCTTTTGTACGGAGAGTACATATATAATACATATACAGTATACCTAGTATCCCAACCAGTAGCTTTTCCAAATTGTTTTTAGTGGTGAAATAAAGCAATTTAAGATAAATACATTTTTTGCGAACAATTAAGCATATGTCCCATGGTCTGGTGTGAATTACGTTATTTAGTTTTACACACATCCTAAAACGAAACCATGTTTTGAATACATGATATTAAATATCATTTATAAATAGTCAACAGCATGTACAAACACATTGTATTACTCTTGAAGGTAGCAGTAGATTGTAGTAAGTCACACTTTGCCATGAAGGAAGCTACCCCGCTCAAGGAACATTAAATGTGAATTACGTTAATGCTCTTTAAAATTTCACACAATCAACGCTTAAGTTAAATACATAGTTGTGCATGTACCTACACGTGTGTAGATTACATAAACCAAGAAGAAAATTTCTCTTCAGAATTATTACCTGTGGAATTTTATTGTATGTTCAAAATTGTGAATTACGTGTCTGTGAATTACGTTACATCATTTTACGTTCCATAAAATATTTTATTCATTAAATGTCGCATAATTAGAAACACTTGGGTCATGCTTTAAATTTTTTATTAAATTCAAGTAGTTAATTGATAGTAAAACCGAAATATGTCAATGAGAAAAATCTAAGACCGAAACTATAGTGGGACATTTTTCGTTCGTAATTGTGCTACTTAACTCGTTTTAGCTGTCCAGTACGAAAATAGAAGTGAAATGTTATATAAATAGTAAGTTGTGAATGCCGCATTAATTAACCCATCAACATAATTATTATTACGAGACTTAGGCTACATCACAACAACATTTTAGGCTTGTCAAAATTCAAAGATGCAACAGACGACAATTTCAAGTGAATGGAATTAACAATGTTTAAGTCTTTTTGGTCAGAGAACATTGTGGGAATTGAACAATTTGCTTGTCATAAGCATTTTTCCATTTTCCACAATGTTTTCCATAGCTTTAGGCTATATAGCGGGTGCAAAAGAGTGGGTTAACCATTTCTCAAACAAGACATAGTTTCGACGTCCCTAGTAAAAATGTTTCGATAACGGTATAAGAAAAGAAACAAATCTTTTAATCACCAAGTTCTCCTTTTCTCTCACTAGGCCTATTAGATTCTATCTACACTTAAAATGACATTACAGAATTTTTTGTCATGAATTTTACTTTTATTTTCATCTGAAAGAGCATATTTCCTTATGAAAATTCTGAAAATTTCAAGCCAAAATATTGCGCCGTTTACGAGAAATATAATATGTTTGTGTTAAAATTGAACAAATTGTTGTGGACAACAGTTCGGATTTATATGCAATTTATCGATTATGTCTCAACTTTAAATGCGTGTTTCTCGCTTATCGGCAACAACTTCAAAAAAACTAATAGTATTTATACTCATTAGAATAACCAATCTTGGCATCAAGACATACTTTAAAAAATTGAAATTGGAATGAAATGTCCCTTTAAAGACACTTCCAACGTAACACTTACATTTTTCATCATAATTGAATAAATAATGCAGTATATTGTATGAAATTTTCAGGAAATATAAATCAACTACGTTTGTATGTTTTCTGTAAATTTCATCAAAATCGATTGATCCGAACATAAAAAATATTTAGGTTTTTCACCAAGAAGACTCAAATATGAAAAGTCGCAAAACCACAGGCAATTGTAGAATTCAATAGCATCAAAGCAAAAGCAAAAGCAAATCATGCTCATATCTCACACGACTGCTTCATAAGATTTGATAACATGCTTTCGCGTGCAAGGCAATACTAAAAGTCAGTTGCACATATTTTGTTTAATAAATAATGTGTTGTAGGCTACGTGTCAGCATTGCACAAAATCACCGGGTTTGTTACCAGACATTAGTTTTTTACACTTGGGCAGGTTAAAAAAAAATGTGACCAAAGTGTGACATTTAAATGTGAAGAATAACAGCTAATTTTACAGAATATCATCCAGATTTCTTAATTAAGGTGGCTAAAAACTATTCTAAATGGTTAAGCAGTGCCCAAATTATATACTCAGTTCCATGAATAAGTGTGCACTTTCTTTCGTTTTATTTCTTCCCTCATTTTTTACTAAAATAAAAGAGTTCGCTATCAAATTGTAGCTTAATTATAGTCTCAACTAAATGTTAGATGTAAAAAAATTGGGCAAGATGACGATTTATGTTTGTTTCTTATAGTTAAACGACAGAGGTGCGAAAATAAAAGTCGCAAAAGTACACAAAACTGGTCAAATTAGAATTTTGATCGTCTTAAGTTAATCGGAATTATTCACCCAATACCCTTCAATATTGAATTTAATGTTAATTTATTAACAGAAGCAATGTTGAAGTTCTTCCCTGGCCATCTATGGTATAAATTTGGGTCCGATTTAACATGTGTGGGGTCGTTTAGGAAGGAACTTTCAATAACATCGAAACATCAGCAATATCGAGGATTTTGCTATTCCATTCACCCAGGAATGAAATAACATTCTAAATGTAGTGTTGTTGCGTTGTTTGAGATTCATGCGACCGTCACATGCTCCAATGTATCGGCAGCATGTGTTGCCATACAAGATATTCAAAAACAACCCCAATAAACTTCTTCTAAGCAAAATTTAAATGTGATCAGTTTATGTGTACTTTTGCAACTTTTATTTTTGTACCATCTCCATTTAGACTAAGAAAAACAAACTAAAATGGTCTTTTTGTCAAAGTTGTAACTATGAGATATTTTTGTCAATCTCTTAGCTACAACATGATAACAAACTGTTTTATTTTTGGTTACGAAAAGAAAGAGAAATGAAACGACATAAAGTGCACACTTATTTATGGAACTGAGTATATTTTAAATTCATGTTCACTACTTTTTAGCTAAAATTGTGTGCAAAATCTTGCAAAATGACAACTAAAAAGCGTTTCACTCCTGGCAGCATATATATTGCACAATATGAGAAATTGTAACCCACGAATCACTAAAAAGTAGAGTGCAGAATGCCCACAAGGTTGATGGCTTCCTAAAAACATTTGAGTGGTAGATTTCTGGCTGAATAGACAAAAATGAGAACACATTTTGAAAAATATAAGTGTTTCACTCCTGACAGAAAATTCAGAGGGGTATTGAACAAATCAGGCTCCACATCCTAAACCAATGAAGATAAGATAAAAAAAAAAGTAATTTTAAGATGATGACGCACATGTTGTTTTATGAATTACAAGTGCTTATTGTAGTATCCTGTCACTGTCTTTTATTTACCATAGCTTAGAAACTTGGTAAAAGTGTTAAGTGTCACACAAAAACGTTTCACTCCTGACATTTTTGACATATTTTAATCATTAATGACATAAGTTTTTTTATTTGCGAAGCAATTTTCTTTTAACTTGGTACCCAGTATAAAGACACAATAACACGTCTTTTTAGCTTTGATTTGGTTGAATATGTTTCTCTGTAAAAGCCTTGGCATGTAAAAAGTGAATGGTCACATTTTTTTTAAACTTGCCCACTTTTGCTCCAAGAAATTTTCAACAACTTGAACAGGAACTTAAAAGGGACGAGTTATGAATGATCCCGCAAAGATTCATCATCAATCATGCTAAATATCAATGAGAAGGGGGTGTCTTCGTGTCATTTAGGTCCATGGCGGACACACAGAATGTTAAGGCCCGGTCACATACGATATCGCGGCCGTTCCGCGGCCGTATCACGGCTAAAATGAGCCACGCTGTTGGACGCGATGCGGCAGTGATACGGCCGTGCTATGGCAGTGGTATGGACGTGGTAGGACGCAGAATGAAATCGAAATTATTTTAGACGTGGTAAAATTTTTTGAACTGCACAAAAATGTTATCGCGGCCAAACCACGGCTGACAGACGCGATGAGGCAGTGGAACGGACGCGGAATGGCCGTGGAATGGCCGTGGAATGGACGCGGTAGGTAGTGCTCCGGCAGTGCTATGGACGCGGTAAGATGCAAAAGTTAAAATGTATTGAATATCGCTAGAATCAGCTACTCTTGCATCTCTTTGCGGACAAAGTCTTAACTGGAAGCAGCAGTAACAGGAAAATGGGGCCCTCCCTGCACTGAATTGGGATATTTTTTTAAGATCCTTACATCTTTTTTTGCCAGCTTGCTTGACAACTTTTCTGTTTTAGCATGATAAGCTTTGATTAGATATCTAAATTTTCTGTTAACTGTTAAGACTAGTCGTGTTCGACTGCCTTGGTGCTAGTTGCCTACTAGCAATCAAATCAACTCGGTGGCTTATGCTAGGTTCCCTCTGCCGATCAAATTAAGTCGATTTAAAAATCCGACCAATCGATCTATTACATATCGATTTTGCACGACATGGGTAATAAGAATTGGTCGGGGTTATCGAGCGTGATCTTCACCGCTCAGGCTTCTTACTTTGTTGTTTGTAATTTAAAATATTCGTTAGAGATCGCGTAGAAAATTGAACAGGAAGCGATTTTGTAGTCGGCTAGAAGATATAGCTGCTCAAGAATCAATCGTGTCTGGATCTGCACCGCTCAGGTGTCACACTCATTTTTCGCGTTTCAAAATATTCGTGGGCGATCGCGTAGAAAATTGATCGGGAAGCGATTTTTGATCGGGTAGATATATAGATAGCCTATATCTGATCAAGAATCAATGGTGTCTGGAGATTGAGTGTGATGGAGGTAATATATCTTACACGACCTGCACCAAACCTGCAGTCGATCTCCTCGACTTGTACTTGTTTGATACTTAACTGCATCCCGATCAGCTCGACCTCTGTGTCATCAGGCCAATCGATAAAATCGACTGCAGACTTCGATGTTGATCGACTATAGATTGAGAAGAAATAATTAAGTACGGTTTAACGGGGAACTTGGTTGATCTGATCGGCAGTGTTTCTAGAATTAAGTTCTGACAAAATCCAACTAATTATAGGTTACCACTACCGATCAAATCAAGTCGATCGCTTGAATTCCCGACCAATCCTGACAAAACAACTTTTTCTCGATCTCTAGCCGATCAACCCGACTTCAATAGTCGATTTGGTCGGATTGGCAGATGAAGCAGAGGACGAGTTAATAGTATCTGGATTCACTCGAGTACAAGTCGAGGTTATCGAGTGTAGGTTGGGTGCTGGTCGAGCGAAAGATATTAACCCGACCACAATCGATTCCCAGCAACTATCATTTCCCGGGCGGGTCGATTTTCTACCCGATCAATACACAGCCGCTTCCCAATATTTTTTTACAATGGAAAAAACCAGAAAGAAGCCGAAGCGATTCAGATAAAACTCGATTACCAGACCATTTCCGATTACCTATGCCGATCGATATCGATCTAAACTCGATCGCATGATTGGGCTTGATCGAGTTGATCTGGTCGGCAGTGGGAACCTATGATAAATGACTTCTTCTTGATCTTTAGACAACCAAAAAATAGCCTCTACAGTCATTTTGATAGTGTGAATCGAGTACAAGTCGGGGTGCAGGTTGGGTACAGGCCGGGTAAAAGATATCAATCCTATCACGCTTGACCTTCAGACACGACTGACTCTCGATTAGATCGATCTTCTAAGCGATAAATACATGGTCGTTCATAGATCAATCTCCTACTCGGTCGCATACGAGAACTTTTGAAATGCCAAAAAATTTGAATTGGAAGTCCGCGCGATGTAGATAAAGCTGAATCACCTAAACTACTCCCCATTACACATGCCGGCCGAACTCGATCTGTGCAAGATTGCTTGATATGGTTTGTTCAATTTGATCTGATCTGCAGTGGGAAAATAAATAGCCGCGATTAGGCAGTGGAATGGCAGTGCTTTGGCCGTGGAATGACAGTGCTATGGCCGTGCTATGGCAGTGATTCAGACGCGATGTGGACGCGGTATCTTGTCGCGTGTTTTAACACTAGACTCGGTTGGAAGTTGTAGGCCGTGCTACGGCAGTGTTTCGGCAGTGGAGCAGCCGCCGGCGGACGTACCACGTCCGTTCCGCGTTCATAGCACGGCTAAAACAAAATTGACCCAAAGTTACCGCGTCCAACCACGTCCAAAATATTTTGAGATTTTTTAGCCGTGGAATGACCGCGGAACGGCCGCGATATCGTATGTGACCGGGCCTTTAGCAGAATGTCATAAACTTTACTGCTGTTACATGAATAACATGAATTTACGTTATCAGATCGCACAGCGTTTTTTTGCGACTTTTTGTTTTCTGGTCATTTTATATGAACTGCAACTTTAATCATTTCTACTCAACGTTTCTTTATGAAAATTACAGATATTGTGCAATTTTGGATAAATTAAACTTGTTGAAAATTTGATGAAAAATGGTTTATCAAATTTCAAGTTAGGCCTATTACCAAAAAGGTAAGTGTTGCGTTAGAAGTGTCTTTAAGTGTATGATGTAGAATGTACATTTTCTTCTGTTGACAACATTTTCTTGTCTGCAACTCCTTTCAAAATGGTGGCCGCTGTCATGGCGCAGTTGGGGTAGCACATATTTGAAAGATCTGCCTCTCATTCGAGAGGTCCTGGGTTCGATACCCAGCCGCGACAAAACTGTCACCCATTAATGGTTCGATATCGTGAACCTATGTGGGGGAGCAACTGGAGGCTCGGTAAGGGTGTTGTGGTAGTACTGGTATGAGAAACAACAGGAATCCATGGTTAGGTGCTCCAACCGCCGCGATACTGTATGACCATAGCAGTTGAAAACGGTCGTAAAACCCCAGTAAATCAACCAAACTTTTCAAAATGGAAGACTTTGCTGTTTGGGAATTGGAACTCTTTTCAAAAGCAGGACCTACTTCTGGTGTCATTTGTAAAATGCTTTCTGTGATGTTGAATAAGTTTAAGTTAGAATACCCGTAATGTGGCCATTTTGAGATTCATACAACATCGCATTTTCGAGCGTCTTCGTTATATGTCCGAACCTATTCGGGCGCGGTCGTAAACATTCGGCGGTGGAAAGTTCCACCGCCGAATGTTTTCGACGTGGCTCGAATAATTCCGACGTAGCGGCAATCTCATAAGGGATATTCTACCTTAAGTAGACTACCAGAGTACAGTCTGATCATGGTCCATGCTGTTTCACTGATAGCTGTTACAGGTAATGAAGAATCTGCGATAGAACATCCCAGTTGGTCTAATCCCATTTTGTCTAATATATAAAAATATTGGATTAGACGAAAAATTCCCATTTCGTCAAATATATTTTCAGACCTTATTTAATGTCCTAAAAATCTTAATTAAAAAGAGATTATTAAACAATATAGATCTGTAGGCCTAATATATGCATAAATGAATACAATATAGACAAACTGAGAAAATATTTTAGAAGAAAAACAAATTTCTTGAAATAAGGGTTTTAGACGAAATGGGAAATTTGAATTTTAGACCAAATGGGATTAGACCAACTGGGATGTCCCCAGAACATCGAGAATCCTGATCAGACTCCGCACTTATACAGACTGATATTGTTCACAATTGTTTTAACCCATTACCACAATTTAATGACAACATTTTAGCTTGTCCAAAGTGAAAAAAACAAACGTGGCAGACGAATATTCAAGTGAATAGAATTTTACGTTTTTATTTCATTTATTTATTTAGATCATCTATTTATCATTTATTTTTATTTATCTGATTTTTTTATTTTATTTATTTATATATTTTTTTTTTTTTTTGGGGGGGGGGGGAGGTAGAAAACATTTTGGGAAATGAAGAAAATACCTGTTGTAAGCAATTTCTTTATTTTCCACAATTTTTTCCCAAAGCCATTATCTTGTAGGGAGTCAAAATAGTCATTGTGTGAGTATGAGTTAAATTAAACATTTATTTTGAGAAGAAAATAATATTTGGGAGAAATGGGGATTCATCATTTTTTTACTTGAATCATTTCATCTACTGTCTTTGTAAAATTTGCTCTTAAAAAGAATTGTTTGAAAGTGGGTTAGATAATTTCACAAATAAGACCTGGAATTGATGTCCCTTGAGAAAAAAACATTGAGAAGAAAAGAACAAACTGCTAATAGCCTAAGTTTATATGATGGTGAAAGAAATAGGGCCTATCGTGAAAATATGCTTAGTCAAAAAAAAAAAAAAGTGTGCGCAGAGAACAACTGGAATTTCTATCGTAATTGTGAATATTGATATTATGATATTGGTATCAAAGTAAAGATAATTCAGTTTCCTATATATAGGTGTCTTTTTAATTGTGTGAAATGGAATTTTTCTTTTGTTTTCTTGAGATAATTGATATAGGGGTCAATTTCGAAATTCACAGAACTTACTGACGAACGTGAGGAGATTAAATAATGCAATTTTCTTGGGATTCTGCTTTAATTTCTATTGTGACATGTCTTTAATGAATGACAGCAAACATCTGTGGTCTCACTGATCGACCATAACGTTTCATTTTATATAGTTTGACATTTCGTTGCGTTCACATTTCAAGACGTATTTTACGTCCTGCATCAGAAATTTTGCGAAACTCTGGCGGTAGAGATGCTCGGCCCTACAGCACACTCATGGCTAATTTTCACACGTCCCTTGCCAATGACGATGTGCCTAATGCAGGCGTAACATAGCCTACTACTTAGGCATCATGATAATGCGACAAACATATTTTGTCAAAGCTCTTATGAGCCGCCTGTCTGCCTTCGTCGATTTCAAATGTTGCTTACATATGCTTGGTTTACTGAATCGCCATAAATGGTATAGTCTTGAAACGTAGACGTAAGGGTGTCAACGTCATGTAACGATCTTGTCTGGTCATTGCTGCATTCAGGATATCAGACCGAAGCCTATCAAAATGTATCGTTTGTTTTGGAAACATGATAGCAAAAGCCTAATATCAGAACGGCGACATTTAAACAACAACGACACATTTTACGCCGGTTCAAGACACTAGCAAAACTAACGTGTAAAATCTGCTGTGTTTCCTAAGACGTAGCATCTTTGGCTATTCAGAATTTTGAAATTTCATGTTTGATTTAGCTTTTATACACATTGAATACAGATTCTACATAATAAAGTTTATTATGACATGTTTGTTTAGATAACCACGTGCAAAAAGGTGCTAACAGCGTTTTGCAACATGCCAGACAATTTAATCATCCAAAGTTGCTTCCAATGTCAATACGCATGAGATAGTTTAGCTTAACTCTATTTTAGAAGTTTGGCGAAGTTTAAAATTGTATTGGTTACGTAGATATAAAAAGCAGAAGTACTCATATACACACTTTCTTTTTTGACTCAGTATTAATTGAGATGCTCCAGCTACGAGATTCCCATGTGATTGAAAAAAAAAATCCTGTTGACCAAAACGCCCTGTCCTTTTCCAAACAGTGACGCGTTTTGACATATCTGATAGAAGACACATATTGGAAATCATTCTTAACTCTTTCCTAAACGACGAATTTTTAGGTGATTCACTTCAAAAACTGCCACAAATGACAAAATGCAAGTAACTAAAAATAGAATTTGTGTAAAATATGGCATAGAAAATATTGAGACAAAAGGAGAAACTGCTGGTTATCAGCAGTTTCTTCTTTTGTTTCAATGTTTTACCAAGCCTTTTCTCTTAGGGACGTCAAAATCAGGTCTTGTTTGGGAAAGGGTTAAATCATTTTGTCAAAAAAACTTTCTTTCTTATCGTACACAAGTCCTATCTTTGTCAACTTCCACATTGGTCCGGTGGTATGGAAACGGATTAACCCTTTGTTACAAGCCGTTTTGTAATAATCACCCGTTTTGTAATAAATATAACAAAGTGGGGGATTATTACAAAACCTGTTACAATGTTTAACCCGTTTTGTAATAACCCGTTTTGTAATAAAATTATATATTTTCCCGGTAACTACTATTTGCATTCAATACTCAATGTTAGCTATTTTAATCATATTCACAACAGCTGTGCGAACTTTAAATTGAAATAATTTCAGTTTTGCAGCGAAATTAACAAATGTAGAAAAATGATATAACGCAGTTTGAAATACTGTATTACAAAGTGGGGGATTATTACCAAACGGGTAAGAACGCCTAACCCGTTTTGTAACAACCCGTTTGGTAATAAATTATTCACATTGTTTTCAATAACTGATATTTGCATAAATTATGCAGTGTAACGTAATTTCAACACTTTCTGAACTATTGTATGTCTGTAAAGAAAGCAATTTTCATCTTAAAAAGAAATTTCCATCCGCAGATCATTGATATAACGCAGTTTGTGAAAAAGTATTACAATTAAAGTGGGGAATTATTACAAAACGGGTTACAATGTCTAACCCATTTTGTAATAACCCGTTTTGTAATAAATGTTCATATTTTCCCGATAACTACTATTTGCATACAATACTCAATGTTAGCTATTTTAATCATTCTCAGAACAGCTGTGCGAACTTTAAATTGAAATAATTTCAGTTTTGCAATGAAATTAACAAATGTAGAAAAATGATATAACGCAGTTTGAAATACTGTATTACAAAGTGGGGGATTATTACCAAACGGGTAAGAACGCCTAACCCGTTTTGTAACAACCCGTTTGGTAATAAAATTTTCACATTGTTTTCAATAACTGATATTTGCACAAATTATGCAGTGTAACGTAATTTCAACACTTTCTGAACTATTGTACGTCTGTAAAGAAAGCAATTTTCATCTTAAAAAGAAAATTCCATCCGCAGATCATTGATATAACGCAGTTTTTGATAAAGTATTACAAAGTGGGGGATTATTACAAAACGGGTTACAATGTCTAACCCGTTTTGTAATAACCCGTTTTGTAATAAAATTATATATTTTTCCCGATAACTACTATTTGCATCCAATACCTAATTTTAGCTATTTTAATCATTCTCAGAACAGCTGTGCGAACTTTAAATTGAAATAATTTTCGTTTTGCAATGAAATTATCAAATGTAGAAAAAAATGATATAACGCAGTTTGTGATAATGTATTACAGAGTGGGGGATTATTACATTTACGGGTTACAATGTCTAGCCCATTTTGTAATAACCCGTTTTGTAATAAATTTATATATTTTCCCGATAACTACTATTTGCATACCCGTTTTGTAATAGTCCCCCACTTTGTATTAATTTATCACAAACTGCGTTATACCACTGATCTGCGGATGGAATTTTCTTTTTAAGATGAAAATTGCTTTCTTAACAGACGTACAATAGATCAGAAAGTGTTAAAATTACGTTACACTGCATAAATTATGCAAATATCAGTTATTGAAAACAATGTGAAAATTTTATTACCAAACGGGTTGTTACACAACGGGTTAGGCGTTCTTACCCGTTTGTTAGTAATCCCCCATTTTGTAATACATTATTTCAAACCGGGTTATATCATTTTTCTACATTTGTTGATTTCATTGCAAAACTGAAATTATTTCAATTTAAAAGTTCGCTCAGCTGTTCTGAGAATGATTAAAATAGCTAACATTGATTATTGAATGCAAATAGTAGTTATCGGGAAAATATATAATTTTATTACAAAACGGGTTATTACAAAACGGGTTAGACATTGTAACCCGTTTTGTAATAATCCCCCATTTTGTAATTATCACAAACTGCGTTATATCATTTTTTCTACATTTGATAATTCCATTGCAAAACGAAAATTATTTCAATTTTCAGTTCGCACAGCTGTTCTGAGAATGATTAGAATAGCCAACATTGAGTATTGAATGCAAATATTAGTTATCGGGAAAATATATAATTTTATTACAAAACGGGTTATTACAAAACGGGTAAGACATTGTAACCCGTTTTGTAATAATCCCCCACTTTGTTATATTTATTTCAAAACGGGTGATTATTACAAAACGGGTTGTAACAACCCTTTCCCAAACGACAAAACCTTGGGGTGGTCCAATTTGAAATCTGCTGCTGTCGATAGAAAAGATGATGGTCAAAGTCGAATTTGCCTGAATCATAGCAAAGAAAATATTGAGGCAAAAGGAGAAACTGCTGGTTATCAGCAGTTTCTTCTTTTGCCTCAATATTTTCCTAAGCCTTTTTTATTAGGGACGTCAAAACCAGGTCTTGTTTGAGAAAGGGTTAAAGTGGTTATCACATAGGCACTAAAATTGTTTGATCATTCTGCACACCAACGCTGATCGGCTTGCAAAAAAGGCATCGCGTCAAGTCTCTGCCCATTGCGTTGTGTTACAAGTAAGCTATACAGGCCTTTCATAATGACATTATCGTCGATTTCTAACAAAAAACATCGTAACTGCACCTTAAATCAAGCTGCAATTACGAGGTTTTTGAAGAAAAGCGATGTTATGTTGTTTCATAAGGGGACCCGCCTTCACTTACACAACCGAACCATTGGTAAGATCGGTTTCAGTGCACCATGACTCGTCACGCTAACCGGGACCTTCACATGGGCGGATCTAGAGGGAGGGTCGGGGGGGGGGGTCCGGACCCCCTGGCATTGGCCGAAAATTAAATTTTGACTATATAAATATAGTGCAATATTACATAATTATTTATTACATTTCAAGTTCTGGGTAGAGTGAAGAGCATCGACTAGGATTGAAACAACATAGACTTATGGATCTAGATTATTATTTCCTACTTTGTTATGTGTTAATTTTCGAAATGCAACACCTGGTTGATGCTGGTTAGATTATGATCTTATCGAAATTTGGTTTCATGAACTTCCGAGAAGGCCACTTTTAGTGTGACGGCCCGGTTAGGCCTACATATTTTACTTTTTATGGTCTGAGCAACATAATTCAAAATTAAATTGATGTCATGCAAAAAGCAATCATAATAATAACCTTACCTCTTTCCCGAAACAAGATCAAATGTATTTTGCCTCAGTATTTTCCATTTTCACTGACATTTTCTTTTAGGGACTTGAATACCGGGGATCAGTTTCATCAAAGCATTTAGGACGCGTAAAAAGTAAAAGAGATATTCTTATAAACTTATTTAATCATCTAATTGGCACATTTTTCAGTCAAATAATAGAATGAATCAAATTGGCGTTACAGTCAGATAAGGAAATGCAATCGACGGAAATAATGGGATATTTCCTAAAATTTCGTCTTGCATTTATTATATAGTAGATATCAAAAAACACAACACAACCGTCTAGGCAAAAACTTTACAGGCCTGTCCCACCTAACCGAATAGTGGCACCGAATTCGTACCGAATGTCAAATGCGAAATTCGCAGTGTTCGTTGTCATTTTATTCGGTGAACTTTGGTTTTCAACGATTGTGTACCGACCGTACACCGAATACGTAACGAACTTGTAGCGAATGTGTCGAACAGCCAACGTTGTTTCTCCGAAATATCCCCCAATTTCTCCGAAATATCCCCCAATTCGTTCCCAAACACCGACGAACCCCTACCGTTTGAGTAACGAATATAACGTCATATTCGGAATGGCATCGTCAGAATCGGTGTGTTTCGTTAGCGGTTCGTTTAACCTTTTCGGCCAGATCGGTAAAGAAACGCACCTTCATCGGAGTGCAAACGCTAGTCATTCGGTGAGATCATAACGAACATACCGAAAAGGAATTCGTCTGCAAATTATTACCGACACCAAAACGAAAGTAACGAATGACAGACGCAAGCCTACCGATCCCTCTGCGAACGATTGATTCGCTGCACATTCGTTGAAAAATTTTGTGCATGCTCAAAAACTTTTTTAGGCGTCTGCGAACACCGCGCAATGTCGACGAAAACACACCGAATGGCACCGTAAACATACCGAACACAAACCGTTTGTGGAACGAACCTTTAACGAATACACCGAATTAAGTTCGCTACGCATTCGGTGTAAAAATTCGGTTAGGTGGGACAGGCCTATTAACGTTAATGATTAGAATTGACGTTCGCTAGTTTGACGAACGTTACATTTTAGTGCCGCATTACCATGCGCGACGTCGTAACCTTTTTTTGTCTTACAAATGTCTTACGACACGTTTAGGACAAGAATCGCGTATTATATCAAGACCCAGAATATGTTATTTTTGTCTTTTAAGCCTTTACCAAACGACACAATTTAAGAGCGGTCCAAATTGAAAGATTCTGCAGACGACAATTTAAAACGGAAGGAATTCTTAATTTCTAGGTCTTTTTTTTTGGGGGGGGGGGAACATTGTGGAAAATGAAGAAATTGCTTGTCACAAGCAATTTCTTCATTTTCCACTATGTTTTCCTTTGTCATTATTTTGTGGGGAGTCAAAAAGAGTCATTGTGTGGTAATGGGTTATGCCTTTCCCACACATTGACGTTCTTGGACGCCCCAGAAAAATAAAGGCTTTGGAAAACATTGTGACAAACAATTTCTTCATTTCCCACAAGTTTTTCCAGGTAGGCCCTACCAAGAAAGACAAGACCAAAACATGTTAATTTTGTTCAATGGAACTTGTCGTCTGCAACACCTATGAGTTTGGACTAGGCTAAAATTTTGTTGTTTGGTAATGGGTTAAGCCATTCCCACACATTTAGTGGTATATCCAGAATGGATTCATGTGGGTTACTTATTTCATTTTCATGCAGAAATTCAGTCAAAATTGTGAAATACACGTACTAGGAAAACTAACCCTTTTTGTGTTTTCGAACTTCATAGAAATCATGGATCCACCACTGACATTGACTCTATTTGAATTCCAAAATCGTTAGGGGATTTTGAAAACATAATGGAAAGTGAAGAAATTGCCAATTTCTCTCACAATGTTTTTCTATATAGAAAGAGCAAAAATGGATTTTTCACACAAAATTGTCTGCAACATCTTTGAATTTGGACAGGCCCTATATAAATACAGGCTGACATTAGTTAGACATGGATGATATTCATATTGATAAGGCCGACCGATTTTCACTAGCAATGCCATAAGCACAAAACACGGGGCCTGGGGATCGTGAATCATATGGGATGGATAATTGGCGACTATGGCCAAACTAGCCCCGCTCCAGATAAGACTTTTTCTCGCAGAATCTTCTTTTGTCTCAATATTTAATAGCAACCCCCTTGCGGGACGTCTTGTTTACGAAAGAGTTAATTAATTTATCTTGGCAACCCGAACGATTACAAATAATATGTCATAAGACTCATAACGCATGTTTGACAGCGCTCTAGGGTAGTAGGTTACTATCTGTATTTTAGTCCTTTCTCAAACGACAGAACTCTAGCGCGGTCCAATTTGAAAGTTGTCGTAGACGACCAAAATTACGACGCTAAAGATATGATTTGTGTGCAATAGAGCCAGGAAAATATATAATTGAGTCGAATGGAGAAAATGCATATTATCAGCATTTTCTTCTTTTGGTTCAAAGTTTCCCAAACCTATTCTAAGTTAGGAACGTCAAAATCAGGTTTTGTTATTTTCTCAACCGACAACGTAAGGAAACGATCCAAGTTGTGGCTGTTGTGCACCTGTGTAGAGGACAGCATAACGTTGGTCACGTTCGAAAATGTCGTAACTACAGCTTGAATAAGCTGTAGTTACGGCATTTTTGAACGTGACCGACGATAAACTAAATATATCAGGGCTGACTTCGATTGGGACGATCGCTCAAGCTATTTCAGCCATCGTTCCAATCGAACACCGATAGCCCGGGTTATAGTGACGTCATTTGACCTTTGAACCAAGCCATGGTCGAACCACGCTCTCACTCGTGGTCCCTTTCATTCCAAGATGGCGTCCAAAGAAGCAAACGAATTGTAAGTCCGTTTGAAAAACCACAAAACACCTTTAATTAATTCCAATATATTCAAATGTCCTTGTCAATGCGACTGAAAGTTAATATTCATGGAAATAGTGTTATTTTCTAATTGAAATGTAGCCATTTATCAACGAACGATGAGTCTCATTTAATTGTTGGTAAAACCGTATGGGCGCGGCCATTTTGTTGGCTTGTGCATCACGAGCTATAGCAATATCTACCAATAGATGTCGCCACCTGTCGATTACCATCTATCCCTGGTGGGCATTCTGGGTTAACTACTTTCAAGATGTCAGCGCCCATAAAATGCATACACGTGGTACTTCCTCATGACTTCCTGTCACGCGGCATATTTGCTTCATATGCTTGCATAGAGTAAAATGAATAATCTAATTTGAATTAATTATTTTATTAGATGAAATTGAGACGAAAATCAAACTTTATTTTGTTGCAAATGTATTTGTAGTTGCAATTTTCTACTTGCTACTTTTTGGCGACAGGATTTTGGAGTTATGTGCACCGCGTAGTGATTTTTATCCAAAAATGGATAAAGTGATGCGTCAAATGAGTCAGTCCGAAAATAAACAAAAAATAGACTGGAAATATTGTAGACTGGCTGCTTAGTCAATGCGAGCTATAGGCGTTCGCCTGCTGGTGACATGCGCAACTACACAACTTCCTGTTGTATGACGTCACGGATGGCTCGAGCTATAGTCCCAATCGAAGTCGGCCCAGGTCTAGAAAATGTGTATATTTCAGTAGGCCATATAGAAAATATTTTAGGGAAAAGGAAAAAATTGCTTACCACCATCTTCTACTAGTATCTCATTTTCTCCAAACTATTTCTGCCCAGGACTTCTCGACAAGTAGGCCTAGGTCTTGTTTGGGAAAGGATTATTGCATGCATCTAGTTATCATTTCTTGATGTAATAGCATTTCAGAACGGCAAGAAACGCCAGAGGACAGTAAAAGAAGTGTAAAAGACGTTAGCCAAACAAGATAGGCCTATATTTTTAAAATGCATGGGAAAAACATTGAAGCAAAAGAAGAAAATGGTCGAAACGAATCTTCAACATCCGCATTGTCGCCTGTGGCAAATTAAACAACAAACATAACAATTTTCCGAAGTCGAATGCTTACTTTTTGAAAAGGTTTCGAGAAAAAAGATGTTGTCCACCAAGTGCTTAAGGTAGAATACGCCATTTTGTGATTCATAGATCAACGGTTTTATCGAGCGTCGTCGTTACGTATCCTAACTTGTTCGGGCGCGGCCGTAAACTACCGTCGAATGTTTTCGGCGTCGCCCGAATAATTCCGACGTCGCGCGGATCCCACTAAGGGTAGGCTACCTTAATAACGACAGAATACTGCAACGCGTTTGTGCACAGTTTATTTGAATATTGTCATACTCGGTCAACCATAAACAAATATTTTCTGCTCGATGACTCATGAAATACCACCTTCGTTATGAAACCAAAAGACAACCTTAACCCATTACCACATGATGACTTTTTTGACTGCCTACAAGTTATTGGCATGGAAAACAGTGTGGAAAATGAAGAAATTGATTGTGACAAGCATTGTCCTCATTTCCCACAATTAATGTTTTCTATTAAAAAAGACAAAAAAGGTACATTTTCTTTCATTTGATATTGCCGTCTGCAACATCTTTGAATTTAGATCAGTCTAAATCTTTTCTGTATGGTAATGGGCTAAAAAATCTTCCAAAATACAAGGTCTGGCTTTGACTTGATAGGCCTACATGTATAGGGGAAGTTTTATTAGACATTGAGATCAAATGAGAAAATGTTGACTATCCGTCCGTATCCCCTCCAGCCCCTTTACTTTTTGAAACTTAGTATGTTGTCTGCATCTCCTTTTGAATTCGGACAAGTCTGATAGATTTTATCGTTTGAGAAAGGGTTAATCAACGAGGCATATTTGAAAGATTAGATCAGGCATTATGACCTTCCGCATACAGAACAGAATCTATTCTCAGTCTCATTCAACGACATTTTCAAAATGAATGACATTCAACCCATTACCAGACAGCAGAGTTTGAATCTCATCCAAATGGAAAGGTGTTGCAGATACCAATATTATCAAATACATCGAATTTCACAATTTGTGTGTTTTTGTGTAAAAAAAAAAAAAAAAAAAAAAAAAAAAAAAAAAAAAAAACACTGTAGCTAAATGGCTAAATGAAACACATTAGGCTACAAACTATAAAACGAAGAAATAAGAAAAATGTTTGTGACAAGCAATTTTCCCCCGCTAGGTTTTCTACTCAAAAGGACAAAAAATTGTTAACCTATTCTCACATGTTGACGCCCTTCAAGGTGATGGCTTTAGAAAAGATTGTTGGAAATGAAGAAATTGCTTGTCACAAGAAATTACTTAATTTCCAACAATCTTTTCTAAAGCCATCACCTTGAAGGGCGTCAACATGTGAGAATAGGTTAACAATTTTTTGTCCTTTTGAGTAGAAAACCTAGCGGGGGAAAATTGCTTGTCACAAACATTTTTCTTATTTCTTCGTTTTATAGTTTGTAGCCTAATGTGTTTCATTTAGCCATTCACTTGTGTGAAGTTGTAGGTTGTCAAAAAGCGACATGAGTTAACATTCTCGTTCCCAAATATAATAAAGCAGCTGTAAAAAATATCGACACAAAAGAAGAAAATAACAATACCCATTATTTCTCTACTTTAGCATTAACCCCCAGATGGTTTGAAAATAGTAACCTATGTGGACGAGCAGCTGGAGGCTCGGAAAGGATGCTGATCATGCTGTAGGAGTACGGGTGAGAGAAACGACAGGAATCCATAGCTAGGTGCTCTAGTCACTAAGATGTGGGTTATGCTGATGTTAAAAGATCCTCCACAACTAGCAACCAACGTTTTTCCGGCCCTCCATGCTAAGTCTATGTACAAATCTTTCTAAAATCGGTATTAAGGTAGAAGACCCATACTAAGAACCAGAGAGCCAGCGGCGAAAGTTGAAAAATGCCAGTAATTCCTAAACTGTGTTACATTTACATTCCAAATACAGATATAAGCATTTTGAACGTTTAGAATTTTGAATTCATGCATACTTATAAAAATATTTGACAAACATGTTCAAAATTACCTCCCTTGCATATATGAATATAGAGTAAAATGATATATGTAATTTGTTTTTCTTCTTGAAGAATAAGCTTGATTTCCGGCACGGTGAATCAACATATGTGAAGTGTATTTACAAGTGTGTGTAATTTGATGCATTTCGTATGGCTAGAAAGTGATGTTTTTCATTATGGGTCTTCTACAGAGTGTCCCAAAAAAAACGGAACCCTAATTCAAAGTCAAATATTTTAAAGCGTAAGCAAAGAATCTAATTTTTGAATTTGCAGTACTGAAGATACATTATTTTTGCATTTGTGTTCCAAATTTCACTTAAAAATATGCATCGGTTCAAAAGTTATAAGCAAATTAATAATGACACTAAAAAACCAATCTGACACGATATTTATTTTGGCGTCTTGTTTGTTCGTGAAGGCGCACTAATGGTCAGCTGTTGAATTCTGTACCGCTGTACATGTATGTAGCGATTTTCTCAAAATTTAATATGTACGCGTGCTGTACGTTCAAATTGAGTCTATAGGGTGGTTGTTTGAATTAATTTCAAATTATTATGTGATTCATTTCACATGGCGCAGTTTTAACTTTTATCTTCATAAATTACAAGCTTGATATGTTTCGTATAAATAGTCCAGTCTTAATTTTCTTGCATAGTATACATTTCTGTGGACTATGATTTAATTCTTTTTGGTGAATTTTGTGTTATTTGTCATATACGAACAGGTTTTGCATCAAGGTCAGTGTCAGGTCAAATGAAACCCGTAATACTTTTCAATTGAGCGGTGACCGGCATGTTGGTCAGATATTAAATAAGTGCCTATGATTATTTATGAGTCTGTGATGCACTTCGATATTTTGTTTGTATTCATTTAAGTTACATCGCAGCTCTTCTTTGACAGTTTATTTATTAGCAAAAAAGGTGAAATGAAAATGCACAATTGTGAATACAATGTTTCAAGATCACTTTTGCATTGTATTGGAATATATTAACCGTCAATTTATTAAATGATTGTAGGCGCGCGCTGCAAAATGAAAAGATCGATATCGTGTTAAAATGATTTTCCGGCTATATTCATTTGAATGCCAATATTTTCGAAACTAATTATTATTTTTCAACCAAATTTTAACTGTTAATAGAAAACTGCCATTGCTATTGCATGTGTAAATTTGGTGGAGAAATATTACACGACACATGAGAAATGTACTTTCAAAAATGGGTTCCGTTTTTTTTTTTGGGACACTCTGTATAATAGATTCACAATTAAACGAGAATAGATACGGTTGTCTTGCTTTAATTTTACGTAGGTAAAGGTAGTATAGCGGACGAGAATCGACCTGGCAGAGCATTCCATTCGATTAGCATGGGCTGCTCTGCCATGTCAATTCTCGTGAGGTATAGTTCTACCTAAAAATAAACCAAAACAACCGTAAACTATTCTCGCTTAACTTTGAACGTATTATACCTTAATAATAATTGAAAACAATCTAAAATGTTGTTACGTGATTCCCGCCGTGTATTTTAGTGTGATTATCAGCAGGGAAAGTAAAAGTCAAGGTATGAGAATTTACTACAGTCGCCAAACCAGTTTTCGGGTGTAACCCTTTCTTAAACAAGGAACATGTTTGACGTCCCTAGAAGAGACAGTCAGGGAAAACATTGAGAGAAAAGAAGAAATTGCTGAAAATCAGCAATTTCTCCATTTCCCTCAATATTTCCTTTGATATCATGCAACACTCCACATTGGATGAATATTTTTTTGGTCTGTAGCATCTTTCAAATTGGAGGTGTCTGAAAGTTCGCCTCGTAAGAAAGGGTATAACTTAACATGTGACGATAATTCATGCGTGGGAAAAGAATAATTATACTATAGTTGAGATGTTATTTAACCTGGGCGTGCGGGTACAGGTTTATTGGGGGTTTACGCCGTTTTCAATTGCTATGGTCATATTGCGGGGACTGAAGCACCTAACCATGTACTCTCTTAAAACAGAGCACATTATCTCTTCATTCTATTACGAGTCATATTTGATGGTTTAATCAATAGACCTCGGATTTGGAGAGTACTAAACATGTTGTTTCTCATACCAGTACTGCCACAACACACTAACCGAGCCTCGAGCTGCTCGCCCACATAATCATTACGTCAACGATTTCAAACACATGGATGGGTATGTGCAGGTACAGACTGGGATTTAACGATTCAAAAACTGCATAAATTTGGATCGTTCTAATCTGAAAGATATATGTACTGTATGTACGACAAAATGGGTGTTGATAAACATAGAATTCGAGTTTTCTTGACATTACTTTAAACATACCTCTTTGACATCGATTGAGAAGCAAGTTTTTAAGGGGGAAATGCTCCAGTTTTTCGGAACACTCGGTCATTACTGTAGTGAATTAAATGTTTCGTACCAATATGTTTCGCTACCATATTTTCAATAATATAACACATCATTACAATACCATTTTCGACAGTAAAAGTGTGCGAAACTGATTTCCTCAAGATGGAAATCGATTATTTAGAGCAAGACAGTCGTAAGTTTGTATGCAGTTACCACTGTTTTGCGTCATTTTATTCACGTGTAGCTGATAAAAATTGATGTAATTCACTAATGAGCGCGCTGACCTATACATTTTCTTTTTGAATTATTACCAGGACATGTTGCTTAATACAATGAGGGAGTTTTATCAAATTCTATTATGTAGAACTTGAAATATTTCCAAAAATATGCAAATTTTGACATAAAACACTCCGGCTTCGTTGATCTAACCGAATACATTTAAGCATGCTGTTTTATACATTTACGCGTTTATAATAGCACTTATTTTGGGTTTTCTGTTCTTATTAAATGTAAGACGTTACTTTAAATCCGTTTTCGGGACTAAACGATGAATATACAGCATTTTATTAACATTTTAGTGACCTTGGACTGGAGCAAGAAATTGTGCATTTTTTCGCTGTAGGGGTATGTGATACAAATGCCCATAAAATTCAAACAAGATCGCTGACCATCCATTTTTATTTTATTTTTCAATTGGTAATAACATGTAGGGTAAGGAGGGGCAAAACGCCCCCCTTAAGGAAAGAGCGCTGTAGCACAAAACAAACAAAGTATAATGTAAATGTTTCAACGTGAAATTAAACTTTGCCCTTTGTCCCAAATGTCTATACGCAAAACAGCTTTGTCATTTGATTTAAGAAATGACTGTCGTTAAAACATTTTTTCTCGAAATTTGGCCTTCTTGCCCCACCCTCGGGACAAAACGCCTTTGGGGATGGGGCATGAAGCCCACCACTGGGCTTTATGCCCCATATGAAAAATAAAAAAAAATATTTTGAAAATATCTCGGGGGAAAATAGGAATATAATTAGTTTGTAATTAATATACTAGGAAAAATATATTTTGGATGGGTTTTATCATATTTTCAAAAAATTTTATCAGGCGTAAGGGCTAGATTTAGGCATAATTTACATGTCTATAAAAGTGGTTACGTGTTACTGTCCTTTGTCTGCAGCATCTTCATATCAGTCAAATTAAAACATACTGATGTTATGTTCTTTATAAGGCCCCTTTAAAGTAGATTAAATCGTCTTATTGTCTCATTTTAACACAAAATCGACGTTTCATGGGCGTTTTGCCCAACATGGATCCATCGGGTGACATAAAAGTCTGATATATTCGCGAAAAGTCGGTCTTTTTTGCCAGTTTTTCTTTTGTAGACAACGAAATGTAAATGGACTTCGTTATAAGTACCAACCTTAGTCATTATTCGAGTTTAAAGGAAAATTTAGTACTTCTGAATACCTACTTGTCCATACAAGGGGCAAAACGCCCACTATTTATCCCTTGGAAGGGACAAAACGCCCAGTCTGGGCGTTTTGCCCCAAAGCAGCATAGGCGTTTTGCCCCAAAGGGGGTGGGTGATTTAATTTGGCCAGAGAAAAAAAAATTGTTGATATTTTTTTCTTTTTATCTTTTTGTGTAGGCGACCAATTGGACATATAAATATAAAATGCATTTTGGTTGATTGAATACTTGGACTGAAATAAGATACACAAGAAAACCCATTACCCAAATATTAGATCAAACATATGCAAAATAAACAATTATTCGCATACTGATAATTGAATGACGTTTAGATGTAAAAATTTCATGGGCATCTTTCTAAAAGAATACTTCAAGTGTAAAATCAAGACAAATATCAATTGACATAATGAGTGACGAAATAATAGGGGTGGGCGTTTGACCCCACCTGGGCGCTTTGCCCCTCCTTATCCTAATTTCAACATACAAAATATAAATAAATTCTATTATTGGGAAAACATTAGGAAACTGGAGCATTCCCCCTTAAAACTTATTTTAATCTTTCAGCTCTCGATTATGCTTCCTCGACACTACACTGGTCAGTTAACAAGGGCCTATGATAAGTCCAAGACCCCCGCTACTGGGGATCGAAATCGAAACCTCCTGGTCTCAAAGCCGACCCTATACCTCCCGACGACGGACATCACGAGTTGAATATATTAGAAACAATATTGTGACAAAATGAAAATTGCTAGTCATTAGAGATTTCTTCTTTTGCCCAATATTTTACAAAGCATATTCAGTTCTATCACATGTATGTATCGTAGGCCCGTAGGAAGCAATTTCACATGGGGGGGGGGCTAAAGCCCTTGTCCTGAATATTGCGGGGGGGGGCTAATTTGGATTTTCCCAAAATTTTTTGTGTAAAATTAAGAAAATTCGGCATTTTTGGCCAACATTGGGGGCTTAGTCCCCCTAGCCCACCCCCCTGTTCCTACGGGCCTGTATGTGTGTTAAAAGATGTCACTAAGGGCTAAGCTCTTCGTTTAACTTTTTTCCATTACGTTTTCATGGCCTTTGAGGAACCAGTATATTAGAAACATCAGCCACACAATCTTTCAGTGGAACGAAACTGAATCATGTTTTGAATTAACCCTTTTCCAAACAAGACCAGGTGTTGACGTCCCTAATAGAAAAGGATAAGGGAAAACATTGAGGCAAAAGAAGAAAATGCTGATATTCAGCATTTTCTCCTTTTGTCTCAATATTTTCTTAGCTATATTACACACAAATCCTTTCTTTTTCAACGTCCATTTTATCGTCAGCAGCAACTTTCAAATTGGACGCCCCTTAAATTTAGTCGTTTGGGAAAGGGTTAAGACATGATATTATTCATTGAGGCGTTTTCAGTTGATCTTTTAGTCATCCACGAATAATCGATATTATAAATGATAATATTGAAATGTTTATTTAATATTTTTATACTTTCCAAAACTGAAACAAGGATAGTTTTGACGAATTCGGAAGGCGAATGAGACTGCATATCGTCGGTGTTATTGCAAAACCTCGTAACTCTAGCTTGATTAAAGATGGAGTTACGATGTTTTGCAATAACATCGACGATATATCAATAATGAATCAAAACTTGTGGAAAATTTGCCGGAAATGTTTCTGGGCGCATGGAAGGTCTACTGAAAATATTAAGGTTTACTCTGAAATTAAAGGTTTAACCCTTTTCCAAACAAGATAACAAGATCTGGTCTAGACATACCTAGTAGGAATAGTTTGGGAAAACATTAAGAGAAAAGTCACTAATACTTAGTTATCAACGATTTCTTCTTTCACTCTACATGTTCTGTGCTTCAAGATACACATTTTCTACTTTTGGCATTATTTACCATATTGTCTGCAACTCCTTTCAATTTGGGCCACTCTAATATTTTGTCTTATGGGAAAGGATTAAAAGTTTCGGTAGATCTGTCGTTGTCTTAATATTTCCCATTCAATATAGTGTACACTGATACGTTCTTTAACCCTTTCCCAAACAAGACCTGGTTTTGACGTCCCTATTAGAAAAGGCTTGGGAAAACATTGAAACAAAAGAAGAAACTGCTGAAAACCAGCAGTTTCTCCTTTTGTCTCAATATTTTCTGTGCCATATTTTACACAAATCCCATCTTAAATAACAGCCATTTTGTCTTTTGTGGCAGTTTTTGAAGTGGGTCGCCCTAAAAATTTGTTGCTTGGGAAAGGGATAAATTATCAACATCTATTTTGTCAACTACAACAGACATCAAATCGGAGCAGTCTGAACGTTTGTCGTTTTGGGAAATAGTTGAAGTGGTGTAACCCAAAATTTACTAGATTTGTAGTGCATGTATTTGCATATGACATTTACATGCTTCATAAATCGGCAAGCATTAGGTGTAATATTTTTTACATTAAAACTATTTGAAAAGGATGATCAGGTTTAACATAGTTTGACCCTTTCATGACCTGATTTTGGCGTTCCTGAAAAAAGAGGATCAGAAAACATTGAAAGAACAGTCAAGTAGTTTCTGAATCAATTCCCAAATAATGACGCCTTTTGACGCCCATGAGATATAGAAAATTGTGGAAAATGGAAAAGGCATTTTTTCTTCACAGCTAGACCAAAACATGTAAAATTTTGTTCACTTTAATTGTTATATGCAACATCTTTGGATTTTCCCGGGCCTAACAGTTTTGCTGTTTGGCAATGGGTTAAAAAATGTCAATTGTACCAAAATCAGTAATCTACATCGACCAAGGGATAAAGTACTAGCTTCTTTAACAACAAGGGAGGGATGTCATGGAAATAATCATAGAAACAACGGAAAGATTTTAAAACTTATATAAATTAATCCTTTCCCAAACAAGACCTGGTTTTGACGTCCCAAATAGAAAAGCCTTGGGAAAACATTGAGACAAAAGAAGAAACTGCTGATAACCAGTCATTTCTACTTTTGTCTCAATATTTTCTGTGCCATATTTTACTCAAATCTTTACTTTAATAACATCCATTTTGTCATTTGTGGCAGTTTTTGTAGTGGAATACCCTTGAAACAATCTGTCACAGACTCAAAGAAAGCTCTAAGACTCTCATGATGGTCTTTAATCGCCCACCTGACAGCGGTGAACCCTGGATTTATGTGACGGGGGTTCGAACATAAAAAGGGGGGGGGCGTTTTCACGGTGTAAGACAATTTTGACTGAATTTCTATACGGACAACGTAGCTTGTCTATATGGCAGCTTGTCACAAAAACAGCTAATTTTTTAAAAGTAGGTCAAACTCCAAGGTCATGGTCCCAAATGAAAGGTCTTGGCAGGAGGTATCCATGTGTGAAATATCAAGGCTCTATCAATAATAGTGCATGAGATATAGGCCAGGTTAAAGTTTTTCAAAAGTAAGTCAAGGTGACTAGGTCAAAGTCCCAAATGAAAGGTCTTGTTGAGATGTATCCATGTATGAAATATCAAGGCTGTATCTCTAATAGTGCCTGAGATATAGACCAGGTTAAAGTTTTTCAAGTTAAGATGCCACGGGACGCAACACCAACACTAGGGCCGTGACATTAGCTCCCTGGATATAAAGTCCCGGCTCGCTAAAAATGAAATAATCAGGCTATAGAGGGGAAGGGGGGTTTGAACCCCTTAAAATCCCATTGAAT
The DNA here is from genome assembly GCA_963680895.1 of Fragum sueziense. Classification (NCBI taxonomy): domain Eukaryota; kingdom Metazoa; phylum Mollusca; class Bivalvia; order Cardiida; family Cardiidae; genus Fragum; species Fragum sueziense. Next base: position 76,541,689 of record OY804592.1, on the reverse strand, counting down.
CCGCTGAAAATTATATTCCTGCAATATCTTGCCGTTATCAAAATTTTGAAAAAAAAAGGTCAAAATGCATGGAACAGATAGCTATCATTGAAAGAAAGTTACATACCAAATTTAAGCTTTGTATGTCGAATACTTTTGGAGAAAAGGCCAATGTTAAGTTTTCATGTTAAGCTTTCGGACAGACAGACGGACAGACCGACATGCCAACATTTCAGGATTAAGTGTTTTTTTCTTTGATCTTTATGAAGAAAAGTGTCACATAAAATGGCATGGTTTAAGTGGAATTTTTCTTATTTCATATAAATTATGGACAGATTGAACCACATAAACCCCCGGACGTAGGCCCAGACGGACATGAGTAAAACAATATGCCCCCGATCTCTCGATATGGGGGCATAAAAATCTGTTCAAGCTAAAAATAATACTCATTGAAGAGACATTCCATTCCGATTTTACTCTTGTAAATTGTTGTTGCCAAACTGTTGAGAAACTGACGAACAGACAGACAGATGGACAACAGACAAAAAGCGACCACAATTACTCAACTTGGGCACTTTATGCCAAGGTGAGCCAAAAAGAGGGGGAAATATCTATTAAAGGGGCCCAAGCTAGAAACTTCAGGCATAAAAACAACATGGAAACAGTCAGATTTGCATGGTTATGTGGTATATCACATTACCAAAAAGAAAGAAATTGTAGTATTAGTATCAAGTTTTTCACTTCCTATTGAAGATCAGTATCATATAAATTTTATAGAAACGAACTAAGATTTGTTTGTGAAACAAAAATGTCCCCTAAATGGCCATTTCTCTAAAATTTTAAGTTTTTGTGTAAGGGGTTGATAAGGGTTAAATGATGACCTTGAGAAAGGTCATATTGCATGGAACAGATAGACATCACTGAAAGAAAGTTACATACCGAATTTGAGCTTTGTATGTCGAATACTTTTGGAGAAAAGGCAAATGTTTTTGGACAAACAGACAGACAGACACGAGTAAAACACACACAATATGCATCTGATCTTTTGCTACCGAGGCATAAAAATCTATATAAAGTTGGTTATTAGCTAATCTCCTTTTGCCTCAATGTTCACCTTAACATTATGTTTTAGGGATCACAAGCTTCCACTCATTTCAGCACCAATAGTGATTGATTTTATCATCTAAACAATGTCACTGTCACCATCTCTTTGGTATAACTCAATCTTTTTTTTGGCAAATTTTAAACTGTGAAAATCAGTAGCTATTATATCGTACACTATATATTGAAGGGATTCATTTGTTCATGGCATCTGCCAGAAAATTGGCTTGTTTGTAAGCAATCTCTCCCAATTATGATACCGGTAAGTCTGGGTTCTCTGCAAAATTATGTGAAGTTGTGGGGGACACATGTCATTACACACATATCTTAAAATATAGAACTTTATGTAAGTGAAATAACATTTAGGGAAAAGAAGAAACTGTTCACAATGACCAATTTTTTATTTTTCCAAAATGTTTCATTTCTTTGTTTGTGGCATGAAATGCATCGAAATCAGTTAATTTGGTGATAAATTTGATTCAAGCCGTAGTTATGAGATTTTATAACAACACCCATCATATACCACCGGTATTTGTTTGTCTGAAATTATGCCACTGTTAACTGGATAAAGTAATCCCTATTTAGGCCTCTACAACTTATTCAGCACTATAGACCGAGCAACAGATAAGAGAGGATAAAGACATTCTAAATTTGTTATTTCAGATCCAAACCCTATGTTGTGGGTACTCATTTGAATCCAACAAGTACCCACAACACAGGGCTTGATGAACAATAAATGAAATATTGCATTTTGAATGCTTTCATTTTCTCTTATCTGTAGCTCTGATAGATATGGAATAGGAATTCCACTTATACGGGTATCCTCTGATTCTACAAGTTTATCAGTAAATATGTCCCAATAACAACAGATGGAGTACGGTAATTTGTAAAGTCCACATCCTTGTTCAAAAACGGTCTATTCTATAAATTTGTATCAGGAGCCACCATGTACATCACTGTAGAAGATAAATGATATTTTGTCTCTAGCATTCTCTAGATACCAGTCCTGAAAATTATAGAAAGGTGATAAAAATAGCATTTTTAAGTTCTACCGGTATTTCAAAGCCAAAAAGAATATGGCAGAATAAAATATCTAATCCACTTGATTCATAATTAACCCTTTCCCAAACAAGACCTGGTTTTGACGTCCCTAATAGAAAAGTCTTGGGAAAACATTGGAACAAAAGAAGAAACTGCTGATAACCAGCAATTTCTCTTTTTGTTTCAATATTTTCTGTGCCATATCTTACACAAATCCTATCTGTAATAACATCCATTTTGTCATTTTTGGCAGTTTTTGAAGTTGATCACTCTAAAATTTTGTCGTTTTGGAAAGGGTTAATCTTTAATGATTGATGTCAATCCAAGCTATTGCTTTTGAAGATACCATATAGCACTTTATTTCAGCGAAGACTTTATTTCTGCAGTCCTGGACGGCACCTCAGAATTAAAATCCGCAGAATATTAACCCTGGATGTAGAGGTTGATATTGTTTTGCAATTTAAAGTCAGTACATGGACAAGTTAAACACTTATCCCCTGATGCAAAGCACAATGCCATAACAAGGGAAATCTTTCCCATTCAAGAATGGTGTAACTACAGCTTTAATTTAGCTGCAGATAGGACATTTTTGTTCATTCATAAACAATGATTCAACATGTTTGACGGATTAGTAACAGTTTGTTACATCTGTAGTTTCACACCTATATTTTTCCCATAATGACTTTAAACTTAAATGAATGAGATTATGATCCCTTTACCATCACAGAGTAATTTGAATGTTTTGTAAGCATCTTCTTTCAAAATATGTTTGATACGGACTAAAACTGATTTCATAGCACAGAAATAAAATTTTGAATTTGGCGAAGTGAGAGACAGCAGAAATATGTTCCGCAGAAATTTAACCCGGCCAATTTCAGGAAAAAACGCAGAATTAGGACCCCACAGAAATAAAGTGCCATACGGTAAGTAAGTAATAAAAGATGAAACTTGATTCATAAGTTCTTGTAAATCAGACAATAACTAACTTATAATGAACAAACCTGATGTTCATTGACTATCGTCCCAGGATAATGTTTCCATTCCATGAGTTCATCCATACCGATATTCTTGGAGCTCTGAAAAACACCGCAAAACATAACTCTATCACGGTGGATAATCATGTGATACAATATTTACTGAACATCTTCAATAGCTTTGTTAATACAGGACCAATTTGAATTCAGTTTGAAGCAGAGAATGTGGACAGTCGTCAAGCATTAGATGGACGTGGTTGATTTTTGAAAAATCAACTGATAAAAAAGTTATTGAAGATAAACCAAAATTCTGGTTTATCTTCAATAACTTTTTTATCAATTGATTTTTTAAAAATCTATGACGTACATGTTATTCCTGACATTTTTCTACCTTCTCTGCTTCAAACCAAATTTAAATTGGTCAAGTTTTTACAAAGTTATTGAAGAGTTTCTGAAAATATTGTATCACATGATTATCCACCATGTTATCACCTATTATCCCATTACTAAACGACAAAATTTTAGGGCAGTCCAAATTGAAAGATGCTGCAGACGACAATATGAATTGAATGAAATTTCGCATTCTCTGAATTTCTGGGTAGAAAAATTGTGGGAAATGAAAAAATTGCTTGTCACAAGCAATTTCTTCATTTTCAACAATGTTTTTCAAAGCCATTATCTTGTAGGGAGTCAAAAAGAGTCATTGTGTGGTAATGGGTTAATGTGACTTATACAGGGTTTAAATATCCAATTGTTGGCCATAAATGCCATAATGAAAGAAAAATCTGATAAAAAAATATTCATTGGCTTAAAATTCATTTTGACATAACTGACAAATAAAAGCAATTAATTTGAATTAACCCTTTCCCAAACAGCAAAAATTTGGAATGTTTCAATTTGAAAGATTCTACACAGAATAAAGTAGATGTTGAAACAGATGGGTTTTGTGTGATGTGTAACTCAGAAAATATTGAGGCAAAAGAAGAAAATGCTGATGATCAGCATTTTCTTCTTTTGTCTCAATGTTTTCCAAAGCCATTTCTTTAGGGACATCTAAACCAGGTCTTGTTTGGGAAGGGGTTAAACCACCAGCAAATGGAAGTGACAAATATTTCAGGTTATGACATCTTTATATGTTGTGAAGCTTGAAATGAAGAGGTAAAAAATATTGTGTTAGTTTAAGCCTTTTCTATTGGGAGTGGTTAAAACCAGGCCCTGGTTTCTCGAAAAAAAGCTTTAGTACATACTCATGAACACATGCTCAACTTTAAAGGAATACTCTCCAATGTTGAAGGGTATTTGATTGAAGTTCATGTGGATTTCGTGTGATTTGAGCCGGTGCTCAGATTTGAGTCTGAGAACATACTTAAGTTTTTTCGAGAAACCAGGGCCAGGTCTTGTTTGAAAAAGATTAACATCTTTGGACGCCCCACAAGATAAAGGCTTTGGAAAACATTGTGGAAAATAAAGAAATTGCCAAAAAATTTCTTAATTTTCCACAATATTTTCTACCAAGAAAGACCAAAAATGTAATATTGCATCCACTGGGAAATGTCTTCTGCAACATTCTCAAATTTGGACAAAACTAAAATTTTGATGTCTAGTAATGGGTTAAGTTTTATCAAGTGTGACCCACCTTTGAATGTTTTGGGACGCCAAGTTGACAGAACCTATTGACCGTCTTCTGGACTGGTACCATGTTCTCCTGCCTGGTACCAGCACAATCACAGTCTAACAAATCATGGGTATCACAGTCTGTCTGAATGTTGATGGAAAACAAATCCTGAAAAAAAGTAGCGAGAAAAGGAAGGAAATTTGGAAAACATTGATGGAAATGTGAAAACACTACCTTCCTAATCAACAAGAGGGCCGTTGGCCCTAGGTCGCTCACCTGAGATGGGGTTTTATAACAGATCAGATTTCTTACAGGTAATGCAATAAAGGGTCAAAGATCATATGAACGCCGCTATGCGATTTCAAACCATAGAAAACCTAGAAAACTACCTTAGTGCAATATCATATGTAACTCAAATATGAAGTTTCATCCAATTCGGCTGTGTGGTTATGGAGAAATTGCTTTGGACAGATGGAATTAAAATACAAGAGGGCCAAGATGGCCCTGGATCGCTCACCTGATAGAAGTTTGAAACTTGCTCCATGCAGAACAAGACCCACCTTTTACATGACCTAGGAATCTCTAAGACAAGAACACGAAATTTAAGATGCGAGATTATGATCCAGCTGAAAACAGCATTCTTAATCTTTAATAATCAATATTTGTGGCTGTTAAAGTGAAAACCAAGTTGATAAAAAACATCTATTTTGTCATAATCCAGGGCACATAACTCTGTTCTGATAAAGATATTTTCATCAGCCTTATGTCCAAGTTGTTTTTTGATTGGTCAATATTTATCAATTACTGTTTGAGTGAAATTAACAATGAAATCGGTAATTTTGTCACCATCAAGGGCACAAAACTCTGTTTTTTCTAGTCTGATCAATATGAAAAATGAAAACATATAAGATCTCATGGTCACCTAAATTGTGACCAAGTTGTGTCTTGATTGGTCAATATTTGTGTTTTTTTTTAGAGTGAAAATAAAGTGGAAAAAAGCAATTTTGTGAAATTCAAGGGCAAATAACTCTGGTTTTTTTGGTCCGATCAAGCTGAAAATTTAACTCATTCAGCATCTTATGGTTACCATCATTGTTGCCAAGTTTTGTCTTTATCGGTCAATAAATGTAGATGCTAAAGTGTAAACAAAGTCGAAAATGGCAAATTTGTCAAATTCAAGGGCACATAACTCAAAATTTCCTACTTCAATGACACTGAAAATCGAACTCATTCATTATTGTATGGTTACCAACATTCTAGCCAAGTTTTGTCTTGATTGGTCAATATTTGTAGATGCTAGAGTGGTAACAAAGTTGAAACTAAGCTATTTTTGATATTCAAGGGCGCATAACTCCGGACTTCCTGATCTGATCTGATCCAAAATCAAACTCTTCCAAGAGCTTATTGTCATACATGTTTTGACCAAGTTTGGTCAAGATTGGTCAATATTTGTAGATGCTAGAGTGGTAACAAAGTCAAAAACTAGCAATTTTTGATATTCAAGGGCGCATATCTCCGGACTTCCTAATCTGATCTGATCCAAAATCAAACTCTTCCAAGAGCTTATTGTCATACATGTTTTGACCAAGTTTGGTCAAGATTGGTCAATATTTGTAGATGCTAGAGTGGTAACAAGGTCAAAAACTAGCGATTTTTGATATTCAAGGGCGCATAACTCCGGACTTCCTGATCCGATCTGACCCAAAATCGAACTCATCCAAGAACTTATCGTCATACATGTTTTGACAAAGTTTGGTTAAGATTGGTCAATATTTGTAGATGCTAGAGTGGTAACAAAGTCAAAACTAGTCATTTTTGACGTTCAAGGGCGCATAACTCTGGACTTCCTGGTCCGATCTGACTCAAAATCAAACTCATCCGAGAACTTATAGTCATACATGTTTTGACCAAGTTTGATTAAGATTGGTCAATATATGTGGGTGCTAGAGTGGTAACAACAAATTGTGGACAGACGGACGGACGGACAGACGGACAGACGCCGACGGACAAAAAGCGACCACAATAGCTCACCTTGAGCACTTCGTGCTCAGGTGAGCTAAAAACATACAGACTGACAAACAAACAGAAATTTACAAATTGACCTAGATCTATGACCTTGAACCTACCTAAATATATATTTCAAATAGAACATCTACTCATGATAAAGAACACATTTACCCATACATTTTTTAAAATCCATGCATAAATGTAGATGCTATGCCCCTGATAAGCAGATTTTTACAAAAAGTCCCCTTTTTCTGTGACAAGGTTTCATATTGAAAGGCAAAGAAAAGTACCTCTTAGCAATATCATAAGCAATGCAAATATTAAGTTTTGTCAAATTTGGCTCTGCTGTTATTGAGAAATTGCTTCTGACGGATTTCGTGTAATTTCTCTTTTTCTGTTGCCATGGCAACCAGAGTAGTTTTTTTATTAATAAATTGCAATTCTGTTAGCAATTTTTTAAATGTGACTTCCTAAGCAATATTTCTGCCTAGTTTGGTGGAAATTAGCCTGTTAGTTTAGGAGGAGATATCATTCAACAATGTCATTGAGATTTGGTGGAAAATCCCCTTTTCTGTTGCCATGGCTACCAGAGTTTTTAAAGGATTTCAATTCTTTTAGCAATTCTGAAAGAGGACCTCCTGAGGAACATTCCTGCCAAGTTTGGTTGAAATTGGCCAAGTAATTTCGGATGAGATGTCATTCAAAGAAAATATTTAGATTAAGTCTCCTTTTCTGTTGCCATGGCAACCAGAGTTTTTTATGGATTTCAATTCTTTTAGCAATTTTAAAAGGGGGTCACCTAAGGAACATTCCTGCCAAGTTTGGTTGGAATTGGCCCAGTAGTTTAGGAGAAGATGTCGTTCAAAGATAGTATTGAGATTCAGTCAAATTTCCTCTTTTCTGTTGCTATGGCAACCAGAGCTTTTTATGGATTTCAATTCTTTTAGCAATTCTGAAAGAGGACATCCTAAGGAACATTCCTGCCAAGTTTGGTTGAAATTGGCCAAGTAATTTCGGATGAGATGTCATTCAAAGAAAATATTGAGATTAAGTCTCCTTTTCTGTTGCCATGGCAACCAGAGTTTGTTATGGATTTCAATTCTTTTAGCAATTTTAAAAGGGGGTCACCTAAGAAACATTCCTGCCAAGTTTGGTTGGAATTGGCCCAGTAGTTTAGGAGGAGATGTCGTTCAAAGATAGTCATGAGATTCAGTCAAAATTCCCCTTTTCTGTTGCCATGGCAACCAGAGTTTTTTATGGATTTCAATTCTTTTAGCAATTCTGAAAGGGGGTCACCTAATGAACATTCCTGCCAAGTTTGGTTGAAATTGGCCCAGTAGTTTAGGAGAAGATGTCGTTCAAAGATAGTATTGAGATTCAGTCAAATTTCCCCTTTTCTGTTGCTATGGCAACCAGAGTTTTTTATGGATTTCAATTCTTTTAGCAATTCTGAAAGAGGACCTCCTAAGGAACAGTCCTGCCAAGTTTGGTTGAAATTGGCCTAGTAATTTCGGATGAGATGTCGTTCAAAGAAAGTATTGAGATTAAGTTAAATTTCTCTTTTTCTGTTGCCATGGCAACCAGAGTTTTTTATGGATTTCAATTCTTTTAGCAATTTTAAAAGGGGGTCACGTAAGGAACATTCCTGCCAAATTTGGTTGGAATTGGCCCAGTAGTTTAGATGATGTCGTTCAAAGATAGTATTGAGATTCAGTCAAAATTCCCCTTTTCTGTTGCCATGGCAACCAGAGTTTTTTATGGATTTCAATTCTTTTAGCAATTCTGAAAGGGGGTCACCTAAGGAACATTCCTGCCAAGTTTGGTTGAAATTGGCCCAGTAGTTTAGGAGGAGATGTCATTTAAAGAAATTGTTGACGGACGACGGACGACGGACGACACACGGACGCCGGACAAAAGGTGATCACAATAGCTCACTTGAGCACCTTGTGCTCAGGTGAGCTAAAAACACACATTTTCTGATTTTTGTAAAAAAAATTCCGACATCAACTTTTAAATTGGATGAGTTTCGATTAGATTTTTCTGAATAAGGGTAAAGAAAGCCAAAACCATTAAATGTTTTGGGAATTGGTTTGATAAAAGAAGATTGTTTAAATAGATGGTTTGTAATATGCCTTACAGTACATTAAACTTTATTTACAAAAGAGGGTGGATTTTTCACACAAAACTACAAAATGCAATTAAAATGCACATTATTTGTGTTAAAAGAACATTTCATGGCTAAATACCCTACATCATTTACCTCAATTTATTGCCCAATTCCTAAAAGCATTTGTTAATGTATATCTATTCTTAGTCCTTACTTCCAAAAATACATGTAAAAAAAAAAAATTATAGAAGAGAGCATTTTTTTATCAGTACTTTTTTCCTAATACAAAGAAATATTGATGGATAACAAATGTTTATCTATACGGGTAAGCCCATACAGATAAAATGGCGAACACAAGATTAAAATTTATTCAATAAGACTTATACACAAAAGTACACTGTCTTTTACAATAACATCTACAGTCGAAACTGTCGTATGCAGCCAGCCAAGGGACACACCAAAATTGGCTGCATACGACAGTTAGTTGCTTAAGGTAGATTACGCCTAATGGCAACTTTAGAAATTGGGGTGACAAACACTTGTGTCTGATAGTACATTATATTAGACATCTTTATGTGCAATATGACAGAAATTCGTCCAGAGGTTTACTAGAAATTTGATTTTCCCTTATCCCACCCCCAACTTGCAAAATTCCAATATGGCGGCCACCGCTCAAAGCAAAAAAGTATCTGAATTTTGGACATAAACACATTAAATGTGTTTAGATTTTGTTTTTTATTATCAAAAACATGTTTACCCATCGTCTGATGTGAAATGATATGACCTTTGTTCGCATATGAGAGATATTTTGTTAAATTTCTGCGTGCTTATTTAAAAATAAAGCCTCTTTATTTCCTAGTTTAAAATTTATGCCTCTGAAACAAATGTTGACAGTGCCAGAAATAAGTTCGCTCACTCTCTAAAACCGATATCAAAATTATTCTCATATGTGTAGGAACACGATAAAATCCACATATGTACATTTTATCCGTCAAAAATTGAAAATATATAAAGGTAATTCTTAGTACCCTCATGCTTTCGAACGCACTATTTCTTTCCCAAAAGAAGTCAATGCCCCAAATGAAGGGTACCGTAGCCCATATCTAATTATATGCTTATAACTAAAACCCAAACGTTGTATTAGACTTTCAGAAGTTGGCAAATGATAACATATCAGTTGTGATTTCGTATGACTTTCACCATTTTAACCCTTTACCGTCCAGATTGAACCAATTGAACATCGCTATTTGTAAAAAGTAATGCAAATTCTAAAGACAAAATTGTACTTAATCTTTTTATAGTTTATAACAACTTCCTTATACCACTTCTTCTGGATTGCATATTGAATCTAAGGACTTAAATGGAAAAAGAATCTAAAAGAAAGGATCAAATCACGGATCAAACCACGTTACAAATAATTGACAACGAGTGCACATTTAAATAAGGATCGCCGGCGTAGAAGTGATGAAAATCGAGTGCGAAAGTATGAACAATGATGATCTGATCCACACGTCGTTCTCAAACGATAGGCGTTTGATAACCACATCATAGATTTCATTAGAATACATGTACATGTATGTGTCCTCTACTGTAGGGTTTCTCGTTATATTGAGCCAGCCAGTATCGTATTGTATTGTTTTTAGGTTATTTATCCTCGGTTGCCGGTTGCCCATATGACCGAGTAGTAGACTGGGCGTGCCCAGGAAGGAACTCCCTTCTTTTGACCTGTTTCCAGCTTTGAATGGTGGAGGAAGACCCCAAGTGAGCACCTGGGTAGAACCACCGACGTTCCGCAAGCCAGCTGGATAGCTTCCTCACATGAAAGTTCATACGTCCCTGGCGGGATTCGAACCAACAGAGGTGAGGGGCAAGTGATCCTGAGTCAGCGACTCTAACCACTCGGCCACGGACGCCCAGCCAGTATCAAGGGAAGAAACGAGAATTATACATACTACAATTAGTTTCCTAAATAGGCAGTTTCATTAAAATCAAAGTTTCTAATCACTTACAGACTGATGATATCAATCAAAATCATATAAAATTACACGAAAATGTCTCTGAAAAATTGCTGTTACACGGAGAATCATACCAGAAAAAGATATTCGGTGTGTATTCGGGGAATTTCATTTACAAAGGGAAGTAATATTTAGCAATACTCTTGCTATATTTAGCAATACCGTTGCTAAAAATGGATACGGAAATTGTCGACATTTGTCGAAAATGTACGACAATAGTAAATATCCATTAGAATTATTCTACCTTAACACAGAAAATAATATTCTGAAGGCTGGGTGTAAGTGTCTACTTGTATGACTGGCCCTATTAATATAAAGAAAATGCAAGTGTTGTAAAGTAAAAAGGGTAGACTTTTATATGACATTTAACTGTTTATCACACCTTTTCATGGTTTATGCACATAATTAGGCAAATTGCCAGATGTGTTATCAATATTTCACACATTGCCTGCCACCAATTTGTTGTACATGGCTGCTTAACAGGATAAAGGTAAAGAGCAATTTGGACAATTAAAGCTGGCCACTGACCACATTAGACAGTTTAGTGTTATTCACAGTTACTTTAAAGAGTAAAATTGCTTGGGAGGACCTGGACTGGCTGCATATGACAGTTTGGCTGCTATACACAGGTGGCCGCTAACACAGTTTTGACTGTATTTTGAATATAACACATAGACATTATTCTATATGTAAGTTTCAATTGAATCATCATAAAAGTTTCCCATTGTTTGTTAGACTTACTTTAAGGTCATCTAGTGAGAACTGTACATCATTTTTCTCTCTAATATCCATAACTGCACCACTCAGTCCTTGCTTACTAATCTGCCGTTGAAATATCTTCTCTTCTATGCTTCCCTACCAAACAGATTCATGCATATACCAATCATGAAATACACAGTAATTTACTTTAAAATCTTTTCCCAAACAAGACCTGGTTTTCATATCCCTAATAGAAAAGGCTTGGGAAAACATTGAAGCAAAAGAAGAAAATCTTGATAACCAGCATTTTCTCCTTTTGTCTCAATATTTCTGGGCTATTTTGCACACAATATATATATTTTTGTTAAGACCCATTTTTGTTTGCTTATTGATTTGGCTTTGAAATATCATTTCTTCTAAGCTTCCCTCACAAACAGATATATGCATATGGCAATCATGAAATACCCAGTAATTTATCTAACCACACTTTAGAACAATGGGCAAAAGGAGGCAAAAGGAGAAGGTGCTAATTATCAGTACTTTCTTCTTTTGCATCAATGTTTTACAAAGCCTTTTCTATTAAGGACGTCGAAACCAGGCACTGGTTTCTCGAAAAAACTTAAGTACAGACTCATGAGAACATGCTCAACTTCAAAGGAATACTCTCCAACGTTGAAGGGGGTTCGATTGAAGGTCACATGGATTTTGTGCGATTTGAGCACGGTGCTCAGATTTGAGCATGAGAACGTACTTAAGTATTTTCGAGAAACCGGGGCCAGTTCTTGGTTGGGAAAGCATTAATATTGTCACTATTCTAACTAACTTGAAAGCCTTTCGCCGATGACAAAATCAATGTCAATAAAGATGGATTTGTGGGCAGATGCCAATTAACATATTGAGAAAAAAAGATAAAGTCCTTGTTTCCCCAAGCTTTTTCTTTTAGAGAGGTCAAAATCAGGTCTTATTTATGTTTCTATGGAACATTTAGAAATGCAGATAGTATAGGCTATGATCAGAAGACAAGCCTATGCAGGCTGATCAATATCTATTATTTCTGAAAAGGTGAAAAGGAATATCATTATTAGATCTACATGATAAGGGTGAAGCCAAACATCAAAATGAAGGAAGTTTTTAAAAAAAGAAAGGCCAAAATCCATATAACTTACAAATTGATGGAAGGGAGGTAATGTGTGATATCCATTCTGCTTAATACAATAAAAGTTATGCCATATTAATTGATAGAATAAGAAATGGTCATGGAAAAGGAGACATGAATATATCAATTATATTAGTTATAGGAAATTTCTTCTTTGGAAATCAATGAGGGAAAAGAAGCAGATACTGGTGACTAGCATTTTCTCCTTTTTCCTCAGTGCTTTCCATGTTATGTTAAAATATTCTGATTTTTGTAACATTACATTTTGATTACAGGACAACAAGCAATACAAGGCAAATTATTGCCACTCTAGGCTTGCCCTCCTTAACTCTTTCCCACAGAAGACCTGGTTTTGATGTCCCTAATATAATTGACTTGGGAAAACATTGAGGCAAAAGAAGAAAATGCTGATAATCAGCATTTTCTCCTTTTGCCTCAATATTTTCTTTGCTATAATTTACACCAATTTCATCCATATCAAAATCTATTTTGTCGTCAGCAGCAGCTTTTGAATTAGACCAGCCTACAATTTTGTCATTTGGGAAAGGGTTAAAACAGAGACACTGATGTACAGGATTGTCCACAACCAAATCGACATACCAGCGGACCAGTATCTCCATCCAGCCACTGTCTCTCTTCAACGAGGAAAGAAATGTATGCTACTAAAAGTACTTGGTACCCTTTAGCAGCACTAACCTATACAGATTCTCCTTCTTCCTAGTAGCCATCCGCCTGTTGAATCAACTTCCAGCCCAGACCATCATACTCTCTTAAAACAGAGCAAATTTTCTCTTCATTCCATTTCGATAGAAATATTTGATGGTTTAATCAATAGACCTCTGCTTTGGAGAGTAAGACCATCGCAGCTGAGAGCCTGGAACTGTTCAAGGCTGGCTTGGCAACATCCAACAAATTGTACAGATGCTGTTTTTATCGTTTTTTTAACTGCACTTTGTTTCCGCCTCACACCAACGTTGTACAGTCACAATGCATTGGATGCTCCAGAGGAGCCCTGCACTTATTGGGAAGAAGAAGATTATCTGCATATTAAAATTCAGAACACCTAATTTTTATTGTTTGAGAAAGGACTTACCAGTTTGACATGTTCTTGTTTGGAAAATGGTAAAACATACAAAACAAACTTACTGTGGTCAAAAATCTGTAGATGTGTACTTTTCTCTTTTGACCATCTCTCCATACTCTAGCCATAGCCTGAAAATGTCATTTGAATTGGTTTGAGCCTGGATCTGGAAAAACGTCCCTTAAGGCATTTGAGCTCAACATAGATCCAGATCAGCCTTTGCATACGCACAGTCTGATCAGGATCCATGTTGTTCTCTAATTAGTCTGCCTACAAAGTAAAAAAATGTGACTTTCGTAGGCATTCTCTGAACATGGGCGACTACCATGCCCAATGATATCTTCAAGGCATGGTACGTACGGCTTGCCCGGTAGTCGCCTCTAGCAGGCGATATTGGTTGAAATAAACTAGGTCAAAGGTCATTCGGTACATTTTTCAGACATGCCCCCTAAAATACCTCATAACTTACACATTTATTAAGCTAAAACAATTATTTTGGTACCTAAATAAAGCTAACGATTTGTACTGTCACTTAAAACATCAATATGCAACTTAACGAATTTGTGTTTTTGTAATTTTTGATAAATATAACAAAAAAATGGCCAAAAAATCACAAAAAAAAGTTTTTCGAAAAGTAAAAAAATCATAAAAAATACAAACGGTATGTTTTGATGAATTACATTATAGTTAAAAATTGCCTAGACACCTGTTGTTTACTGAAATATATTTGCTTACAGAATTAGTCTTTGGCTTACCCCTGTAGCCATAGCTAAAAGTGGGTGGGGTAAATTTTCAAAAAAAATACAAAAAAACACAAACATTGGTGTAGCAATACGAACTTCACATAAATGATATTCTACGATATTTTTACGATGTTTTATTGGAAATTCTTGTTTAAAGATAATATTTTCATGAATTTTTATAGCTTTCGATGCATTTTCCTAAAATATAATAAGAATTTTAGGAGCAAAAACATTGCTCTAATAAAACAACATTAGAACTATATATAGCTTAAATCAACATCACTTAGTCAAATCTTTGCCTCTTTTGACGAAAACATAGTCATTAAAAGTGCAATTAAATAAATAAAGACTCAAAATAAAACAGAAATTAAGCATAATCAGCAGATGAAAGTAGTCATTTCACTATCTTATAGCTCGCGAAAATAGACCTGGCAGAGCAGCCCTAGCCAATAGGCTGGGATGCTCTACCAGGTCTTTTATCGTGAGGTATACGATCATACGACATTGAAGGTAAGTATTTATGTTTCAACATGTTTTGTTCATTAATGGTGTAGTTTCACTTTGCAAACCGGGCGTTTAATTCCATTATTGCAATTTGGGTGATTACATCTGGTAGCCTTACGAGAACATTCGAACATGTACATAAAATGTAATTAGGAACGGATCATTCCATTCTATTGATTTTTTTATCACAATCATAAGTCTGACTGCAGTTCTGATATGCGATTATGGTATGCGATATGAAGATCTTAAGTGCCCATGAAGGTATATATACATGTATATACTTAGATATGTATATTCTGTTTTTATTCGGGAGACAGGGCGGAGCCTAAAAACAGTTCATTACATTTAAGCGTGAGGAGAATCAGCCTTCTCGGTTTACGGTAAATCGCCGGTATTATTGCAAAACATTATAACTACAGCGTTAATCAAGCTGTAGTTACGAGGTTTTATAACAACATATTTTACAATTGCACATTCTTTCAATTTCGAAATGTGCTCATGCTCGTACCGCACGTTTTTTCTCTTCTATCAACCAATGTGTCGAGAAGTAAACTCGTCGAATAACCTCTGTACTTAGCCACACCCTGTCAGGTGAATAAAAACGGAATATACATGCTTCCATTAGAGACAACAGGAGATTCAGTCTTTGGGTCTATCTGATTTTGTTACCAATACTCTTTAAATTGTTTTAGAAATTAAACTAAATATGATTCTGTATGTGTCTCTTATTATGCAAATCACTCGATCTTTAATAAAACGTTACATTATGTTACTGGTTAATATTAAAATATAAAGACACAACGATCGCCAGCTAATCCATCCTGCACAATCCTTACCATTTTAAGTAACAACTAATGGGTTATGGAGTTGGCACAAAGGAACTCTTTGTACATAAATAAGGAAAATCTATGAACCTGGGGTTGCTTTTTAGTATGCTGACGACAATATACCTGACAAGCCTCTGGGCATTGACTAACTTATGACTTAACTAAAAACTCTTCATTCAATTATAATTTTCGTTGTAATCAAATGTGTATCTTTCATTTGTATACGAGTATTGTTGTGCCTTATCATAAAACATACGAAAAAAGTGAATCCGTATGTTAAAAACCTCAGACATTTTTTTGCATCATAACTCAGATCATGCGATTTAATTCAGAAAATCGAACAGGATCGTGTTGTTGTTTACTTGATTGGTCAGTATTTGTGAATGCCGAAATAAATAAAAGTAAAACAAGCATTCTGAAGTATTGCAAAACAATACCAAGTCCCCTACCGGCTTTATATATGTGTTTAGAAAAAGAAGCCCAAAAAAATTCAAAGTCCAGCATCCGTATCTTCCTCAAAAATCACTGGACCGGAACGAAACTCAACCTTGTTCTGTAACTTATCAATGCGGGTCTACATACCAAAAATCAGCTCAATAGCTGCAAGTACTAAGAAAAAAAGTCTGGAAAACTGTGATTTCCCAGAAATTTTCAAAGTCCAGCATCTGTATCTTCCCCAAAAATCACTGGACCGGAACGAAACTCAAACTCGTTCTGTATTTCACCAATATGTGTTCATATACCGAAAATCAGCTCAATACCTGCAAGCGTTTAGAAAAAAAGTCTGGAAAACTGTGATTTCCCAGTAATTTTCTAAGTCCAGTATCTGTATCTTCCCCAAAAATCACTGGACCGGAACGAAACTCAAACTTGTTCTGTATCTCATCAATATGTGTTCATATACCGAAAATCAGCTCAATACCTGCAAGCGTTTAGAAAAAAAAGTCTGGAAAACTGTAATTTCCCAGAAATTTTCTAAGTCCAGCATCTGTATCTTCTCCAAAAATCACTGGACCGGAACGAAACTCAAACTTGTTCTGTATCTCATCAATGCGGGTCTACATACCAAAAATCAGCTCAATACCTGCAAGCGTTTAGAAAAAAAGTCTGGAAAACTGTAATTTCCCAGAAATTTTCTAAGTCCAGCATCTGTATCTTCTCCAAAAATCACTGGACCGGAACGAAACTCAATCTTGTTCTGTATCTCATCATTGCGGGTCTACATACCAAAAATCAGCTCAATACCTGCAAGCGTTTAGAAAAAAAGTCTGGAAAACTGTAATTTCCCAGTAATTTTCTAAGTCCAGCATCCATATCTTACTCAAAAATCACTGGACCGGAACGAAACTCAAACTTGTTCTGTATCTCATCAATGCGGGTCTACATACCAAAAATTAGCTCAATAGCTACCCCCGTTTAGAAAAAAAGTCTGGAAAACTAATTCACCGGACTGACGGACAGACGGACGGACTGACGGACGGACGGACGGACGGACGGACTGACGGACGGACAGACGGACTGACTGACGGACAGAGTGCAAACCTAAAGTCCCCTTCGGCTTCGCCGGTAGGGGACTAATAAAATGGCTTTTGTATTTCAATTGTGCAGAAATCGAGTTCTTTCATATAAAAATTATACCTTAATCCTATATTATTACCACAACTCGAAGTCCATTTCCTTGTAAATCTTAACATTCGTCGATGCAAGAGATTCTCAGCATACACATCCATTTGTGAAGTTTAAGGTCACAAAAACCTGGACGTATTTTCGTAGGATCAGAGACGTTATTACAAATATTTTTGAGAAAGCACCCATGGGAAAGAATTTAAGAAGTGGGCATGCTCTTCTATTCCATTAACTGCTAGACTCAACAACAGGTATTGTTTCAGAAGGTCAAAAAGATGAAGGCTTGATCATATCGGTTATTCTTGGATAAATATTTACGTTGCATAACTATTATGATATATTTCATACGTCAACAGATGCGACGGTAATTGACAAGGTATTGACTTGCACTGTAACGGGACATGCTGAAGATGGAGGAAAAAATACACAAAGTATTTGGTATCTAATAACGGGTGGAATACCTTAATCATCTGCCAGATTTGACAGCGCTTTCAGTGAGACCTCTTTTTTTGAAAGGGTTGGAGTACGATAAAAGTCGAGAATCGCATGGCAGTTTTGTTTCGTGATCTCAAAATCTTTAAAGTATTCTCTCGAGATAATGCTGTGCACCATGCAACTTAGCCTGGATTCTAGTATAACAATGTCTTGCTGTTTCTCTATTCCTGTTCACAGGTACCACAATTTTACATATATCAATGTCTTTGAATCATATTCTTCACATTGTATACCGATGACTAGACCCAGGCTACACACTAAGTTCTACATGTACATAGACTGATACTGACTGAGATGTGGGACTGATAACACAGAGCACCGTGAAGGTGCTAGTTGGGGAGCCTAGTCTCCAATCTGTACCGTGATTCTGCCATTGTGTGTTAATGGGGGATCAAAACGTTTTGAGCCTCGCACAGACAGACCCAGATATTTGTATTAAAACGTTTTTGTTTTTTCCACTTAGACTTCTTCGAACTCCATACAATACTATTTTCCCATCTAGTTAGCCAGTGTTTGGTGGTAGCAAAAAGTAGAGGACTCGCCGTAAACTGCAGAAAATTGCTCTACAACACATTTTGGAAATAATTCCAATGGTTCTTGTGGACGTACTTTCTGTCAGTTGTCCGTAGAAACAGACTATATTGCTTTTAAAAGAATGGTTCATAGTGGATACAGCTATCGGATGTGCCTGGGTCATAAAAGAACGATTGTCTGGCTTGCCCTTAAAAGTTTTTTTCACCTGTGAAATGTGTAGGCCTATGGAAGGATGATTGAACAAAGGCTCTAGCCACTCGCATCTTATCAATCTAGGTCATTGAATTGTCGGACTTTCTAGTACAAGAATTGTCCTGGGCCCACCTTCTTTAAAGCTGTTTTGAATCTAAACTTTGACCAAGCAATCAAAATTAATTTTGTTAAAAAACACTTATTGAGAAAAATCCACCAGTTTCTATATTTTTCTCCCCTGTGCCCGGTTCTACTGTTTCAAGATAGCACAATGCTAGAAAGAAATTGAATACCGGATGTTGCTTTAATGCATCATTAACAGTATTGATTTCATAAAATACATCATTTTTCTACTGCTTTTAGCTGAAACATGCCTAAAATATTGAAGATCTCTCTTGCATATTTTGGAATTTTGGTATTTGATCCCACTCTGTTCTTTAAATCTATAAACACGCTCTGAAGTTAAGCAAAAAATATGAAGGTACAAGTTAATGGCATATCGCATCGATGAAATTGACTTACTTTTTCAGTTCTTATGAAAAACAAAAAATATCTTTTGATTTGACCAAAAGTCGATTTTCAATAAAAAGAAAATGCCATTTTTGCTACTTCTGCATACATGTACATGTCAGGCCCGTAGGAAGCAATTTTATATTGGGACGGCTGGAGCCCTTGTTTCTGAATATTGGGGGGGGGGGGGGGGGGGGGGGCTAAATTTGATTTTCTCTAAAATTTTGCGTAAACTAAGGAAAAATCGGCATTTTTGGCAATTTTTTTTTTTTTTTTTTTTTTTTTGGGGGGGGGGGGGGGCAAAGTCTCCGAGCCCCCTGTTCCTACGGGCCTGAACGTAACAAGTTTCTATGCCAATCATCTTTTTTATTTATTGAAAAAGCTTTTCTTTGTCTAATGGATTGTAGTTATGCATCATGTCTTTCCAATCTGAGGCTTTTTAGTGTACAGTAACCCATCAGAATTTATAGGTGGGGAGGCCTAGTAGGCCTAGGCTTATGTGTTCTTCGTGAAACAATGTCAACCATTTCCGAACAAGTGAGTTTTTTTCTTTTTTATAAAAAGACAAATTGTTCTAGATTGTTAAATGTTTATTCATTACATTACTTGTAATGTTTTGGTCGCCAAAGTAAATTGTACCAAATTTCTAGGTTATTTGAGTGGGTGGGGTAACTCTTACTCACTTTTTTAACATTTACACCGTGAAAGTCATTGTTTTAAATGTTATTTTTGCAGGTATATACTAATATGATCTATTTAGAGTCAATATCCAGACAAAAGAAATGATATCATTTAAGTTCCATCAATACTGTTTATATGCCGTGTACACTGTGTAAAAGCAATGATCGTTACAAATCTTGACCCCAGCTGACTTCGAGCTGTAACTGCATATAGAAATGGTGACTTTTTACCATCAAACTTGATTTTAAATGTTTGCTTAGGGTTTATAGACATTTTTGAACGTGTTTGTGTAATTGAAATCGCAATAATTTTTCACATGCAGCATGATTTCCATTTACACTGCGTTCAAATTTTGCACATTTTTTGCCATTTTTTACATTTTGCCAAATATTAATGAATGTGCAAATGAGAAAAGTATCATTAACTATATTTTATATGCAAGACAATTTATTGGGCTTTCATTTAAAACCGTTTCCGTGCATTTAGACATATAATTGACAGAGTTATACGCATTTAAAGGGGGCTTATGTGAATTTTGCACCTTTGACCTTGTTTTGTGACCTTAATACGGCCGACTGGAGGCGACTACCGGTCTCAGCAAATCAGGCAAGCCTTATACTTTGCAAATAATACATCAAAACTCCATGTTCAAAAAATGCCTACGAAAATGTTTTCTAGCCACTTTTTCAGAATTGGTAGGTAGACTAAATAGCTTCCTCGTAACCTGTAGTAAATTACAGAGAGTAGCATGGATGCACATTGGACAGCTTTTGACAACAGGCTGATCTTGAAACTCAATTATTGAAAATGCTATAAGGGACGTTTTCCCAGATCCTGGCTCATTTGTATCCATGTAACTTTTCTTTTCATTGTTGACAGGAATTTATAGCAGTAAGCCCATTGCCTGACAGCAAAATTCATGTATGATAAAATTTTTAAATATGTTGCTGATGACAAATAAAATTGAATGAAATTAAACACTTTTTGTCTTTCTGGGTCGAAAATATATTGGAAAATAAAAAAAAATTATTGTCATAATTTCGCATAATGATATTGCATGCCTTTATCATGTGCAGGCATCAAAAAGCATAAATATGTGGAAATAGGTTAATCTAATTATCCATGTGCATTCCTAGGTATTTTCAGTTTTAGGGTAAGGATACAAATTGCTTTGCCCAAGGAAATATCTATGAGGATGGGTGCTAGCAACTTGAGATGGAATACCCGTAATGTGGCCATTTTCAAATTCATAGAACATTGGATACTTTCGAGCCCAGTCGTTACATATACAAACTTATTCGGGCACGGTCGTAAACATTTGGTGTGGAACTTTCCGAATGTTTTTAACGTAGCCCGAATAATTCCAATGTCGCGGTGTTAGCAACTTGAGGTAGAATACCCGTAATGTGGCCATTTTGAGATTCATAAAACATCGGATATTTTCGAGAGTCGTCGTTATGTATCCAAACTTATTTGGGCACGGTTGTAAACATTAAGCTGTGGAAAGTTCCACAGTCAAATGTTTTCGACGTAGCCCGAATAATTCCGACATCACGCAAATCTCATTTGGGGTAGACTACCTTGAACTAACAACTCCTCCCCCTAATGGTCACAGTACATATCCTACTAAATAATTTCCATCATGCAGTGCTTACTTGTCTATTTTTGAAACCTCTTTGAAATTGATCTTATCTTATAGCAATTTAATGTAGGTCTAGTTCAAAATATTTACACTGTAGACTTATATGTTCAAACTTCACGCCCCGTCTTTTGGATTAGACTTGAAACTGAGGTGCCATCTCCATATGACCTTAGCAGTTGAGTGGGATGTAAAACGCCATTAAATCTTAATTAAAAACTTCATGGTAGTAAAGTATAGGCATCTAGACTATGCTACCTGTAAATCATTAGCTGGGTTCCAGTCTATATCATAAAGCACAAGTCTTGATGCACCGATGAGATTTAAACCAACACCACCAGCTTTAGAACTCAGCAGAAATATGACTGAAAATAAAGGGAGAAAGATGTGGTTGTCATACACAATTGTGCCAAAACATTTCATTGAGTTTGTGCATTTAGAACAGAAAGAAGGACCAATGAACAGACCTTCAACTGTTTACAGTTTTGTAAACCATATACAGTCGACACTCGTTATCTCGACATCGGATAAGTCGATATTTCGCTTAAGTCGAAGCAAATGTCATGTCCCATCCTCAACATAAGGTTATCAAAATGAATTTCGAAACAAATACAGCCTTTGAAATTTAGTAGGAAAAGGATAGAAATTGCTCGTCTCGAGCAATTTCTTTCCTTTTCCTACTATATTTCAGTCATGGACACATATGATGCCCATCAAAAATTGTTAAATATCGTTTTCATCGACAATAATCAAAATCGGATTAGTCGAACTCTGGATATGTTGAGATATTTTGACGGCCCCTCTGACTTCGACACAACGAGTGTCAACCATATATGAGTATCAAAAGAACATTGAATATGGATAAGCACGACTTGTCTGAAGGTAGATTGTTTGTAGCATAATTTAGACGAGACCAGACATTTTTTTTCAAAATTTTCAAGGCCTGGCCACACAAAACTGTGTTTGCACATCACATCCAATAATATGCTGTATGGCGACCTCCGGGAATGATTAGGCAATGAATGCGTTTGTGTGAAGTGCAAAGCTCCAGATAAGAGGGGTTCTGACTTTTCAAAATGTATTATCAACTCTTTCCCAAACAACGAAAATTTAGGGTGGTCCAATTCAAAAGCTGCTGTAGACGACAAATTGTGTGTTGATAAAGATTGAATTTGTGTACAATGTTGCATGGAAAATATTGAGACAAAAGGAGAAACTGCTGGTTATCAGCAGTTTCTTCTTTTGTCTCAATGTTTTCCTAAGCCACATCTATTGGGGGACGTCAAAACCAGGTCTTGTTTGGGAAAGAGTTGATTGTTCACCAAACCCTATCTTTTGGGTACTTATTACAACTGTCTTGTTGTGACAATTAAAATGAGTACCCTTAACATAGGGTTTTGATTTGAAACAAAAGAAACAGAATGCCTTGAAACCCCCCCCCCCCCCCCCCCCTTTATCTGTTGCTCTGGAAGTGTGAATGGGTACTAGGACTTACATTCATGACAATAATTGCCATTAAATTTCTGCACCAGTTCCTGTCTTCGTGCTGTTGGTGTTTGTCCGTCTAGTCGTAAATACCCATAACCATGCGAGTCGCACATTAACTGGATTAAATCTAGCGTCTGAAAACATGGAATTTTGAATATATCATTATAATGAAATGGAAATGTAATGTGTTTAGTCAAAACAAGAGTGCAAAAGTCATATTACACTTTTTTTCTTGTATATTTTACTTTCATTTATTTCACTTATAGTGCATGTAATAACTATTGTCTTCTGCAATACTTCTCAATTTGGATACTTCTAAATTTTTGTCTACAGAAAATGGGTGTAAAGTTGTCTTTAACCCATTACCAAACAGGATTTTTTTTAGACCAGTCAAAATTCAAAGATGTTGCAGACAACAATATCAAGTGAATGAAATTTACATATTTTGGGTCTTTTTGTGTAGAAAACATTGTGGGAAATGAAGAAATTGCTTGTCACAAGCAATTTATTCATTTTCCACAATGTTTTCTCAAGCCATTTGCTCTAGTGGAGTTACTGTGTGTCACTGTGTGGTAAAGGGTTAATCAATATAAATAATGAACAAACCTTTGTATGATTTGAGACCACAACAATTTTCTCCTTTAAGCTCACAGCCCGTAAATGTTGCAGTAACTGACTAAGCACAAACAATTTTCCAGAATTTGTTTCCAAATCTTCATCAATGCAATAATCATCAGGGAAATAATTTTGTAATCCGGTGTATAGAGAACTCTGAAAAAAGAGAGGAAACATATGAATGAGCTCACATTATATTCTGTGTTCAAAAAATATTAGAAAAATAACATCATATCATTGATAGACAAAACATACTACTATTTGAAAGTCTATGGTTTATTTTGAATAGGGTAAAAATACTGAGGGAAATGCTGTGCTTTGAATGGGATTAAATATCAATCTTAACTGTAATGGTCATATCACAGCAGGCGGAGCTTATAAACATAGATTCCTGACATTTCTCTCACTGGTACTACAACAATATCCAATCCATTCTCTCTTAAAGTGACATTTCACATATATTTCATTTCTTGAAAGTATGTCTTGATGCAAAGATTGTTTATTCTAATGCGTAGAAATGCTATCAGTTTTTTGAAGTTGTTATCTATAGGCGAAAAATACGCCTTTAAAGTTGAGACAGAAATGACAAATTCCATATTAATCTGAACTGTTGTCCACAACAATTTGCTTAATTTTATCACAAAAATATATATTTCTCGTAAACGGTTCAATATTTTGGCTTGAAATTTTCAGAATTTTCATAAGAAAACATGCTCTTTAAGATAGGATAAAAGTAAAATCTATGCAAATATAATTGTGAAATGTCACTTTAAATGATTCATATCAATTTCTTACAAACAAATGACATTTGTCAAATGTCAGAAAGGATATGGGCCAAGCAAGAACTCAAACACATGATCCCTAAGTTACCCTTTCCAAAACTACAAAAATTTGGACTGTTCCAATTTGAAAGGAGCTGTAGGACACAAAATAAGCATTACTGGGAAAGATTTAACCCTTTCCCAAATAGCAAATTTTTATTTTCCCTCCAATTTGAAAAATATTACAGATAACAGATTAGATGGGAAGAGATAAGACTAGTGTATATTAGAATACTGACAATATTAATGCAAATGAGAAAATGCTGATTATCAATTATCAATTTTGTCTCAAAATGTTCAAAAGTCCTTTCTAATAGGGACATCAAAGACATGGTCTTGTTTGAGAAAGATTTAAGCGCAAAGTCACATATGGCTGATTTTCATCCTATACCTCATAACTACAGCTTAACCCTTTCTCAAACAGCAAAAGTTTAGGGTGCTCCAATTTGAAAGCTGCTGCAGGCGACAAAATAGATGTTGATAAAGATAACATTTGTGTATGATATAGCTCAGAAAATATTGAGACAAAAGGAGAAACTGCTGGTTATCAGCAGTTTCTTCTTTTGTTTCAATGTTTTCCAAAGCCTATTCTATTAAGGATGTCAAAACCAGGTCTTGTTTGGGAAAGGGTTAACACAAGCTGTAGTTACAAGGCTTTCAAATAAAAGTGACCAAGTATTCCATTTTTCTTCTCGTCATCCTCAATCTCATCTCTCTGACTTGTCTTTAAAAAAAGTGACGGATGATTACATACTTTTGCCTCAATGTTTTTTAATTTCATCCTAGAATAAGATGTGTTTGTGAAACACTAATGCCCCCTCAAAAGGCAAATGTTGAGTAGTTTTCGTGATGATGGACGGACAGACAACAGTAAAATAATATACCCCGACCTTTCGATACCGGTGCATAAAAATACACTGATGTTAGATATGGCTTGGGAAATTTCTCCTTTTCTCTCAATTTTTTCTATGCCATGGCATACACCAATTCGAATCTTGAATCAATCATTTTGTCTTCTCAAATTTGATGAGTCCATAATTATGTTGCTTGAGAAAAATTAAAGTGAATCTTCACATATAAAACTTACAGAATCCCATCTATTCTTTTTGTCTTCCTGAAGCTCATGTCGCCGACTTGTCTTGTACACAAGTGAAGGGTGATTACATATTTTTACCTCAATGCTTTTAAATATCTTTCTAGAAAAACTTTATAGATATTATGGCATATGAAAACATAGAGAGGAAAGAAGAAATTGCTGATTATCAGCAATTTCTCCTTTTCTCTCAATATGTTCTATGCTTTACACCATTTCCAATATTGACATCAGTTACATGCATTTTGTTCTCCAACTCCACTCAAAATTTTCGAGTCTAAAATGTTGTTGTTTGGAGAAAATTTAAAGGCTACCAAGCTTGGCAGTTTATTGCACCGTATATTGGAAGAAAATCATTAAATTAACGTGTTTTATAAAAGATCCGCCAAAACTCGATTGTTTTAAAAGTTTTATTTGCTTTTCTTTACATCGTTGAAAAACTCATTTTCGAGAAAATAAAGATCGGCAATTTCCGTAAAATTGCCACAGATTGACGTCATCAATGGCTTGACTCCGCCCCTAATCTAGAGCATGAGGTGTCTGACAAAGATAATGTGTTCGACTTTTCTGTCATCAGGGTTGCCACCAGTCATCGAAAACAAAATTCCCTGACAATTCCCTGACATTTCCCTGACAACATTGGAAAATTCCCTGACATGTTTCGTCGCATTTATTTCGCGGTAACTCACGAAGTCTCGAGACAATTTTAAAAGGAGATGTTGAAATCATGAATTATATGACACTGCGTCTTATTTTTTCAAAATTCCCTGACAATTCCCTGACATTTGCCAGTATTTTCAAATATCCCTGACAGTTCTCAAAATTCCCTGACAATTCCCTGACCTTGAAAAAATTTAAATTTCCCTGACTTTTCCCTGATGCGTGGCAACCCTGTGTCATATAGCGAAGTCTCAGTTTTTATCCATTTCTCGATCGTAAGAGTAATACAGACAAACTTAAACCGTTCTTTGGCACATTCCTTAATTCACTTACGACCTATTCTTAGACTGTTTTACCATTTTTTTTCTAACATTTACTGAGGACGAATTCCGTGTTTTGAGTATCGATTGGGGAAGTCGCTTTATGACAGAAAAGTCGGACATTTAACTTTTTCACAAATTTCAGACTTTCCGGGAAATGACCCATGACTGCCCGTTTTTCCCGCCATGACGTCATTCAGTGGCTAGTATGACGTCATAATTTCAAGTCGGAAGTTTAGCGTCTTTTCTTCGGCAAAGATCGGAAAAGAGCAAAATATCCAATTTAAAAGACGAAATAAAAACACTTCTAATGTTCGAAAATTGTAGAAACTTTGATATTTGGTTAATAATAAGGTGTTCTTTCGGCACAAGACTTTAATTTTGCCAATCATCAGACACTTTAAGGAAAATTCACATATAAAACTTACAGAATCCCATTTATTCTTTTGGTCTTTGTCATGCTCATCTTGTTGACTTGTCTTATACACAAGTGAAGGGTGATTACATATTTTCTTCAATGCACCGATGCATATAAGATGAGGTGCACCACTCGCATTGCCAGTCAAACAGGACCGAATAAGCTGACAGCGTAGTAATTGTTGGTAGAGGGACAGTTGTAATGGTGTTGGCTTGCAAAACACTACAATTTCATCTGGAGAAGAAATGGTACAGAATGACACATATGAGACAGGATTGGAAATAAGGGCCTTAATAGCAATTTAGACCAACATGGATCCAGATCAGCCTGTGCATATGCACAGTCTGATCAAGATCCATATTGCTCTCTAATAACTAATATCAAACAGGTCTGAAACAAATGACAGCATAATAATTGTTGGTACAGGGATAGTTGTAAAGGAGTTGGTTTACAAAACAATACAATTTGATTTGGAAAATAAATGGTAAGGAATGACACATAACAATTTAAACCAACATGGATCCAGATCAGCCTGCGCATATGCACAGTCTGATCAAGATCCATATTGCTCTCTAATAACTAATATCAAACAGGTCTGAAACAAATGACAGCATAATAATTGTTGGTACAGGGATAGTTGTAAAGGAGTTGGTTTACAAAACAATACAATTTGATTTGGAAAATAAATGGTAAGGAATGACACATATGAGACAGGATCAGGAAAAAGGGCCTTCATACCAATTAAGACCAACATGGATCCAGATACGCCTGCGCATATGCACAGTCTGCAGTCTGATCAAGATTCATATTGCTCTCCAATAACTAATATCCAACAGGACCAAAACAAATGACAGCGTAATAATTGTCGGTACAAGGATAGCTGTAAAGGAGTTGGTTTACAAAACACTACAATTTCATTTGGAAAAGAAATGGTACAGAATAAAACATGTGAAATATGATCTGGAAAAAGGGCCTTCATAGCATTAGAGAAAAACATGGCTCTAACATCAATGAGGACCATACCAACTTACAACCTGACAACTATTCCTGGCTCATTTATACATGTATATTCAGTGATTTTTTTTTCCTTAAAAAACAGTCGTATTGGGCTTCTTCCCCCTCTCTGTCGAATATACTTTTTCCACTCTTTTCAGATAGATTTTCCCCTCCTGGAACTAGTTTTTTTCTGTTACAAAGAAAATCCAAATCATTTTTAGATTCTACGCTTCCCTAACAGTCCAAATGGTTGTTTGAATGTCCCATTATGATGTACAAACAAGCTGGATGCATTTATAACACTGTATTTGAGAATCTAATCATGTAATAAAATTCCCCCTTTTTTGGTGTTCACACGCAAATTTCCCCCACCTATGGGCCCTGACCCCATTCCCCCAAATAAAAAAAATAAACACTGATATTCTTAATCATTGTAGTATTAAAGTTTCTTCTTTCCTATCATTGCTTCAAGAAGTTTTCTTTCTTAAGCTCTTAAGCCTGTTAAAACAAGTAGTTGTGCAGAAAATAACTTACTTTTTGGAGGTAGATATTTATTGTTGATCTCTTGTGTTCTTCTCAACACAAACATCTGTGTCATTCTACTTAACTCCGCCCCTCTATCCTCACCCAATGAGATCTCTTCTGGGGTGGCGCTCGGCTGTCTTGCAGCAACTATAGGGTCTTCGTACACTCTTCGGAATGATGCACTTGTACCTAAAATGTGTATGACTTGTTCAGGGGAAAATAGAAAATATTGAGGGAAGATAAGAAATTGTTGATTAGCAGCAATGTCTTCTTTTCTTTCAATATATTTCAAAACAATCTCAATTGGGGACGTCAAGTGAAGGTTTTAACTCAAAAAAAGCTTGAGTTTATTGGGGTTTTACGCCGTTTTCAACTACCAGGGTCATATCGCGGTGGCTGGAGCACCTACCCATGGATTCCTGTTGTTTCTCAAACCAGTACTACCACAACACCCTTACCGAGCCTCCAGCTGCTCGCCCACTTAGGTTAACGATTTCATAAATTCATTGGGCTTAACATAATTACAAACCAATTGTATCCAACATTTCTTCCAAATATTTATCCCTAAAGAAAACAAGAGGGCCATGATGGCCCTAGGTCGCTCACCTGAAAATTGTTGCCTTGTTGAAATTAAACACTTAGACCTGAATAGCAGCAAAATAAATATTTCAATAAAGCCCTTTCTCATGTGTTTTTAAAATGAATGTAACAAATATTCAGCCTTTTTTAAAAGTATTGCTCTTTTGTCCTTTTTCTGATACTGCTGCACTAATAGGCAATAGTTTAAATATTAACAAAATTCTTCTAACAAATTTGAAAGCCCTTCACCAAAGGATCATTCATGTGATTTTTAAAAGATTTGGCTATTTTCCCCTTTTCTCATGCCGCGGCAGCCAGTCTTTGATGGAATCAAATTCTTTTAACAACTTTGAAAGCCCTTCATCCAAGGATCATTCATGTGAAGTTTCAAGAATATTGGCCAACTGGTTAGGCAGAAGATGATTTTTAAAAGATTTGGATATTTTCCCCTTTTCTCATGCCACGGCAGCCAGAGTCTTTGATAGAATCAAATTCTTTTAACAACTTTGAAAGCCCTTCACGCAAGGATCATTCATGTGAAGTTTCAAGAATATTGGCCAACTGGTTAGGCAGAAGAATATTTCTAAACGATTTGGCTATTTTCCCCTTTTCTCATGCCACGGCAGTCAGAGTCTTTGATAGAATCAAATTCTTTTAATAACTTTGAAAGCCCTTCACCCAAAGATCATTCCTGCCAAGTTTCAAAAAGATTGGCCCACTGGTTTGGGAGGAGAAGATCTTTAAAGAAATTGTGGACAGACGGCCGGACGACCGGACAACGACCGATCACAATACCTCACCTTGAGCACTTTGTGCTCAGGTGAGCTAAAAATCAATAAGTTGTGGTCCACTACTGGTTATACTTCTTGACCATTTCAAATTCTTGTAACGCATATTGTTAGTGGGTGATAAAACAAAATGTGTAATGAAACAAGATATGAAACACAAATGCCCCAGAAGTGGCCATACTTCTAAAAGGTTAAGTTTTTGTGTAAAGGGTTGATAAGGATTAACAGATGACCTTGAGGAAGGTCATATTGCATGGAACAGATAGATATCATTGTAAGGATATTACATACCAAATTTGCTTTGTATGTCCAAAACTTTCCGAGAAAAGGCAAATGTTAAGTTTTCCGACAGACAGGTGGATGTACAGACAGACGGATTGACAGACGGACACAAGTAACACAATATGCCCCCCGATCTTTCGATATGGGGGCATAAAGATAGATCTAACTGGCAGCAATCAGCTTGGAATTACAGTATAGACAAGAGATGTTTGTAAAACATATATGCCCCCTCAAGGGCCTACATTTGATCTAGGTCAAAGTTCAAGGTCAAGTTAACAAGGTCCAAGGTCATGGTCAAATATGAAAGGTCTTGGTAGGAGGTGTCTATGTGTGAAATATCAAAGCTGTATATGTAAAAGTAAAATGAAACATAGGCCAGGTTAAAGTTTTTAAAAGTAGGCCAAATGCCAAGGTCAAGGTCAAATGTGAAAAGTCTTGGTTGGAGGTGTCCATGTGTGAAATATCAAGGCTGTAGGTGTAAAAGGACATGATATATATGCCTGGTTTCAGTCTTTTTAAAAGTAGGTCAAACTCCAAGGTCAAGGTTGCAATATTCAAGGTCATGGTCAAATGTGAAAGGTCTTGGTAGGAGGTGTCTATGTGTGAAATATCAAGGCTGTAGGTGTAATAGGACATAAGATAAAGGCTAAGTTAAAGATTTCTAAAAGTATGTAAAAATCAAAGGTCAAGGTCATACAGGCCAAGGTCATGGTCAAATGTGAAATGCCTTGGTAGGAGGTGTCCATGTGTAAAATATTGAGACTGTATAGGTAACAGGACATGAGATATAGGCCTAGTTTAAGTTTTTTAAAAGTAGGTCAAACTCCAAGGTCATGGTCAAAAGTGAAATATCTTGGTTGGAAGTGACGATGTGTGAAATATCAAGGCTGTATATGTAAAATGACATGAAATATAGGCCAGGTTAATGCATTATTAAAGTAGGTCAAACACCAAGGTCAAGGTCACAAGGTCATGGTCAAATGTGAAAGGTCTTGGTCGTAGGTGTCCATGTGTGAAATACCAAGGCTGTATGTGTTAAAGGACATGATATATCGGCTAGATTTAAGTTTTTTTTAAAGTAGGTCAAAGTCCAAGGTCAAGGTCACAAGGTCTAAGGTCATGGTCAAATGTGAAAAGTCTTGGTAAGATGTGTCCATGTGTGAAATACCAAGGCTGTATGTGTAATAGCACATAAGATATAGGCCCAGTTTAATTTTTTTAAAAGTAGGTCAAACTCCAAGGTCAAGGCTACATGGTCCAAAGTCATAGTCGTATGTGATAGGTCTTGGTCGAAGGTTTCCATGTGTCAAATATCAAGGCTGTATGTGTAAAAGGACATGATATATCGGTCAGGTTAAAGTTTTTTAAAAGTAGGTCAAGGTCACAGAGTCCGAGGTCATGGTCAATTGTGAAAGGTCTTGGTAAGATGTGTCCATGTGTGAAATATCAAGGCTGTATTTGTAAAAGGTCATGAGATATATGCCGGGTTTAATTTTTTTTAAAGTAGGTCAAACTCCAAGGTCAAGGTCACAAGGTCCAAGGTCATGGTTAAATGTGAACGATGTTGATAGGTATCTATGTGTGAGATATCAAGGCTGTATGTGTAAAAGGACATGAGATATAGGCAAGGTTAAGAATTAAGTGTAAAAATCAACAAAGGGCAATAACTCCAAGAAATTGATTGGCAGAGTTACGGTTCTTGTGCACTGCACCTCTCCATAATGAAATCTATTCACCTGTAAAGTTTCATGATTCTACCTTACATATTTTTTGAGTTGTGCTCTGGACAAGAATCAAGTTATAAACCCAACAAAGGGCAATAACTCAGAAAATTTGATCGGCAGAGCTACAGTTCTTGTGCACTGCACCTCTTCATAAGATCTATCCACCTATTAAGTTTCATGATTCTACCTTACATACTTTTTGAGTTATGCTCCGGACAAAAATCAAGTTTGAAAATCAACAAAGGGCAATAACTCCATAAATATGATCGGCAGAGTTACGGTTCTTGTGCACTGCACCTCTCCATAATGAAATCTATTCACCTGTAAAGTTTCATGATTCTACCTAACATAGTTTTTGAGTTATGCTCCGGGCAAAAATCAAGTTGGAAAATCAACAAAGGGCAATAACTCAAAAAATTTGATCAGCAGAGTTACGGTTCTTGTGCACTGCACCTCTCCATAATAAGATCTATCCACCTGTAAAGTTTCGTGATTGTACCTTACATACTCTTTGAGTCATGCTCCGGACAAGAATCAAGTTATAAAATCAACAAAGGGCAATAACTCAGAAAATTTGATCGGCAGAGTTATGGTTCTTGTGCACTGCACCTCTCCATAATGAGATCTATCCACCTATGAAGTTTCATGATTCTACCTTTAATACTTTTCGAGTTATGCTCCGGACAAGGTTTGGTCTACGGACAGACCAACCTACGGACGGACCGACCGACCTTCCGACACTTGCAAAACAATATACCCCCATTTTCTTCAAAAGGGGGCATAAAAATATTGATGACCAAGAGTGCCAGAAAGGCACTGTAATCTCTCACCTGAGTTCTTGTTGTATACATGTTCGAATTGTGAAAAATATAAGTTCTGTTGTAAACAAAAGACAGGGTTAAACATTAATTCATGTGGATGCCAGACAATATGTCCTGTTGCTGCAAGGTGCTGCTGGCCAAATATTCACTGGTCCTGTCCCCAAAAAAGGGAGTCCAATGTCAAAGGTCAAGGTCACTAGGACAAAAGTCATGGTCTGAAGGTCAAGGTCATGGCATGAGGTATCCATATCGTCGTTGTAAATGCAAAACTTCGTATCTCGTTTTCATAAAAATTGAAGGGGAGGGAATAAAGTGTAATAACTTTTCCCAAACTGAAATTTTTACTTGAAATTTGAAAATATTGTTCATAAATAATGTATCATTGATACTGATTGGTAAAAATATCTCAAAACCTGCAAGAATTGTCTAAATTGGACACACAAGTTTGTACTTTGAAAATCGCTAGAACCGACATACGAGGTTTTGCATTTACATCGACGATATGTGAAATATACAGGCTCTATCTACCATAGTACATGAGACATAGGCCAAATATATTCAAGACATATTCAAAGTTTTTGAAAAGTAGGTCAAACTCCAAGCTAAAGGTCACTAGGTCATGGTCCCAAATGAAAGGTCTTGCTAAGAAGTACCCATGTGTGAAGTATCAAGGCTGTTTCCGTAATAATGGACGAGATATAGGTCAGGTTAAAGTTTTTGAAAAGTAGGTCAAACTCCAAGGTCAAGGTCACTAAGTCAAAAGTCATGGTCCCAAATGAAAGGTCTTGCTGAGAAGTACCCATGTGTGAAGTATCAAGGCTGAATCTGTAATAATGGCCGAGATATGGGCCAGGTTAAAGCTTGTGAAAAGTAGGTCAAACTCCAAGGTCACTAGGTCAAAAGTCATAGTCCCAAATGAAAGGTCTTGGCAGAAGGTATCCATGTGTGAAATATCAAGGCTGTATCTCAAATAGTGCCCGAGATATAGACCAGGTTAAAGTGTTTTTTCAAGTGAAGATGCCACGGGACGCGACGCCGACACTAGGGCTGTGACATTAGCTCCCCGGACTTAAAGTCCCGGTTCGCTAAAAATTGTATCAGTAGGGTAATAATGGAAAAGATGTAAACAACAATAATCCTTTCATAACCTAAAAGACCAGTTTTGAATCACTCTGCCACACCCACATTTTAATGAAAGATCAAAATTTGAAAACAAACTTTGAAATGGGTTACCTATGGAACATTCCTAAATGATTTGGAGTAATTTCATGCAAAGGTTGAGGAGAAGATGAATTTTAAAGAAAATTTTCAAGATTTTTTGACGATTAAAACATTCAGAACCAAGTGTTAAAAATAGTCACCCAAGAAACAAGTTTGCTTTAAACCAGCCCCATGGTTGATTTTTAAAGATTTTTTAATGATTTCTTTAAGTCTGATAAGCCCCATTTTGCCACACACACACTTTATGATCAATCATAAATACGAAAATAGGTTTTGAAAAGGGTCATCCAAGGAGCATTTCTGCCAAATTTGGTAAAGTTTGACTCAATGGTTAAGAAGATTTTGAAGAATTATTTAACAATTTCTCGAAGTCTGATAAGCCCCGCCCTGCCACACCAACATTTTTTGACGAATCAAAAATTTGAAAACAGGTTTTGAAAAGGGTCACCCAAGGAGCATTTCTGTTGAGTTTTGTAAAATTTAATTCAATGGTTAAGGGATACATAAATCCCATCTTTTTTAAAACCAAGTTGCATTTGGAATAGCTCGCAAATTGGAAACGCCTTAAATCCAGTTGTTTAGGAAAGGGTCAACTAACCTAGAACTCCAGGGTTACAAAACTCAACAATAGAGTAGAACTCTTGTAGATCATTTTGTATCGGGGTTCCCGTCAAAACTACACGCTTCTGGGTGGGTAGGCTCATCAACAACTAAAATAGAGATGTTGACAAATTTTTCACCAGACAAAATACATTCAACTAATCAAAAGGTAATATCATTATGATTAATGTCGAAATTACTTATGCAGATTTATGCAGTGAGAGCTTTCAGTTTACATTCAAATAGAAGCTTCAAATTTTTGAGCTCTTTACTACAAGTGTCTAATTTTCTAAGTATAATCAAGTCTTAAAGCAGAGAAGCAGAATATACCACTTAATTTGCATTAATTCAACGAAAAAGCCAGTCATAACAGGCCACTTTATCTTATTGTTTGTATTTTACAGTCTTTGATCATCATCAGAGAAAGTAAGAAAACAGCATGAAACTTCATGATTATTGTTGGTATCAAAGGCCTTAAAGACCAATTCTTCAAGAATACCATTTCAAATCATGCCACAAGTACGCACCAATACATTGTATTGTCTTGAATTGTGTTTATATTTCTAAGTCTACAACCTATATCAGATAGTAAGAGAACAGCATGGATCATGATCAGACTGTATGTATATGCAGGCTGATCAGGCTCCATGTTGGACTCAAAGGCCTTTAACCCTTTCCCAAACGACAAAATTTTAGGGTGGTCCAAATCAATAGTTGCTGCACACGACAAAACAAATGCTGTCGAAGATGAAATGTATGTGTAATATAGCAAGGAAAATATTGAGACAAAAGGAGAAACTGCTGGTTATCAGCTATTTCTTCTTTTGTCTCAATGTTTTCTCAAGCCTATTCTATCAGGGGCGTCAAAACCAGGTCTTGTTTGGGAAAGGGTTAAGGTCAATTTTTCCAGTTACCAGTCAAAGTCTTACCACAAGTACTCACTGATGTAGTCTTGATGTTTGTATTTTTCAGTCTATGACCTTCATCACAAACAATCAGGTCAAATTTCACCGTTTTGATCGTCTCATACACACGAACA
This sequence comes from Fragum sueziense, assembly GCA_963680895.1. Taxonomy (NCBI): domain Eukaryota; kingdom Metazoa; phylum Mollusca; class Bivalvia; order Cardiida; family Cardiidae; genus Fragum; species Fragum sueziense. Next base: position 76,506,173 of record OY804592.1, on the reverse strand, counting down.
AACATCTCATAGGATATTATCAACACTGGATATATATTTGTGGTTAAGAAGTCCTGAAATAAAGCATATCAATCAAGGATATGACACACAAAATAGGGGCCACAATGGTACAAAAGGGGCTAGAATGATCACCTCACATAAGGATCTGACACACAAAATAGGGGTAACAATAGAACATACACATAGAAAAACATCTCATAGGATATTATCAACTCTGGAAAAACAGTCATGGTTTTCAAGTCTTGAAATACAGCATAGTTATAGATTAACCTTTCACTAGATCACAAAATTGCAGACTGGTCTGCAAAATTTCAAACTTGTCCAAATTCGAAGATGCTACAGATGACAATTTCCAATAACATTTTTTGTGGAAAAAACCTAAAAATCTATTGTTTTAGAAAGGGTTGATAAACTAGATTGAATATTTCAGGTAAAATACCTGTAATGTTGTTATTTTAATACATGTACACCCTTTCCCAAACAAGACCTGGTTTTGACATCCCTAATAGAAAATGCTTGGAAAAACATGGAGACAAAAGAAGAAACTGCTGATAACCAGCAGTTTCTCCTTTTGTCTCAATATTTTCTATGCCATATTTGATAACTTCCATTTTGTCATTTTTGGCAATTTCAGAAGTGGATCACTCTAAAATCTTGCTGTTTGGGAAAGGGTTTAGATTCATACTTTTTTCAGGGACCTCCTAAACAGATAAGTTGCGAAGAGGAGAAATTCAGACTATTTTGCTGCTGTATGATTACGAAATTGCCCAATTTAAGCTGACACAGAGTGAAACTTTAACATGGATATTTTGCCTTAAGATATTTGGACCTGGGCCCCGTATTACTAAACATCTTACAATCAAGTTTTTGTGTAAACTGTGTAACAAGACATCTGATTGCACGAGAAATCCGACTGAGCCAATCAGGGTTGTTGTTACAAGTAATTATGCAAAAATCAAACGTACGATCATTAGTAATACGGGCCCCTGATCTTCATTTGTTGGTCCATCTTTTATCAAAACAGATAACATAATTCCTATAAATTCCCATATTTAATTTCATTAACCAATTACAAGATGGCAAAGTTTTAGACTTAATTCTAAGATGCTGCCAGTTACAATTTGAAATGAATGAAATTTTACATTTTTTGTCATTCAGGGAAGGAATCATAGACACAAATAATTTCTTCATTTTCAAAAATGTCTTCTAAATCCTTTGTCTTGTAGGGCGTCAAAAAGCTTTATTATTTGGGGATTGGTTAAAAAAAGTTTGTAAATGCTTTGGAGAAAAATATTTTACATGTACCTCAACTTTTTTGTCAGCACTCACAGCATATACTTTGAGTCGTTCTACACCAAGCCATTTCTTAAACTCTTGAAACCAATTCTGAAAGGGGAAATTATCATACGGCTACAGAAGAAATTATCGAAATATATTTTTACAAACCAAAAACCTACATAGAGCATTTAATATTTTCAAATAAAGTTTATCCCCTGATAAAATGGTAAGATGTTAGGCAGGGTCAAAGTCAACAAAGTTGCAGATGACAAGTTAAATGTGAAGAGAAAACATTTTGATTTAACCCTTTCCCAAACAAGACCTGGTTTTGACGTCCCTGTAAGAAAAGGCTTGGAAAAACATTGAGACAAAAGAAGAAACTGCTGATAACCAGAAACTGCTGATAACCAGCAGTTTCTCCTTTTGCCTCAATATTTTCTGTGCTATATTGTACACAACTATTTCCTTTATTAAAATGCATTTTGTTGTTTGTAGTAACTGTCAAATTGGACAACCCCAAAATATTGTCATTTGGAAAAGGGTTAAAGCCTGTTTGAGTGGATTCATGCTGATAATGTAATTAGGGATCTACAGAAAGCCTGTAGAAAGACTGTCTTTCAAGGAGAGGATTTTTGTGCAATATCACACAGAAAATATTTTGGCAAAAGGAGAAAATGTTGGTTATCAGGATTTTCCTCTTCTGTCTCCATATTTTCCTTAGACAATTCCGCTGTGGACTTTATAACCAAGTAATGTTTGGTTAACCCTTTCCAAAACTAGACAGGGTTCTGATGTTTCTAGTAAAAAAAGATTGGTAAAACATTAAGGCAAAAGAGGAAAATGCTGATGATCAGTCTTTTCTTCTTTTGCATAAGCATTTTCTGTACCATGTTATACACAATTCATATCTTTATCAACATCCATTTTGTTGTCTGCAACAGCTTTCAAATAACAAAAGTCCCACATATTGCCATTTGAAAAAGCATTTACCCATTCCCTGACAGTGACATTTTTGGTGTCCCTCAACAAAACTGCTTGGGAAAACATTGTGGAAAATAAAGAAATTGCTTGTGACAAGCAATTTCTCCTTTTCCCACAATATTTTCTACCTAGAAACATTGAAAAGTATAAGGTTTCATTAACTAGAAATTGTCGTTTGCAACATCTTTTAGATTGGAACTGTCCAGATTTTTTCTGCCTTGTAATGGGTTAAAGTGACATTTCACATTCATTTCATTTTTTAAAAGTATGTCTTGATGCAAAGATTGTTTATTCTCATGTGTAGAAATGCTATCAGTTTTTTGGAGATGTTAATTATGAGCGAAAAATATGCCTTACAGTTGAGACAGAAATGACAAATTCTATATAAATCTGAACTGTTGTCCACAACGATTTGTTAAATTTTAGCACAAAAATATATATTTCTCGTAAACCGTTCTATATTTTGGCTTGAAATTTTCAGAATTTTCCTAAGAAAATATGCTCTATCAGATAAAATAAAAGTAAAATTTATGCAAAAATTATTGTGAAATGTCATTTTAAGGGTTAAAAGCTATAATATCCTACCTTAACAAGACTTCCTGGAGTAACTATAAGCACTCTCTTGGCTATATTTTTACCTCCATAGGGACCTTGTTTCAGCAATGTCCTGACAAATATAAGAATAATTTTCTTTAATCCTTTCAAAAACAAGAATAGATTTTGTGTATCTCTGAAGTTGTGCGGGTTTGAAAACTATGAAGAAAAAAGAGAAAATGTATTTCCTCTTTTTTCTTCAATATTTTCAATATCTTTAAATAAAGAGTCCATATCTATTTCACATAAATTTTGTGGTTTGCAGAAGATATGTATCATTTTAGAACAGTTTTTGACATTTGGGGAGGTTTAATTAATTTTGATTAGTGCAACAATGGTAGGAATGAAAAGTAAACAAGGCCGTCAGAGACGGACAATGCTCCCCGAATAAGGCATTGTAACAATAAATGTATGCCGTGCAGAGCTAAGATAAAGCTAACATATGTTAAGCCCCCTTTACCCATGACATATTTTTTATAAGCAAATTTCAAATAGTTTATTGTCAAGGGCATCTGATTTGCTACTAAAATATGAAATTTCATCAAATTCTGACCATTAGTCTAGGAGAAATTAGAGAAAAACTGTATTTTACCTTAAGTCCCCTTATCCCATGATGAGGCCTGAAATCCAAAATCTGGGGAAAGTACATCGGCATTATGTCATTGGGAGTTCACATGGTAAGTTTCATTTGATTTGGCCCTAGGGTTATGGAAAAATCGCTCCGGACAGACAGACAGGACGGACAGACAGATAAAGCGGTGACTATATGCTCTCCCTTCGGGGAGCATAATGAACAAGATGTGTTTGTGAAACACAAATGCCCCCGAAATGGCCATTTTTGTAAAATGTTAAGTTTTCGTAGAGTAAAGGGTTGATAAGGGTAAATGGATGACCTTGAAGAAGGTCAAATTGCATGGAACAGATAGATATCATTAAAAGGAAGTTGCATACCAAATTTGAGCTTTGTATGTCAAATACTTTTGGAGAAAAGGCAAATGTTAAGTTTTCGGAGTAAAATGTTAAGTTTTCGTAGAGTAGAGGGTTGATAAGGGTTAACCGATGACCTTGAGGAAGGTCAAATTGCATGGAACAGATAGATATCATTGAAAGGAAGTTGCATACCTAATATGAGCTTTGTATGTCAAATGGCCATTTTTGTAAAATGTTAAGTTTTCGTAGAGTAAAGGGTTGACAAGGGTTAACCGATGACCTTGAGGAAGGTCAAATTGCATGGAACAGATAGATATCATTGAAAGGAAGTTGCATACCTAATATGAGCTTTGTATGTCAAATACTTTTGGAGAAAAGGAAAATGTTAAGTTTTCGGAGTAAAATGTTAAGTTTTCGTAGAGTAAAGGGTTGATAAGGGTTAACCGATGACCTTGAGGAAGGTCAAATTGCATGGAACAGATAGATATCATTGAAAGTAAGTTGCATACCTAATTTGAGCTTTGTATGTCAAATACTTTTGGAGAAAAGGAAAATGTTAAGTTTTCGGAGTAAAATGTTAAGTTTTCGTAGAGTAAAGGGTTGATAAGGGTTAACCGATGACCTTGAGGAAGGTCAAATTGCATGGAACAGATAGATATCATTGAAAGGAAGCTGCATACCTAATTTGAGCTTTGTATATCAAATACTTTTGGAGAAATGGCAAATGTTAAGTTTTCGGACAGACAGACGGACAGACAGACAGACAGACAGACGGACGGACACGAGTAAAACAATATGCCCCCGATCTCTCGATACGGGGGCATAAAAAGACACTAATGATAGACATGGTATGTTATTGTAAATGTCATAACCATAAATGGTACTAATCATGAAAGTGGCTGGCCTTATAATTTCTCCATTTTTCCTTAATATCTTGTGTCCTATATTGTACATTATGTATCCTATCTTTGTGAACACCCAATTTATCGTCTACAACAGCTTGATAACACTACTACTTAATCTTTTGGGAAAGGTTAACAATGATAAATATACTCACCAAATCAAACAAATACATTGTAAAGTTTTACCAAGTCCCATATCATCTCTGAAAAAAAAACAACAACCCAAGATAAGTTTATGAAACATTGATGCCCTCCGAAAACCTAATGTTTAGTTTAAAGTTTAAAAGTGTAAAGTTTTGGACAGACAGACAGACAGACAGATAGATGGACAACGGTAAAACAATATACCCTTGATCTTTCAATATGAGGGCAATAAAGATATAATGATCTGTCTTAACTTGCAAAATCATTACAAATATCCATCATTGATATGTAAATACATACTAAGTTTGAGCATTGTTTGTCTAATACTTTGAGAAATGCTAAAATTAAGTTTTCACTGTAAGTTGCATGCTAATTGTTAAACAATGTCCCCGAGGGAGGTCCTATTACATAGAGCATATATCATTGACAAAGGTTACATTTCAAACTTGAGTTTGAGTTTGAGTTTATTGGGGTTTTACGCCGTTTTCAACTACCAGGGTCATATCGCGGCGGCTGGAGCACCTACCCATGGATTCCTGTTGTTTCTCAAACCAGTACTACCACAACACCCTTACCGAGCCTCCAGCTGCTCGCCCACTTAGGTTAACGATTTCAAACCCATTGGTGGGTGACAATTTTGTCAGAAAGGGTATTAGCCGCGGCCGGGTATCGAACCCGGGACCTCTCGAATGAGGGTCAGATGCGCTACCAACTGCGCTAAGGCCGCGGCCCTTCAAACTTGAGCTTAGTATGTCTAATACAACATTATCTTTTTGCCTTTAATTGGAAATAGATCATTTAAAAACTTCCTCATGTGATAATGCATTGAAGAAAGACTTACGCCAGGATAGCCCCAGACCCTCCAAAGTTTCTTAACCCCATAACACACTCATAGAGAAATGTCACCCCCTCTCTCTGATGCGGTCGTAAATGGTAGGATAGATACGGATCAACTACGACATCAATTACAGGTAAACTCTTCTTGTTCCACATCCACTGTAAGCAAAGTTGATTGTAAAATTAAACCTTGTATCCAGCATTTTCTCCTTTTATCTTAATATTTTTCAGACCCTCAGTTCCTGAATTCCATAACATACTCATAGAGAAACATCACCCCACTCTCTGGTGTGGTCGTAAATGGTAAATGGCTTGAGAAAACATTGAGACAAAAGTAGAAAATGCTGGTATCCAACATTTTCTCCTTTTGCCTAAATATTTTCCAGACCCTCCAAAGTTTTTAGCCCCATAACACACTCATATAGAAATGTCACCCCCACTCTTTGATGAGGTCGTAAATGGTAGGATAAATATGGATCAGCCACGACATCAATCACTGGTAAACTCTTCTTGTTCCACATCCACCGTAAACAGAATTGGTATGAAATAATTCTAAAATAACCCTTTACCAAACAGCAAATATAGCATCAGTCAAAATTTAAAGCTGTTGCAAAAGACAAAATGGGTGTATATAAAGCATTTAACCCTTTCCCAAACAACATTTTTTTGGGGCGGTCCTATTCCAAAGCTGCTGGAGATGACAATATTGGTGTTTTTAAAGATATAATTTGTGTGAAATATAGCTAAGAAAATATTGAGGCAAAAGAAGAAACTGCTGGTTATCAGCAGTTTCTTCTTTTGTCTCAATGTTTTCCCAAGCCTTTTCTATTATGGACGTCAAAACCAGGTCTTGTTTGGGAAAGGGTTAATTCAGATACCTGCATCTTACACAGAAATTTCTAATTGGCTCATTTCATTGCAGGAGAATGTCTGACAAAGGATGGTTTGCAGTAAGGACTCAAAACGTCTTCTTTAGATTGATAGGGTAACAAAACATCTTCAATTCTTTGGGAGATAATGGCTGACAAAGTGGTTAGGCTAAATTGACATGAGAAGCAAATTTTTACTTTGAAGTTAAATAACCTTTTTGGTATTGATCATGTCCATATGAAATTCTGCTTTCTACCAAGAGAGACAAAAAATGTAAAATTTCTTTCACATGAAATTGTTGTCTACACCATCTTTGAACTTTGACCAGTCTGAAACTTTCCCGTTTGGTTATGGGTTAACCGATCCCGACACATTGACACTTTTTGAGTCCCCTTGAGATATAGGCACTGGAAAAAAAGGGGAAAATGAAGAAATTGCTTGTCACAAGCAATTTCTTCATTTCCCATAATGTTTTCTACCAAAAATGACAAAAAAATGTAAAATTTCTTTTACTTAAAATTATTGTATGCATTATATTTAAATTTGGAACAGCCTAAACTTTTGAAGCTGGTAATAGGTTAATTATTACAATGACGCACCTGATGAGTCTGCGATGGTTTAGTCAGTACTAGAGCGTCCAATGCTTCAGGGTCGTGCCTTGGTTTGACATGTGCCATCTTATCTGGATCTACTATACCTACACTCTCACACACCTCGCCTGATTTCTTGGGCTTACTAAACTGTTTGGAGGCAGGGTTGGAGGCTAGAAAAGTGGAAATGAAATAAAATGGAGCCATAGAAAAATTTGTAGAGAAAAAAAATGCAATATGTGCATAATCTATCCCTTTCCCAAACAACACCTGCTTTTGACATCCATAAAAAACAAAATCTGTTCACAAGCAATTTGTTTTTTTTCCCTAGTTGTTTCCATGTATCTTCTATGCTTTGATGAACAGCTATTTCAATTCAGTTGAAATCCTTTTTTAAAGTCTGCAAAAACAAGATGTGTTTGTGAAACACAAATGCCCCCGAAAAGGCCAATGTTAAGTTGCATGTTAAGTTTTACCGTTACGTTTTCAGGTAAAGGGTTGATAAGGGTTAATGGATGACCTTAAGGAAGGACAAATTGCATGGAACAGATAGATATCATTGAAAGAAGGTTACATACCAAATTTGAGCTTTGCATGTGGAATACTTATGGAGAAAAGGCCAATGTTAAGTTTTCACGTTAAGTTTCAGACTGACAGACAGACGGACAGACAGATGGACAATGGTAAAACAATATGCCCCCGATCTATCGATGCGGGGGAATAAAAATAGGAATTGTCTAGACAGTCTCTTTTTTCTGTTTTGGAAAGGTTTAATTAAGAGTAGTAGTCTATATCAATTTACATCAACCTACACACTGAAGCATTGCTCTACAAGAGCTGTCCGAAGACAGCTCGCTCGACTTTCTAAGTTGCTTAGTATAAAGGGGGCATCACTCCAAATATAGTGGAGCCAGGGTCATGGCATCTTCGCTAGCCAAGGTTGAACCCACCTACGTTTGTATTCACCCTTGGCGGATTTAGTCCGATTTTCTTGAAATCGCGAAGCGCCGCCTAACGGTTGTTCCGCTGGTTGTTTACATCCATTATTGATGACGTCATTAACGCGCGTTGTCTTTCGCGTCATACGTCATGCGGATTATGTAAAAGTTAGCTGTTTTTTGGTCGAATTGTCGAAAGTATAATAATTCGTCGATTAAAATTAGGGAATTCCTGTCTATTGCAGCGAAATTCTTAGGAAAAATCGCCCATCTTCGCGTTTTTGAGTTGCAAATGCAATGCTTTTTCCCGCCCGTTGTCATGATTTGGTTACTCATAACAAATGTATCAGTCGACAATCTGATTGGTTCCAGCGAGACCTCGCTGGAACCAATGAAAACGCTTTCCAGGAGACCAAGAAAATCGGACTAAATACGCCAAGGGTGAATACAGAAACGACGTTACGTCGTAGATGTCACCCTTGGCTTGCGAAGATGGGGTCATGGGCCCTGGTAGTAAGATAGAGGGTGTGATGGTGAATAAGTATTCCAAGTTTGGGTTGAATTCCTTTGATAGTATGGAAGTCATTGATGTTTGAAAAAACTTTAACCTTTGTTGCAACGCCGACGCCAACGCCGATGCCCGGGTGACAGTATAAGCTTTCATTTTCTTCGAAAAGTCGAGCTAAAAATGTATGACAAGAGGACCATGAAGGTCCTTAATCGCTCACCTGAACCTAGATAGAAAGAAAGTCACAATGTTGTCAAGTTCAAGAGCACACAATTTAAGATGTGAAATTATGATCCAGCTGAAAACTGCTTTCATAATCTTGAATGATCAATATTTGTGGCTGTTACAGTGAAAACAAAGTGGAAGAAAACAATACAGTCAAGGGCACATAACTCTTTTCCAATAAAAGTATTCTCATCAACATTATGTCCATTTTTTTTTTTTCATTGGTCAATATATTGTTAGAGTGAAAATAAAGTCAAAAACTGTAATTTTGTAAAATTCAAGGGTCAATAACTCTGGTTTTTCTAGTCAAATCAAGCTTAAAGTTTCACTCATCCAGGATCTTATGGCCACCAACATTGTGGCCAAGTTTTGTCTTGATTAGTCAATAAATGTAGATGCTACAGAGTAAACAAAGTCGAAAACAGCAATTTTGTCAAATTCAAGGGCACATAACTCTAGACTTCCTACTTCAATCACACTGAAAATCGAAGTCTTTCAAGATCTTATGGTTACCAACATTGTGGCAAAGTTTTGTCTTGATCGGTCAATATTTATAGATGCTATAGTGGTAACAAAGATAAAACTAGCCATTTTTGATGTTCAAGGGCTTATAACTCCAGATTTCCATGTCCGATCTGACAAAAAATTGAACTCATCTGAGAACTTATAGTTACCAACATTGTTGCAAAGTTTTGTTTTGATCGGTCAATATTTGTAGATGCTAGAGTGGTAACAAAGTCAAAACTAGCCATTTTTGACGTTCAAGAGCACATAACTCAAGACTTCCAGGTCCGATCTGACTCAAAATCAAACTCATCTGAGAACTTATAGTTACCAACATTGTTGCAAAGTTTTGTTTTGATCGGTTAATATTTGTAGATGCTAGAGTGGTAACAACGTCAAAACTAGCCATTTTTGATGTTCAAGGGCACATAACTCCAGACTTTCTAGTCCGATCTGACTCAAAATCTAACTCATCCGATAGCTTATGGTCATACATATATTGACCAAGTTTGATTATGATTGGTCAATATTTGTAGATGCTAGAGTGGTAACAAAGTCAAAACTAGCCATTTTTGACGATCAAGGGCATATAACTCCAGACTTCCTGGTCCAATCTGACTCAAAATTGAACTAATCTGAGAACTTATGGTCATACATATATTGACAAAGTTTGGTTAAGATTGGTCAATATTTGTAGATGTTAGAGTGGTAACAAAGTCAAAACTAGCTATTTTTGATATTCAAGGGCGCATAACTCCGGACTTCCTGATCTGATCTGACCCAAAATCAAACTCATCCAAGAACTTATGGTCATACATGTTATGACCAAGTTTGGTTAAGATTGGTCAATATTTGTAGATACTAGAGTGGTAACAAAGTCAAAACTAGTCAATTTTGACGTTCAAGGGCGCATAACTCTGGACTTCCTGATCCGATCTGACTCAAAATCGAACTCATCCGAGAACTTATGGTCATACATGTTTTGACCAAGTTTGGTCAAGATTGGTCAATATTTGTAGGTGCTAGAGTGGTAACAACAAATTGTGGACAGACGGACGGACGGACAGACAGACGGACGGACGGACGGACGGACGGACAGACGCCGACGGACAAAAAGCGACCACAATAGCTCACCTTGAGCACTTCGTGCTCAGGTGAGCTAAAAATAAAATCGCTTATTTACAAAGCAACATAACTTAATGAAATACATTCAAATATATTCACCTTTAGAAAACAGGTTTCTTGGAGCCTGTGTGACTTCTACTGAACAGCTGGTGAAACATTTACCGGATTTGTATTGGTCTGCTGTTAAAATGGACATCACCTAACAAAGACAGAAATTATTTATCTTTGTAAATTAACCCTGTCCCAAAACACTGATGCCTTTTTGTGCATCTAATTGTTACATCTTTGGAACTAATTTAAGAAGAGGATGAAAATGCCAACTACCATAACTTTTTTCCCTTTCGTTAATTTATGTTTTTTAAACTATTACAGAGAATATTTATTTTCACAGTCAGATAAAATGTGTTGTCGGTAACATCTTTGAATCTGGCGGGATAGTATTGAATTAAATCCTTTAAATGGAATTTCAAAAACTACTTAAACATACACACTCACTTATTTTCTATAAAATAACTGTACATAATTAAAATATGGCATTGAAATTTTTCTCTGTGCAAAATTTCAGCTCTGTCTGACCTGTATTGGCTGAGATTATGACGAATATAAAACCCTATATCAAACCATTTTGTAAATACTGCCACATCAATGAATATATTTCACATAGTTTTACACTGTTGCATGAATATCAATTTATGTCAATTCCTGTATGAATCTTGTTTTCTGTTATAAAAAGTCTTCAAACGGTACAACAACATCCTAAAAGCCAATTTCTGTGGATCCTTCAGGATTAAGGCATGAGAATACTGACCGCCCTTTAACAGCTAAGGTCGTATGGAGACAGAATTACAGTTTAAAGTCTCACCCTAAAGACTAGGGATCAAACCAACAACCTCTGTGTTACAAGACCTATGTTGTACTACTGCATTGAAAACCACTCTGAATACTTTGAAGGAAAACATAGAAAACGCTGGTTCTATTTACCCTATATGTTTTCTTCAGCGCTATAAAACTCAGCGTGGGTTTAGGGACAAATGCTTAAACAATTACCAGACATCAAAATTTTGAACTCTTCCAATTTGAAAGGTATTGCTGACGGCAATTTCAAGATTGTGAAATTTTACAGATCTTTTCATTTTCGGTTAGAAAACAATGTGGGAAAAGAAGAAATTGCTTGTGACAAGCAATTTCTTCATTCTCCACATTGTTTTCCAAAGCCTTAATCTTGAAGGGTGTCAAAAAGCATCAATATATGTGAACCGGTTAAAAGTATCATACCTGTATTTCCTTTCCGCCAATAGGCAATGTTTCGTCCTCCTTTAGAGAAGCTAGTTCTGTAGATTTGTACCCACTTCCTTTACCAATTCTGAAATGTTTCAAATAATACTGTTATACATGTACTAGGTTTGATTGTTTTGTGTAACAAAACTGAGGCTTGTGTTCCTAGCAATTTGCAACTCAAATTATCTGTTTCCACCAATAGGCAATGTTTCATCCTCCTTTAAGGTAGCTAGTTCTGTAGATTTGTAACCACTCCCTTTACCAATCCTGAGATGTTTAAAACACTAAGTCTAACCTATTATTTTTAGATAAATTGCTGTGGCTAATGCACTTAACAATGTATATCTAAATAACTAAAATTGTCCCTTTCTACCTATAGGCAATGTTTTGTTCTTCAGGGAAGCTATCCTGCAGATTTGTTACCCTGATTTTATTCACCAATTTTGAAATGTTTCAAGACTAGAACTTATTTGATTTGTGTTAAATCTGGTTATGATATTTCTAATAGATACATGTATACTTTGGGAAAACATTGTATCAAGAGAAAACAAGATGTAATTCACCCATTCTCATTTTTTGGGCCGAAAACGTGTCACAAGCATTCTAACCTTTGGAAAGGGACATTGTTAGTGTAAAATATACTTGTTCTGCATGCCATATTTTTGCTTAACCATATATCTGATAAATTCATATCAAACAACGGCGATCTAAACTTCCGTTTGATCTTAACCAGCAATTATATAACACGACCCCCCGTAAAAATCAGTGTCACAACCCAATTTTCCGAATTCCAAAAGGTTGGTAAATCTCTGTCCAGAAAGCGATATACGCAGAATATGTTTCATTCGACACGTGGTGTATAAGCATATGATAAAATTACCTGAAATCATAAAATAAATTTGCTGTTTTGAAAAAAATGTCTTTTCTTGCTCTGTCACAACTCAGGTGAATTCTACGTGACTAGGTTTTTTGTAGGCGCACTAAATTAACAACAGAAGCAAATTCATACCACTTACCGCTTTTTTAAATCAATTATCCATATAGCTATTGCCCAAGAACATGTGTATCCAAATAATGGAAGTATTTACTTCATGGTCGCCAATTGAAATAGCTCCACCAAGTGTCGGACTTTTTTGCTTGAATATGTACGTGACAGCGATCTTTCATTTATGGTAAAGACCATGTCTAAATCTTTTTAAGTATATCAAAGCCTTTAGTATATGCACACTATTGACACACAGTACGACAATATATTTTAAAACCATGTTAAGTCATCCTGATTTAAAAGTAAGTTTTAATTTTACGTGACTGAATACAACGTGACACTGAAAAACAAAAGTGACCATAACTTCGTTTGACAACAACCTAATTATTATTCATGACCTGTACTTGTACTATGGCTTCAAGTTTAAGGTTTTTTCCATTCATTTTGAAATTCAACGACAGTAATCCGAATACGAAGGAAGGTTTTGTTGGATTTACAGCCATGTACATTACTGGTTCAATATCATAATCTCCTGACGGGTATGATATTTAAGGTTTGCATTAAGACTCAAAAATAGTATTTCTCTGACACACTTGCGTGTTCTGAATGTTTATCCCTTCAAACAGGCCTTTAGCTGCAATCAGGATCGTCACGTAATATTCAATGTTTCGTCAAGTTAAATTACACAACCGCTTCTCAACCTTTCAGACATTGAAACAATTTTCACTATTCTCTCCATGAATTCCTTGACATATCTATAGAAAATAAGAATTTGGACAGTTTTAAAGAAAGAAATGAGACACAAGAAGCACCAGAGACGGGCAGTATACCCCCCATACCGTATGTGCTTGTCACAAAACCACATTTCTATTAGCAGTGACCTGTGATAGAGCCAGCGGTCCACGCTACATGCAAAATTTAAATACATTTACCCAAATGCAGATAGAAGATTCCTGAAGGATCTATATCTTAAGAATTCGAATAGTGATAGACAGTGAATATTACGATAGTAACGCGGGTAGCAGACAAACTATCTTTATCTTTATATCTTGGTATCTATGCCTTTGTTTCTATTTAAAAACCGAGAACCCGTACCATTATGTAAGTTCTCATTGCATAGTGATAATTTGAAATATTATTGTAGGAAGAGGTGATATCGCACACTGAAATCCAAATGGCTTAATTCTTTAGGAGAAGACTGAATTGGATTTCTTTCTTAACTTCTATGTAAATATCAATAACCCACAATGTAGGCGTAATTTTCATTTCATGTAAATAGTATGTATTTCAAATCAAACAAATGTTTGTCTTTTAATCTTTAACTAATTTTACTTTCAAATAATACTACTCAATTAAAAAACAGGACTTGATTCTAAAGCAGTTACTTTCACTGAATATTACGTGACAAAGGATCAAATTTCGTTAGGTCGATATATTTTTTTTATTGTTACCAAATACATGCTAATTTGTTTTGAGTTTGGTAGAACATATATTGCTTAAAGAAATAATTAGTCTTATTGACTAATTTGTTGCCATCATAAGTAACGAGAGGAATTAGAAGCAAGTGTTTTAAATATTGACTGTTTTTGCACATTAGTTTTAATAAATCCCATACTCGCGGTGCTTCTTGTTCTTACATGTTTCGAGTTTATGCAAGTCACTTGAATTTCTTATATACAGCTATATATCGCCTGTTGAATTACCAAAACATTACGTCCTTTGTAACTTACTTGAATGTTTTTTTTACCAGATTTGCTATAATACAGTCGTGTCACGTAAAATTAAATGGTAGTTTTGGGGGTTCTTCAAATCATTGATGCAGGTAAAGACAGACACCTTTAAAGGAGTGGCCATTATTTATTTTTTACCGTATAGATGTTATACTATCACATTGTAATAAAAATATTGCAATTCTGTAAAGTCGAAATTTTGGAATTTTGCTGGTGGTTTTCGGCCGAAAAAATGAGAATGGGTGAATTGTGAAACATGAATGCCCCCGAAATGGCAATTTTTCTAAAATGTTAAGTTTTCGTGTAAAAGGTTGATAAGGGTTAACGGATGACCTTGAGGAAGGTCATATTGAACGGAACAGATAGCTATCAATAAAAGGAAGTTACATACCAAATTTGAACTTTGTATGTCAAACAGTTTTTGTTTTTTTTTGAATTGGTACAAACAAAATCCGATGACGGATCTGAGCCATCCATTGTTCATTCCAGTATAAATAATTTGTCAGCATCACCTTTGAATTTGGAGCAGCCCAAATTTGGCTTGTGGGAAAGGGTTGAATAAAGTTAACTATAAATTCTATCAATGCATTTCTACATGGTACTCACTCTTTTCCTTCAGTATCATACAGGGTGACACTTCTACCTCTGGTTACAAGTACAGCTGAAAATATTCAATTCAAGTCATTTAAAACACAAAACTGAAAATGACTATGTATGTAAATACAAATAGACAAACAAATACATAACCGCAAGGACAAACAAATAACAAAGTACATGTACATTAGTAAAAGTCAACATGGGGAAGTAATTATGCAAAAACTGAACATTTGTCAAAGTCTGATTTAATTGACCTATAACTTGTATTATTGTCAAATACACTGAAACAAAAGTTAACACATTCCCACATGATGAAGCTTTTTTCCCTACAAGATAAAAGCTTTGGAAAACATTGTGGAGGATGAAGAAATTGCTTGTGACAAGCAATTTCTCCATTTCCCACAATGTTTTCTACCCAGAAAGTCTCAAATATGTAGATTTCATTCACCTGACATTGTCATCTATGACATCTTTAAATTTAGACCACTCTAAAATTTTCCACCAGGTAATGGGTTTAAAGAATTAGCATCAGTAACTTTCCTAAACAAGACACACTTTTGACATCTCAAATAGAAAAGGCTTGTGAAAACATTGAGACTAAAGTAGAAAATGCTGACAGTATTTTCTCCTTTTGTCTAAGTATTTTCTGTGTTGTGTCATAAGCCCTTTCTTTATGAACATCCATTATTTTGTCTGCAGTAGCTTTAAAATTGGAGTACTGTAAAATTTTGCTGTTTGGAAAAGGAATTTGAAACAAGAGGGTCATGATGGCCCTGTACCGCTCCACTGGCTTTCAGACTTTACACTCTAAGACTACGAAATTCTTCAAGGAATACAATAGAGGTCTAGTTTTTCATCAGATCTAAAGAAAATTCACAAATTCTAATGAAGAACTATACATTGAACATTCAGGCTAAATTAAAATGAAATACAAGTCAGGCGTTTTGGAGAACATTTTTGAAGGTTTTTCAAAAATTTAATTCAATTAATTCAACCAAAATTTCAGTTCCGCACAGAATTTATTTCTTTAACCCAGTACCACACAATGACTCTTTTTGACTCCCCACAAGATAATGGCTTTAGAAAATATTGTGGAAAATGAAGAAATTGCTTGTGAAAAGCAATTTCTTCATTTCCCACAATGTTTTCCATAAAAAAGACCTGAAAGTAAAATATTATGTTCACATGAAATTGTCGTCTGCAGGATCTTTCAATTTGGACAGCCCTAAAATTTTGTCAGTTGGTAATGGGTTAAAGGGGTTTGAAAGACATTTATACAAGGAAGATTCATGTGAAGTATGTTTATAATTGGTCTGGTAGTTTTGGAGGAGAAAATCTTTAAAGATTTTTTCGAAAATTTAATTTAATTGATTTATCTAAAATTTCAGTTCTATACAGAATTTATTTATTTGAAGGAAGTTGGAAGAGATGCATGCAAGGAAGATTCCTGTGAAGTTTGGTTGAAATTGGTTCAGTAGTTTTGTAGAAGAAGACTTTTAAAGATTTTTCGAAAATTTAATTCAATTCATTTAATTAAAAGTCAAGTACTGCATGGAATTTATTTTTTGAAAGAATTTGGAAGAGGTTCATGCAAGGAAGATTCCTGTGAAGTTTGGTAGAAATTGGTCGTATAGTTTTGGAGATAAAGACTTTTAAAGATTTTTCGAAAAATTAATTTATTTAATTAAAATTCAAATTATGCACTAAGTTTAATTTTTTGAAGGAATTTGGAAGAGGTACATGTAAGGAAGATTCCTGTGTAGTTTGGTTGAAATTGGTCCAGCAGTTTTGGAGAAAAGGGATTTTTAAAGATTTTTGGAAAATCTAAATTAATTTATTCAATTAAAATTCAAGTTCTACACCGAATTTATTTTTTTTTTAAAAGGATTTAGAAGAGGTTCATGTAAGGAAGATTCCTGTGTAGTTTGGTTGAAACTGGTCCAATACTTATAGTCCAGTCATTCTATGGTTTGACCTTCAACTAATTGCAACAGAAATCATTCTTGGATTTTTAATTAGCCTTTGGTGATATGAATGACATATAAAAAGTCTCCAACAATCTGATGGTGGGAAATCACTAAAATCTAGCAAATACATTCAGATAGATGTACTGTCCGGATACTCTTCCTTTCAAATTTGTATTTTCACGTTTCGGTGATCAAAATGACAACATATGCGGTAATTCGTGCAATAATCTCTAGAAATTCACTCATTTAGTATTTGGAAGTAATAAAGTCGTTTAATTTGTCACAAATAGAATCTATTTTCATTATCACTTTCAAATCTTTAACTCAGAAGGCTTCCCACTCCCCATTTTCGGAAATAATTATTCGATTGCAAAGAATGCTATTGCAACTTATGTAGAACATCATATCAATAACACTGATACATACAATTCAGCAAGGGCGAATCTAGAGGGGTCTGGACTCCCTCCCCCTGGCATTGGTCGAAAAATAAATTTCAATTTTGACTGAGTAACATTAGTAGACTATAGCATTACATATTTAACACATTTAAAGCAATCCTTGATCCGTCGTTGTTCAGTACAGACATTTTCAAGAATGTTTTTTATCTTAATAAAATCTGACATGAAGCCTGTATGTAGGCCACATGTAATTGGGCAGGTTTAAAAAAATGTGACCAAAGTGTGACTTTTAAATGTTAAGAATAACAGCTAATTTTACAGAATATCATCCAGATTTCTTTATTAGGTTGGCTAAAAACTATTCTAAATGGTTAAGCAGTGCCCAAATTATATTTTAAATTCATGTTCACTACTTTTTAGCTAAAATTGTGTGCACAATCTTGCAAAATGACAGCAAAAAAGCGTTTCACTCCTGACAGCATATATATTGCACAATATAAGAAATTGTAACCCACGAATCACTGAAAAGTAGAGTGCAGAATGCCCACAAGGTTGATGGCTTCCTAAAACAATTTGAGTGGTAGATTTCTGGCTGAATAGACGAAAGTGAGAACACATTTTGAAAAATAAAAGTGTTTCACTCCTGACATAAAATTCAGAGGGGTATTGTATGAAACAGGCTCCACATCCTAAACCAATGAAGATAAGATAAAAAAAAGTAATTTTAAGATGATGATGCACATGTTGTTTTATGAATTACAAGTGCTTATTGTTGTATACTGTCACTGTCTTTTATTTACCATAGCTTAGAAACTTGGTAAAACTCTTAAGTGTCACACAAAAACGTTTCACTCCTGACATTTTTGACATGTTTTAATGACATATCTTTTTTATTTGTGAAGCGATTTTCTTTAAACTTGGTACCCAGTATATAGACACAATAACACATCTTTTTAGCTTTGATTGGGTTGAATATGTTTCTCTGTAAAAGCCGTGGCATGTAAAAAGTGGATGGTCACATTTTTTTTTAAACTTGCCCAATTGTTCTTTTGAATATTAAATAGCGTACAAGTAGACCTACTTGTTTCTACGGAATAGAAGAAAATTATTGGAACTAGAATATCACTGAAAGTGATCATACCCCCCAAAAGCGCAGTTTTTGTGCATTTTGAGAAGTTTATTTCATTTGAACTGCGAGCTGCATGATTAATTGGGAAATAGAGCTAACAAAAATCCACAGACCAAACAACACATGTAAATGTTGCAAAAAATACCAATTTTCAACAAAAGGACATAACTCATTTAACAATCCCCAAGCTTGCCCTGCCATGCCCATATTTTTCAATAAACCAAAAATTCACAACCATGTATTGAAGACAGTCAATCAAGAAACATTCCTGTAAGATTTGGTTCAAATTGCTTTTTTACAGAATTTTCTCATGATTTCGTTAAGTCTGATAAGCCCTGCCCTGCCATTACCACATTTTTTGCAAATCAAAATTCACTAACACATTTTGAAAAGAGTCACCCAAGGAACATTCCTGCCAGGTTCGGTAAGAATTGGCTCAGTGGTTAAGGAGGAGATTTTTGAAGAATTATCTGAAGATTTCTCGAAGTCGGCTAAGCCCCGTCCTGCCACGCCCACATTTTTTGGCGAATCAAAAATTCATGAACATACATTGAATACAATCACTCAAGGGACATTAGTGCCAAGTTTAGTTCAAAATGGTCAAATAATTGATTTTTAAAGATTTTTCACATGATTTCTCTAAGTCCAAAAAGCCTCGCCCTGCCACGCCCACAATTTTTGACAAATCAAAAATTCACGCACAAGTTTTGAAAAGAGTCACCTAAGGAACATTCCTGCCAAGTTTGGTAAGAATTGGCCCAGTGGTTAAGGAGGAGAAGTTTTTTGAAGAATTATCTAACGATTTTCTCGAAGTTGGCTAAGCCCCGCCCTGCCACGCCCACATTTTTTTGACGAATCAAAAATTCGTGAACATACATTGAATACAATCACTCAAGGGACATAAGTGCCAAGTTTGGTTCAAATTGGCCAGATAATTGATTTTTTAAGATTTTTCACATGATTTCTCTAAGTCCGAAAAGCCCCGCCCTGCCACGCCCACAATTTTTGATGAATCAAAAATTCACGAACAAGTTTTGAAAAGAGTCACCCAAGGAACATTCCTGCCAAGTTTGGTAAGAATTGGCCGAGTGGTTAAGGAGGAGAAGATTTTTGAAGAATTATCTAATGATTTTCTCGAAGTTGGATAAGCCCCGCCCTGCCACGCCCACATTTTTTGACGAATGAAAAAATCATGAACATACATTGAATACAATCACTCAAGGGTCATTCCTGCCAAGTTTGGTTCAAATTGTCAAGATAATTGATTTTTAAAGATTTTTCACATGATTTCTCTAAGTCCGATAAGCCCCGCCCTGCCACGCCCACAATTTTTGACGAATCAAAAATTCACGACCAAGTTTTGAAAAGGGTCACCCAAGGAACATTCCTGCCAAGTTTGGTAAGAATTGGCCCAGTGGTTTGGGAGGAGAAGATTTTTGAAGAATTATCTAACGATTTCTTGAAGTCGGATAAGCCCCGCCCTGCCACGCCCACATTTTTTGACGAATGAAAAAATCATGAGCATACATTGAATACAATCACTCAAGAGTCATTCCTGCCAAGTCTGGTTCAAATTGGCCTGATAATTGATTTTTAAAGATTTTTCACATGATTTCTCTAAGTCCGATAAGCCCCGCCCTGCCACGCCCACAATTTTTGACGAATCAAAATTTCACGAACAAGTTTTGAAAAGGGTCACCCAAGGAACATTCCTGCCAAGTTTGGTAAGAATCGGCTGAGTGGTTGAGGAGGAGAAGATTTTTAAAGAAAAAACCAACAGACGGACCAACAGACCAACAGACAGACAGACCAACAGACCAACAGACCGACAAATTGAATTTGGGGGGTATAATTATTAGTATTAATATCTAATGTTTCCTTGGTTTTCACACCCCTGACAGAGAAACCAATAGAAAACGCGTATAAGAACAAATTCTGATCATCATCATTTCTTCTTTTCACAAAACGTTTTCTGTCCTATTGAGGTTATTGACCTTAATTTACAAGAACAAAAGTAACACAGCAACTTTCTGTATGTCGAAAGTTGTCACGCACTTAAGTATCATCTCTAAGGCGTAGGAAGGTTTATGATATGGGGAGGGGCATCTTCGCTAGCCAAGGTTGAACCCACCTACGTTTGTATTCACCCTTGGCGGATTTAGTCCGATTTTCTTGAAATCACGAAGCGCCGCCTAGCGGTTGTTCTGCTGGTTGTTTACGTCCATTATTGATGACGTCATTAATGCGCGTTGTCTTTCGCGTCATACGTCATGCGGATTATGTAAAAGTTAGCTGCTTTTTTTTTCGAATTGTCGAAAGTATAATAATTCGTCGATTAAAGTTAAGGAATTCCTGTCTATTGTAGTGAAATTCTTAGGAAAAATCGCACATCTTCGCGTTTTTGAGTTGCAAATGCGATGCTTTTTCCCGCCCGTTGTCATGATTTGGTTACTTATAACAAATGTATCAGTCGACAATCTGATTGGTTCCAGCGAGACCTCGCTGGAACCAATGAACACGCTTTCCAGGAGACCAAGAAAATCGGACTAAATACGCCAAGGGTGAATACGGAATTCCTGGATCTTACAAAGGCATTTGATCTAATCAATCATTCTATTCTTTTAAACAAAATGTATGAATATAACATTCAACATAATTCGCTTCACTGGTTCAAATCATACTTAACAGAAAGATATCAAAAGGTTTCAGTCTCAGGGAAATTATCCTCATCTGAATTAATAAAGTCTGGAGTTCCTCAAGGCTCTGTATTAGGACCTATTCTGTTCATTTTGTATATAAACGACCTACCAATGCACCTTCATGTCTCTTCAACTGACATGTTTGCTGATGATACCACTATAAGCTGTTTTGGTCATAATGCAACAGAAGTTGTTTCCTTACTTCAAGACAGTCTAACTATTATAGAAAATTGGTGCGAAAGAAATTCTATGCTTCCTAATCCAGAAAAGACTAAAGCAATGACTATATCATCAACAACTCAAGTATTCAGTCAGCAAACTACTAACCTAGTCCTTTGCGACCAAATTATCGATTTCACAGAAAGCGAAAAACTTTTAGGTGTCAATGTAGACAGCAAGCTCAACTGGAAATCTCAAGTTGAAAAAGTACTAAAAAAGTGTAATTCTTTATTATACCTTCTCCTTAGAATAAGAAGTTTTTTAGACATTCATACACGTAAACTATTTTTTAATGCATACATTCTCCCTCACATTGATTATTGCTGTACTATATGGGGGAATTGTAATGAAAACCTCTTAAATTCAATGTATAAATTCCAAAAAAGAGCAGCTCGAATAATTCTAGATAAAAACAAGAGATGTTTGTAAAACATATATGCCCCCTTCAAGTGCCTACATTTGATGTAGGTCAATTAACGTATACAACCCATCATTAGCGCTAAAGGGCCAGAGGCGAAATTTTAAAAGTGCCAGTAATTCCTAAATTTTGTTACATTTCCATTCCAAATACAGACATAAAGCATTTTGAACGTTTAGAATTTTGATATAATGCATACTTACGGAAATAATTGACAAAATGTTCAAAATTACCTCCCTTGTATATGCATATAGAGTAAAATAATATTTGTAAATTATTTTCTTCTTGAAGCATAATCTTGAAATCCGGCACAGTGAATCAACTTATTTGGAGTGTATTTACACGTGTGTGTAATTAAATGCATTTCGTATGGCTAGAAAGTATTATTTTTAATGATGGGTCATATACCTTAAGTCCAAGGTCAAGTTAACAAGGTCCAAGGTCATGGTCAAATATGAAAGGTCTTGGTAGGAGGTGTCTATGTGTGAAATATCAAATCTGTATATGTAAAAGTAAAATGAAATATAGGCCAGATTAAAGTTTTTTAAAGTAGGCCAAATGCCAAGGTCAAGGTCATGGTCAAATGTGAAAGGTCATGGTTGGAGGTGTCCATGTGTGAAATATCAAGGCTGTAGGTGTAAAAGGACATGACATATATGCCTGGTTTAAGTTTTTTTAAAAGTAGGTCAAACTCCAAGGTCAAGGTTGCAATATTCAAGGTCATGGTCAAATGTTAAAGGTCTTGGTAGGGGGTGTCTATGTGTGAAATATCAAGGCTGTAGGTGTAATAGGACATAAGATAAAGGCTAGGTTAAAGATTTCTAAAAGTATGTAAAAATCAAAGGTCAATGTCACACAGGCCAAGGTCATGGTCAAATGTGAAAGGTCTTGGTAGGAGGTGTCCATGTGTAAAATATTGAGGCTGTATAGGTAACAGGACATGAGATATATGCATAGTTTAAGTTTTTTATAAGTAGGTCAAACTCCAAGGTCAAGGTCCAAGGTCATGGTCAAATGTGAAATGTCTTAGTTGGAAGTGACCATGTGTGAAATATCAAGGCTATATGTGTAAAATGACATGAAATATAGGCCAGGTTAATGTATTATAAAAGTAGGTCAAACACCAAGGTCAAGGTCACAAGGTCCAAGGTCATGGTCAAATGTGAAAGGTCTTGGTAGGAGGTGTCCATGTGTAAGATATCGAGACTGTATAGGTAACAGGACATGAAATATAGGGCTATTTAAGTTTTTTAAAAGTAGGTCAAACTTCAAGGTCAAGGTCCAAGGTCATGGTCAAATGTGAAATGTCTTGGTTGGAAGTGACCATGTGTGAAATATCAATGCTGTATGTGTAAAATGACATAAAATATAGGCCAGGTTAATGTATTATAAAAGTAGGTCAAACACTAAGGTCAAGGTCACAAGGTCTAAGGTCATGGTCAAATGTGAAAGGTCTCGGTCGTAGGTGTCCATGTGTCAAATATCAAGGCTGTATGTGTAAAAGGACATGATATATCAGCTAGGTTAAAATTTTATAAAAGTAGGTAAAAGTCCAAGGTCAAGGTCACAAAGTCCAGGGTCATTGTCAAATGTGAAAGGTCTTGGTAAGATGTGTCCATGTGTGAAATATCAAGGCTGTATGTGTAATAACACATGAGATATAGGCCCAGTTTATTTTTTTTAAAGTAGGTCAAACTCCAAGGTCAGGGTCACAAGGTCCAAGGTCATAGTCATATGTGATAGGTCTTAGTCGGAGGTTTCCATGTCTCAAATATCAAGGATGTATGTGTAAAAGGACATGATATATCGGCCAGGTTAAAGTTTTTAAAATGTAGGTCAAACTCCAATGTCAAGGTCACAAGGTCCAAGGTCATGGTCAATTGTGAAAGGTCTTGGTAGGAGGTGTCCATGTGTGAAATATCAAGGCTGTATGTGTAATAGGTCATGAGATATATGCCCGATTTAATTTTTTTAAAGTAAGTCAAACTCCAAGGTCAAGGTCACAAGGTCCAAGGTCATGGTCAAATGTGAATGATGTTGATAGGAGGTATCTATGTGTGAGATATCAAGTCTGTATGTGTAAAAATACATGAGATATAGGCAAGGTTAAGAATTAAGTGTAAAAATCAACAAAGGGCAATAACTCCAAGAAGTTGATCGGCAAGGTAATGGTTCTTGTGCACTGCACCTCTCCATAATGAGATCTATTATCCACCTGTAAAGTTTCATGATTCTACCTTACATACTTTTTGAGTTGTGATCTGGACAAGAATCAAGTTATAAAATCAACAAAGGGCAATAACTCAAAAATTTTGATCGGCAGAGTTACGGTTCTTGTGCACTGCACCTCTCCATAATGAGATCTATCCACCTGTAAAGTTTCATGATTCTACCTTATATACTTTTTGAGTTATGCTCCGGACAAGAATCAAGTTTGAAAATCAACAAAGGGCAATAACTCAAAAAATATGACCAGCAGAGTTATGGTTCTTGTGCACTGCACCTCTCCATAATGAGATCTATCCACCTGTAAAGTTTCATGATTCTTCCTAACATACTTTTTGAGTTATGCTCCGGACAAGAATCAAGTTTGAAAATCAACAAAGGGCAATAACTCCAAAAATTTGATCGGTAGAGTTACGGTTCTTGTGCACTGCACCTCTCCATAATGAGATCTATCCACCTGTAAAGTTTCATGATTCTACCTTACATACTTTTTGAGTTGTGCTCTGGACAAGAATCAAGTTATAAAATCAACAAAGGGCAATAACTCAAAAATTTTGATCGGCAGAGTTACGGTTCTTGTGCAGTGCACCTCTTCATAATGAGATCTATCCACCTGTAAAGTTTCATGATTCTACCTTATATACTTTTTGAGTTATGCTCCGGACAAGAATCAAGTTTGAAAATCAACAAAGGGCAATAACTCAAAAAATATGACCAGCAGAGTTATGGTTCTTGTGCACTGCACCTCTCCATAATGAGATCTACCCACCTGTAAAGTTTCATGATTCTTCCTAACATACTTTTTGAGTTTTGCTCCGGACAAGAATCAATTTTGAAAATCAACAAAGGGCAATAACTCCAAAAATTTGATCAGCAGAGTTACGGTTCTTGTGCACTGCACCTCTCCATAATGAGATCTATCCACCTGTAAAGTTTCATGATTCTACCTTACATACTTTTTGAGTTGTGCTCTGGACAAGAATCAAGTTATAAAATCAACAAAGGGCAATAACTCAAAAATTTTGATCGGCAGAGTTACGGTTCTTGTGCAATGCACCTCTCCATAATGAGATCTATTCACCTGTAAAGTGTCATGATTCTACCTTACATACTTTTTGAGTTATGCTCCGGACAAGAATCAAGTTTGAAAATCAACAAAGGGCAATAACTCCATAAATATGATCAGCAGAGTTACGGTTCTTGTGCACTGCACCTCTCCATAATGAGATATATCCACCAGTAAAGTTTCATGATTCTACCTAACATACTTTTTGAGTTATGCTCCGGACAAGAATCAAGTTTGAAAATCAACAAAGGGCAATAACTCCAAAAATTTGATCGGCAGAGTTAGGTTCTTGTGCACTGCACCTCTCCATGATGAGATCTATCCACCTGTGAAGTTTCATGATTCTACTTTTAATACTTTTTGAGTTATGCTCCGGACAAGGTTTGGTCTACGGACAGACCGACCGACCTATGGACCGACCGACCGACCTTCCGACCGACCGACCGACCGACTGACCGACCGACCGACACTTGCAAATCAATATACCCCCATTTTCTTCGAAAGGGGGCATAATTATGAAACCTCAAGTGAGGAATTGTTTAATGAATTAAAATGGATGAAATTTGAAGAGCGCGTACTATACAAAAAAGCGATTTTAGTCTATAAGTCTATCAACAATAAATTGCCTGATTATATGTCTTCACTTTTAAAAGAAAGTAATAAGCCAAATCTTAGGTCTTACACTAACAGAACTCTTCAAATACCCAAACCAAGAATCGAATTCTATAGAAAATCTTTCACTTATTCAGGTCCAAAATTATGGAACCAGATCCCCATCTGCGTTAGAGAAAGTGAAAATGTACAAAGGTTCAAATCTGCTTACTTAGCATGGTGGTATTCTAGTGGAAAAACATGCCTGTATGTACATAAATAACGATTGAAATTTATCACATTGTCGGCAGTCTTGGCATGTGTTGTAACTACAGCTTGGATTAGCTGTTACAATGCATTCCAATACAGCTGACAATATGTGATTTGTTCTGTTATTTTCTTTCAAATATCTAAACTGTACATTTTCATTATAATTATTACTATATTCTTTATTCAAATTGGGACCCAATATTAAACTATACATTGCCATACAATATGGGTGCTGTACAGAGGTAATGGCTGATAGTCTACCTACCAATTCTGAAAAAGTGGCTAGAAAACATTTTCGTAGGCATTTTTTGAACATGGAGTTTTGATGTATTATTTCCAAAGTATAAGGCTTGCCTGATTTGCTTAGACCGGTAGTCGCCTCCAGTCGGCCGTATTAAGGTCACAAAACAAGGTCAAAGGTCATTGGGTGCAAAATTCACATAAGCCCCCTTTAAATGCGTATAACTCTGTCAATTATATGTCTAAATGCACGGAAACGGTTTTAAATGAAAGCCCAATAAATTGTCTTGCATATAAAATATAGTTAATGATACTTTTCTCATTTGCACATTCATTAATATTTGGCAAAATGTAAAAAATGGCAAAAAATGTGCACAATTTGAACGCAGTGTAAATGGAAATCGTGCTGCATGTGAAAAATTATTGCGATTTCAATTACACAAACACGTTCAAAAATGTCTATAAACCCTTAGCAAACATTTAAAATCAAGTTTGATGGTAAAAAGTCACCATTTCTATATGCAGGTACAGCTCGAAGTCAGCTGGGGTCAAGATTTGTAACGATCATTGCCTTTACACAGTGTACACGGCATTTCAAAAGTATTGATGGAACTTAAATGATATCATTTCTTTTGTCTGGATATTGACTCTTAATAGATCATATTAGTATATACCTGCAAAAATAAAATTTAAAACAATGACTTTCACGGTGTAAATGTTAAAAAAGTGAGTAAGAGTTACCCCACCCACTCAAATAACCTAGGAATTTGGTACAATTTACTTTGGCGACCAAAACATTACAAGTAATGTAATGAATAAACATTTAACAATCTAGAACAATTTGTCTTTTGTATAAAAAAGAAAAAAAAACTCACTTGTTCGGAAATGGTTGACATTGTTTCACGAAGAACACATATGCCTAGGCCTACTACGCCTCCCCACCTATAAATTCTGAAGGGTTACTGTAGACTTAAAAGCCTCAGATTGGAAACTGGATGCATAACTACAATCCATTAGACAAAGAAAAGCTTATTCAATAAATAAAAAAAAGATGATTGGCAAAGTAACTCGTTACGTTCAGGCCCGTAGGAACAGGGGGCTCGGAGGCTTTGCCCCGCCCCCCCCCCCCCCCAAAATGGCCAAAAATGCCGATTTTCCCTGAGTTTACGCGAAATTTTAGAGAAAAACAAATTTAGCCCCCCCCTCCCCCCCCCCCCCCCCCCCAATATTCAGAAACAAGGGCTTCAGCCGACCCAATATAAAATTGCTTCCTACGGGCCTGACATGTACATGTATGCAGAAGTAGCAAAAATGGCATTTTCTTTTTATTGAAAATCGACTTTTGGTCAAACCAAATGATATTTTTTGTTTTCATAAGAACTGAAAAAGTAAGTCAATTTCATCGATGCGATATGCCATTAACTTGTACCTTCATATTTTTTGCTTAACTTCAGAGCGTGTTTATAGATTTAAAGAACAGAGTGGGATCAAACACCAAAATTCCAAAATATGCAAGAGAGATCTTCAATATTTTAGGCATGTTTCAGCTAAAAGCAGTAGAAAAATGATATATTTTATGAAATCAATACTGTTAATGATGCATTAAAGCAACATCCGGTATTCAATTCTTTCTAGCATTGTGCTATCTTGAAACAGTAGAACCGGGCACAGGGGAGAAAAATATAGAAACTGATGGATTTTTCTCAATAAGTGTTTTTAACAAAATTAATTTTGATTGCTTGGTCAAAATTTAGATTCAAAACAGCTTTAAAGAAGGTGGGCCCAGGACAATTCTTGTACTAGAAAATCCCACAATTCAATGACCTAGTTTGATAAGATTCGAGTGGCTAGAACCTTTGTTCAATCATCCTTCCATAGGCCTACACATTTCACAAGTGAAAAAAACTTTTAAGGGCAATCCAGACAACCGTTCTTTTATGACCCAGGCACATCCGATAGCTGTATCCACTATGAACCATTCTACGGACAATTGACAGAAAGTACGTCAACAAGAACAATTGGAATTATTTCCAAAATGTGTTGAAGAGCAATTTTCTGTAGTTTATGGCGAGATCTCTTCTTTTTGCTATCACCAAACACTGGCTAACTATATGGGAAAATAGTATTGTATGGAGTTCGAAAAAGTCTAAGTGGAAAAACAAAAACGTTTTAATACAAATATCTGGTTCTGTCTGTGCGAGGCTCATTTACGTTTTGATCCCCCGATTAACACACAATGGCAGAATCACGGTACAGATTGGAGACTAGGCTCCCCAACTAGCACCTTCACGGTGCTCTGTGTTATCAGTCCCACATCTCAGTCAGTATCAGTCTATGTACATGTAGAACTTAGTGTGTAGCCTGGGTCTAGTCATCGGTATACTATGCGAAGAATATGATTAAAAGACATTGATATATGTAAAATTGTGGTACCTGTGAACAGGAATAGAGAAACAGCAAGACATTGTTATACTAGAATCCAGGCTAAGTTGCATGGTGCACAGCATTATCTCGAGAGAATACCCAGAGTTAACTTCAAAGATTTTTGAGATCACGAAACAAAACTGCCATGCGATTCTAGACTTTTATCGTACTCCAACCCTTTCAAAAAAAAAGAGGTCTCGCTGAAAGCGCTGTCAAATCTGGCAGATGATTAAGGTATTCCACCCGTTATTAGATACCAAACACTTTGTGTATTTTCCCCCATCTTCAGCATGTCCCGTTACAGTGCAAGTCAATACCTTGCCAATTACCGTTGCCACTGATGACGCCGAAGATGCATGATATATTTCGCATCTATTGACGTATGAAATATATCATAATAGTTATGCGACGTAAATATTTATCCAAGAATAACTGATATGATCAAGCCTTCATCTTTTTGACCTTCTGAAACAATACCTGTTGTTGAGTCTAGCAGTTAATGGAATAGAAGAGCGCGCCCACTTCTTAAGTTCTTTCCCATGGGTGCATTCTCAAAAATATTTGTAATAACGTCTCTGATCCTACGAAAATACGTCCAGGTTTTAAACTTCACAAATGGATGTGTATGCTGAGAATCTCTTGCATCGACTAATGTTTATTTGGATAAATGTTTATTTTAATGTGGATTTTATTTCAGCTAATCAATAAAATTAATATTAACTTAATCAATTTTGATTTGATTGAACGTTATAGTTTATGAATGTTTGTGTGTGTGTGTATGTGTGTGTGAGTAACAAGAGAAGGGAGATAAGGTGAGAATAAGGCGGAAGTGTGTTCGTTTACTTGTGTTAGTATGAGTGTTATTGTTAGAAGGCCATATTGTAAATAAGATAAATTCAATATTATTGAATTATATATGTCTTAATATGCTACCTTCTCTAAATAAAGTTATTATTATTATTATTATTATTATTATTATTATTATTATTATCATAATGTTAAGATTTCTAAGCAAATGGACTACGAGTTGTGGTAATGATATAGGATTAAGGTATAGTTTGTATATGAAAGAACTCGATTTCTGCACAATTGAAATACAAAAGCCATCTTATTTTACTTTTATTTATTTCGGCATTCACAAATACTGACCAATCAAGTAAACAGCAACACGATCCTGTTCAATTTTCTGAATTAAGTCGCATAATCTGAGTTATGATGCAAAAAAATGTCTGAGGTTTTTAACATACGGATTCACTTTTTCGTATGTTTTATGAAAAGGCACAACAATACTCGTATACAAATGAAAGATACACATTTGATTACAACGAAAATTATAATTAAATGAAGAGTTTTTAGTTATGTCATAAGTTAGTCAATGCCCAGAGGCTTGTCTGGTATATTGTCGTCAGCATACTAAAAAGCAACCCCAGGTTCATAGATTTTCCTTATTTATCTACAAAGAGTTCCTTTGTGCCAACTCCACAACCCATTAGTTGTTAATTAAAATGGTAAGGATTGTGCAGGATGGATTAGCTGGCGATCGTTGTGTCTTTATATTTTAATATTAACCAGTAACATAATGTAAAGTTTTATTAAAGATCGAGTGGTTTGCATAATTAGAGACACATACAGAATCATATTTAGTTTAATTTCTAAAACAATTTAAAGAGTATTGGTAACAAAATCAGATAGACCCAAAGACTAAGTATATACATGTATATATACCTTCATGGTCACTTAAGATCTTCATATCGCATACCATAATCGCATATCAGAACTACAGTCAGACTTATGATTGTGATAAAAAAATCCATAGAATGGAATGATCCGTTCATAATTACATTTTATGTACATGCTCGAATGTTCTCGTAAGGCTACCAGATGTAATCACCCAAATTGCAATAATGAAATTAAACGCCCGGTTTACAAAGTGAAACTACTTAATGAACAAAACATGTTGAAACATAAATACTTACCTTCAATGTCGTATGATCGTATACCTCACGATAAATGACCTGGTAGAGCATCCCAGCCTATTGGCTAGGGCTGCTCTGCCAGGTCTATTATTGCGAGCTATAAGATAGTGAAATGACTACTTTCAGCTGCTGATTATGCTAAATTTCTGTTTTATTTTGAGTCTTTATTTATTAAATTGCACTTTTAATGACTATGTATTCGTCAAAAGAGGCAAAGATTTGACTAAGTGATGTTGATATAAGCTATATAATATAGTTCTAATGTTGTTTTATTAGAGCAATGTTTTTGCCCCTAAAATTCTTATTATATTTTAGGAAAATGCATCGAAAGCTATAAAAATTCATGACAATATTATTTTTAAACAAGAATTTCCAATAAAACACCGTAAAAATATCGTAGAATATCATTTATGTGAAGTTCGTATTGCTACACCAATGTTTGTGTTTTTTGTATTTTTTGAAAAATTTACCCCACCCACTTTTAGCTATGGCTACAGGGGTAAGCCAAAGACTAATTCTGTAAGCAAATATATTTCAGTAAACAACAGGTGTCTAGGCAATTTTTAACTATAATGTCATTCATCCAAACATACCGTTTGTGTTTTTTAGGATTTTTTTACTTTTCGAAAATACTTATTTTTGTGATTTTTTACCCATTTTTTGTTATATTTATCAAAAATTACAAAAACACAAATTCGTAAAGTTGCATATTGATGTTTTAAGTGACAGTACAAATCGTTAGCTTTATTTAGGTACCCAAATTATTGTTTTCGCTGAATAAATGTGTAAGTTATGAGGTATTTTAGGGGGCATGTCTGAAAAATGTACCGAATGACCTTTGACCTAGTTTATTTCAACCAATATCGCCTGCTAGAGGCGACTACCGGGCAAGCCGTACGTACCATGCCTTGAAGATATCATTGGGCATGGTAGTCGCCCATGTTCAGAGAATGCCTACGAAAGTCACATTTTTTGACTTTGTAGGCAGACTATGAGGAACAAATTGTATTAATTGTCCGATTTGCTCCTTGCCTATACCTCCTATCAAAATATATAAAAAGAAATTATGAATCTTTCTCTTTTGTATTCATTTTAAAGGGATGCTTACCAAATTATTAAGTTTATCCTTAGCATCAAAACTGGTCTTGTTTGAGGAAGAGTTTGTGGCTTACTTCCAAATTGCATTATACATAATTTCTTCTTTCTCTTTTGTTGTACATATTCAGTGTTGAATCTAGAGGGGGCCATGGCCAAATTGACCCGCTAAAATCCAAAATGTCCCCCATCAGAAGGGAGTCTGGGCCCAAATGGCTCACTTAGGTCAAAAGATCCTATAGTCTTTTCTGAATGAAAACATGCAAATAATGTCTTAACTTGTCTAAAAGACCTATTACCATACAACATATTGTTTATTCACATAAAATTTAGTTATTCAATAACTTTTTGTGTTGGATGACCCCCTCGACCAAGAGCTGTGGGCCCATTGGGCCCCCTTGAAGGCCAAGCTAGATTCAACACTGCATATTCATATATGTTTTATGCTTTGTCTTTGTAAATATTTTAGAGGCCCACAGGGAAGACTGGGTATTATCCCAACTGTGTAGCCTCGTTAAATAAAGTCTTTATTATTATTATTATTATTATACAGAAACGACGTTACGTCGTAGATGTCACCCTTGGCTTGCAAAGATGGGGGGGGGGGGGGGGGAGAGAGGGGTAAATGTTTAAGTGAATGGAACCCGGCCGAGCGTAGCGTTGCTAGGAGGTCTTGGGCATGTACCCCTTCCTGAAAATTTTGAATTCTAAGAAGCCATTTCCTGTAATCTGGACACTTTTATACAGCATTTTATACCTGTACCTTTCTTGAAGGAAAAATTCGGTGTATTATTGGGGGCATAGGATATGCTAGGGGGCATAGGATATGCTAGCCCCTTCTAAATTACTGGGGGCCTGCCCCCGGCCCCTCTTCCTACGCAAGTGTAAGTCTGTCCGTCATGTCTGTCCATGTTAAAACAAGGGTCTAACCACCGCTCATATCAACTTGATCATGCTAGATCAAGCGACCGAGAACAAATCAAGCTTGGTCGGGAGTGGTTATGAACGGAGATCGAGTTTGATCTACCTAGCTTGGTCTTCTCGCTCGAACATGTTTACAAGTCAAAAATACTTGTGTGTGATTGAATAGAAAATTGATTTGGAAGCCAGGGATTGAGTATTGATTGCGTAGAAGATCGACCTGATTAAGAATCAATCTTGTCTGGAGAACGAGTATGTTCGGATTGCTATCGTTTGGAAGACCTACACCCCATCACTTCGACTTGTAGTCGAGTGATTCCCAAACCTCATCCCGGACCTAATGGACATGCGCTCAATCTGTTCACCCGATCAAATTGACTGGGAAAATCGGAAAGACTAAATCGACTAGAGATCGAGAAGAAGTAATTTGGTCGGTGTTGATTTGGGACGGGGTGGAGGGGTGGATTTAAGAGATAGAGTTGATCTGGTAGGCAGAGGAAACCTAGCATAATGGGCGAATTTGGATGAAATGCTTACATTTAAGTTTTTCTAATCTCTTGCCTATGTGAATTTTGTCGACGTTTTGTCATATAAAGACGTCATGATACCATGAACGACCATACTATGTACGACTAATGCTGATATACACGTGATAAAAATTGAAAAAAAAAAAAAATAAATAGACGCAGTATTAGCAGTTTTCCACCTGTGATTAGAATATTATGAGACGCAGACGCAAATGACGTTTTATCACTGCCATAGCACAACCTCCGACACCTTTGCAAGCCAAGGGTTCTACCTCCTTATTTCTTACGAGCAAGGTGGAGGTATAGCCCTTGGCTTGCGAAGATAGACATCAGACGGCAATTGCAAAGTGGTTCGTTTCACTGCTGTTCCACTCTTATCCATGAATATTTTATTTACACTGACTGGGAGTCGAAATCTGAAATGAGGCACTAGCTTTTGTTAGAGAAGGCAATCGCTCAGAATAGATGTTTTTATTTGGCATGTGAGAAACGTAAAACCATTCTTGATTAGAATGGCACAATTTACTATTTAAAACAAGTCGTAGAATAGAAGACACAGGAATAGCATTGATGGGTATCTGCTGGTACATGTACAAAGAAATTTAAGATGCTCTTTTTGGGTATACATAATAAGCAGAACATGACCTAGCCCCATACACACACGTACACAAACAGATCATATGCTAATATTTGAAAGAATATCATACATCATGCTGTCTAAGTCATGATGCCTAATAAACGCAAGGTATTGGAAGCTGTTGAATATTTTGCATATAATGATTTCGATCGGGTTTTGAAATGGGCTCAATTAAGATCTACCATACCTTGTGAATACAAAGTCATGTCGTTTTTTCCTTGTGAGTTTGAATCCAATAGTAACCACTCAATTCTGATATCTTAGTAAGAAATCTTGGAGTCCATCAACCCAGAGAGGTTAACTAATAGTTTAGCTCAAGCTTAATTCCCAGATCGACCATTATCAATCCAGACACGCAGATATGGTAGAATTGTAGAAGTATTAGATAAGCGACAGATTAACGTATTGGATATTTTGCGCGCTGATCTTTATCCATGGTGTTTTCAAAAGCCACCGGGGACCAGTTTTAAGATCTAGTTCCTTTTCTGTTTGAAATGAGAAGACATGTTGTTGTGGATCCGGACACCTTCTTAATTTTGTTAAACATTTTTCAACGCTTGTTCCCTTTAGGAAAATGCCTGGATCCGCGCTTGGTCAGCATGGACCTACGCTGTCTGATTTAGATCCGTGCCATTATTAAAATATGTTTCATTGCATTTAATTGAGCAGCATGAATCTTGATAAGGCTTCATTTCTAATCTTGAACCACGGATGTTTCAAATGCCGTCGGCTAGGCCTAGGCCTGTAGGCCATTAATCTGAACTTTCTCCATTGGACATCTAGACTCTTTTACCCCTTTCCCAAACAAAACCTGGTTTTGACGTCCCTGAAAAAATAGGTTTGGGAAAATATGGAGACAAAAGAGGAAAATGCTGAAACCAGCATTTTCTCCTTTTGCCGCAATATTTTCTCTGCTATAATATATACAAATAGTAAATTTACCAACCATTTTGGCGCATTTTGACAGCCGTAGTGGCGCAATGGTTGGCGCACTAGACTTGTAGCCCGGTGGTTATGAGGTCGAGCCCCACTCGGGTGAGGTGTGCTTTTGGGGAATAAACTTAATTGTCAGCCCCAGTCTACCCATCGGTATGGAGTGGGTAGCAGTGAGGTAAAACTTACTGCCTCTTCTCTAAACAAGAGGACCAAGATGGTCCTATATCGCTCACCTTAGAGCGCCCTGAGACATAATTTTTAGCAAACCTTTTAAATCTCTGAGGATTTTGAAAAGAGGATTTTGAAAAGGAGTCATTTGACAATGCTACACACTTAATTTCAAAGCACAATTTGGGGAAAGATTGTCAAAGATTTTTCACTATATCTGTATTTAAAATCAGAAAATCCACAACATTTTGCTGAAATTCCATTGCACATAGACAAATCGAAGCATTAATTTTGGAAAGAGGTCAATGGGCTAATTGGGCTATAATATTTAGAAACCATAGAAGGTTTGGAAATTCTAAGACAATTTTAAACCTGTTCCTGCTTTTTTAAATCTAGAATACCTCATGGTAGAGCTTATTTTCAAAGCGTAATGATAACTTGAACTCTTCTGTTTAACAAGGCAATACGACACACAACTTCTAGGCACTTTTTTCTGTACAAAATGCAAAAGCCTAAAGCATAGGAATAATTCTGTAGTTCTTAAACGAGGCAAAAAAATTATCTTCAGGCCTTAACAATTTGAAAAGATTGTCAAACATTGCCCTCTGTCATTTATAGGGAACCCACAACAAAGGCGAAATACCCATTGAACAGTAAGGATTTGGTTATGGTTAAACCTTTTCCAAACGACATAACATAAGAGAAGACATAATTAAAAGCTGCTGTAGATGATAAAAACAGGTGTTGATAAAGACTGCATTCATGTATAAAAATGCAGAGAAAATGATGAGGCAAAATGAGACAACACAGGCTATCAAGTTATCAACATTTTCTTCTTTTACCATATCATTTACAAGCCTTTTCTGTCCGTGAGGCAAACCTGTGTATGGTAGAGAAAGGGCATAATGCTTTCCCATACAGAAGGTACAGAAAGGAAATAGACTATTCCAATTTGAAAGTTCAGAATACAAAATTGACAGCGGTACAAATAGGATTCGTTTACAATAAACTAGCATATAAAATATTGAATAAAATAAAATATTGAGGTAAAAGGAGAATCAGCATTTTCTTAATTTGACTCATTAATTTCCAAAGCCTTTTCTAATAGGGACTTCAAAACAAGGTCTTTCCAGGAAAGGGTTAAAGTATTTAGTTGATCCCTAGATCAGTAAACAAACGTTAAGTGCCTCAGGGATACAGGTAACAGAGGGTAATGGCTTTCAGAATCATAAAATATCTTTTTAATATTATAACACCCTATGTTGAGGGTATTCATTTAAATTCTTAAATCAAGACTATTCAAATGAGTACCCATAACAAAGCGTTTAGATTTTAAACATCAAATAAAGAATGATTTGCCTCCTTTTATCTGTAGCTCCATGCATTCTTTATCAGATATTATGATCTGCATAATCTGATTTATAGACCCAAACTGTTATTTTAGGGATAATGATATGTGATAAAATCTACCTGGTCAAAACAATTCCTCACTTGAAAATTCCAGAACCCACAACATAGGGCTTCTTTCCTTGCAATGTGATGATTTTTAGTGTTCTGTTAGAGGTTTATGACATGTAAATTCATGCAAAATTTCAAGACTCTAGGCCAAATAGTCTTTGAGAAAACTGTGTTTCTGTGTGAAACCTTAAACCCCACAACATAGGGCCAATTTTTCTATAAGCACAATAATTTGAAGTATTTTGGTAGAGGGCATTGAGACAATACTACACAGTGCTCCAGCTAGGCCCTTTTAGAAGGGCGCCACGCCCTGCCTTGCCCTGCCGTCGAATTGTGGCGCCCTGCCCTATAAATTGAAAGTAAATTTTGCCCTTACTCGCTCAATAAGCGATTATCTTGTATATTGTCGCCTCCCTTAATTGATAATGAAAACTCGCTGTGATCACTGGTGCGTTTAGCGGGCAGTCTCGGGGGATAACTGTTAACAACCTAATTACAAACAGAATAAACGCAGGGCGTGGCTTATATCGACATGGCGACCAATCAGAATGCTTGATTCATTATCGAGGGGGCAGTTTTCCGATAATCTGTTGATGAGAGTTAGCGTGTGCCGTAAAACAATTTTTCAATTATAAACAAACAGTGATTAGCGACTTAATCCGTACGAATGGTCATTAACAAGATTGTATGGATGATGATTAACTTTGTCACCTTTCACTGAGTAAATTTCAGATTAGTTGTAGGGAGCGATAAGATATTTTACATTTTCGAAAATCGCCGTTTCACACGGATAGTTTCGTCCCATTTTGTTTTGCGGTTTACTTTAAATTCATGGATCTTATTTCAAACTTGTAATTCACAGTCTTTGCGAAAGCCACGGACAAGTCATTGACCGGCAAAATTCAGAGTTGACTGGCCAAAATGTCCGACGTATTACTTCTATAAAATCCAGCTTTAAAATTCTAGTTAACCTACCGATTTCTAGTCCAATTATTTATCCATCACCAATTAAACATCTCAAATCTGAAGTAGAGTGTAACTGATTGCAGTCTTCCACTCGAGAATATAATTATGACCAAAAACGTGTACCAGAAAATCAATATTTTACTCTCCTTAGCATAAAGCGTAACCCTTTACTTGCAATGTAGTCAATTTGTTAATCCCTTTCCCCACAGAAATAAAATATGAAATTTGTTGGTTAATGATAAAAGACAATTTGATTTTTGTTTTTGTTATTCTCCTATCCTCTGAATACCTGAATTGGAAAGTCTCCCTTTCAATTAAACACACTTCTGAATCCCATTTAACCCTTTACCAGATGATTTTTTTTCCAAAAAAGAAAAAAGGAGATCCAAATTAGAATTCCAAATTCAAAGCAAGAGTATATCACAAGATCCATGTTCAAAAACGAAGGACTATCTATGCATTAGTGAAATATAAATTGAATACAAGGAAAAAATTGAGCATTTCATATATTTCCCCTCTTTCCTATGCTTTCTTCACCCCTTCCACATTGAAGCAACAATTGTTGAGTGGTCTAAATTGAACGAAACCACAGACAAAAAATATTACTAAATGTAAGGAATTTATCACATCCTGCCCTCCAGACTCTAAATTCCTTACAAACTCTGTAAAGAATTTACAGCATGGACAGCAAGAAATCAAGACAGTTGAGAGTTTATCCAATATTGTATTTCTAGGGTCTGGAAAGAATTTTTATGCCCCCGATAGGGAGGCATCATAAATTTGACTTGTCCGTCCGTCCGTCCGTCCGTCTGTCCGTCCGTCTGTCTGTCCGTCCGTCCGTCCGTCATTCCGTCCAAAAACTTTAACATTGGCCATAACTTCCTTATTACTTAACATATTCGCTTCATACTTTACCACAACATTCCTTGGTACATTACCTTTCTGTAGGCACATACTTTGGTTACCTTGACCCCTGGATGACCTTGACCTTATGACGATCAAAGCGGTGTCGGGGGCATTGTCATCTTACAGTGACAGCTCTTGTTTAGCATTGTTGTAGGATTTTTTAAAATCGAAACAATGGTCTTTTGAATTAGTAATGCAGTCATTTTTTGGCCTTAAATGAACAGGCCTAAAAGAATACTTCTAGGTGCCACCTGTCTGATGAGACCCATGGAGGGGTTGAAATAGTCTCCCTTTGTAATTACTAAAACCCTTAGCCTATTCAAAACCTACCAGAGCCCATTTTTAAGCCCTTAATAGAATTCAAAATTTTCTAGGGGAGACCCCCTTAACCCCCCCCCCCCCCCCCCCCCGTGGTCCTAAATGAACAGACGTAAAAGAATATTTCTAGGTGCCACTTGTCTGATGAGACATATGGAGGGGGTGAAATAATCTCCCTTTTTGAATACCAAAATCCTATTTAAACCCCACCAGAACCCATCTTTAAGCCCCTAGAATTCAAAATTTTCTTGGGGGAGACCCCCCAAACC
Source organism: Fragum sueziense (assembly GCA_963680895.1). Classification (NCBI taxonomy): domain Eukaryota; kingdom Metazoa; phylum Mollusca; class Bivalvia; order Cardiida; family Cardiidae; genus Fragum; species Fragum sueziense. Next base: position 76,467,333 of record OY804592.1, on the reverse strand, counting down.
CCCCTGGTGGGAGGGGGGTGCCCCCTCCCACTCCCTCCCCCGTCTCGTCGCTTCGCGACTCGAAGTGCCCTTTCAGGGCACTTGGCACCCTGCCCTTTTCAAAACCTAGCTGGAGCACTGCTACATACAAAATTTCAAGACTCTAGACCATATAGTTTGGGAGGAGAAGATTTTTTAGTAATTGTGGACAGACAGACGGACAGACAGACGGACGGTGAGCGATCACAATAGCTCACCCTCAGCACTTCGTGCTAAGGTGAGCTAAAAATAGAAACAAAGCGCCTGTAGGAGCTTGAATTAGCTTATGTATATTGTACATCTGCTGGTCTCGAAAACTGTATCAACTTTATGATGTAGCGACTTTTGAAGTGGACTAACCTAAAATTTTGCCATTTGGAAAAGGCTTAAATAGTGTTGAAGCAAAAGAAAAAAGACTCTATTGACAATTTCTAACACTCAAAATTCATTATAAATTGGTTTTTATGTCTATACACATTGGTAACAACCGAAATCATTCCTACATACACGAAACTGAAAGTACAACAGGAAGAGTATCCGGACAGTACATGAGTATCCGAATTTCAACCTTAAAAAAATCTATCAAGAATAGGAATATTAGGATAGTATTCAGTATAGAAAATATGCTAATTCATATATGTTTCTTAACGTTTCATTATAATTGTTGGATTATCATTAACAATGCCTGGAAGGCAGGTAGAACGTTTGTAGAAAAGGAAAATTTTGTTGATGACGAAAATTACAGAAAAAAAATTCTTTTTCGTAAAAAATCCACCTTTTTAGACACTAATGTAGACAATTGGATAAAACCAATAAAATAAATGCATGAAAACCATTCAAATGATATATTTTCTTAATAAAAAGATTCATTTTAAAGTATAAGTGGAATAGTATTCGGATAGTACTTCTATCCGAAAAATTAAACGTAATTCCTCCATTTTTGTGATTTCCCACTCTCAGATTACTGGAGACTTTTTATATGTTGTGTACAATATCGAAGGCTACTTAAAAACCCCAGAATGATTTCTGTTGCAATTAGTTGAAGGTTAGTCCCTATTTTCGGCTAGAATGACTGGACTATTATGGAGAAGAATATTTTTAAAGATTTTTTGAAAATTTGATTTAATTAATTAAAATTCAAGTTCAGCACAGAATTTATTTTTTTGGAGGAATTACGAAGGGGTTCATACAAGGAAGACTCCTGTGAAGTTTGGTTGAAATTGGTCCAGTAGTTTTGGAGAAGATGTTTAAAGTTTACGCACGGTCGCACAGACAGACACAGGGCCATGACATAAGCCCCGCTGGCATTCGGCCAGTGGAGCTAAAAAATCTTGAAAATTAAAAACCTTTATGAATGAAGAATGATTTAATCTAACAAACATAAAAAATACATTACATACCATCTCCCTCCCATTTCTTGTGCTGCAAAACAATTAAACTAAAATACTAAAAATTAAGCAGACAAGCGGTACAAAAACTTAATTGACTAGGGTTAAAATTTCCCTAGAAAACAGATGCCAATCATAGAATCTTTTCATACAGAATATCATTTTCAAGAAAAGCATGTGCTAAGTTTAGAGAAAAAGCATTAGCAGAAATAGAGATATCACATTCATATGACATTTGCACATAAAATTCTTATCCAGAATATCAAAGTCCAAAACGATAAAGATTCTGCAAAATATAAATCTTAGGATAATGATTCTTTGTCTAGACAGAGTTTAATAACTTTTTAGTTATATTGCCATAAATTTCATTACCAGACGACATCATTTCAAAATTGTCCAAGAATCAAGAATTGATTATTTCAAGTGAATGTAATCTAGATATGTCATGGTATTTCTAGGTAGAAAACATTTTGGGAAATGAAGAAATTTGTTTGTTTACCTTTGTTGTATAAATGTGTTAATATTAATTGTTGTAAATATGTAATCCTAGAGGCTCAAAGGAAAGACTGAGTTTATCCCAACTGTGTTGCCTCTTTAAATAACATGGTTCATACAAAATTTTGATGAAAAAAATTCAAGGGTTTTCTATTTAAGGGTTTTTTAAGGACTCAGCATTGAAATTCAAGGGCTACTAAATTTCACTAATCTAAGCGCAAACATTGTTTGTATATTGATTTTCATAAACTTTATTCTGTTCCTATGAAATAACCATATTAAAAAATAAGTCTTATTTATCAGGGGTACTTGATGATGATTTGGTGGTGGGCAATCATCATCTCATCAGTATCAACATCATCAACTTCAATGTCTGTTTTTGAATTTTCTGCGTATGAAGACGAATGAATTTCATTTACCAAAAAAACAATAAATAGAATTCAAGGGTTTCTTAAGGGCTCAGACTCGCTTTTTAAGGGTTTTACAAGGCTCACATCCATTTTCAAGGGTTTTATAAGGCCAAGATCAAATTCAAGGGTTTTTCAAGACCTGTGCGAACCATGAATAAAGTCTTTATTATTATTATTATCATTATCATTATTATTTCTTCATTTTCCATACTGTTTTCCAAAGCCTTTATCTTGAAATTGTGGTGGGCATCTAAGAGCATCGTTATGTGGGAAAGGTGATAAAACCAAAACTGTACCTTCTTGCTTGATCGTTTACACCATACAACACTGTAGTAGTTGACTTGCACTTCATCTTTTTTCTCAACATCATTCAATCCTGACGAAAAGAAATTGAGCAAGGATCTGGAAATATGCCCTTAATCCTTTTCAAAACAGGGAAAATAAGGAGTTGCAGACAAAAAAACAATGTGTAAATGTGTATTTTATTGCATTAAAATTTTGACGGAAATGGAGAAACGCTTAAGAAAATCGAGCAGTTTCTCCTTTTCCCTTAATATTTTCTGTGCTGTAAGATCATATGTATCTAATAGAATAGGCAACATTGATGGAGATGGAGAAACATTGAAGCAAAACCAACATTTTCTCCATTTGCCTAAACATTTTCTGTGCTATACATGTATTAAACAAATCTTTATCAGCATCTATTTTGTTTTTTGCAGCAGGTCTCTTGAAAACATCAAGAAAGGCAGACATTGCCTACACAGATGTCGACTGTGGTAAGAAATGGTAAGAAATTGAACAGTTTACAGGGTTTTTTTTTACTAAGAAATTGGGGCCGAATTTCGGCCCCTTCCCCTCTGGGAGTTTTTCCCCTAAATTGTAATTTACCCCTCATAAATCAATGTTTCAACCTTTACAATGTTCTTCCATGGGAGTATGTATGTTAACAATCAAAGATATTCAGTTTATCGGCTTATAAATTGCTATCAAAATCTATTTTCTTTGTGTTTTCTAAAATATTTGAAGCATTTTCACTATTCAAGCAAAATACATGCTTGAAAATTTTTCCCATACAAGGGATCATTCGACGCATTTTTCCCCAAATTAAGGGCCCCGGGCCCCTTCCCCTAACCATAAAAAGAACCCCTGGTTTAAAATTTTGCCATGAGCAAAGGTTTTTTCTTTTAAGAAAGCAGGACAGAGTATCTGCCCCTTCCCATCTGAAAATTTTCCCCCTAAATTTTAAATATTCCCCTAAAGGTTTTTCTAGGGAGAAATATTGTCATGACTGTCAACATACAAAATACTTGAAGTATATGCTTCCTCATCTATGGATGTGAGTCCTGAGGCGCATTCTCTAGAGCGAGATTTTTTAAGATTTCTTCAGATGTTTTAGATAAAGCCTTTTTAAGACCTCGATTCTGGCAGAGATGTTCCAAATGCTCCATACTTCATACAAATGACGTCATGATGACGTCATTTGTATGAAGTAAGGATCATTTAGAACACCGCAGTTTATGAATTATGGAAGATTCTGAATGACTCGGTCAATTCTCTCTAATATTGTTTCTACAGAATTGACCTAGGGGTACAGAGTAGTGGCGCCTCCCATTGAGCGGCTTAAAAATCTTGCTCTAAAGAACGCTTTTTATTTTAAAACATCTTAAGAAATCTCAAGATATCTTTAGAATTCTCGATCTAAAGAACACACCTCAGGGCTTTAACGGTGCAGGAAGAGTGAGCCCTGAATGAAGCCTACACACGCATGCTACGCATGGCCCTCAAAGTGAACTGGGATGACTGCGTTCTGAATGTTGATCTGTATGGTGGCCTGCAAAAGCTCACAGACAAGATCAGACAGCGGCGTATGCAGTTGGCTGGACACTGCGTGCGTCACCCCGAACTTGCGGTCAGCAAACTGATTTTATTGGAGCCTAAACATGGGAAACACAGGCATGGACAAGTGAGGACAATGTGGCTGGACACTCTCAGAAGAGACACTGGGCTAAGGGATATGGCTCAGATGAGGACTCTTATGAATGATAGAGAAGCATGGTGGATGACTATTCATTGTGCCCATGTAGGCGTCAGCTGACGCCCTTGACTCCGACTTGACTCCGATCTGTTTCCTTCATGTTTATTGTAATATTTACGATCATTTATTAGAGTTATTAAGCTAAATACCCTACAGAAAAATTTTCCCCCTAAAATAGCATACTTGACACATTTTCCTCCAAAATAAGGGCCCAGGCGCCATTCACTTTCCATAGAAATCTGTGGTGTAGGAAATGGTTAATTCTGAAACTTTCTTACCGGTATTCATAGGTTTTGGCAGTGTATTGCCCGCAGGTTTTTTCATCAGTGGGGATTCAAACTTGGGTTTTTTGGCCACAGGTTCACTAGGGACATTGGTTTTGACTGGCAAATCTTCTTTCTTGTCATGAACAAATTCTTCTGGGCCATTATTTTCTACACCTTTCTCTATTTGCTCACTGAAAGAAAACACATATGGAACATCTTACACAAGATAATTGAAATTTATTCTCCTTTTACCAAATAGAAAAGTTTAAACTAAATGGTTGACTTCAAAAGTAGAAAATTTGTGTGTAATAGCATGGAAGATATTGAGAGAAAATGAGAAATTGCAGATTATCATCAACTACTTCTTTTTCTCTCAATGTCTTCTCAAACAATCTCTTCTAGGGATGTCAAGACCAGGTCTTGTTTGGGAAAGGGTTAAAATTGGGACAGGGCAACATGTCCAGTATTCAGTTGGTTCAGCAAAACATACATTGCAAAAGATAGTGGTAAAGTTGCATTTAGTGTTTGGTATCTAATGATGAATGAAATACATTATCTCTTTCCCAGACCAGCGCTTGCAGACAGCAAAACAGATCTTGATAAAGACAGGTTTTGTGTATGACAAGCAAATTCGTTGAATTGATATCCCCCGCCGAATATATTTTCATTGTCAATAAAGTAGCGCGGAAACGAATATAACTCTGTATGTATATGGCTTCAACAGAACGAATATCACTCTGTATGTATATGGCTTCAACAGAACGAATATCACTCTGTATGTATATGGCTAAAACAGTCAGGGGCAGTAACTCTAAATTCGACGGTCGAACCGGGTAACCCCGACGATATGCGCATGTCCTCATTGTAGTAAAGCTGTGTGCCAAGTTTCATTGAAATCCGGTGTATAATTTTCAAGAAATAGCGCGGAATCGAATATCACTGTATGTATATGGCTTAAACAGTCAGGGGCAGTAACTCTAAATTCGGCGGTCGAACCGGGTAACCCCGACGATATGCGTATCCCCTCATTGTAGTAAAGCTGTGTGCCAAGTTTCATTGAAATCCAGTCTATACTTTTCAAGAAATAGCGCGGAAACGAATATCACTCTGTATGTATATGGCTAAAACAGTCAGGGGCAGTAACTCTAAATTCGGCGGTCGAACCGGGTAATCCCGATGATATGCGCATGTCCACTTTGTAGTGAAGCTGTGAGCCAAGTTTCATTGAAATCCGATCTATAGTTTTCAAGAAATAGCGCGGAAACGAATATCACTCTGTATGTATATGGCTTAAACAGTCAGGGGCAGTAACTCTAAATTTGGCGGTCAAACCGGGTAACCCCGACGATATGCGCATGTCCACTTTGTAGTGAAGCTGTGTGCCAAGTTTCATCGAAATCCGGACTACAGTTTTCAAGAAATAGCGCGGAAACGAATATCACTCTGTATGTATATGGCTTAAACAATCAGGGGCAGTAACTCTGAATTCGACGGTCGAATCCGGTAACCCCGACGATATGCGAATGTCCTCATTGTAGTGAAGCTGTGAGCCAAGTTTCATTGAAATCCAGTCTATAGTTTTCAAGAAATAGCGCGGAAACGAATATCACTCTGTATGTATATGGCTTAAACAGTCAGGGGCAGTAACTCTAAATTTGGCGGTCAAACCGGGTAACCCCGACGATATGCGCATGTCCACTTTGTAGTGAAGCTGTGTGCCAAGTTTCATCGAAATCCGGACTACAGTTTTCAAGAAATAGCGCGGAAACGAATATCACTCTGTATGTATATGGCTTAAACAATCAGGGGCAGTAACTCTGAATTCGACGGTCGAATCCGGTAACCCCGACGATATGCGAATGTCCTCATTGTAGTGAAGCTGTGAGCCAAGTTTCATTGAAATCCAGTCTATAGTTTTCAAGAAATAGCGCGGAAACGAATATCACTCTTTATGTATATGGCTTAAACAGTCAGGGGCAGTAACTCTAAATTCGGCGGTTGAACCGGGTAACCCCAACGATATGCGCATGTCCACTTTGTAGTGAAGCTGTGTGCCAAGTTTCATCGAAATCCAGTCTACAGTTTTCAAGAAATAGCGCGGAAACGAATATCACTCTGTATGTATATGGCTTAAACAGTCAGGGGCAGTAACTCTAAATTCGACTGTCGAACCGGGTAACCCCGACGATATGCGCATGTCCGCATTGTAGTAAAGCTGTGTGCCAAGTTTCATTGAAATCCGGTTTATAGTTTTCAAGAAATAGCGCGGAAACGAATATCACTCTGTATGTATATGGCTAAAACAGTCAGGGGCAATAACTCTAAATTCGGCGGTTGAACCGAGTAACCCCGACGATATGCGCATGTCCACTTTGTAGTGAAGCTGTGTGCCAAGTTTCATCGAAATCCGGTCTATAGTTTCCAAGAAATAGCGCGGAAACGAATATCACTGTATGTATATGGCTAAAACAGTCAAGGGCAGTAACTCTAAATTCGGCGGTTGAACCGGGTAACCCAGACGATATGCTCATGTCCACTTTGTAGTGAAGCTGTGTGCCAAGTTTCATCGAAATCCAGTCTACAGTTTTCAAGAAATAGCGCGGAAACGAATATCACTCTGTATGTATATGGCTAAAACAGTCAGGGGCAGTAACTCTAAATTCGGCGGTCGAACCGAGTAACCCCGACGATATGCGCATGTCCACTTTGTAGTGAAGCTGTGTGCCAAGTTTCATCGAAATCCGGTCTATAGTTTCCAAGAAATAGCGCGGAAACGAATATCACTGTATGTATATGGCTAAAACACTCAAGGGCAGTAACTCTAAATTCGGCGGTCGAACCGGGTAACCCCGACGATATGCGCATGTCCACTTTGTAGTGAAGCTGTGTGCCAAGTTTCATCGAAATCCAGTCTACAGTTTTCAAGAAATAGCGCGGAAACGAATATCACTCTGTATGTATATGGCTTAAACAATCAGGGGCAGTAACTCTGAATTCAATGGTCGAACCAGGTAACCCCGACGATATGCGCATGTCCTCTTTGTAGTGAAGCTGTGTGCCAAGTTTCATCGAAATCCGGTCTATAGTTTCCAAGAAATAGCGCGGAAACGAATGTCGGACGGACGGACGGACGGACGGACGGACGGACGGACGGACGGACGGACGGACGGACGGACGGACGGACGGACGGACGGAAGGACGGACGGACATGGCAAAAACAATATCCCCCCCGAAAAATTTTTTCGGCGGGGGATAATAAGCTAAGAAAATATTGAGACAAAAGGAGAAACTGCTGATTATCAGCAGTTTCTTCTTTTGTCTAAATATTTTCCAAATGCTTTTATATTAGGGACGTCAAAACCAGGTCTTGTTTGGGAAGGGGTTAAAAGAGTGTTGAAATATTCTTTCTTTCCTACCAAGCTTTGAAATAAAGGTGGAAAATGAGAACTAAGCATACCTTCTGTTTGAAAACAATCTTTTCAGTATATTGTTCTGTGTATGGTTTTCCTGCAAAATACAGATTTGCAAGAATAGTTTTAAAGTTTAGATAGGCACTTTGACCTGTGACATATAATGTTAAGCAATTCCTTCATAATCAGAAATGTTTTCTATCCAGAAAGACAACAACAACAATATCTAAAACTGTCGCAAAGCCGACCCCCCCCCACCCCCACCCCCACCCCCACCCCCACTAGAGCCTTGTCACTGAAAAAGTGCTATAGGTCAAATAGTTCTTCAGTTGCAGCACGGAAAGGGATTCTAATTGTGACCTTGACCTATGTATGACCTACTTGACCAAAAAATAGGGCACTTCCTTGAGTCAAGGGCAATAATAGTGTGAAGTTTCATGATCCTAGGTCTAACTGTTCTTGACTTAAAGCATTGAAACGGATTTTAAACAAGGTCAAATTGTGACCTTGACCTTTGACCTTCATGACCCAAACACAATAGGGCACCTCCTTGGGTCATGGGCAACAACTGTGTAAAGTTTAATAATCCTAGGTCAAATGTTTCTCGAGTTAGAGCATGTAAACGATAAAGTATGAAACAGAAAGCAATATATCCCCCTATACTTCGTAGGCAGGAGGTATGAAAATGTAGAAATTGATCACTCAAAATGATTGTCTGCAAAAACCTTGAGTTTGGATCAGTCTAAAATATTGCTGTCTAGAAACAGAAGCTATTAGCATTACTATCAGATGTCTGCATGATTTTTATTAGAACGAGCAGGGCTTTTTTTCCAGAAATTGTGAAGAGGCCCTAGCCTGTCGTTTTGTGAAATTTCGCGTGAAATTTGGCCAAATTGTGAAAAATATACTTAAAGTAGGTTTATCTATCTAAAACAACAAAATAAGAGATGGTGGGTTTTCAATAAGATTTGAAGTAGGAGGCTCAAAAGAAATTGTAGGAGGCAGGGGAATCCTCCTCCAGCCAGGGTCATGGGGGCCCAAAATGAATTTTATGCACTGTTATATTCCTTCAATGAGCTCTGAGAGACACAATTTTGAGTCTTCCCTGATTTGACAAATGTCTGTTTGAATAAGAATGAATGGCTATTGGCTAAAATCTCCAGGTTGAAAATAACAAATTATTCCAGGGTTCAACATTAACCGGTGCCCGAAAGACATTACCTGTCTGCTGCTTGGTCAGGGATAGCTAGATCACCAAGATGCAGGACCGACTGTTCAGATTAATTTGGAATCTCATAATGAAAACACAGGATATATTACACAACCCTTTGAAATTTTCATTAAGTTGTGATTCAAAAGTAGCTTTTCAGGAAAAAGTTTTTGTCTTTGGATTTATCTTGACTTTTTATCAAAGGTTCTTAAGAAATCCACTAAAAAGACACTAACCATAGATGCGCTAGTTTTCATTTGAAAGAAATCATTTTTCAAGCAGAAAAATGGTATGAAAACACGAGCAAGATAGATCTGGGTATTTACTGTCATTATTAATTAACTATATGTAGCACTTATCAGTGCTTTTTCCCTGAAAAATAATAGTTGTTTCTATGAACTGTCAAAAAATCCTTCAATCAGTCACGCTCTACGTGAATCTTCAAAGAAAGAAAACAATGATCGACGGCGTTGGCATTTCCAATGATACAAAAGTAGGCTAGCTACGGGATACGCCGATGTAAGCAAGCATTTTCACAACTTCATAACTTGTTTCATGTCTTTTCTGTTGTGTGGTTTGATTTTAACAAAGATCGAAATCCGCGAAAACTAATTACACTTTTTTATTTACATATGCTCTATTTTGTCAGGCGAGTACGACCAGAATCATGTTCTTTGAAAAGACGCGATTAAAACAGTTCGATTTTTTACTTCTAAAACTTGCATTGTAACTTGCAACCGATTAAATAATACTCATTACTAAACAATATTTATGATAGTAAATGCTGGAACATATACTAAGGGAAAAAAAAAAAACGCAACAAAAAATTAATTTGAATATACGTTCTGTTTTTGTTTTTCTCAAAATCACCCCCATTCGAGTACTTTTTTCAATACATAGTAAAACTTCACTATTTGACCTTCTAGTGTCATAATTTCATCAAGGTCACAGGTTCTACGTTTCATCAATATGCGTTTAAATTAGAGCTGTTTGGCGTCAAGGTTAAATGCGTTCTTGCATGCAATCCAAACTGAGGTTCACCATTCCTGGCTGAAATTTCATTGCTGTACTGTCCATGAATAGCATCAACAGATTTTCTCGATAAGAGAATTCGTTTCCGTTTGTAAAATGAGCTAACGTTATGGTCCTGACGTCGTGACGTTAGACATTGACGACCGCTTTTCCGGCGAATGGCAGTTGTTCCGTTTGTTCTACGACGTTATCGCAAGCAATGTTTTGTCAACCGATGTACATCAAAGTCAGCAGCAATCGCGGGTTGAGATGTTCCATTCGTAAACATCACAATTTGCTACCGGACGACGTCTTTAAATGTGTCACATAATGAAATGAGGGATAAAATCCAAACTAGTTTTTTTGCCTTTTGTCGAGTCGACGTGCATCTACACAAATCAAAAGAGTTTTATGTACAGTTTGGATATTTAAAGGTTTGCATGTGAGAAACGTGTAAACGTCTATTTTGACGTTATCTCACACGTAAGACATGATCTTACGTAAACACAAAGATCAATATCAAGATAAAGTTCCAAGTAATAATCAGTAACAACTTTGACTCAATAACATGAAAGAATTAAGAGAAATAACAAAAAACAGTTGTTGCATTTCTTCTTTCCCCTAGTATATTTTATTTAAAAAAATTGGTGTTTCAATGTGTTCGATTGTAATTGGCAGGAGAGTACAATCGATCGCACCGCCTATCGTGATCTCTCGTTTTTGTCGAAATTTGACAATTTCTTCTTTCACTTTGCAGCCGATACTGTATTTATAACACGCTAAATTGAGAACTTTTCGATGTGTAAACCATCCGAAAATGTGAAAAAATGGCTCAGATATTTCATGCATGAAATATTTCGTTATTAGATTTAATGAAAACCCTGTGATTGGGAATTTTATTACCGATTTTTGTGAAATTTTCCTGCCACAGTTGTGAAAAAAACAGGCTTTTCACGATTGTGAAGTCACCGAAGATCGGCCTCTACTAAAGAAGGAGAAAAAGCCCTGACGAGATAACATGGATAAAGCAGTCAATGCTTACTAAATTGATTAATTGAAAATAAAACCCCTATGTTGTGGGTACTCATTGGAACTATTTTCTTGAGAGTGTCCTCATAATGTTTAATGAATATTGAAAGGTATTTTTCATTTTGAAAACCTATATAAAGAGAGCTATTTTAAAAACCAGATTTGATAATTAAAAATTATATTTAAGATCATCAAGCCCACTTGCAATGTCAGACACAGGCTGCAGTGATATTAAATTCAGTGATTGACCGCCGATTGTAGAATTCAATATGGGCTACTGCAAGGTCATATAAAATCTCAAGGAGACAATTCAAATGAGTTTCCACGACATAAGGTTTAATGAATATTGAAAGTAATTTTTCATTTTGAAAAGCCATAGATCTAACAAGAATGACAAAGCATAAGATAAAAGTGTATCCACAGCAACAGGTAAGAGGGTATGTCCATGAAGACAATCTAAAAATTTTATTTCAAATCCAAACACTATGTTGTGAGTACTCATTTGAATCATCTCGATGAGATGATTCAAATGAGTACCCACATCATAGGGTTTGATAAACAAATAATGACAAAATGCCTTTGAAAACCCATCACCCTCTCTTATCTAGAGCTCTGTATACCTGAACAGTGGTGTTTTGCTGTTTGAGTGGTGCTGTAAATTTTGGTCTAAAGTTTCCAGCCTGGCTGGGGGCAGCAGACCTCCTCATGGTTGTTGCTCAGTCAATATAACTAGTTCCATAGGGACCTGTAAACTTGATAATTCTGGTCACAGCTGTCTAGGATACATGAAAAAGAACAAAAACCTGCAAAATTTCAATTCGATCTGATTTATACATAAAAAGTTATTTAACTTCAAAGTAAAAATTTGCTTCTCATGTCAATTTACCCCACCTACTTTGTTAGTCATTTTCTCCAAAAGTAAGGCCTAATCAGATTTTTTACACATACAAATTAAAGATATTATGTAACCCTATCATTTCACAGAATTTAAAGAAAATATATTTTTTGACCAATTTTGAGCCCTTGTTGCAACCTATCCTTACCAACATATAATTAGGAGGTACACCAAGTACCAATCATCCAAAGGTTTGGAGAAAAGCAAGAAAATACATGTATTCTCAATTATGATTGGTTGTTTTCTTTTCTCATTTTCAAGGTTGACCTTGTTCTTGTGAATTTTCATTTGCTTCATTTATTTGTTCCAGAGGACTGATTATTTCATTTTCATGCAAAAATTCAGTCAAATTGTGTAATACAGAGTCAGTGTACTAGGAAAACAAACCCACTCTTTGTAATTTTTGAACTCCTTCACATAAATCCTGGATCTGCGACTGAAAACTATCCCTAATCAGTGGTGGATCCAGATGGGGTTTGGGGGTTCAAATGAACTTCCTTCGCAGGACTGATTACATGTATTTCATATTCATGAACAAATTCAGTTGTGTGATAATAGGAAAACAAACCTCTCCCCATTTGTTAATCCTAGTTGGAAGCAAATTTTCCAAATTTGCTTCTCTTAGCAGCCATGCGTCTCTGCACTTTACCATTCTCTGCATACCACACAACATCTTCTGGTCTTCCTCACTATAAATAGTTCTATCAAAAGCAAAGATTAATGAGGTAACAGTCATTGGAATATTCAATATGTAAGTCTGAAGTTATGTGTAGATATTGAATTGTGTGACTGAAAATGAAACATTCAATTAATCATGTCTCTGAGAGATGAAAAGATCCATGTAGTAATTTGCTTTATTATGGTTCAAAGAATTAGTCCAATGGCCTTCCTTGTAAATGGGTCAGTCGAGTTTACTGAACTATGAAATATATTCAGCTTACACAATCGATTAATATGCATGAAGTTGTGCTAAAAATAAATACAACTCCATCATGAAATCAAAGTATGCAAGGTATTCTGGATAATCAAAGTACTTAATCAAAATACTCTACGAATCAAAGTATTCAAGGTATTCAAATGGATAATCAAAGTACCTAATCAAACGACTCTATTTCTGGCCCCGGTTTCTCGAAAAAACTTAAGTGTGTTCTCAAATCTGAGCACAGTGCTCAAATTGCATGAAATCCACGTGAACTTCAATGGAATACCCTTCAACGTTGGAGAGTATCCCTTTGATGTTGAGCATGTTCTCATGAGAATATACTTAAGTTTTTTTTCGAGAAACTGGGGCCTTGACAGGCCTACATTTTTGAAAAATTTGCTTCCAAACAGTACTGTCAGTACTTTGATTTTCTCTGATGTAAATTTGCTCTTTTATATGTTGATCTTGCTTATTTACGACGTAAATAAGCGACATCAACATATCAAAGAGCGAATTTTCATCAGAGAAGACTCGGATTACCAATTTGTATATATTTAAACCCCCTTCACAGAAATCCTGGAACCGCCACAGCTAATCCTGAGGCTAACCCTAATACTTTAGACTTTTCTACTGTGTTCAACGAGTGTAAAAAATCAAAGCGCTTATGAGAAGTGTCATCATTTATTAGTGTTGGTCACTTTTTAAATTTCAAGAAACCGGAAGTTCTCACTGCAAAAAACAAGAAACAGGCCATAAGAAGCTGATCCTAACTTATGGACCAATGTGTGCATCTGAGGGCCAGGCACATTCTTTAGAGCGAGCTTTTTTAAGATTTCTTAAGAATCGTTTTTATAAAACGTTTTTAAGAACTAGATTCTGACCGAGATGTACAAAATGCTCCATACTTCATACAAATGATGTCATGATGATGTCATTTGTATGAAGTATGGAGCTTTACCATGATACCATGGAGCATTCCAAACAACTCGGTCAATTCTCTCCTATATTGTTTCTACTAACAGAGCAGCAGTGAATCCAGGATTTCTGTGAAGGGAGTTCGTTTTTACGCAAAGGGGGGTTTGTTTTACTAGTATCACACAATTTTGACTGACTTTGAAAATGAAATAATCAGGCTTCACGGGGGGATCGTTTGAACCCCCAAACCCCCTCTGGATCTGCCACCGCAGAGTTAATCGAGGGGTTCTGCACAAAGTATCGGGTAATCAGGGACAGGGTTAAAGACTAGCAGGGGCCTAGTCGCCCATGGCCCCTAGATTTTGGGCTGGGCCTCTGAATATTTAGGAAAAATGCCCACACCCTTAATGTTAAGTATTGAATTTTGCTGTTCTGGGCCCCTAAGTTGAAATTGTTAGTTTTTTTCCCCTGGTAATGGCGCCTCCCATTGAGGGTCTTAAAGATTTTGCTATATAATAAGAATGCTGTCAGAAATCAACGGGGAATTGGTAAAGGATAGTAAAAGGATAGCAGAACGACTAAACGAACATTTCTGTTCTGTATTCACCGTTGAGGAACAACCTATTCCAGATCCAGAGACTATAACTAACACAACTTTAGATGACATAGAAATTACAAACGGGGAAATAATCAAATGCATTGACGAACTAAATCCTAATAAATCCCAGGGACCCGACGAAATCAATCCAAGGCTAATAAAAGAATGTAAAGAACCTATCAGTAAAATTCTTCAAAGGCTGCAGTGTTTCTGAAATATTTTGAAAATCTACTTGTCCACCGACAAGTGTTGATCCAAAATTGACTTGTCCGTATCAAAAATAAACTTGTCCGTACAAAACCCATATATACTTTTAAATACTTTTAAATAGCTTCATTTGTTTATTGCATATCTATTATGACTGTCTAACTATTGTCTACAACAAAATTTGTACATTAAATTATCGGTAATTAAATTGTATGAAAAAAAATGTGAGAAAAAGAAAAAAAACCTTTTTATTATAACCGGATTTTTCACTTGTCCACGGACAACCTAGCTTTCAAAATCTGCTCGTCCGTACAGGTAATTTGAGGTAAACGGACAAGTCGGACAACTCGGGCAACTTATTTCAGAAGCACTGGGCTGTAGAGTCTTGAAAGAGGAACATTACCAAGTGAATGGAAATAGGCGAATGTCACTCCAATATTCAAAAGCGGATCCAAAACTTCAGCAGAGAACTATAGACCAATCAGCGTCACATCTATTATATGTAGAAATCTTGAAAAACTAATAAAAAGGGAAATTATGAAATACTTTAAGGCGAACGATTTGATTTCTGCATGACAGGGAAATTGACATTGTGTACCTTGACTTCAAGGCCACCTTTGATAAGGTTCCGCATGAAAGACTCCTTAGAAAGGTAGAAAGCCTTGGAATCAAAGGGAAAGTTTTAAATTGGATCTGGAACTTTTTGACGGACAGATATCAAAGAGTAGTTATTGACAACACATATTCACAGTGGAAGTAAATAACGAGCGAGGTCCCCCAGGGGAGTGTTCTCGGACCTGTTCTATTTATTATATTCATTAATGATCTTCCTGGCAAAATTGAAATTCCTATAAAGATGTTTGCAGACGACACAAAACTTTACAATAAAATAACAAGTCCAGGAGATGAGGAAAATCTCCAAAGTGGTATTCTGCAAGCATGTGAATGAGCCAATAAATGGCAAATGACTTACAACATCAAAAAATGCAAAACAATGCACATAGGACAAACTGAACTCAGTGAACTTTTCAGAGTTTCCATTCACGCCAAATTGTGCGTGAAACACGCATATTTGAAAGAAATCACGTACAAAATTACGGTCCCGTACGCGATTTCACGCACAAAAATTTGGACCAGCATCTTCCAACAATACCGAAAGTGAAACTAACCAAGAAAACTAGACTAGAGTAAATCTGTGTTACTCATATGCGATGATTTGACCGAGATCAAAAACGCCGCAAACACAGTCAATTGATGATGTAGTCATTCCAGTTTCAATGTAATCATGTGATGTTTACGCATCCAAATAAGGTTACGTTTTACTATGATTTGCTTACAAAAGTCGCGCGTGCCAAAAAGCGCGGGAAATGGCATGAAACAATGAAAACAACACGCTATCTACGAAGTAAATACACTGGCGTTAGATGGTTTTAGCACCGACACGTTGTCTCTTTCTAACATGCCGCCTCGCGATTACACGGCCAATTACACGTATCGACTCTTGATTACACAAAGTAATTCTGTCAGTTATTTGTATATGTTAAACTGGTGTGCTTGCTTGACCATTTGGACAGCAAATCTATCTTTCGAATTAACCCTTTCCCGAACAACAAATTTTTGGGTGTTCCAATTCAAAAGCTGTTGAAGACAGCAAAAAAGATGTTGATAATGATTAAATTTAGGTGTGATATAGCATAGGAAAAGTTGAGGCAAAAGGAGAAACTGCTGGTTATCAGCAGTTTCTCCTTTTGTCTCAATGTTTTCCCAAGCTTTTTCTATCAGGGACGTCAAAACCAGGTCTTGTTTGGGAAAGGGTTAAATAAAAAGTAAGTGTTGACAGTAATGTTAATTGGAGATTGATCTATCATTTACGGTAAAAGATAGAGTCAAGTCTGAGCCACATTCGAATTTTTGACCCACTTTTTTTTAAAAATTGTCGCCTTACTCGCCTACGGCTTTTGAAGTGGCGATCGCCAGCGCAAGCCCCGTCTCTGTCATTTATACCGAAGAAACAAAACAAAATTGCAATTTTTTTGTATTTTTATATAATTTTCGGAAACTACCGAAGATTCCCGCAAAAAACGATATTTCCAAATCGTACCACAATATGTATCGTCGGCGAAGGATATCGGAATACAGCGATAATTCCGCACAACACTTTTAATAAGCGTGCATGGCAAATTACACATATTTCATTGTTTTATTGGTTTTTACCCCTATTTTCTGTCCCATACCCCCATTTTTCAATGACAGTGCGTGCAAAACCCCTAAATAAAAATCTGAGTGGAAACACTGTGTACATGTATATTTTTCAGCAATGAAAAATCAGTGTAAGGTAATTGAAAAATCAATTCAGTATTTATAGTGTAACTATATGGAATTTAAAATTCAGATTATATTAATAAATACATTAAAATAAGGAAAAATTAGACAAGTATTAAGCAAGTAATGTAAAAACAAGAGGGCCGTTGGCCCTAGGTCGCTCACCTGAGATTGGGTTTTATAACAGATCAGACTGACAAACATACAGACTGTCAAACAAACAGAAATCTACAAATTGACCTAGATCTATGACCTTGAACCTACCTTAATATATATTTCAAATAGAACATCTACTCATGATAAAGAACACATTTACCCATACATTTTTTAAATCCATGCATAAATGTAGATGCTATGCCCCTGATAAGCAGATTTTCAGAAGAAGTCCCCTTTTTCTGTGACAAGGTTTCATATTGAAAAGCCAAGAAAAGTACCTCTTAATATCATAAGCAATGCAAATATTTAGTTTTGTCAAATTTGGCTCTGCGTTTATTGAGAAATTGCTTCTGACAGATTTCGTTTAATTTCTCTTTTTCTGTTGCCATGGCAACCAGAAGTGTTTTTTTTATAAATTGCAATTCTGCTAGAAATTTTTTAAATGTGACCTCCTAAGGAATATTTCTGCCTAGTTTGGTGGAAATTGGCCTGTTAGTTTAGGAGGAGATATCATTCAACAATGTCATTGAGATTTGGAGGAAAATCTCCTTTTCTGTTGCCGTGGCTACCAGAGCTTTTAAAGGATTTCAATTCTTTTAGCAAATTTTAAAAGGAACCTCCTAAAAAATATTTCTGAAATTGGCCTGATAGTTTAGGAGAAGATGTCGTTCAAAGATAGTATTGTTATTCAGTCAAATTTCTCCTTTTCTGTTGCCATGGCAACCAGAGCTTTTTTTATGGATTTCAATTCTTTTAGCAATTCTGGAAGGGGTCACCTAAGGAACATTCCTGCCAAGTTTGGTTGAAATTGGCCAAGTAGTTTTGGAGGAGATGTCGTTCAAAGATACTATTGAGATTCAGTCAAATTTCCCCTTTTCTGATGCCACGGCAACCAGAGTTTTTTTATGGATTTCAATTCTTTTAGCAATTCTGGAAGGGGGTCACCTAAGGAACATTCCTGCCAAGTTTGGTTGAAATTGGCCAAGTAGTTTAGGAGGAGATGTCTTTCAAAGATAGTATTGAGATTCAGTCGAATTTCCCCTTTTCTGATGCCATTGCAACCAGAGTTTTTTATGGATTTCAATTCTTTTAGCAATTTTTAAAGGGGGTCACCTAAGGAACATTCCTGCCAAGTTTGGTTGAAATTGGCCAAGTAGTTATGGAGGAGATGTCTTTCAAAGATAGTATTAAGATTCATTCAAATTTCCCCCCTTTCTGATGCCATGGCAACCAGAGTTTTTTATGGATTTCAATTCTTTTAGCAATTCTGAAAGGGGGTCACCTAAGGAACATTCCTGCCAAGTTTGGTTGAAATTGGCCTGGTAGTTTAGGAGGAGATGTCTTTCAAAGATAGTATTGAGATTCATTCAAATTTCTCCTTTTCTGTTGCCATGGCAACCAGAGTTTTTATGGATTTCAATTCTTTTAGCAATTCTGAAAGGGGGTCACCTAAAGAACATTCCAGCCAAGTTTGGTTGAAATTGGCCAAGTAGTTTTGGAGGAGATGTCTTTCAAAGATAGTATTGAGATTCAGTCAAATTTCCCCTTTTCTGATGTCATGGCAACAAGAGTTTTTTAATGGATTTCAATTCTTTTAGCAATTCTTAAAGGGGGTCACCTAAGGAACATTCCTGCCAAGTTTGGTTGAAATTGGCCAAGTAGTTTTGGAGGAGATGTCGTTCAAAGATAGTATTGAGATTCATTCAAATTTCCCCTTTTCTGATGCCATGGCAACCAGAGTTTTTTATGGATTTCAATTCTTTTAGCAATTCTGAAAGTGGGTCACCTAAGGAACATTCCTGCCAAGTTTGGTTGAAATTGGCCAAGTAGTTTAGGAGGAGATGTCATTTAAAGAAATTGTTGACGGACGACGGACGACGGACAAAAGGTGATCACAATAGCTCACTTGAGCACCTTGTGCTCAGGTGAGCTAAAAAGTAAAGATGTTTCCAAAGTGTATTTATAGTATAACTATATGGATTTTAAATTCAAATTATAGTAATGAATCTAATATAAGTATCAATAAAATGATGTCAAATAGTTAGGCTAATTTTAAATATTGGGTAATGGTAAGGGAAAATATAAGTATGAAATCAGCCTGAATGGAAAAAGACACCAAGACAGAACCGGAAGTCGCGTAAAAAGTACTGTAAGTCGGGAAAAAATTAAAGAAAATCACCATAACAACAAATGATAACAATCTGGAAAAAGAGGGAAAACGATATCTAAAGGGCCATATAAAAGTGAACTACACTTATATGCAGCTGACAGCCAGCTGTATTCAGGCCTCGACGACTATGTGAACTATGTGTATCTCTAAATTAAAAACATCTCATGAATAGAAATCTCGCTCTAGATAAAGAACGGGCCTCTGATCTCAAAATAGGCATATTATATTTTGAAGTCTGGCCTGAGAAACAGTGAAGACTTTGGAGGGATACAGAAAGATAGAAATGAAAGATTTGAAAAACAGAGATCGGGTAGATTCCAGTTTAGCGGTCCCCAGACAAAATGGCCGCCATTCTATTACCGCACATTAAGAGGTAAAGGGATGAAATAATGTATTTTTTCATTGATAACTAGAACTGTCGCAAAGCGGACGAATACCCCCCACTAGGGCCTTGTCACTGAAAAAGTGCTATTGGTCAAAATGTTCTTGACTTAGAGCATGGAAACGGATTTTAAACAAAGTCTAACTGTGACCTTGACCTTTGACCATGGTGACCCCAAAACAGTAGGGCACCTCCATTGGTCATAGGCAACAACTGTGTAAAGTTTCATGATCCTAGGTCAACCGGTTCTCAAGTTAGAACACGGAAACAAAATAGTAAATTTTAACTACACCCCCCCACCCCCCCCCCCCCCCATAATAAAAACTTCAAAGTGGCATAACTCTGAAACTAATGACTGGATCAAGATGAAAATTGCAGGTGCACAACTTCATGTGATAGGAAACACCCTGATAAAATTTCAGAAAAATTGGTCAAAAACTGTGGGAGGAGAAGAGGACACAAGATTATGTCCACCCCCCCCCCCCCCCCCCCCTTAAAAACTTCAAAGTGGCATAACTCTAAAACTAATGACTGGATCAAGATAAAATTGCAGGTGCACAACTTCATATGATAGGGAACATCCTGATAAAATTTCAGAAAAATTGGTCAAAAACTGTGGGAGGAGAAGAGGACACAAGATTATGTCCACGGACGGACGGACAGACGGACGGACAGACGGACGGACAGACGGACGGACGGACGGACAACCTGATTCCAGTATACCCCCCCATAACTTTGTTGTGGGGGGTATAAAAAGGAAAATAAGCGGGGGTGTGGGGGCGGCAGCCCCCATAAATGACTTTAAAATGAAATTAAGCGGGGGTGTGGGGGCGGCAGCCCCCATAAATACATTCAAGTGGACAAGGTGAATGGACGCCATTTTGGTAGGGACCGCTAAACTGGAAGTGTTCCACAGAGATCTACTAGACCCTATAACATTTTGGGAAAAGCCTAGGGAAAAAACACCTCATTATCATTATCATAAGAGTATCTCTACTAACTATCCCATGCTTTCCCATTGCATCCCCTTTTACCAAAACCCGCCCTTTACTTAAGATACGCATGATTTCCGCCCTTTACTTAAGATACGCATGATTTCCGGTGTAACAGGGTAACGTGTCCCCCTGGGTAACGTGTCCCCGGGGACACGTTACCCAGGGGTAACGTGTCCCACCCCCTGGGTAACGTGTCCCCCCCCCCCCCCCCTTGGAATTTTTTTTTTTAATCGTATTGTGTATTTTCAATGCATATTTTGTTTCATAATTATTAAATCTTTTAAAATAAGTTATTTTAAACAAGAAATTTAAATATTTAATTTTTTTTTATTCTTTCACATTTCCAAAGAAGGGAAATATCTAATTGCATTGTAATTTTTTATTAAATCACTTTCTCCAAATATTTTTCAACTATTATTATAACCATTATTAATATTTTGTGATAATACCAAAGTAAATTGCGCAGAAATAATGTAAAAAAATTTTAAGAGGAGAGAGAGGGGGGGGACACGTTACCCCTGGGTAACCTGTCCCCGGGGACATGTTACCCAGGCCTGGGTAACGTGTCCCCCCCCCCCCCCTTTGATTTTTTCCTTTTTAATTATAATGTATATTTTAATGCCTATTTAGTTTTATAATTATTGAATCTTTTAAAATAAGCTATTTCTAACAAAAAATAAAAGAACTTAATTTTTTTCATTATTTCACTTTTCAATGAGAGGTGGGACAGGCTACCCAGGCCTGAGTAACGTGTACCCCCCTTGGATTTTTTACCTTTTTAATCATAATGTGTATTTTTATATCATTACTAATATTTCGTGATAACACCAAAGGAAATTGCGCAGAAATAATGTTAAAAAATTTTAAGAGGGGGAGGGGGGACACGTTACCCCTGGGTAACCTGTCCCCGGGGACACGTTACCCAGGCCTGGGTAACGTGTCCCCCCCCTTTGTTTTTTTTCCTTTTTAATTATAATGTGTATTTTTAATGCCTTTTTATTTTTCTAACTATTGAATCTTTTAAAATAAGCTATTTTTAACAAAAAATAAAAGAATATAATTTTTTTCATTCTTTCACTTTTCAATGAGAGGTGGGACAGGCTACCCAGGCCTGAGTAACGTGTACCCCCCTTGGATTTTTTTCCTTTTTAATCATAATGTGTATTTTTATATCATTATTAATATTTCGTGTTAACACCAAAGGAAATTGTGCAGAAATAATGTGAAAAAATTTTAAGAGGAAGAGGGGGGGACACGTTACCCCTGGGTAACCTGTCCCCGGGGACACGTTACCCAGGCCTGGGTAACGTGTCCCCCCCCTTTGATTTTTTTCCGTTTTTTATTATAATGTATACTTTTAATACCTATTTAGTTTTATAATCATTAAATCTTTTTGAATAAGCTATTTTTACCAATAAATAAAAGAATTTAATTTTTTTCATTCTTTCACTTTTCAATGAGAGGTGGGACAGGCTACCAAATAGGCTGAACAAATAGATAGCGAGAAAGATATTGGAGTAACATTTGACAAGGATCTGAAATTTGAAGAACATATTTCAAACATAGTAAAGAAGGCAAACCAACGCCTAATCCGAGTCTTCTCTGACGTAAATACGCTCTTTGATATTTTTTGATTTTTCGCTATTTCGTAAATAGCGAAAAATAAAAATATCAAAGAGCGTATTTACGTCAGAGAAGACTCGGATTAACCAACGCCTTGGACTTATAAAGAGATCTTTTGAACACATGGACAAGCAAATGTTTCTACACTTGTATAAAACACTGATTAGACCCACACTGGAATATGCTACTGTTATATGGTCACCTTGGTTAAAAAAGGACATAACAGCCATTGAACAGGTCCAAAGAAGAGCTACTCGCCTTGTTAAGGATATTAGAGATCTCAGTTATGAGGAGAGGCTAAGATCCCTCGGTTTACCAACTCTTTTATATCGGAGGCAGCGAGCAGATATGGTGCAACTATTTAAGATAATGAACAGATTCGATCAAGTTCACTTAAAACATATGCAGATAAATTCAGAGTGTGTCACAAGAGGGCATAACAAGAAGATTGAAAAAAGGCAAATCAAGTACAGAATTACTGCGAACAGCTTCTTACCAAGAGCGACAGATGAATGGAACAATTTACCAGGGCAATGCGTAAACAGTGCAACTGTAAATATTTTTAAAAGTGAACTCAATTGTGCCTGGAAACATAAAGACAGCAAATTTGTATACAATTTTTAAAACGCTACGCATAGACGCTATTGTGAATAACGGATGTGGAGTGATCATTTACGGGATACAACCCCATTCTCGATCTGAAGTCACAGGTAAATCACAGGTAAATCACAGATATTTGATACACGAGCTTTTGATGAGGCCAATTGTGCACTTTTTTGTAAACAAAAACACCCGAGCCGTGTGCGATTTAGGCCAGAAGAGCTCTTCCAGAAGAGAGTGGTTCCCGTCTCTGATACACTACGTAGTAGAAAAAATACTACGTAGTGTATCAGAGGCGGGAACCAGACTGCATCTTCTTCTTCCAGAAGACAACTTCTGGCCTAAATCGCACGCGGCTATGAATATTCTTTTCAAAATATTACCGCCGTGGTTAGACTGGTTCCCTGTCCCTAGATCTATCGATCATATATTGGTTCATACATATAGAGAAGACGGGGTACCAGTCTACGCCGTGGTTAACTCCCTTTATGTGGTGCCCGGCGTATCAATTATCGAATACGACAGAAACGGAAACCAGCAGAATCTGTCCAAGAAATTGCGATTTTGCATGGAGCGGAGCAAAAATGTCAGGAAAATTCAAATTCAAGATTCCATCGACAGACGAGCTTAGCAAAGATGATAAAGTGGTAAGAAGTTGAAAATCTTATTCTTGTCTAAAATGCAAATATCTTTGAAAGAAGACAAAGGCTTAAGCCTAAATCACAGGTGGCCATGATAACAGACTGGGTTAGCACAGAAATGAGAAAAGAGATTTTCTCTTTGTGCTGAAACTGCAGTTAACCCTTTCCCAGACAAGACCTGGTTTTGACGTCCCTGATAGAAAAGGTTTGGGAAAACATTGAAACAAAAGAAGAAACTGCTGATAACCAGCAGTTTCTACTTTTGTCTCAATATTTTCTATGCCATATTTAACACCAATTCTGTCCTTATCAATATCCATTTAGTCATCAGCAGCAGCTTTTGAAGTGGACCACCCTATTATTTTGCCGTTTGGGAAAGGGTTAAGGACTGTTTGGGAAGGTGATGGGTCCTTAACTGGAGTATTTTTGTGGGAACCAGCAAATATAGTTAATTATGAAACCGCTATCATTTAGCCCGTGTCTACTCCTAGTTGTTTTGCATATCGTTGCCTAGTGATTCAATACCTATGAAATAAACGAATTTGATTGGTCTAGATTTTGTCATATATAAACCCTTGTTCTCCCGCTCTAATCACAGTTCGAAAAGTTCTACAGAGAGGAGAAGTCGAAAAATTTCTGTTGTCAAGTCTCTGTCGGTTGAATTTAAATCTCGTTGTCGTGAGAAGATGTCGATTCCACTGTAGTCGAAATTATATACGTTGACATATTACCAATTGTACTTTGATTTATAATGTCGAGTGAAATCTGAAGGTAGTGCACGGAAATGACGGACAGTGGGAGACCACTCAGAAAGACGATCCGTTTGGACTATAAAAGGATGGCGCGTCAGGGACTAAATGAGAGTTTTGATGATGATAAGTATGCTATAGGCGGGACGATGGAGGACGAGCTGACGTATTTAGAGAATGAGTCGGAGCTGAGGGTTGGAACCCCGTCAACTTCCTCGGGTTCGGCGAAACAACAACAACAGGACGAGTTTACTTCCGGGGAATTGGAGATGATGCGAAAAGAGTTGGCAGAAATGAAAAAAGAAGAAGCGAGGTTGGAACGAGAGATTGAGGGGTCGAGACTTCGCAAGGAGCCGGAGGCACAAAGGCAAAGAGTACAGCAACTAAGAGGTAACAATTCTAAAGACGCTGAAACCGGTAATATTTCTGAGAATGTGTCGGTTAACGATTTGAGAAATGAAATTTGGTTGAGAAAAGCGGTTCAAAAGGAGCTGAGAAATTTAGGTTTGCGTGAGTTTTTGGGTTCTGCTGGGTCGGATGGTAAAAATTCGGTATCTGCATTTTCGGATGATGAGGCAGATATTCCGAATGAGAAAGTTAGATCGAGTGGACGGCAGAAGTCGGGCATTCACGCAAAGTCTTCAGATAGGGTTCGATTTCCACAGAAATGGCCTCACGCTCATCTGCAGTTTGAATTTGTCAATAGACATTTGGAGTTTGATGACTTAGACTTCAAAATGTTTATTGCGGGTGAGCTTGAGATCATCTCGGGCGATGATGTTTTAAAAGAAGAGAGGCAAGGCAGATTAGAATTTTTGAAAAAACTTGTGTATTATAGTAATACATACGAGTTTGCAGGCTTGAAAGCGTTCTATGCAGCATGGCTACGAGAAATCGAGCTAGGAAAGAAATCCTGGTTGGATGATTCGTAAAATATAGAAACCGCAATTTTGTCTAAATATTTATTGAAAAATAAGAATTTTGGATTTAGTAAAAAGGAGAACGCTAACAAGGTTGCAAATGAGGATAGAGTTTGGTTTTGTCCAGATTATCAAAAAAATAAATGTCTGCACAGAACGAATCACCTAATGGTCGTCAAAGGAAAACAAAGACATGCACTCCACATTTGTGCTGCTTGTTGGTTGCAGGACAAGAAGAAACTAGAACATCCAGAATGCTCTTCTTCTTGTCCTCATATGTCTGCATGACAAGTTAACCCTTTAATTTTGGGTTTGTCAGATAATTTTGTCGTCAAACCGGTTACTGAAAAGGAATTTTTTGCAGACCTTTTTATTCCTGATTTTTTCAAAAGAGCAAATTCGGATGAGAAGGATCATTTTCAAGTGGGAGAAAATGCGGATATATCAAATTTGGAACAGAAAATGCTTTCGATAAGTGAAGAAAATGCAAATTTATCAAATTTGGGACAGGAAAAGCTTTTGGGAAATGAAGAAAATGCAGTTATATCAAAGATTTATAGACAAACACTTTGCCATCATTCTATAAAATGCGAAACTTGTAACATGACAAAACCTAATTTAAGAGAGTCAGATATTGAATTTTTGATTGATGCTCATCACAGAGTAAAGAATTCTGGCAAATTTAATTTTGAAGAATGTCGCATTAGGGTAAATAATAGATTAAATATGAATTATTTGCGTGCAATGTTAACAGATTATAAAGACTCGGTTATATGTGACTTGTTAGAGTTTGGCTTTCCTATTGAATTCACAGGGGATTTCGGTAATTTTCAAAAATTCGAAAGAAAATCTGTGTGGAAATTTAAAAACCACAAAGGAGCCGAGGAATTTCCCAATGATATGTTGGAGTATTTGCATAAAGAAAGTTCAAACAAAGCTATAATTGGTCCGTTTCGTGAGAATCCGTTTGAATCTGGTATCAAAATTTCTCCGGTTAATTCAATTCCTAAGAAAGATACTTCAGAAAGGAGGGTAATTTTGGATTTAAGTTTCCCAAAAGGCAATGCAGTTAACGATTTTGTGAGTAAAGATTTTTATTTGAATGAAAAGGTAGAATTGGTTTACCCCAAAATAGAGGATTTTGTCCAAATTATTAAACAGAAAGGAAGAGGATGTCTCTTGTTTAAAACGGATCTTCGTAGAGCATATAGACAATTATACATTTGCCCTTCGGCTTATAATTTAGTTGCTTTTGTTTGGAAAAAACATATTTTTTGTGATACAGTGTTGAGTATGGGAAGTCGTTCTTCTGCTTTTTGCTGTCAAAGGTTTACAAATGCCTTGGTTTTCATTATGTTCAAATACGGAATTTCAGTTTTGAATTATTTAGATGATTTAGCCTCTGCAGAGAAACCACAGAATGCTTGGTTTGCTTATAAGTTATTACAGTCTGTTCTAGAACGGTGTGGTGTTGAGGAAGCAAAGAGTAAAGCTTGTGAACCTACTACTTCTATGTCATTTCTAGGGGTTTTGTTTAATTCTGTTACGATGACGATGGAGATCACGCAGGAACGTTTGAAGGAATTGATAGCGTTGTTAGGTATGTGGATGCAACTAGAAGCGGCTTCTATTAAACAAATCCAATCTTTATTAGGTAAATTGAATTTTGTAGCTGCCTGTGTAAGGCCCGGAAGATTGTTTGTTTCTAGAATGCTCAAATGGTTAAAAGTTTTGTATGAAGAAGACAAGGGTATGAATCCAATCCCTGAGTATGTGAAAAAAGATGTTCTTTGGTGGTACACTTATTTGCCACAATACAATGGAGTTTCAATGATGTTGTATGAGGAATGGTCTTTGCCAGATGCAGTTGTTTCCTCAGATGCATGTTTGACTGGTTGTGGTGGTTTTTGGAAAGGATCTTTTTTCCATTCAAAATTTCCTGACAACATCTTGGTTCAACAGTTTAGTATTAATGTTCTAGAAATGTTTTCTATTGTGATTTGTTTAAAGTTATGGGGGAAAGAACTAAAAGGACAGAAAATTCAAATGTTTTGTGACAATGAAGCAGTGTGCCAGATCATTAATTCGGGCAGGACCTATAATGATTCAATGCAAAGTTGTCTCAGAGAAATAGTTTTTTTAGCTGCTAAGTTCGAATTCCAATTAAAGGTAGTTCATATAAGTGGAGTGTCGAATAGGATTTCGGATAGTTTATCCAGATGGGATGTAGACGAAAAACAAAAGGAAAGATTTCATAATTTGACAGTTGATTATAAGTTATCCGAATGTATGGTAACAGATGACATGTTTGTATTCTCAAATGAGTGGTAAAAATTTTTCATGCATTTACGTTTCAGATAGGCAGCTAGCAGCTTTAGACAGGGACTTGAATAAATCTAGAAGGCATGCTTTTGCGGATGGGACGATTAAGAACCTGCGAATTCAATGGGAAACATTTTTATTGTTTTGTAAATATTTTGAGCTGTGTTACCTTCCTGTAAATACGGAGACGCTGAGTTTATACGCTCAGTTCTTAAGCAGAAGCTTTAAATCAACAGAAGCAATTAAAAATTATGTTAGCGGGGTTAAGACTCTGCATTATATTTTGGGATTCAAGACTGAGCAAATCAATGAGTTCTTGCTTAATCTTTGCTTTAAGGGAATTTCCAGATTAAATCCACATTGTGTGAAACAGGCAAGGGCCATAACTCCAGATATTTTGGTAAAAATTTATGATCTTCTAGATTTGAAGAAAACGAAAGATGTAGTTTTGTGGTGTTTATTTTTGTTTGCATTTTTTCTTTTTGCTAGGAAATCCAATTTAGTTCCAAACACAGAAAAAGAGTCTAAGAATGGTCGATTTTTGAAAAGAAATAATGTTAAGGTTGATAAAGACACTGGCATTCTTTTAGTTGAAATGCTTTGGACTAAAACCATTCAATGTGGTGAGAGAAAATTGGTCACGCCTTTAGTTCCCATTAAAGGTTCAATACTTTGTCCTGTTTTGGCTTACAGGATGATGTGCAATAATGTTAAAGTTGCCGAGGATGCTCCCCTGTTTAGTTTTTCTCAAAAAAAATGTGCTACTTACAGTATTTTTCAAAGGAAATTAAAGGAATTGATCAGTTTATTGAATTTGGATCCAAGTGAGTTTTCTTCACACAGTTTCAGAAGAGGGGGGGCTTCTTTTGCTTTTAGTGCCGGTGTCTCATCAGATTTAATTCAGCATCACGGCGATTGGAAGTCTGATGCCTATAAAAAATATCTCTCTTTTTCAGTGTTTGATAAAATTAAAGTAGCAGAGAAGATACGTGATAGTATTCTAAAGGAAGGTTAAATGTCAGTATGTTTATTGTATTTGTGCTAATACTCTATTTCTGTTTTTTCAGTTGATGTCTACTTGCCACTGAAATGGTGTAGGTTTTCTGGTTGTGATTACCGAGTTTAAAGTAATCCTCCAGTTAATTTTTTGTCTTCTGTGAATATAGAGGTAGAGTATTTTTGGTTTTTATCTTTGTAAAAATATTTTTGTTTTATTTGGTTTTTCTTATTTCTTACAGAAGTAAGAAAGACGGAAGTAAGGAAGGTCACTATCGTTAGTGATTCCATGGCGAAATATGTCAAGGGTATTGATGGGTGTGTTGTACAGTACTTTCGGGGCGATACTATTTCAAAATTGACTAGACGTTTGCAAACTAGAGAAGTCGATTTAGAACATTATGACTTTGTAATCTTTCATGTTGGCACTAATGATATCGGAAATAAGCAGTCTGTACAGCATATTTTGTCGGACTACGGCAATCTTATTAGTACTTGTAGAAGCGTGAAGAGTAGTATTAGAATAATTATCTCTGCTGTTCTTCCTAGGCCGGTAGATCATTTGTCGTCTGATCCCAAAATTAGGCAGATAAATACCTATCTGCATAGGAAGATGAGCAGAGAGATGAAATTCGATTTCATTTGTAGCTTTAAGCCTTTCATTCGTGGCAAAGAAATTAAAGTTGAACTTTTTGCAAAGAGGGACGGTGGCTTACATCTTAATTTTGCGGGCACCGAGAGATTAAAACAGTTCTTTCTTAATACCATATGTCATTTATAGAAATTTTCAGATTATTAGATATTTAGGTTAGATAACAAATCATGTCAGAAATTCCTTTTGATTGTAGTCTGTTCCATGATTTTTGAAGATTTACAGTGAAGATTGTATTTTTTGAGGTAAGGGAGATAACTGTTTAATACTAAATTATTTGATGCTAACTTGAGTTATCTTTTGTAGCTTGGCTTTGTTTAAGGAAATTTTATTGATCATCGGTAACACCTGTTCATCTTTATCTTATTGCAGGATTACATCTATATGAGTCATTTTATTCGATTTAGGTTGTAATATTCTTACAAAAAGTCTAATATGGATGAGTTGGATTTGGAGCTACATGTTTATAAATGGAAGAGTCCTGCTACATTAGATAACTCCTTTTTGCTTTAGTATTAGCTTTTCGCTTTAATTTTCCTTTTGCTTTTATTTTTATTGCAATCTTATGTTTTGTTTGTGCTTATTTATTTATGTTGTTTTTTGTGATTGGTTGGCCTGTGGGTTGGCAGTATTGTGTGGAAGATCAGATTGCTTGTCAGTGCTCAAGAAATCTGATGCTTCTTGTTTCACTTTATACGCAGTCTTTATATGTGATAAGTTGATTAAACTAGGATTGTTATAAAGTATAGTTGTTATTAATATTATACTGATACAGACTTCTCTACTGTGTGGGATGATGTACAAATAAATTATCATAATTTTGCATATGTTGTTGGCGTTAGTCATATGTTGTCTGAGATGTAATTTCAGAGAACATTTTAGTTCCAATCTGCTTGTCGGTCTCATGACAGTTGGTTCTACCCTTACCCTAGTCCTTATAGCTTGAATGAATAATTGGAGTATTTTTGTGGGAACCAGCAAAAATAGTTAATTATGAAACCGCTATCATTTAGCCCGTGTCTACTCCTAGTTGTTTTGCATATCATTGCCTAGTGATTCAATACCTATGAAATAAACGAATTTGATTGGTCTAGATTTTGTCATATATAAACCCTTGTTCTCCCGCTCTAATCACAGTTCGAAAAGTTCTACAGAGAGGAGAAGTCGAAAAATTTCTGCCCACCCACCCAACCCATTTATGTTATGCATAGCTGTTATTTGTTCCATTTATCTTCATTTCATTTGAATTTCATGCATTGTTTTTTTCATGTTGGCTCAGCTTGTGTTGATTTTGTTTGTTTATTTGTATTTGTCAGTGATCATATATGTGGGTTTTTCTACATTGATTTATTACTGTGTAGGTATGTGAATGAACCCTAGTTAACAGTATTGTGTGGAAGATCAGATTGCTTGTCAGTGCTCAAGAAATCTGATGCTTCTTGTTTCACTTTATATGCAGTCTTTATATGTGATAAGTTGATTAAACTAGGATTGTTATAAAGTATAGTTGTTATTAATATTATACTGATACAGACTTCTCTACTGTGTGGGATGATGTACAAATAAATTATCATAATTTTGCATATGTTGTTGGCGTTAGTCATATGTTGTCTGAGATGTAATTTCAGAGAACATTTTAGTTCCAATCTGCTTGTCGGTCTCATGACAGTTGGTTCTACCCTTACCCTAGTCCTTATAGCTTGAATGAATAATTGGAGTATTTTTGTGGGAACCAGCAAAAATAGTTAATTATGAAACCGCTATCATTTAGCCCGTGTCTACTCCTAGTTGTTTTGCATATCATTGCCTAGTGATTCAATACCTATGAAATAAACGAATTTGATTGGTCTAGATTTTGTCATATATAAACCCTTGTTCTCCCGCTCTAATCACAGTTCGAAAAGTTCTACAGAGAGGAGAAGTCGAAAAATTTCTGCCCACCCACCCAACCCATTTATGTTATGCATAGCTGTTATTTGTTCCATTTATCTTCATTTCATTTGAATTTCATGCATTGTTTTTTTCATGTTGGCTCAGCTTGTGTTGATTTTGTTTGTTTATTTGTATTTGTCAGTGATCATATATGTGGGTTTTTCTACATTGATTTATTACTGTGTAGGTATGTGAATGAACCCTAGTTAACAGTATTGTGTGGAAGATCAGATTGCTTGTCAGTGCTCAAGAAATCTGATGCTTCTTGTTTCACTTTATACGCAGTCTTTATATGTGATAAGTTGATTAAACTAGGATTGTTATAAAGTATAGTTGTTATTAATATTATACTGATACAGACTTCTCTACTGTGTGGGATGATGTACAAATAAATTATCATAATTTTGCATATGTTGTTGGCGTTAGTCATATGTTGTCTGAGATGTAATTTCAGAGAACATTTTAGTTCCAATCTGCTTGTCGGTCTCATGACAGTTGGTTCTACCCTTACCCTAGTCCTTATAGCTTGAATGAATAATTGTGAGATAAACAGCATCAAGGGTCACAATCAGGGGCGGATCCAGAGGGAGTAACCCGAGTTGCGGGTTTAAACAACCCCCTCCTGCGACAAATATGGGTTTTCCTATTATTGCTCGATTTTGACAGAGTTTCTGTGTGAAAATGAAATAAATATGCTTAGAGAATCAGAGGGATTCATTTGAATCCTCCAAATCCCCTCTGGATCTGCCACTGGCCGCAGATGCCTGATTATTTGATTTTCACATAGAAATTCATGAAAAATGGTATAACAATAGAAATATGAATCACACTATTTGTATGCTCCAACCTGTCTCAGTCTCACAGAAATCCTGTCAATCTGACCTTGAAGTGACTGTAACATCTGGAGTGTAGGACAAAACCCCACCAGGACAAAACCCCCTCGGACAAAACCCCACCAGGACAAAACCCCATCAGGACAAAACCCCACCAGGACAAAACCCCACCAATGTATAAAATATAGTATAACAAATTTATGACCTAGAAAAAAATATTTGGTAAGGAAAATATTTTTAAATATAAGAAATTTGATTATGTGTAACAATTTATTACTTTATAATTTAATTATTTATTTGAAACTTCAAAAAAAAATGTGTATTTATTGTATTTTAAAAGCATTGTTTTTATACTTATTTCCCATTTTGTGTTTATTGAAATATCCAAATAAGGCAATTTTGCTTTAAAAATGGAAACAATTGTGGGAAAAGGAGAGGTTACTGGGAATGAAATGAAGCCAAATATTATCTTGACATCACATTTTTGTCACCTAAATAAGTCATTTGGCATGCATTATATATGGTTCCCTTATCTACGAAATCAACTATCACCTATCATAATCAGGACAATAGGTGACATCAGAAGACTTTTAACACCTCAGAAGAAAGTAACACTTCTAATTTCAAATAAGTTTATTCCCATGAATCATGATTGTTAATATTTATCAATGGCATTATTCAATTGAAACTTTTTTGTGGAAAAAAACATTTCATATTCATGATATTTAGGGATAACTCATTCATTATCAATTTATGATTTAGCAATAAATTCTTTTTTGTTTCAAAAACAAATTTTTAGGCTTAATAAAAAACTTCAAAAAATCATAAATCTAAGAATATTATGAAAATAAATCAATGATAATATATACCATGGAAAAAATAACATAAGTCCTACATTATAATAGTATTATGAGTGTTATTTCTTTCCTGTAATTTTTATTCATCAAACATCAAATATGAGAAAAATAGAAAATAAATTATCAAAGCACAACTATTACAATACTTGGTCGAATGCAAATTTAATTGTTTCAATAATAATTTATTGCTGAATGATTTGAAAATTAATAAAATATAAGACTGGTGGGGTTTTGTCCGCCTTGCCAATTTTAGTGGTGGGGTTTTGTCCGAGGGGGTTTTGTCCTGGTGGGGTTTTGTCCTGGTGGGGTTTTGTCCGTACCCCTAACATCTGACAGGCACCTGTTAGGGTTCACCTTCAGTGACCTTTACCTCTGACGAACCAAACGCTTTCAAGAAAACTACCCCACTTACCTGTCATTTAAGTGCAGAAACGGGTGTTTACATGTGCCGATCATGGAAAACCATACACAGCAAGAGTTTTGATTAGTACAATTGAAATAGATAATATCAGTTAGATTAAAAGCTAGGTATTAAATGCATGTAAGATGTTAACACATGAAATATTTGTTTTAACCCATTACCAAACTACAAAATTTTGGACTGTTCCAATTTGAAAGACATGGCAGACGACAATTTCTAATTGTTGAAATTTCAAAAATCTTTCCATTTAGTTTAGAAAACATTGTGAAAAATGAAGAAATTGCTTGTCACAAGCAATTTCTTCATTTTACACAATGTTTTCCCAAGTATTTTCTTAGGAGGGAGTCAAAACGTGTCACTGTGCAGTAATGGGTTAATCAGATTGACTGCTGTTAAAATTTCATAATATTGAGATTTGTAGACTTGAGTTATGTATGTGTTACCTATGGCTATAGAAAGGCTTTGCGCCCTTTTCATCCGTTTTCATCCGTTTAATCTATATAGTCATCTATGACAAGGTGTTGTCATAGTTGAACTTCGCTGAAGGTACGAACTACCTGATGTGAATCAAATCGCCATTTCTAGACCAATTAAATGGTAAAGTGCAAAATGGTTGTAACTGCTGAGCCATCGATTTGTGAATAACTTATGTCAAACTATACATGAACTGCAAAGACAAATGAATTATCTTATTAGTTATTAAACAAATTTTGTCCACAGTGAAAGCTATATATACCGACAAAATGTCCAACTACATGTATTTGGCTTCATTTTTCTGAAGTCAGACAAATTTCGTCTGATCAAATGATTATTGTCAAATTTCACTTGACGCAGGTTGTGTTTCACTTTGTTTTTAGGTCAGGTCAATGACATTGTTCGAAAATTACAAGAAACAGAAGGAGACTGTAATAGACAAAATACAAGAGCAAAACACAGGTATTATGAACAGGGTTCTCCCCACAATAATTTGAAGCCGTAGTGGCAAATTATATGCTTGAAATGCATTGTGTTTCATGGAAATAATTGTGAGTAAAAACATAATGGGAAAAGAAGAAATTGCTCAATTTGAGCAATTTCTTCTTTTACCATAATGTTTTTATACAGACTTATTAAATCTTATCATATAGAAGAATGCATTATTTATCACTTATTGACATGAAATGCTTAAAATGTCCCTTATTTGGTGACGATTTTGAGGAAATTATGCTGTAGGGTAGTTCTGAAGCTGTAGTGGCTTTACACTGATTTACAAGAAGCTGTAGTGGGGCCGACACAGCTTATTGGGATGGGGAGAACACTGTTTAATTATTATTATTATCTTAGTATTATTTTTTGTTCAAAACAAAATAAAAGATTGTGTTTCTGTTTAAAGACAACAACAATTTTGATGATCACCAGAATAATTATTTGTTTTAGCACAAATGACATTGACTCAACATGATTTAGAGAAAAGATAACTAATATGGCTAAAGTATGTCTACTTGGAAGTCAATACATGTATCTCGTCTCAATAATTTATGAGCCATCAGGGACTCAAGGCCAAGTAGGCGGAGGATTTTCTATGCAATCCTTATTAGTCCTTTGCAATATTTACAAAAGTGGCAGGAAGATGATACCTGAATAGAAGGGTAAAATCCCAGGCCTCTTAACCCTTTCCCAAACGACAAAATTTAAGGGTGGTCCTATTTAAAGCTGCAGCGGATGACAAAATTGATGTTAAAAAGGAAAGGTTTTGTGCACAATACAGTACAGAAAATATTGAGACCAAAGAAGAAACTGCTGGTTATCAGCAGTTTCTTCTTTTGCCTAAATGTTTTCCCAAGCCTTCAAAACCAGGTCTTGTTTGGGAAACGGCTAATGAAACCCCTGCAATATGTCATTTTGCAGCTGAGAATTTATATTCATTTTAGGATTCATCTGACTTAACATATTAGGTTGAACTAAAAAATTGCTTATGAAAATCAATTTCATCAATTTCCTCAGTTTTATCTATCTCAAAAGATCATGAAATTATAAAAAAAATAAAAAAAGAAAAAATAAATAAATCATCAACTTAAAATTGTTGTCAGCAAGTTCTTTCAATTTAGATATTAGTCTAAATTTTTGTTGGATGATCATTGGTCAATGACAACTGAATTATAAGAAAAATCCATTCTTCAGCTCTTTGAGAAAAGAGATTATAAACCCAAACAAAATCAATTCTCACAATTCAGGTCAAGGAGTGTCAGCGGCAGTGCCCTCTACTTCCAAAATAACAAACCAGAGCAGTATACAGAAAACATCAGCCCCAGCACCACAAGCACAACCACCTAAACCAGGAGCTGTAGGATCTAGTACAGTGACTGTAGCTCCACAACCTTCTACCTCTAGGTCTGCTGAGTCAACGGAGTGAGTATTTATCCTTTTGTCTCAATGTTTCCAAGTTCCAGCAGCAATATCACAACCACCTAAACCAGTAACTGTGGGATCTAGTACAGTAACTGTAGTTCCACAACCTTCTACCTCTAGGTCTGCTGAGTCAACAGAGTGAGTATTTATCCTTTTGTCTCAATGTTTTCCAAGTTCCAGCAGCAATATCACAACCACCTAAACCAGTAACTGTGGGATCTAGTACAGTGACTGTGGTTCCACAACCTTCTAACTCTAGGTCAGGGGAGCCTGGGAACCAACCTACAGAGTGAGTGGTTTAGCTCAAAATAGTCAAATCCAGGAAGGTCTTGTTCGATAGATGCTGTACACAACACGCTTGATGTTAATGGAAAAAATAATTTGTATACAATTGAGTGCAGAAGATATTGAGGTGAAAGACAGAGTTTTTATTTTGACAGTCAGGTTATTATACCCCCGTATTGAGAGATCGGGGGCATATTGTTTTACTCATGTCCGTCCGTCTGTCTGTCCGAAAACTTAACATTTTGCCATTTCTCCAAAAGTATTTGACATACGAGGGTTGTTCGGAAATTATTGAGACAACGCTTAAAGGACTTAAATTATAACAAGCAAGGGATTAAAAAATATACCGAAACAAAGACAATTTATATTTCTCTACATAAATAACTTTTTTCGAAATTTGCTGTTACAATAAACAAACTGGAGTCAATAAACCATTCCTATCTGGAAGGTACCGGAGCACCGCGATGTCATTCCCATGACGTCAAAATAACTGACGTCCATAATAGCGCGTCCAGTCGACCTGCTGACCCTGGCTTTTTACGGAGGAGCCGATCCATTCACTGCCTAGACACTTGATTGTTGTTAAGTTTCTGGATTGTAGAAAAACATTCATGTTTCATCGCATGTGATTATACGGTCGAGAAAACTTTCACCATCTGCTCGCCACCGATTTAAGAAGATTTTCGATACTGCAACTCGCTGTTGTTGGTCACTTTCTGATATTAGGCTGGGTACCGAATGGGCGCACACACGTTCCATGTTGAGATGTTCAGCCAGTATCTTATACTCCGTGGCTACACCAATGTCAGATGCTAGCAATGTCCCGCACTGCCAAACGAGCGTCTTCGCCAAGTGTGTAAGCAACATCAGACGTCAAAACATCAAATTTTCCGTGATGATCATCGGCCGGCCCGCTCTTTTTGAGTTGTATAGAGTTGATGTCATTTCAAAAAATCGTCTGGGCCATTTATACTCCAGCGCTCGAGACACACCGCTACCACTCTGTGCCATTTCCATCAATTTCTTTGTTTCCACGAGAGTCTTTCCTAATTTCACGCAAATTTTCGCTGCTCTGCGTTTACGTCACAGTTGATTTTGACGTCGATGTTGCGATAGTAGCGACTGCCGCAAAATCACGATAACCTGCATATTAACGACTCCAATGTTTTGAAATTTTAACTGAATCACGTCACAGATGGACGTTACGCGCAACGTAAATTTAGTACGTTAATTCCCGCGTTTTCATTGTGAATTTAGTTGTTTCAGTTGTACGATGTAAATAGAATTAGAAATAATTACGAGGTGCTCCGGGTCGGGATACCATGCATGTAAAATATGCGAATTTAACCAAAAGAATGCAATAAAATCATGTTTTTTATCTACCTACAATTTAAATAGATGTTGTTTCGAACATATCTGTTATATCAACTTGATCCGATATCTTTTAATGAAAATAAATGAAGTGTCTCAATAATTTCCGAACAACCCTCGTACAAAGCTGAAATTTGGTATGTAACTTCCTTTCAATGATATCTATCTGTTCCATGCAATATGAACTTACTCAAGGTCATCTGGTAACCCTAAGCAACCCTTTACACAAAACTTAGAATTTTAGAAAAATGGCCATTTCAGGGGCATCGGTGTTTCACAAACACATCTTGTTTTTTCAGCAATACATTTGAATAGGACCTGCTGAATTCTCAACACAGATATTACTGACTAGAAATTGGTTCTGATATTATCAGTATTTCAAAATTTTTAACAGTTTGGAGAGGAATGAAATTCTGTATGACTGCATTGTTTATCCATTTAATCATTTTTCAGGACAAAAGCTCAACCTTCAAAAGCAGCCTCCTCTAGTAGTATAATAGTTAACTTTAGACAGGTATGTTTATCAATCTTTACTTTGTTAGTCTTAATAGATTTATTTGAAGCCGAGCCCCGATAGCTTAGTCGGTTTCATCAGAGTCTGTCAACCCAGCTGTCGCGTGTTCGAATCACGTCTCGGCCAGTATCTATTCTGATATTTGACAAAAGTCATTTTTCTCTCACCAATGGATGTGAATCATCTATGTGAGAGAGCAGCTGAAGGCTCAGTTTGGATATTGTGGTGTTACTGGTGAGTGAAATACCAGGAAACCACAGTTAGGTGCTCCAGCCGCCACGATATGACCATAGCAGTTGAAAACTGCGTAAAACCCCAATAAATCTAAAACAAATCTATTTTAAAAAAAAGAAATAACAAAACAATACAAAAACCCAATAACAGACCAACAGCAACAGCTGCAGCAGCAACAACAACCTTTCACCACTTTTAACAACAAAATTCTAATTTGGTTCAAATTGAAAGATGCTGCAGACAAGAATTTCATGTGAATGGAAGTCTACATTTTCTGGACTTTATGGATAGAAAAACATTGTGGAAAATTAAGAAATTGCTTGTCACAAACAATTTCTTCATTTCCCAAAATGTTTCCAGAGCCTTAATCTTGTGGGGTGTCCAAAGGTGTCACTGTGTGGTACATGTAATGGGATAAAGATTAAAATATTCTGAACATGCATTGTTGGAATTATCATATGAATGACAATAGACATGTTTTCATTTGGTAACCCTTTCCTGGACATGTCCTGATTTTGGTAACCCTGGTATATTGGGTTTGAGAAGCTTTTAGACAAAAGGAAAAGAAAATGTTAATAATCAGCATTTCTCTTTTTGCCTCAAAATTTTATGCCAACATAAGACAAAATTCTTTTCTTCATCAACATCTATTTTGTTGACTGCAGCAGCTTTCAAGTGGGACTACTTTTGAAATTTTAAAAATCATTTGGGGAAACAAATGAGCATTCTGTCACTATATGAAAAATAATAAAGTATTGTCTCAGATCAATTAGATTCTGTCAGCCTCCTTCTCTCCATCTACTTGTCCCAAAGATATATTTTTTAACAATTCTTAAAATGGCTTTCATATCTTACATTTGTCTTCTTTGTTACTAAGGCTGTGATACCAATGCACAAACACATCTTGTATATATTTTGCAGAGAGGTAACCCCATTTTAAAACACATAAGAAATGTTCCCTGGGAATATAACAGTATAATACCAGACTATGTGATGGGAAAAGCTACTTGTGCCTTATATCTTAGGTAAGACAGAGTATAATGCTTGTTAACTTGTATTTTATGGAATGGTACTTTTTATGGAATGTATTTTTAGCTTACCTGAGCACAAAGTGCTCAAGGTGAGCTATTGTGATCACTTTTTGTCCGTCGTCTGTCCGTCCGTCTGTCCATCTGTCTGTCCGTCCACAGTTTGGTGTTTACGCTCTAGCATCCACAAATATTAGTCAATCTTTATCAAACTGTGTCAAAACAAGTATGGTCATAAGTTCTCGGATGAGTTTGTTTTTGGGCCAGATCGGACCTGAATGTCTTGAGTTATCTGCCCTTGAATGTAAAAAAATGCAGTTTTTGACTTTGTTTACACTCTAGCATGTACAATTATTGATCAATCAAGGCAAAACTTGTACATAATGTTTGAGACCATAAGATCTCACATGAGACTGATTTTCGGTCTGATCAGACTATAAAGTCGAGATGTGCCCTTGAATTTGAGAAAACTGCCGTTTCTGACTGTTTTCGACCTTGTTTGCACTCTAGAACCTACAATTATTGACCAATCAAGACAAAACTTGGAAACAATGTTGGAGACCATAAGATCTCATCTGAGTATGATTTTCAGTCTAATCGGAGAGAAAGTTATGTGCCCTTGAATTTGACAAAATTGCCGTTGTCCACTGTTTGGACTTTGTTTACACTCTAGCATGTACAATTATTGATCAATCAAGACAAAACTTGGACATAATGTTGGAAACTATAAGATCTCGGATAAAATAGGTTTTCAGTCTGATCATACAATAAAGTCGAGAGTTATGTGCCCTTGAATTTGACAAAACTGCTGTTTCTGACTGTTTTCGACCTTGTTTGCACTCTAGAACCTACAATTATTGACCAATCAAGACAAAACTTGGACACAATGTTGGAGATTATATGATCTCGGCTGTGTTTGATTTTCATTCTTATTCGACCAGAAAGTTTTGGGTTATGTGCCCTTGAATTTGACAAAATTGCCGTTTTCCAATGTTTTGGACTTTGTTTACAGTTGTTTACAGTCTAGCATCTACAATTATTGATCAATTAAGACAAAACTTGGACATAATGTTGGAGACCATAAGATCTCGGATTATTGTGATTTTCAGTCGTATCAGACCAGAAAGTCGAGAGTTATTTGCCCTTGAATGTGATAAAATTGTTAAAATTGTTGTTTTCTACTGTT
The DNA here is from genome assembly GCA_963680895.1 of Fragum sueziense. Lineage (NCBI taxonomy): Eukaryota > Metazoa > Mollusca > Bivalvia > Cardiida > Cardiidae > Fragum > Fragum sueziense. The sequence goes on along the minus strand of OY804592.1, from coordinate 76,426,947 downwards.
TCCGACCTTGTTTACACTCTAGAATCTACAATTATAGACCAATCAAGACAAAACTTGGACACAATGTTGAAGACCATAAGATCTCGGATGAAAATGATTTTCAGTCTGATCAGACTAGAAAATTGACAGTTATGTTCCCTTGAGTTTGACAATATTGAAATTTTCGACTGTTTTGGACTTCGTTTACACTCTAGAATCTACCACTATTGCCTTGATCAAATTAGTTGTCACTATAACAGCCAGACTTTCTGAGATAATAATGTGCCCTTGTCACTATTTTTCATCTTGGCAATATGTCATAGCAGTTCAGGTGAGCGATTTAGGACCATCATTGTCCTCTTGTATTTATATATTTTCACATATTCTCAATGATTGTATGTATTTTAAGTGTGACTTTAGAATAGTCGGGCTATTCCTGCACATGGGCATGGATTGATATTGAAACATGATAGTATCAAATGCTTTAAACAAGATTTTTCCAAGCAATGAATTTGTAGGACTGTCCACTCACAAATATGTTACAGAACACAAAATGAATGTACCGGTAACTGCAAATGTTCTAAATGTATAGTATAGCAAAGAAAATGTTGAGGCAAAAGCAGAAAATGTTATTTCTTAAGCCTTTTCTAATATGGACATCAAAACCAAATTTTGTTTGGGAAAGGGTTAAGATGTCTCCAGATCTTGTTTCATTTATATATCTTGTGACAGGGTCTTTTCTTTGGTTAAAAAATTGAAGATCAATGTCATGAACACTTTCAGGTACTGATTTGGGGTATGATGTTTAACAAACACATCTTCGTCTATTATCTTTACAGTTTACGTTATCACCAGTTGAATCCTCAATACATACATAACAGATTGAAAGAACTTGGGAAAGGCTACGATCTCAGGGTTCTGCTAGCACAAGTTGATGTAGTAAGTCTTAATGTATTGTATTGTACCACTTTGTATTGTATAAAAACAGCCGAATCCACAATACATTCATAACAGATTGAAAGAACTTGGGAAAGGCTACGACCTCAGGGTTCTGCTAGCACAAGTTGATGTAGTAAGTCTTAATCCTTTAACAAACAAGAGCTGTATTTGACGACTCTAAGACAGACTGTACCTGAAACCAATGATAGAAAATAAGAAAATGTTGATAAATTTTATACTTATCTCTCAATATTTTCTATTGTATTGTATTGTATTGTATATAGATCTATTCTATTGTACAAAAATCCTATCTTTATCAACATCTGATTTATAGTCTGCAGCAGCTTTCAAATTGTAACTAAATGTAGGCCATAATTATGCTCCCCAAAGGGAGAGCATATAGTTGCTGCTTTGTCTGTCAGTTCTTCCGTTTGTCGGGAGCGATTTCTCCATAACCCTTGGGCCAAATCAAATGAAGCTTATGCTAGGTTCCCACTGCCGATCAAATTAACTCGATCAAACCCGACCAAGCGATCGAGTACCGGTCGACGTCGGTCGGCAAGGGTGATCGGGATAAGTCGAGTTTGGTCTGCATCGATCGGTGATTCTGCGAACTTGTTTTGACACGTCCGTGTAGCGGTCGAGTAGAAAACACACCGGGAAGATGCTCGAGTATCGATCGTATAGAAGATCGAGCTGATCGACAATCACTCGAGTAGAGATTGTGTGTGATCGAGTCGATATCTTTTACCGGGATTTGATTGGATGAACAGTTGGAGCAGAAGTCGAGTTGATCGGGGATGCGTTCGGGAATAACTCGTACAAGTCGAGGTGATCGAGTGCTTCCAACTGCTCTATGGCAGCGGATCAACTCGATCTACTCGATCGCTTAAGTGCACTCGATCAATCCCAACCATATGACTTCTTCTTGATCTCTAGTCGATCAAACCCGACCTCTTCATCCGATTTAATTGAGTGAACAGATGAATCAGAGGTCGAGTTGATCGGGGTGTGGTCGGAAATTACTCGAGTACAAGTCGAGCTTGGTGCAGGTCGGAATACAAATTATCTACCCGATCACACTCGATCTCCAGACCCGACTGATTCACAACAAAGTCGATCTTCTACCAGATCAATACACAATCGCTTCTTGATCATTTTTGTACTCGATCGCACTCGACTGTTTTTGCATGTCAAAAAAACTCGAGTAGGAAGCCCGAGCGATGCAGACCAATTTCGATCATCTCAACCGCTCCCGATCACTCTTGCAGACCTAGCTCGACCTGTATTCGACTGCTTGATCGAGTTGATCTGGTCGGCAGTGGGAACACTAGGTCGTGTGGTAATAAATGTGTACAAGCAGCATGAGTTCCCGCGCAGTGTATATTAACAGAAATATTGAAAATTATCGGAAATTGTGTTTCATGTGATTCCCCACTTTGAGACATAACACGCACGATTAATATAATGGTATAAAACGCCTTAAAGAATGCATTAATCTTTATATTTAATCAGATTAAGGATGGGTCAATAGCTGAAAGTACATTTACGTCACAATTAAATTATGTACATATTTAGACTGACAATATTATGAACTTATTTTGAATATGTGATAATTACAGACGCTGCAAAAAGATTTTCATTCAGAACACCTAGAATAGAATCAGCTCGATCTGGTCGAGTACAGATCGAGATGGTTGGGTATTGATCGTGTATGGCTCGAATTAAGGACGGGGTGATCGGGTAGACATCGGAAAGATGGTCGGGCTTCAATCGGGAAATGATTGGGAATGCTCGGGCGGGGGTCTAGTTTGATCGACTAGAGATAGGTGGTCGTGTTGATCGAGTTGATCAGATCGGCAGTGGGAACCTAGCATTACCATTTGAACTCCCTATGATATAATGCCGATGTTTTTTATGCCCCCGTATCGAGAGATTGGGGGCATATTGTTTTACTCGTGTCCGTCTGTCTGTCTGTCAGGTAAAGGTCATTTCTCAAGGGCAACATTTGGAAAATCTGTTTATGGCATATATTTTTTCTGACAATACCTTATTCGGGCAGCATAATCCATCTCTGACGGCTCTTGTTTGGAAAAGTGTTTAAATATTTTATTGACTAATTTGCTTTGTATATAAAGCCAGTTGAATCCACAATGCATTCACATAAGATTGAATGAACATGGTAAAGGCTACAATCTTAAGAGTTCTTTGAGCTCAAGTGGATGTGGCAAAAATGAAATGGCTGCTGTCAATTAACCCTTTCCCAAACAAAATCTGGTTTTGACATTTGTGAAATATTGAATCAAAAGAAGAATATGCTGATGGCCTGCATTTTCTTCTTTTGTTTCAATACTTTCTATTCAAAAATTATCATCATATTCACTTTCATTTGCATTAGCTTTATTGTCTGTATCAGCTTTCAAATTGGCCAAGACTAAAATTTTGTCTTTTGGGAAAGGGTTAAAATATTTTTGGACTAATAAAATATGGCATTCACTCACATTTGTACCAACACTGACAATTTTTTATTGTGTTGAAGAAAAGAAGTATGAATTGCTGAAATTGTATTTTAAGGAATGTTTCCAATTTCTTTACAGAAAGATCCCCATCATTTACTGAAAGACCTGGCCAAGATATGTATTCTTGCAGACCTTACTTTGATACTTGCCTTCAGGTAAATAGAAAATATTAGTTTATGTTGGATATTCCATTATACACAGTGGATAATCACTTGATACAATATTTTCAGAAAATCTTCAATAATTTTGTAAATACTTAACCGAATTAAATTCGGTTTGAAGCAGAGAATGTAGACAGACGTCATGCATTAGATGGGCCGCGGCCTTAGCGCAGTTGGTAGCGCATCTGACCCTCATTCGAGAGGTCCCGGGTTCGATACCCAGCCGCAGCTAATACCCTTTCTGACAAAATTGTCACCCACCAATGGGTTTGAAATCGTTAACCTAAGTGGGCAAGCAGCTGGAGGCTCAGTAAGGGTGTTGTGGTAGTACTGGTTTGAGAAACAATAGGAATCCATGGTTAGGTGCTCCAGCCGCCTTGATATGACCCTGGTAGTTGGAAACGGCGTAAACCCCCAATAAACTCAAACGCATTAGATGGACGTGGTTGATTTTTGAAAAATCTACATGTTAAAAAGTTATTGAAGATAATCAAAAATTTTGGTTTATCTTCAATAACTTTTTTATCAGTTGATTTTTTCAAAAATCCAACACGCCCAGCTTATTCCTGGCATTTTCCCACCTTCTCTGCTTCAAACCGAATTCAAATTGGTCAATTATTAAAAAAGATATTTAGAGATTATTACACGGCTAATGAGGGCCGGAGAGTGATATCGGCCCGCAACCGCGATATCTGCACCAAGGTCTTTAGACCGAGGTCAGATATCAAGGTCAGGGCCGATATCACTCTCCGGCACGAATCAGCCGTGTAATAATCTGTATATTGCATTCTCTTTGCGAAGAAACTTCATTCGATGAATAAATCTTACCTTTATATAAAGTTTCCACAGATTTTTCAGTTGAAATTAACTCATTTTTATACATTTTTCACATTAATCGCACTCGAACTGAAGACAGATAACGTTACGACGGCAGCCATTTTTGTAAACAACATTGCGTTTTTCTGACGTCATTGGCGTTTCGCGTCACGAAAAGGCACGTGCAAAAGATCTGTACCTATAGTTTTTAGAATAAATTCCTTAGCAGCGGGCAGATATCGCATATCTGCCCGCTGCTAAGGATTCACGTGGATATAGCTTTTTCGGCCCGCCCGATATCTGGCCGATTCTAGCCGAAAATGTTACTATTTATAGTAACAGAATGTAATATTGAAGATTATCGGTGAGTCACATGATTATACATTGTGTTATAACAGGCCCAGATTTCATGGCAGAGACAGAATTGGTGAAAAAGCTATTTAACCTTTACCCTTTACTAAGGGTGTGTGTCAGTGTTTTCTTTTTGCTCATCTTAGAAATTTAAAAAAGAATATGATGGAAATAAATTTTTTTAAGAAAAAATCTTTACTCAAAATCTTTAATGCTTGTTAGAAAAGTGTATGTCTCTACATCTATTGTATATTTCAGCCCAGAGGAAGCAGGGCGGTATTTAGAGACCTACAAAGTGTACGAGAACAAACCCCCGGATGTATTGATGGAGAAGATAGAGAAAGATTATGTTTCCAAGGTAAGATAGATTATACAAACCTACAGGTTAAAACCTTTCCGAGAGGGCAAAATTTTAGGGTGATCAATTTGAAAGCTGCTGTAGACGACAAAATTCATGTTAAAAAGGAAGGGATTTGTGTACGATACAGCACAGAAAATATTGAGACAAAAGGAGAAACTGCTGGTTATCAGCAGTTTCTTCTTTTGTTTCAATGTTTTCCCAATCCTTTTCTATTAGGGACCTCAAAACCAGGTCTTGTTTGGGAAAGGGTTAAACCTTTACCAATCAATGAGAAATTAGTCCAATGTGAAAGCATCTGCAGATGACCAAATGGATGTTGATGATAGGATTTGTATGCAACAAAGCATGGAAACTATTGAGGCAAAATGAAAGTGTTTTAAAGTTCATTTTATTTTATGGCCCTAGTCATCCATCTGTCTGTCCATCTGTCTGACTATTAGCAATTTGTTGTGCACACAACTCCTACAGTTTCAATTGGAATTTGATCAAACTTGCCACAATGAATCTCTAAACACACAGCTTATCAAATTCAGATAACTCTTGTTGTCTGAATTAGCTTTCATATAACTACAGTCTAAATTTCTGTTGTTTGAATGAGAATGGATTAAAACATTTTGGTCAACCACTATAACAAATACCTGTAATGTTTGTTTACAGCTGACAGACACATTAACATCTGTAAAATCCGTAAACAAAACAGACAGTATGACCCTGCTATCTACTTTTAAGGTTAGTAAATAAACTTAGTTTTATCGTTCAAATAAACTTTGATCCTTTAGCCTATTTCTGTATGTGCACACTTTGTAACGCTCCTCAAGAAAAAAGGCTTGGGAAAATATTGTAGTAAATGAAGAAATTGCTTGTGACAAGCATTTTCTTCATTTCCAGCAATGTTGTTTTATCGAAAAAGACCCCAAAACGTGAAATTTCATGCATTTGAAATTGTCGTCTGCAACACCTTTGGATTTAGACCAGTGTAAAATTTTGTCATGTGGTATTGGGTTACCTGAAGCGTGGCTTATTTTGCCGCAGTCGTTATCATTTCGTTTTCTGGTGAGTTGGGATCAATTTTTGGAAAAATTAAAAGGATACCACAAATAATCCATGTATCCGGGGAAAGAGATTTTCAAGGCGGGGTACATGCAACAGACCTTTTGAAAATCGACAAAGAAATAAAAGAGTAATTGCAAAATATTTGACAAGATTCGAGATTATTTTTGTCCGTATTCGTTATCCATCCCAGCATGCACAATCCCCACCGTGATTGTATTAATGGTCCAGTGTTTAACAACTGAGCCAATTATCAACAATTTTATTTGAAAGCTATTTATTTAGGCAAATTATTCTTTGAATCTTTAATGATTATTATCATTTACTCCTTTGCTATTATTTCAGTATTGATTCATAGAATTAATACTTTCCGAAACAAGATAGGATTTTGATGTTCCTACTAAAGATAGCTTTTAAAAGCACTGCAAGAAAATGCATATAACCATCATTTTTTTCTTACTATTTTACTATTTATTCATAGAATCATAGAATTCCCAGACAAGGATTGATTTTGACATCCCTAATAGAGAAAGCTTTGAAAATCACTGCAAGAAAAGAAGAGGATGCTTATAATCAGCATTTGCTTCTTTTCCTTCGGTGCTTTTATGCGTCTTCATTAACTTTAGACCACCCTGATATTTTGTTCTTTGGTTTCTTTGTGAAAGGGTATATACTGCATATTTTGTTATTCAGACAACCCAGGGTATCATCAATGCCAGTAAAGAAGATTTGTCCTTGTGTGCAGGATTTGGACCTCAAAAGGTTTGTACATGTTCTAGCATGACATGGCTTTATTCTTTCCTAAATTACAGAATATCATACTTGTGCTAATTGAAGATTGTAGAAATTGAAATAAAGGGTAATGAATAGAAACTTTGAAAATTATAGTAACACGCAGAAAAACACTGTGTGGGTGTTAATTCCTTATAATATAGTTCATCTGGGATCAGGAAAAGGCCCCTTAACCCTTTCCAAAACGGTATAAATTTGAGGTATTTATATTTTCAAGCTGTTGCAGACGACAAAATGAATGTTACTTGATGTAGAATTTGTAAATATTATAGCACAAAAAACATTAAGGATAAAGGAGAAAATGCTGATCATCAGCATTTTCTTCATTTGTCTCAATGTTTTTCCAAGCCAGTTCTATTGGAACCAGGTCTTGTTTGGGAAAGGATTGGGGCATTAGAGACCTTTGTGGGATTAAGATTACCTTGCCTTCATGTGCAGCCTGATCATGATCTTCCTTGCTAATCTCCAAGGGTAAGAGTTCTTATAGATAACGAAAAAGCTATTTGATAACAGAATGGATCATGATCTGATTGTATATACAGAGACTGATCTTGATCCATGTTTTATGCAGTAGAAGACCTTTCTCAAGATCCTGGCCTGTTTGTAAAGTTTGAATCTGGACTGTTTCAGGCACAAAGGCTATATGATGTATTTCATGAACCATTTTTGAAGAGTAGAAAAAGACTGACAGAACAATCTGCTGGTATGTATATATTTGCAATACAATAATAGTACAGCTACAGCAAGTTTGCTAGACAATTTAGCAAGTCTATTGAAATATTAGTTACAGTAAACAAGGTTTAGCTCCCCTAAACTTGAACAGCTATTGTATTGGTGTATTGTGCCTAATGTTGTACAATCTTTTACTGTAGATACTAAAGGTGTTGTTACAAATTAACATCTCTTTCACATACATAATTTCTATCTGTATTTTATAGTGTAGGTAAATGATTGACCCTTTCCTAAAAAAGACCTGCTTTTGACTTTCTGTTAGAAAAACCTGGGGTAAACACTGGTGGAAAAGAACCACCATTTTCTCATTTTGCCTCAATATTTTCTATTATACTATACTGTGCATAAGTTCTGACTTCAGACATTCTTTTTGTCATCTGCAGCAGATTCAACCTTATTCTTTGCCATTTGGGAAAGGGTTAAAGAAGGCTAATTGATAGGTATTTCAAATGTGAAACAAGATGTGTTTGTGAAACACAAATGCCTCTGAAATGGCCATTTTTCTAAAATGTTAAGTTTTCATGGAGAAAAGGGTTATTAAGGGTTAAGGGATGACCTTGAGGAAGGTCAATTGCATGTAACAGATAGATTTAATTGAAAGAAAGTTGCATACCAAATATGAGCTTTGTATGTCAAATACTATTGGAGAAAAGGCAAAGGTTAAGTTTTCCGAGTAAAAGGTTAAGTTTTCGTAGAGTAAAGGGTTGATAAGGGTTAAAGGATGACCTTAAGGAAGGTCAAATTGCATGGAACAGATAGATATCATTGAAAGGAAGTTGCATACTAAATTTGAGTTTTGTATGTCAAATACTTTTGGAGAAAAGGCAAAGGTTAAGTTTTCGGACAGACAGACTGACAGACGGACGGACATGAGTAAAACAATATGCCCCCGACAGGATCTCTGGATACCGAGGCATAAAAAGCAGAATTTGGGATATGTTTTATATTTTCTGTAAAACAGAATTGAAACTGTGCATGAATCCAGGGATGGGCCACACCCCCTTCAACTTTGTATAAAAGGCTTATCATCCCATCCCTGGAAAACATGTGCCCTTTCATAGAAAAATGTCTTGATCAGTGCCTTTAGCATGTCTTTAGCTTTTGAGGAGGACATAAAACTCATATATCAAACCAATCTTTACTCTTATTTTAGAACCTGACAGTGATGCAAAGAAGAAAAGGTGAACACAGCTGATAGTGTAAAACTGCCAAGGTCTCAGGTCATAAACTGTGATATTTATCTGCATTCCCATATGACAATATCATAGGCTAATCTCAATAGAAAGAAGTTGCAGTCGACAAAATTGATCTCAACATGTGCATAAAATCTCTATGTTTTAGTATAGAAAACCTTGAAAGAAAAGGAGAAAATGATGATTATCATCGGAGAGAGATGCCAGAGAATGGAACATGTCAGTTTCTGAAACCAGCAACAGGAAGAAATGGAGAACAGAAGTTAAATCTGCTATGCATGCAGCCAGCCAGACAACTGGAAGGGATCCCGCTGACGGTGAAACAGTCCCTACACCTGCATGATAAACAAAACACCGATGATGATGATGATGATCATCATCATCATCATCATTTTCCTCCAATGTGTTGTAAACCCGTATCAATTGTGGTTGTCAAAACAAGTCACTCTTTGGGAAAGGCTTGATGTGAAATATGTAGTATTTTGAAATGTAAAGATTAACCCTTTTCCAAACAAGACCTGGTTTTGACGACTCTAAAAGAAAAAGCTAGAGAAAACATTGAGACAAAAGAAGAAACTGCTGATAATCAGCAGTTTCTCCTTTTGTCTCAATATTTTATGTGCCATATTTTACACAAATCTTATCTTTAGCAACATCCATTTTATCATTTATTGAAGTGGATCACCCTAAAATTTTGACGTTTGGGAAAGGGTTAAGATGCTACAGATTCTGACTAGTGCTACAAGAGGGTTGACAGAGCATAGGGCAATGAATTACATGTTAGTGGTGATCATTATGAGAATTGTTGAAGTCAGTCGATCAGTTCGGACCCTATTAGATTTATGCCCTTTTTTAATTTATTACGTTGAAATATAAAATATGTAATTATTGAAATTAAAGGAAACATAAAAATAAATGCTTCTTTTGTATTTGATATAAACCCCTTTACCAAACAGCATAATTTGGACCGGTCCAAATTCAAACGTGTTGCAGACTAGAAAACAAATCTGACTGCAGAATGAAAACTCTCTTTGATAAGGTGTAAAATAATGAAGACAAGAGCCGTCAGAGACGGACAATGCTCCCCGATTAAGGCATTGTCACAATAAATGTATGCCATGCAGAGCTAAGATTAAGCTAATAAACGTTAAGCCCCCTTTTTCCATGACATACTTTTTATACGCAAATTTAAAATAGTTTATTGTCAAGGGCATCTGATTTGCTACTCAAATATGAAATTTCATCAAATTCTGACCATTAGACTATGAGAAATTAGAGAAAAAGTGTATTTGACCTGAAGTCCCCTTTTCCCATGATGAGGCCTCAAATCCAAAAACTGGGAAAAGTGCATCGGCATTATGTCATAGGGAGTTCACATGGTAAGTTTCATTTGATTTGGCCAAAGGGTTATAGAGAAATTGCTTCGGACGGACGGACGGACGGAATGACGGACGGATGGACAGACGAAGCAGCGACTATATGCTCTCCCTTTGGGGAGCATAAAAAGGGAGAAAATGCTAGTAATCTAAATATTGATTGGCCAATAGCTTGCCTAAACAAGAGCTTGTCACAAAATAAGGAGTCAAAGGTTAAGGTCACAAGGTCAAAGTCTAAAGGTCAAGTTCATGGCAAGAGGTATCCATATATGAAAAATCAAGGTTCTATCTATAATAGAGCACAAGTTATAGGCCAGGTTAGTTTTTTTTAAAGAAGGTCAAACTCCATGTTCAAGATCACTAGGTCAAAGGTCCTGGTCCCAAATGGAAGGTTTTGGAAGGAAGTATCCACATGTGAAGTATGGAGGCTGCATCTCTAATAGTGCCTGAGATATACACCAGGTTAAAGTTTTTGAAGATGGGATGGAACGCAACGCCGATACTAGGGCTGTGACATTAGCTCTCCGGACATAAAGTTCCGGCTCACTAAAAAGAATATATAAAATATCTTATGGAATCGTGAACCTGTATAGCTAGATTTTTTCTGTCCAAGAAAATTCAAAATGAAGTTTATTTAGTCCGTCTAGATCAAATCTGTATATAATTGACTGACACAACATTTATACTTATAGTAACATTTATGGGAAACTGGACCTTGATAGATAGTGAAAAATTATCAGTGCTAAAATTCCTTTCATTTTGGTCCTAGATAATACACTTACCACATAAAGAAACGCAACATTTTCAAATTTCAATATTTCTGTTTTAAACGAACCAGGATCTAAAATGGTATTTTCTTTGGTTCGCAAGGAAGGTTTATGACAGTTATGTTCAATTGAATATTTAAATTTCCAACCATCTTGCCAGAATTACGTCCCTTTGTTATTTTACGTTAAACACGTCCTAATGTCTTGAAAGTTAAAAAGCAATCCTCAAAGATAGTTGTACTGATAGTGTGTGGTCAGTTACACCGTAAAAACACAAAAAATTTTTCGCTGAGCGCAGTAAGAGTCATGTCATAACTTCCGGAAAACGCCCGTCAACATATCACTTTTACTTGAATTCTGGAATATTCAATTGCCAGGAACCAAAAAGCTTGGGGTCCAAATTTTCTTCCCTTTCAAGGATGTGGTACCATCTTATAGCAAACGCCAGTGTGCAGGATTGATCCTGATCTTCGACTGTACCAGTTACAATCAGTTGGTAGGGTATTAGCCAAAGGGCCATGAAAATTCATAACAGATTCCTAATAGCAACAGATTCCACATAAATGAACATTGGCAGACATGGGTAAGCCATCGCAAATGAATGATTCAAGCAGAGGCAACCCGTTTTATATCTGTAATAGCCTAAAACTTTGGCAGGCGGGCTTGGACAAACATTTGAAATGTCAAAGTCGATACTCGTATGTACGTTGACAGTACGATTCAATGGTATGTTGTGACAGGTTGGCGCTCTTGCACACACTGCTGCTTTCAAACGACGGTTTTGCAGCAAAACAAGGTTAGTACTGCCCTTTTTTAAATGTCTGCTATCGAAGAATTTTGGGATTATCTAAAAGGCGCGTTCGTAGTAGTCTTAATCTTTCAAAAAACCTGTTTTGCGAACGAACAACCTTTCAAGATGAGTTAACTAAGTTTCTTTAACATCAAATTGCTTCAAAAAATGATGCCAATGTGACGAAGATGCCTGCTGTTTATAAATACAAGGGATATGTAAAACCGTTAATTAGTTTGTGACTTTTGAATTTACAATGTTCTGATCACTGAAAAACTTAGCATGGGTCCCTTTAAGGTTCATATGAAAATCCATATTCATGTCCTAATTGACTGCCCTAATTGCTGCCATCAATCAAGATATTGACTGATCAATCAAAGTATGCATTTAGTCACATGTCTCCCACAATCCCGGACTCAGTGAAATCTGTTCTTTAACCCTTTCCCACATAATGTATCTTTTTGACTCCTGACAAAATTAAGGCTGTGTAAAACATTGTGAAAATGAAGAAATTGCTTGTTACAAGCAGTATCTTCATTTCCCACAATGTTTTCTACACAAAAAATGTAAAATTACATGCACTTGATATTGTTGTTTGCAACAGCTTTGAATTTGGACAAGTCTAGATTTGCCTTTTGGTAGATCTAATTGGTTAGATAATGTGCTGTGTCACATGATTATATACCATTCATGAAAACACCCCTCTTTTCAGCTATATCAAAATATTGATTGATATACCTTTTCCTAAAGGACAATTTTTTTAGGGAGGCACAAATCTAAACGTGTTGCAAAGTATGAAATAAGTATCATTGAAAATAGAAAACTTACAATTTATAGCATTGAAACCTTGAGGGAAAAGGAGAAAATTTTGGTAATAGCATTTTCTTCCTCAGCGCCCCCCCCCCCCTTTTGAACCAACATCTAGTACTGTGTTCAGCGGCCATTGCACGGTTGGTAGTGCATAAGACTCGCACTCTTGAGGTCCCGAGTTCGATCACCAATAAATCAATTCATACTTTGGTCACAACTAGGGCTTGTACAGGAGAGAGTTAATCCGTGATTGCCTTCCACAGCAGCAGTCAAGAAACAAGATGTGAAACAAACTAAATCAGCTGTCTTAAGCAATTCCCCGTTTTCATGTCTTGCAGAAAGGGCTATGGAAGTTGTTGAGATATCATATGAAGAAAACGCGTATTAACAGCCTTTTCTCCTTTTCCCTCAAAATCATTTATGCTATGACTTAAAATTGGTTTGCCTTTTCCTACATTTATTTTGTTGTCTAATCTTTTCAATTTGTGCCAGCCAAATTATTGTCAAGGAAAGTATAATGCATGAAATATGATAGTAGGGGTAAGACTAGCTGCAGAGGTCCAAAGCAGATGACAATTCCAAGATCAGACAAGAAACTAAACAATATGTCGCTGCTTTTCAACGAAAACCTCATAACTGCAGCTTAAAACAAGCTGCAGTTACAAGGTTTTCGTTGAAAAGGGACAATATCAGGAGTGGTATTCACCAACTGGTCTTATTCCAAAGATACCTTTAAAATCACACAATAATCAAACTGATTGACCAAGATGTATGTCTCATCCAATCAGATTGCTTGTAGTAGAATTTACTACTAGAAAATGGATATGTTGATGAATAATGCTCCAGCATCCTCTCTGGATTCCGAGTTCTGGGGATCGATAATGGAGACAGTACACTTAATACTATTTGTTTATTTCATATTATCTAAATCTAATTCTTTATAAAACACTTTTCAATCGCCTGTGGCTCTTTAGTGCTAATGATGGGTTGCATACCTTAATTGTGGGTTGATCAGGATAGGATTAATCTACATGATCTTAAAATACATGTTGGGTAGGACAAGTTGTGTGCAGATCAGGGTTGCCTTAACCCAGTCCCAAACAAGACCTGGTTTTGACGTCCCTAATAGAAAAGGCTTGGGAAAACATTGTAACAAAAGAAGAAACTGCTGATAACCAGCAGTTTCTCCTTTTGTCTCAATATTTTCTATGCCATATTTTACACAAATCACATCTTAAATAACATCTATTTTGTCATTTGTGGCAGTTTTTGAAGTGGATCACCCTAAAATTTTGTCGTTTGAGAGAGAGTTAAGTCAGAGGTAATAAATTTCCCTGACAAAAATTGAAAGTTTGACATTTAACATTCGCGATTACCTTAAATAACTTGCCATACTTTGAAAGAGTTTTAAAAGGTGATATCCAAATCATAAAATATATGGCATCGCATTTCATTATACCCCCCACCTACGAAGTAGAGGGGGGTATATTGGTTTCACCATGTCTGTCTGTCTGTCCGTCCGTCCGTCCGTCCATCCGTCCGTCCGTCCGTCCGTCCGTCCGTAGACTTTTTCGTTTCCGTGCTCTAAGTCAAGAACCGGTTGACCTAGGATCATGAAACTTTACACAGTTGTTGCCCATGACCCAAGGAGGTGCCCTATTGTTTTTGGGTCACAAAGGTCAAAGGTCAAGGTCACAATCAGACTTTGTTTAAAATCCGTTTCCGTGCTCTAAGTCAAGAACCTGTTGACCTAGGATCATGAAACTTTACACAGTTGTTGCCCATGACCCAAGGAGGTGCCCTATTGTTTTTGGGTCAGCAAGGTCAAAGGTCAAGGTCACAATCGGACTTTGTTTAAAATCCGTTTCCGTGCTCTAAGTCAAGAACCGGTTGACCTAGGATCATGAAACTTTACACAGTTGTTGCCCATGACCCAAGGAGGTGCCCTATTGTTTTTGGGTCACCAAGGTCAAAGGTCAAGGTCACAATCGGACTTTGTTTAAAATCCGTTTCCGTGCTCTAAGTCAAGAATCGGTTGACCTAGGATCATGAAACTTTACACAGTTGTTGCCCATGACCCAAGGAGGTGCCTTATTGTTTTTGGGTCACCAAGGTCAAAGGTCAAGGTCACAATCGGACTTTGTTTAAAATCCGTTTCCGTGCTCTAAGTCAAGAACCTGTTGACCTAGGATCATGAAACTTTACACAGTTGTTGCCCATGACCCAAGGAGGTGCCCTATTGTTTTTGGGTCAGCAAGGTCAAAGGTCAAGGTCACAATCGGACTTTGTTTAAAATCCGTTTCCGTGCTCTAAGTCAAGAACCGGTTGACCTAGGATCATGAAACTTTACACAGTTGTTGCCCATGACCCAAGGAGGTGCCCTATTGTTTTTGGGTCACCAAGGTCAAAGGTCAAGGTCACAATCGGACTTTGTTTAAAATCCGTTTCCGTGCTCTAAGTCAAGAATCGGTTGACCTAGGATCATGAAACTTTACACAGTTGTTGCCCATGACCCAAGGAGGTGCCCTATTGTTTTTGGGTCACCAAGGTCAAAGGTCAAGGTCACAATCGGACTTTGTTTAAAATCCGTTTCCGTGCTCTAAGTCAAGAACCGGTTGACCTAGGATCATGAAACTTTACACAGTTGTTGCCCATGACCCAAGGAGGTGCCCTATAGTTTTTGGGTCATGAAGGTCAAAGGTCAAGGTCACAATCGGACTTTGTTTATAATCCATTTCCGTGCTCTAAGTCAAGAACCAGTTGACCTAGGATCATGAAACTTTACACAGTTGTTGCCCATGACCCAAGGAGGTGCCCTATTGTTTTTGGGTCACCAAGGTCAAAGGTCAAGGTCACAATCAGACTTTGTTTATAATCCGTTTCCGTGCTCTAAGTCAAGAACCAGTTGACCTAGGATCATGAAACTTTACACAGTTGTTGCCCATGACCCAAGGAGGTGCCCTATTGTTTTTGGGTCACGAAGGTCAAAGGTTAAGGTCACAATCGGACTTTGTTTAAAATCCGTTTCCGTGCTCTAAGTCAAGAACCGGTTGACCTAGGATCATGAAACTTTACACAATTGTTGCCCATGACCCAAGGAGTTGCCCTATTGTTTTTGGGTCACGAAGGTCAAAGGTCAAGGTCACAATCGGACTTTGTTTTAAATCCGTTTCTGTGCTCTAAATCAAGAACCGGTTGACCTAGGATCGTGAAACTTTACACAGTTCTTGCCCATGACCCAAGGAGGTGCCCTATTGTTTGGGGGTCACAAAGGTCAAGGTCACAATCAGACTTTGTTTAAAATCCGTTTCCGTGCTCTAAGTCAAGAACCGGTTGACCTACAGCACTTTTTCAGTGACAGGGCGCTAGTGGGGGGTATTTGTCCGCTCTGCGACAGTTCTAGTTTTTGCAAAATTCCCTGACAATTCTCTGACTTTGTCTGTATTTCCAATTTTCCCTGACAGCTCACAAAACTCCCAAGCAATTCCCTGACCTTGAAAAAAAAATTCCCTGAATTTTCGTAGTTTCAGAGTTCAAGAGTCAAATAGTTGTGTTTATCTTCTTATGGACACTGATACCACTTGAGGGTTTTGTGTAAAACTATTGTTAGTGCTTAACCCATTCCCACACAGTGACGCCTTTTGACTCCCCACAAGATTATGGCTTTGGAAAACATTGTGGAAAATGAAGAAATTGCTTGTGACAAGCAATTTCTTTACTTCCTACAATGTTTTCTACGTAAAAAGACCTAAAAAAGTAAAATTTCATTCTCTTGAAATTGTCGTCTGCAACATCTTTGAATTTGGATAGTTCCAAATTCGGTCATTTGGTAATGGGTTGAATAGTTCTCCGCCAATCTGATTAAAATCCCTGATGACTTTCCAGTATCATCTGACAGGCACCGAATATGGGTAATCTTTTACACTAAACCATCAATCTATTCTACTATCTATTTGCTGCCTTCTCTTCTACTCTGGTAAAACAGACTGAAATTTGTATTTCAATAACTATCCCGTATCACATCTGATTTATCACAGCTGTTTGCTTATATCTGATTTTAATCACTTTCATCTGATACTGGCATCATCTCTTACATTATAGTTTCTAATTTTAGGTTTCTGTGAAGTGTTCCTTATAACTTTTCCTGCCATACGATTGGTCAATTTCTTTTCCTGTTTACTGGTTCCCCTGACTTGACCTGTCTGTTTCCCTGCAATACTAAAATCTGCTGAGTCACCGACATCCCCTCGGTCATGGTACTTTGCTGAAAAAGATAAATGGTTAACACTTTACCAGATGAAAAAATTTTAGATTGGTCTAAAATCAAAATTGTTGCAGACAACAATTTCAGGTCACTAAAATTTTACATTTTTTAGTCTTTCTGTATAGAAAACAGTGTGGGCAATGAAGAAATTGCTTGTGTCAAGCAATTTCATCATTTTCCGCAAATGTTTTCCAAAGATTTTATTTCATGACACATACAAAGGTGTCATTATGCAGAGATCAGTTAAATTGGATTCATTCTAATTTTTTAGCAATATTGTTGCTACCAGTGCCCCAAATGTGCTCTATAAGAAAAGAATGTTTGTAATTCTGCAGCCTAATCAATATTTTTTAAAGGTAAAGGTTGAACTCTTTTTACACCATTTTCAAAGTCACAGCTTTGACACATGTAAAACATCTTCTATGGAAAACATTGAGGCAAAAGAGGAAAATTCTGGGGACCAGCATTTTCTGCTTTCTCCTCAATACTTTCTGTGCTATATTGTACAAAAATCTGATCTTTTTCCACATCTTTTTTGTCTTTTGCAGCAATTCTCATACTTTTGTTGTACAAGAAAAGTTTGAAGACGATTTTTGTTTTTCAGAGCAACAGATAAGAAAAGGATGAAGACATTCTAAATTTGTTATTTCAAATCCAATCCTTATGTTGTGGATAATCATTTCAGTCATTTGAATCATCTCGATGAGATGATTCCAATAAGTATCCACAACATAGGGTTTGACAAGCAATATAAAAAAACGTATTGCATTTTGAAAAGCCATCACTCCCTCTTATCTGTAGTTATGGGGTCACTATTTATTACCTGGTGGTGCAGATTTCACGTCCCTCTGTGAATACCCGGGACTTGCTTGTCGTGGTGTCGGGCTGGGACGAGCTTCATCCAGCATTTTCCAGATCTCCTGCAGAGATTCCCCGCCCATTGATGACATGCTCATCATGAGTTGTGACTGTGAGCGCGCTGTTGGTACACTCTGAGCTGACATATACGTCTCGCCGCCTTCTGTATTCACACTGGCTCGAACATTCACTTCTGTATCCATCGCTAAAAATTTGATAAAGGACCAACAATTCACATATTGTTTGCAAAAAATATCATTCTTGTATCGTAAAGTGATCTTGAAATAATAAAACAAAGATCATTTGCAGGTGCCAAAATTTAATATGAGCTGTGATGGCTAGAAAAGTAAACAGAAAAGTATGTCAAAGAATTGAGAAAGAGTTTTTATTTCAAAAACCTGTTTGCTATTTTATAAACAATGTAAAAATTGAAGGTATATTTTACTATTAATTATACAGATCAAAGAAACACATTCTGAAGATTACCAATATCCTTAACCCTTTCCCAAACAAGACCAGACGTCCCTAAGAAAACAGGCTTGGGAAAACATTGAGACAAAAGAAGAAAGTGCTGATAATCAGCACTTTCTCCTTTTGCCTCAATATTTTCTTAGTTATATTGTACATGAGTAATCCAAGCTTGACTGACATCAATTTTGTTGCCTGCAGCAGTTTTCGAATAGGGCTACCCCCAAAAAATTGTTGTTTTGGAAACGATTAACCCTTTCCCAAACAAGACCTGGTTTTGACGTCCCTAATAGAAAAGGCTTGGGAAAACATTGAAACAAAAGAAGAAACTGCTGATAACCAGCAGTTTCTCCTTTTGTCTCAATACTTTCTATGTCATATTTTACACAAATTTTATCTTCAACAACTGCCATTTTGTTATTTGTGGCAGTTTTTAAAGTGGATCACCCTAAAATTTTGTCGTTTGGGAAAGGGTTAACAGGTTTTCATATAACATGTGTTTTATGAGCTGCATTATGATTCAAGTAAAGGAAGTAAAAGAAAGAACTTACAGTCCCTGAGTCCTGCCCCAGGTTTCTTCAATATAGAGGGAGGTCTATACTCCTCTGTGTCTGATAAATTGTTCTCTTGTGATTGTTTTGTTGGGTACTTTTGGGCAAACTGTAGCTCTTGTCTCGTCAGTTGATACTGTAGCTGCTCTAACTGTGACAGTTTATTTCCGAATTTCTCTGAGAGAGGTTGAGAGTTCGTCATATTACTGGTCTCCTCATGCATGTGTGGTGGAGGAGGCCTTCTTCTGGCTACAACATTTGTCATGGGGACTTCTACACCTGATTAATCAAGATAAACAGAGCTCTTCTTAACCCAGTCCCACAAAACCGAATTTTGGACCCACCCAAATGCAAAGATGTGTTGCAGATGAAGAATTAATCTGACTTAAAATGAAATTTCTCTATGTTCAGATGGAAAATATTGAGGAAAAGGGAGAAAATGCTGGTAGTCAGCATTTTCTTCCTTTTTTGTAATATTTTCCAAACCTTCATAACTAACTCTTGGATCTGTTTGGTAGAGGAGGCCTTCTCCTCGATACAACATTTGTCATGGGGACTTCTACGCCTGAGTAATAGACAGATATTGTACAAATAGACAGACTAAAATACAAATTGGGATAAAATATGCATATTAGAAAAGTATAGGCTTAATACACATACATTCAACAGCCATTGTATAAAGATTCTGTTCCTTTTCCAAATGCTCGTCAAATAATCTTACAAAATATGACATATGAGAAGCAAAACAATCAATTCGTTATCATTGCAAATTGTATGCTTTAATCTTTTTAGGGGGTATCACAATTTCAGAAAATATTGTTAATCAGTAATAAACAGCCACTGATATGAATGATTTTTTTTTACAGAAATTCCATTAAAACCCAAACTGAAAGCTCACCTGCAGCCTTTAATTCAGCTCTAAGTTTATTCCCAATCTCTATCAGTTGCTGTCTCTCTTTAGCCAGTTCTGATATCTTTTTAGCGGCTCCCTTCAACTTCTGTTGCAGGTTTTTAATCTGTACATTAGCTGGTTTTGAATGATCACTGCTCACAGAGAAATCTGCTCCTGAATCTCGTAAATGTTTTGCTTTGCATCCCAAAAAGAAAAGGCTTTGGAAAACATTGAGACAAAAGAAGAAAATGTTGATGATCAGCATTTTCTCCTTTTGCCTCAATATTTTCTGTTATTAATTATCCAAATATCTTACATTTACTAAGATCCACTTGACAGATCTATCTCTTCGTTTTTTTGAACATCTTTTTGTCATTTGGAAAAGAGTTGACAGAAGAATAAAATGTTTACAAAAGCTCACCTGACGCTTTTAATTCAGCTCTAAGTTTATTTCCAATCTCTATCAGTTGCTGTCTCTCTTTAGCCAGTTCTGATATCTTTTTAGCTGCTCCCTTCAATTTCTGTTGCAGGTTTTTAATCTGTACATTAGCTGATTTTGAATGATCACTGCTGACAGAGAAATCTGCTCCAGCATCTCGTAAATGTTTTGCTTTGCATCCCAAAAAGAAAAGGCTTTGGAAAACATTGAGACAAAAGAAGAAAATGCTGATGATCAGCATTTTCTCCTTTTGCCTCAAAATTTTCTGTTCTAAAATATCCACAAATCCTATATTTATTAACATCCATTTTGTCATATGCATCTCTTTATAAAAGAACAATTCATTTTTTTTTGCCATTTCAGAAAGAGTTAACTGAAAGGAGTACAATGTTTATAAAAGCTCACCTGCAGCTTTTAATTCAGCTCTAAGTTTGTTCCCAATCTCTATCAGTTGCTGCCTTTCTTTAGCCAGTTCGGATATCTTTTTAGCGGCTCCCTTCAGTTTCTGTTGGAGGTTTTTAATCTGAACATTAGCTGGTTTAGAATGATCACTGCTGACAGAGAAATCTGCTCCAGCATCTCGTAAATGTTTTGCTTTGCATCCCAAAAAGAAAAGGCTTTGGAAAACATTGAGACAAAAGAAGAAAATGCTGATGATCAGCATTTTCTCCTTTTGACTCAATATTTTCTGTTATTTATTATCCAAATATCTTACATTTATTAAGATCCACTTGACTTATCTATCTTTTTGTTTTTTGAACATTTTTTTTGCCATTTGGGAAAGAGTTAGACAGAAGAATACAATGTTTACAAAAGCTCACCTGACGCTTTTAATTCAGCTCTAAGTTTGTTCCCAATCTCTATCAGTTGCTGCCTTTCTTTAGCCAGTTCGGATATCTTTTTAGCGGCTCCCTTCAGTTTCTGTTGGAGGTTTTTAATCTGAACATTAGCTGGTTTAGAATGATCACTGCTGACAGAGAAATCTGCTCCAGCATCTCGTAAATGTTTTGCTTTGGAAAACATTGAGGCAAAAGAAGAAAATGCTGATGATCAGCATTTTCTCCTTTTGTCTCAATATTTTTTGACAATATTAACCATTTGAGAAGGTTAACAGAGAAAAATAAAATGTTTACAAACGCTTACCTGCTGCTTTTAATTCAGCTCTAAGTTTGTTTCCGATCTCTATCAGTTGCTGCCTTTCTTTAGCCAGTTCTGATATCTTTTTAGCCGCTCCCTTCAACTTCTGTTGGGAGGTTTTTAATCTGTACATTAGCTGGTTTTGAGTGATCACTGCTCACAGAGAAGTCTGCTCCTGAATCTCGTAAATGTTTTGATTTGGAAAACATTGAGGCAAAAGAAGAAAATGCTGATGATCAGCATTTTCTCCTTTTGCCTCAATATTTTCTGTTATTTTATATCCAATTATCTTACATTTATCAACATAACATCCATCTCAATGTATTTTGAACAGTTTTATTTGCCATTTGGGAAAGAGTTAGACAGAAGAATACAATGTTTACAAAAGCTCACCTGCAGCTTTTAATTCAGCTCTAAGTTTATTCCCAATCTCTATCAGTTGCTGTCTCTCTTTAGCCAGTTCTGATATCTTTTTAGCTGCTCCCTTCAACTTCTGTTGCAGGTTTTTAATCTGTACATTAGCTGGTTTTGAATGATCACTGCTCACAGAGAAGTCTGCTCCAGAATCTTGTAACTACTTTGCCTTTACATTCCAAAAAGAGAAAGGCTTTGGTAAACATTGCGGCAAAAGAATAAAATGCTGATGATCAGCATTTTCTCCTTTTGCCTCAATATTTTCTGTTATTTATTATCCAAATATCTTACATTTATTAAGATCCACTTGACTTATCTATCTTTTTGTTTTTTGAACATTTTTTTGCCATTTGGAAAAGAGTTGAAAGAAGAATAAAATGTTTACAAAAGCTCACCTGCAGCCTTTAATTCAGCTCTAAGTTTGTTTCCAATCTCTATCAGTTGCTGTCTCTCTTTAGCCAGTTCTGAAATCTTTTGAGCGGCTCCCTTCAACTTCTGTTGCAGGTTTTTAATCTGTACACTAGCTGGTTTTGAATGATCACTGCTCACAGAGAAATCTGCTTCAGCATCTCGTAAATGTTTTGATTAGGAAAACATTGAGGCAAAAGAAGAAAATGCTGATGATCAGCATTTTCTCCTTTTGCCTCAATATTTTCTGTTATTTATTATCCAAATATCTTACATTTACTATGATCCATTTGACAGATCTATCTCTTCGTTTTTTGAACATCTTTTTGTCATTTGGAAAAGAGTTGACAGAAGAATAAAATGTTTACAAAAGCTCACCTGCAGCTTTTAATTCAGCTCTAAGTTTATTCCCAATCTCTATCAGTTGCTGCCTTTCTTTAGCCAGTTCTGATATCTTTTTAGCGGCTCCCTTCAACTTCTGTTGAAGGTTTTTAATCTGAACATTAGCTGGTTTTGAATGATCACTGCTGACAGAGAAATCTGCTCCAGCGTCTCGTAAATGTTTGATCTCGTCTTGTAACTGCTGGATAAGTAGCTCCTGTACAATGTGTAAGAGAGTAAAGATGGTGATTTAGTAATAAAGGATAATTATACCATTGTCAGTGATACATGTATAAGCTAAATGGTAAAAATAAGTTACCATAATAATTCTAATAAAGGCCCGGGCATTTATTAGAATCATGGTCTATGGAAAAGTTAAGGGTGGGCATTAATTAGAGGATTTCCGATTTTGTAAGTAAAAACTTGCGAATCCAGTGTAAAGTCATGGACTTAAAGTCACTTAAGGTAAGTCTGGCAAAGTTTTGTAATTAGGACTGCAAAGTACGATTTTTTGATGAAATTACTTCGCTCAAAACTGAATTGGGGTTCTGGGAATATCTCTTTCATTGCTTTTGGAAATGATCTTTGTTGATGACTTACATTATTTTTATTAGAATCAACCCTTTTTACTGAAATTGTGTTCGAAATATGCCGATTTTCAGCCGAGATTTGGGGAATGGGCGTTTATTAGAATAATTATGGTACTAGCAACCCTATCATGTTAACATTTTCCCAAACAAGGTCTGGTTGTGACGTCCCTGTTACAAAATGATTAGGAAAAACATTGAAACAATAGAATATTGAAAAATTCAGATTATTCCCTTCTCTCTTTCTACACCTCTCTCGTCCTCTGGTCTTATTCACTCACATTTTTCACCATGTTTATCATTTAAACCATAGTTACATGGTTCTCATCTAGCTACATGCTGATTTACAGAAAGCGTTACTTTACCTGGGCACCATAGTTTATAGCAGGCCTTTTCTGAGCTAGCTCCATCTTTAATCCTGACACCTGGAAACAAAAAAAGAGGTGAATTTAACCTTTTCCGAAATAAAGGCTCTCTTTGATGACTCGACTGATTATGAGTTTAGAAAACCTTGCAGGAAAAGAAGTAAATACTGATAAACAGGTTTTAAATGCTATAACATGTATATTTTCTACAAGAGTTAGCATTTATTATGTTGTCTATATGTCCTTTCAAATTGGACTAGCCTAAAACATTGCCAAAGTTTCCCTAATAAAATTCATCCGCCTCTTTTCTAGCCTACAAGTTCTGACAACAATTGAGTGGTGTTTAAAGGGCATAACATTCCAATTTCATTTTTTAAAGTATGTCTTGATGCAAATATAGGTTATTCTAATGCATATAAATGCTATCAGTTTTTTTAAGTTGTTATTTATAAGCGAAAAATATGCCTTTAAAGTTGAGACAGAAATGGCAAATTACATATAAATCCAAACTGTTGTGGACAACAATTTGATTAATTTTAGCACAATAATATATATTTCTCGTAAATGATACAATATTTTGGCTTGGAGTTTTCATAAAAAATATGCTCTTTCAGATAAAAATAAAAGTAAAATTTATAAAAACAAGAGCCGTCACAGACGGATTATGCTCCCCGAATAAGTGTTTGTTACAAAATAAAAACTATCATACATTAAGCCCCCTTTTCCCATGACAGCTTTTTTGTACACACATTATTTATAAAATATGGTCTAGAACATCCTATTTATTACATGAGCACAAAATTTCATTAAATTCTGCCCATTAGATGAAGAGAAATAAGAGAAAAACTAATTTTTACACTAAGGCCCCTTTTTCCATGACGCAGCCTTAAATTTACAAACGGAGAAAAAGGTCCCTAGGTATTGACCCAGGGAGTTCACATGTGAAGTTTCATTGAATTTGGTCCAAGGGTTGCTGAGATATGGCTGTGGACGGACGGACGGACGGACGGACACACGGACGGACGGACGTACGGACGGACAGCATGGCGACTATATGCTCCCCCGAAATTTTTTCGGGGAGCATAAAAAATATCTGAAATGTCACTTTATGCCTCTCTGAAAAATTATTAAACCATTGGTAGGAAACAATTTTGTCAGGAAGGATGTTCGCCGCAGCGGGGTATAGGACCCGGGACCTCATGAGTGAGAGTCTGATGGGCAATCCACTGCGCTATGGCCGCAGCTACAGACAACAACATATTTTCTCCTTTTCCATTAATGTTTTCCATACCTCTTGTCCTAAAACCACAACCTCCTCACAGAGTTTTCCTTGTAATATTCATCTGCCTCTTTTCTAGCCTAAAAATTCTGATAAAAGCTGACAACAAACATTTTCTCCTGTTCCATCAGTGTTTCCCATACTCACCTCTTGTCCTAGAGCCACCACTTCCATATTTCTCTCCAAGTTTCCCTTGTAATATTCATCTGCCTCTTTTCTTGCCTCTACAAGCTGTAACTCTAATTCGGAGATTCTCTGTCGTAGACTCGCTACCTCGGTCTGACTACGACGATTCACGGCTCCTATCTCATATTGTATCTGGTCTAACTCCACCTGCTTCTCTCTTTGCTGAAAATAATGAGAAAAATTCAAGTGCATGAAATTTTCAATATTTTTTGTCTTCTCGGTAAAGACATTGTGACAAATGAAGAAATTGCTTGTAACAAGCAATTTCTTCATTTCCACCATGTTTTCTGAAACCTTCATCTTATTGCATATCAAAAAGTGTCATTATGTGGAAATGGTTTAATAGGTAATATATAAGACACAAAACTTTTGTCCATTTTACAACTTAAAACACTAGACATGCTAAATGCATTCAAGATTCTCTGTCGTAGACTCGCTACCTCGGTCTGACTACGACGATTCACGGCTCCTATCTCATATTGTATCTGGTCTAACTCTACCTGCTTCTCTCTTTGCTAAAAATAATAAGAAAATTTATGTGCATGAAATTTATTTGTTTTTCTTGGTAGAAAACATTGTGGGAAATGAAGAAATTGCTTGTCACAAGCAATTTCTTAATTTTCCACCATGTTTTCTAAAGCCTTCATCTTATAGCATATCAAAAAGTGTCATTATGTGGGAATGGTTCATTCGGTAATATACAAGACACAAAACTTTTGTCCATTTTGCAACTTAAAACACTAGACATGCTAAATGCATATAAGATTCTGTCGTAGACTTGCTATCTCTGTATGACTTCCATGATTCACGGCTCCTATCTTATATTGTTTCTGATCTAACTCTACTTGCTTCTCTCTTTGCTGTAAACAATTATAGAAAACCATTTCAATGAGAAGATTTGAGCAATTTCAAACTAGCAAGAGTCTATGTACGAGTTACATAAAATAACATTTTTTTCTTTTTGGTTGATACCGATAATAAAAAAGAATAAAAGGATTTCTGCAGGAGCATCCACAATTTAGTCAAGTAAAAGAAAATGTATATTTCAAGGGTTTTATTTTCAAATGACAGGCATGTAATGTAGATTAAATAAAACTACAAATATGTACAGGCTGATCTTTATCAAGAGTTTGTTTGGCAATTCTGCTCGATTACAAAGACAAAGGTACAAAATGCCAGCAATAACTGCCTTCTAAGCTATCATTCTTTATCAATGTTTTTCTTTCTTAACCCATTACCTCACAGTGACGCCTTTTGACACCCAACTAGATAAAGGCTTTGGAAAACAGCGTGGAAAATGAAGAAATTGCTTGTGACAAGCAATTTCTTCATTTTCCACAATGTTTTCTACCCAAAAAGTCGTAAAATTTTGAAATTTGATCACATTGAAATTGTCGTCTGCAACTTCTTTCAATTTGGACAAGCTTAAAATTTTGTTGTTTGGTAATGGGTTAAACAAAATTATGAAAACTATTGGTCTTCCTATAGATTGCACGTGGCTTGTGGTGAAATGATGGCAAGCGTCAATTAAAATCTTTTGCTATCATACCTCTTTCCCCATTTTGTCTATTGTCTGTTCTTGATACTGTATGTGAGCTTGGTGTTTCTTAACTTGGGCAGATAACTCTAACTTCTCTGCTTTTAGAGAACCTGTGGTATACAAAACATACACTATCAACATTGAAAATAATTGATAAAACCATATGTGACCCGTCACGCTAAAAGGGACCTTATCGGATGAGTGAAAAATATCGACCCTAGTCAGTCTGCGCAGTCCGCGCAGCCAGACTAGGGCAGACACTTTTCACTTGTATGTAATTTTCTAAATCCTAAATGGTTTCCCTATCTTACTATATGTTCATTTATCGCATACGGGATCTTGTTGACCTGTGCTGGGTCTGACAAGTTTGTCAAAATTTGGACTTTTGAGGTTAGTATAAGGTCCCTTTTAGCGTGACGGGTCACATATAGATATAAAGATTTTCAGATTTTGAGTTAGAAAGTTGGATTTCATCTTGTGGAGGTAGGTTATATAAGTGAAATGCGTGCGAGGTAATTTGAAATTCTCAGAAGTGGAATTTTAAGTTTCCTTATTATTAAATGTTCTTATGCCAGTGCCTCTATTGTAATTAATCTTGCATGTTAAGGGTTGATAAGGCTTAAACGGTGACCTTGAGGAAGGTCAAACTGCATGGTGCAGATAGATATTATTGAAAGAAATTTATATACCAAATTTGAGCTTTGTATGTGGTCTACTTTTGGAGAAAAGGCTAACGTTAAGTTGTGTTAAGCTGGCGCGTTAAGTTGCATGTTAAGGGTTGATAAGGGTTAAACGGTGACCTTGAGGAAGGTCAAATTGCATGGAGCAGATAGATATCATTGAAAGAACTTTACATACCAAATTTGAGCTTTGTATGCATAATGGTTGTTGAGAAAATGACAATGTTAAGTTTTGGACTGACAGACAGACGGACAGACGGTCAGACAGTCAACAGTAAAACAATATGCTCCCGATCTTTTGATACGGGGGCATAACAATATGCCCCAGATCTTTCGATATGGGGGCATAATGAAGAAATTGCTTGTGACCTGGTTATGGGTTAAATGATAATAAATCCTCACCAATGAGATCATTCAGTGACTGTATATGTGTCTTTACAATAAAGTTATCTTTAACTTCCGCCATGACTTCAGCCTGGTCTGTGGGTACTGTGGTCGGATGACGACCAAACCTACGAGCAACATCTGCATCTTGCTCCATTTCACGATTCTTCTGACGGAGCTCTCTCACATCTTTCTCTAATCCTCGTACATAATCTGAAAATACAGTAATCACACTTACTAGATCATCTTGTCAAAGCTATTTTACCAAACAATATCTCCTAGATACTAGAAGTGCCTAGCTTAATTCATACAAATACAAACTAAAGATAATATATAGATACAATCCTATCATTTCATTCCATAGAAGGAAACCCTTTGTGTAAACATAATCTTTTTGGCAATATATATTCATTTAGAATATTTGGATATTTTTTGGTGAGTTTTTTTCTAAATTCAAGTGTCATTTACACTGAAACAGCGAAGCTGCAAGTAAAGCCTCTCTTACAACCAGTTGTACATGCTCCTACTTGAGGTTATCAGACGGCAAAATTTTGGACCATTCAATTTTCAGAGATGTTGCAGACGACAACTTCAAGTGCATGGATTTTTAGATTTTTTGTTGCTTTTGTTTAGAAAACATTGTGGGAAATGAAGAAATTGCTTGTCACAAGCAATTTCTTCATTTTCCACAGTGTTTTCCCAAGCCTTTTCTTGTGATGGAGTCAAAAGGCGTCACAGTACAGTAATGGGTTAAACTTGGGCACAGTCATAGGATGCAGCATTTGAAACAAAGAATTTGATGGACGCACCCATGATGCGGACTGCACATAAGAATTGAGCGGACAATTCTTTGCTATGACCATTCTCCGTCTTTTAGAATGCCAGGAGCATGCAAGACAGAAGTACAGAGCATGTATGACAAACGTGCATGTGACAACTGGGAAAATATACAGAAATTCCAAAAGTTCACAAAGAAGGCATACATTCCTCGAAAGAGATTTATACATTTAACCTGTTTTGAATGTACCTGTTTTAAGCCTCTCTCAAAACCTGTTGTGTGTCTTTATAAATTGTGCGTCTTCGGATATTCTTAAAATGCACAATTTATAAGAACGCATGATGGGTTGTAACAGAGGCTTAACAATTGAGATAACCCATTACTGGATTTACTGCACAGTGACGCCTTTTGACTCCCTCACAAGAAAAGGCTTGGGAAAACATTGTGGAAAATGAGGAAATTGCTTGTGACAAGCAATTTCTGCATTTTCCACAATATTTTCTACACAAAAAGACCAAAAAATGTAAATATTCATTCAGTTTTAATTGTCGTCTGCAACATCTTTGAATTTAGAGAACCCCAAAAGTTTGCCATTTGGGAAAGGGTTAAACAACAATCTACCTTCAGTGATTTTATCTCCTCTCTGAGGTTTCAGATTTACATCTGGTATATGATGCCCTAGTTGTTCCATTTGTGCTCGCATCTCCTTGATAACCGCTCTCAGATTGTTGTTTTGTTCTTGAAGCTCTGTCACATCTTCTTGTGAATCATCAACTGTAACCTGATGAATATACAGAATTCAATAAAGCGAAGAGAAGATAATTGCTCAGCAACATGCAATATTTCGTCACTTTTCAACAAAATACTCTTAACTGCAGCTTGTTTTAAGCTACAAAAGTTACGATGTTTTCGTTGAAAAGCAGCGATTTATTCATATTTCATCAAACCCTATGTTGTTGGTACTCTTTTAAATCACTGAAAGGTGTTAAACCCGACTCAATCAATCAATTAATCAATCATTTCAAAGTTATTAATTCACATAAAGTGTTGTATTGAGGATTTAAAGATCAAGTGACAGACTTAGATAAGTAACAGCCTTACATTGATGTTTTTCTCCATTTTGATACCATGATGTTTGAGTGTAGCCATGGCATGTTCCCTGTCAGTTTTCAGGGATCGTATCAATGTTTCACGCTGCTGTAGTTCTCTCTCCTTCTCCTTGACTGTTGCTAGAGCCTGTGTACAAAAACAGAGGCAGATTATTTTAAGTGAATAAAATTTTACGTCTTTTGATCTTTGTAGACAAAATTGTGAAGAAATTGCTTGTTAACCCTTTCCCACACATTGTCGCTTTTGGAAGCCCCACAAAATAAAGGCTTTGGAAAACATTGTGGGAAATGAAGAAATTGCTTGTGACAAGCAATTTCTTCATTTCCCTCAATGTTTTCTACCAAAAAAAATGTTAAATTGTATTCAATGGAAATTGTCATCTGCAACACCTATGAGTTTGGACTAAGCTAAAATTTTGTTGTTTGGTAATGGATTAAAAGCAACATCTTCACACTGTTTGCTTAAGCCTTTATTTTGTAGGGCATCAAAATGGATCAGCAAGACAAAGATTACGGTAGATAATGGCAATGTCGTCTCTCCAAATCTCCATATTGCAGGGATGGGAATCAATTTCAGTGAAAAACTGAAACCCCTGTACCCCCTTTCAAAAGACATAAGATCAGAGCTGCGTTCTTTAGATCGAGATTTCTTGAGATATCTTGAGATTTCTTAAGATGTTTTAGGATAAAGCATTATTTTGAGCAAGTTTTTTGAGACGATCACTGGGAGCCGCCATTGCTCTATACTTCCTTCGGAAACCCTCGGTAACTTCTGTAGGATCTATATGGGAGAGAATTGACCGAGTTGTTCCGAATGCTCCATGATTCATAAACCGCGGAGTTCCGAATGTTCCATACTTCATACAAATGACGTCATCATGACGTCATTTGTATGAAGTACGGAGCATTGGGAACACCTCGCTTATAATCCTGGTCTCAAAAACGCTGTTTCAAAAACATCTCAATAAATCTTAAAAAATCTCGCTCTAAAGAACGCGCCTCTGGATAGTTCTGACTGAATTTGCAACAAAATGAAATCATCTTTTGACCAAACAAGCTGAAGATTCTTATCCTGATATTGTCACATCCAGTCTAATATTCATAGCTGCTTAATTTTCAAAGAGGTTGCAGACAACAAGTTCAATTAGAAAACATTGAAAAAAATGAACAAATTACACCATAACCAACCTCATCTCTTGACTTAGTTATCTTTTTGAGAAAAAACTTCTGTTTCTCTATATTTTCATATTGTCGCTGCTAGTCTAATGCCACTTTCCAATTTCAAAGATGATGCTGAAGACAATTTAAAGTAATCGAAATTTTTTACATTTTAGTCTTTCTGCCAAGAAAACATTGTGGGAAATGAAACAAGAGTTGTCCGCGGACAACATAGCTCACTTTACGAGAGCTTGTCATAAGAAACGAGTTCAAGGTCAAAGGTCAAGGTCACTATGTCAAAGGTCATGGTCCCAAGGTCAAGGCAGGAGGTATCCATGTGTGAAGTATCAAGGCTGTATCTCTAATAGTACATGAGATATAGACCAGGTTAAAGTTTTTGAAAATTAGGTCAAGGTCACTCCAAGGTCAAGGTCACTAGGTCAAAGGTCATGGTCCCAAATGAAAGGTCTTGGCAGGAAGTATGTGTGAAATATCAAGGCTGTATCTCTAATAGTGCCCGAGATATAGACCAGGTTAAAGTTTTTGGAGACGCGACAGGACACAAAGGGATGGGACGGGACGCGACACTAGGGCTGTGACATTAGCTCCCCGGACATTAAGTCCCGGCTCGCTAAAATTTACACCATAACCCACCTCATCTCTTGACCTAGTTATCTTTTTGATAAAATCTTCCGACTTTTCGTAATGCTGTCTCTCTAAATCTTCATATCGTCTCTGCCAGTCTAATTCCACCTGAGTTTTTGATCGTTCTAGACTGGCTTCCCTCTCTACAGATAATGATAATTCTTGCTTGTATCTGAAGAAAGATTTAATATATGTGACCAATCATGCTAAAAGGGAACTTCTGGGAAGTCTCATCTTCGCTAGCCAAGGTTGAACTCACCTACGTTTGTATTCACCATTGGCGGATTTAGTCCGATTTTCTTGAAATCGCGAAGCGCCGCCTAGCGGTTGTTCTGCTGGTTGTTTACGTCCATTATTGATGACGTCATTAACGCGCGTTGTCTTTCGCGTCGTACGTCGTGCAGATTATGTAAAAGTTAGCTGTTTTTTCGGTCGAATTGTCGAAAGTATAATAATTTGTCGACTAAAGTTAGAGAATTCCTGTCTATTGCAGTGAAATTCGTAGGAAAAATCGCCCATCTTCGCGTTTTTGAGTTGCAAATGCAATGCTTTTTCCCGCCCGTTGTCATGATTTGGTTACTCATAACAAATGTATCAGTCGACAATCTGATTGGTTCCAGCAAGACCTCGCTGGAACCAATGAAAACGCTTTCCAGGAGACCAAGAAAATCGGACTAAATCCGCCAAGGGTGAATACAGAAACGACGTTACGTCGTAGATGTCACCCTTGGCTTGCGAAGATGGGGAAGTCTATGAAACAAAATTCAAGAAACAGATCAGACTCAGCAGATGTAAACCAGATGCTGTATTTGAAAAACAAACATACAGTAAGATAGTGAAACATTGCAGATACAGAAACATATTTGACCTGTCATGCCAAAAGGTACCTTATAGGAAAAGTGAAAAATATCGACCCTAGTCAGTCTGCGCAGTTCGCGCAGCCAGACTAGGGCCGACACTTTTCACTTGTATGTAATTTTCTAAATCTGGAATGTTCCCCTATCTTAGGCCTACTGTATGTTCAGTTTTTGCATACAGTATCTGGTTGACCTGTGCAGAGTCTGACAAGTTTGTCAAAATGTGAATTTTCTTTTACTTCTGATAAGGTCCTTTTTAGTGTGACTGGTCACATATATAAGATACTTTTCACACTTCCTAGACGGTAATTTTAGAGTATTGGGTCACATATTGATCAATGAATGGATAGATGACACACCAATTTACCTCTCAATATCTTCCTTTTTCTGCATTATTTCTGCCTTAAGTTTTTCCTCTGTCTCTCTTATATTCTGTAACTCCAAGTCTTTATTCACCTGACTTCTAGATACTTCTACAATCTGTTTATCCCATTTCTCTTTTAGCTGTTGGATTTCTCCTTGCAATCTAAAACAGAAAGCAAAATATCCCTTAACCCTTTCCCAAACGACAAAATTTTAGAGTGATCCAAATTAAAAGCTGCTGCTGACGAGAAAAGAGATGCTATTAAAGATAGAATTTGTGTATAATACAGCACAGAAAATATTGAGACAAAAGGAGAAACTGCTGGTTATCAGCAGTTTCTTCTTTTGTCTCGATGTTTTCCAAGGCCATTTCTATTAGGGACGTCAAAACCAGGTCTTGTTTGGGAAAGGGTCAAGCCAGCTCAAAAAGACACAAATTGATGAACAAAGGCAAAACAGTATGCTACGATCATTTAAAAAAGTTGAAAATAATTCTAGTAGATCTGAAAGGTAAATATGAACTTATTATGTATATGATTTAAAAACTCTTAAAAAAATTGCGTTAGATACCACTACAAAAATCTTACTTATTGATATATGAGTTTTTCTCCTTTTCTAAATCCTGACTAGCCCACTGTAACTGTCTTTTAGCCACCTCGTTATCCTCTAGTTTTGACTGTAAATCTCTGATCGTGTTTTGCAGTTCAGATTCTCGTTCACTGAAGGCATCTTTAGCTGCAGTTAGGGCACCCTCTTTCTCTCTACAATTCATGCTCCTTTTAAACTGTTCCCTATTTAATAATGTCTCTGTTATAGATAGCTTTGAAAATATTGAAAGTCTAGAAGAAAACGCTGTTGATCAGCGTTTTCTTCTTGCCTTGTAATATTTTCAAAACATATTCCTTGCATTTTCCTTTCTTTAATTTACTTTGTTGCTTGTTTCTTGTAGACAATACTACAATAAAGTCTTACTTGTTGATATATGAGTTTTTCTCCTTTTCCAAATCCTGACTAGCCCACTGTAGCTGTCTTTTAGCCACCTCGTTATCCTCTAGTTTAGACTGTAAATCTCTGATCGTGTTTTGTAGTTCAGATTCTTGTTCATTGAATGCATCTTTAGCTGCTGTTAGGGCTCCTTCTTTCTCTCTACAATACTTATCCATCTCCTGATGTCTGCAGACAAACAATTACAAACAAGATGTGTTTGTGAAACACCAATGCCCCCCAAAATGGCCATTTTTCTAAAATGTTAAATTTTCGTGTAAAGGGTTGATAAGGGTTAACAGATGACCTTGAGGAAGGTTATTTTGCATGGAATAGATATATATCATTGAAAGGGAGTTACATACCAAATTTGAGCTTTGTATGTCCAATACTTTTGAAGAAAATGCAAAAGTTAAGTTTTCGGACAAACAGACGGGCAGGCGGATGGACAGACAGACAGACAGACAGACGGACACAAGTAAAACAATATGCCACTGATCTTTCAATACCGTGGCATAAAAACAATTTTGCATGAAAATTCTAACTTTACTTTTCAGTTAAAGCTTAAATTGAATTTCAAAGAAATAACAGATAAACAAGGGTAATGTCAATTTGAAATCCAACCCAATTTTTTAGGGTAATCATTTGAATTCCAAAACTCCAAAAGAATTATGTTTTGGTGTATAAAGGATTGAGAATGAGCAAGTCCAATGTTTGGTCCATTGGTCTGTTAACCCATTACCAAACGACAAAATTTTAGACTGGTCCAAATTCAAAGACGTTGCAGACGACATTTTTAAGGCAATGAAATTTAAACTTTTTTGGTCATTTTGTGTAGAAAACATTGTGGGAAATGAAGAAATTGCTTGTCACAAGCAATTTCTTCATTTTCCACAATGTTTTCCAAAGCCATTATCTTATAAGGAGTCAAAAAGAGTCATTGTGTGGTAATGGGTTTATCAGTCTAAAGCTTTTTTGGTACATTCAATTTCTAATTAACTAGATATATTGAACCTATTTGATTCAAACTTAACAAGGATAAGCAAGTCTAATTTTAGTTATTTTTCAATATGTTTCATGCCAATGTACTGTTTGGGGTTTTAATCACATTTGATGACAACTGTTGTGTTACTGATGCTGGTGAGCTTTCCCATATGCTGTAGACATTTCTTCACCAGCACAAAAACAATACCCTATCCAAGCGAATGGTCTATTGACGAGAGTCAAATGGCAGCTATGTTTCAAATGACTTCTTAAGATTAATGTACATTGGCATGCATGTAAAAAATATAGAGGAAATGCACTAATTTGTATATAATGTAAGAATACTCTTACTTTCTATCATGCTCCAGTTGTTGTCTTTTCAGAGTTGATTCTGTTTGCTGTAGTTGATTCTGCAAATCTGTTATTCTGTAACAAAAACAGGTGTCAGATTATAGCATCATTGAGTGCTTGATATAAGATTAATCGATAAGGCGGATAAGTATAACTTGATCTATCGCCCAGAGCAGTTGTCAAACACACATATATGCAAAATTAACATTACTTTGATACATGTATATGGTTGTCTGCAATAGCTAAATTATTCTTTGAATGATCAAGTTTGAAATCAAACATAACCATTGTCACTAGATGTGAATGGTATTAAGTGTATTGTCCCCTTTCAAAGATTTCCATTTAGTTATTAACACACACACATAATTATATTCAATGTCACAAACTGTCATCGCAATGAAGGAATCAAATAAATGAGCTGGGATCAGGAAATATTTGGATCTTAAAGAATTTGAGACCAAAAGGCAACTTGGAGTTTGATCATCCAATACTAATTGCTTCATAACGATTACTCTATAAAAAGCAGAAGATGAATCTTGACCAGACTTCACTTTGACACAAGCTTATCTTAAAACTTCATAATTTCAAATGCTATATAACACTTTCCCAAACAAGACCTGGTTTTGATGTCCCTAATAGAATAGGGTTGGGAAAACATTGAGACAAAAGAAGAAAATGTTGATAATCAGCATTTTCTCCTTTTGGCTCAATGTTTTCCGTGCTTTATTTTTAACATATTTTACCATAAGTAACATCCATTTTGTCATCTGCAGCAGCTTCCTAATTGGACCACCCAAAACTTTGGATGTTTGGATAATTGCCCATTTTCCAGATTCCGTCTCAAATGTATCTTACGCTGCATCTTTCATGGCTTTCAAGTCCTCTAGTTCCCAGTCTTTCCCCTTCAACCTTTTCTCTAGCGCTCTATGATTTGTCTCAACCTTCTCAAACTCTTGGCTGTTCTTCTCCTGGGCTGTTCTCACCAACTCTAACTCTTTACCCAATAATTTGGCCTAAATTTAAACAAGAAGTCATGATTCTTGTGAAAAAAATGCATTTATGATTCTGTTGTGGTCAACATAAACTTTCCCAGTAAATATTGAACAAATGGACTCAGAAAGGTTGACAATTAACAATTGGGTTAAACTTATAATTGATTTCAAACATGATTTGTGAATCCATTTCAACTCCATTTGAGATACATGTATATGTATTTCAAAATATCCTATCTGAATTTCTTGTATGTTTTCAACAGCGTAAAATATTCAATAAACTTTCCAACAGACAAAATGATTAATAAGCGAATAAGTTGGAAGCAGCACAATCAAAGTAAATGAAGTTAAGGAAACATGAAAAGACTTGAAAACCAATTATTCTTTGTGAAAGGGTTAATACAATACCACATACCTTCAATTCATACTCTAGAACTTTAGCACTCATTTCATCAGCCTGTATACGAAACTCATGTTCCCTTTTCCTCATCGCTTCTTCAAAACCTATCATTGTAAATATGAAGGAAAATAAGAAAATATTGAATATTTTACATTGATCACACTCTTAAGAAACAAGCTTTATTTAAAAACCAACTTTTTCAAGATGGCAAAATTTTACACAAGTTTCTCATGACAAAACAATTGTTTATAAACGTAGAAATATGCATATGATTGCATGGAAAATATTAAGGAAAAGGGAAAATACCATAATAATGAACATTTTTCTTTTCTCTCTTGTTTTCCAACTTTGTCTCTGTTGGGGTCAGAAGGGATAAACAGGTAAATTATTGTTTTTTCTGAACATAGTAGAACTTGTAACTTTAATAAGAATTCTACACCATGATAACCAGTATTTCTTTTCAACATGGACTCTAATAATTCTAATCTTGGTATGTAGTTTCACCAATGATCAGCCTACACAGAACTGTCTTATATTAGTTAAACATTATCTGCATGCTCCCAAGTAAAAAAAACAGTACAAAATACTTATTCGGTTTATTAATGGTATTAACAAACCTGTCGTTAGCTCTCTTTTTTGAGCATCTTTTTCCTCTTCCAATTCTGTTAACTGTCGCTGGAGTTTACGCTTGAACGATTCAAATTCCTTCCTCTCATCTTTCAGTTCTCCATCCTTTGTTCTATAATAGAAGGAAAAAACTATTTGAAATTTATCAATCTTTTACAAAACCAGAGCAAAGCTTGACACTTTTTAGCTCACCTGAGCACGAAGTGCTCAAAGTGAGCTATTGTGATCGCTTTTTGTCCGTCGTCCGTCTGTCCGTCTGTCCGTCTGTCCGTCCACAATTTCTTCAAACATCTTCTCCTCCTAAACCATTGGTCCAATTTTAACCAAACTTGGCAGAAATGTTCCTTGTGTGACCCTTTTCAAAATTTGTTCGTGAATTTTTGATTTGTCAAAAAATGTGGGCGTGGCAGGGCGGGGCTTATCAGATTTTAGAGAAATCTTAAGAAAATTCTTTAAAAATCAACCATTGGGCCAATTTGAACCAAAGTTGGCAGGAATGTGCATTGAGTCGCTCTTTGCAAAATTCATCCACAAATTTTTACATTTGTAAAAAAATGTGGCCGTGGCAGGGAGGAAGGGGCTTATTGGACTTAGAGAAATCATAAGAAAATTCTTTAAAAATCAACCATTAGGCAAAACTGAACCAGACTTTGCAGAAATGTTCCTTGAGACACTCTTT
The DNA here is from genome assembly GCA_963680895.1 of Fragum sueziense. Taxonomy (NCBI): domain Eukaryota; kingdom Metazoa; phylum Mollusca; class Bivalvia; order Cardiida; family Cardiidae; genus Fragum; species Fragum sueziense. The sequence continues at coordinate 76,389,551 of OY804592.1, read as the reverse complement.
TCAAAATTTGTTTTCAAATTCTTGCAATTGACAAAAAATGTGGCCGTGGCAGGGAGGAAGGGGCTTATCAGACTTGGAAAAATCTTAAGAAAATTCTTTAAAAATCAACCATTGGGCCAATTTGGACCAGACTTTGCAGAAATGTTCCTTTAGTCACTCTTTTCAAGGTTTATTGACAAATTTTTACCTTTGTCAAAAAATTATGACCGTGGCAGGGAGGAAGGGGCTATTTGAACCAAAGTTGGCAGGAATGTGCATTGAGTCACTCTTTGCAAAATTCATTCACAAATTTTTACATTTGTAAAAAAATGTGGCCGTGGCAGGGAGGAAGGGGCTTATTGGACTTAGAGAAATCATAAGAAAATTCTTTAAAAATCAACCATTGGGCCAATTTGGACCAGACTTTGCAGAAATGTTCCTTTAGTCACTCTTTTCAAAGTTTATTCACAATTTTTTACATTTGTCAAAAAATGTGGCCTTGGCAGGGAGGAAGGGGGCTTATCACTCAGAGAAATTGTAAGAAAATTCTTTAAAGATCAACCATTGGGCCAATTTGAACCAGACTTTACAGGAATGTTCCTTGAGTCACTCTTTTCAAAATTTGTTTTCAAATTCTTACAATTGACAAAAAACGTGGCCTTGGCAGGGAGGAAGGGGCTTATTGGACTTCGAGAAATTATAAGAAAATTCTTAAAAAATCAACCATTTGGCCCAAATGAACCAGACTTTGCAGGAATGTTCCTTGAATCACTCTTTTCAAAATTTGTTCTCAAATTCTTACAATTGATAAAAAATCAGGCTGTGGCAGGGAGGAAGGGGCTTATCGGACTCAGAGAAATCTGTCCTACTTCTCTTATCTATTTCTCTTATCTGTTGCTCTGGCTGGCCCCATGTTTATCTTATGTAAACAAATATGGGATTAGCCTTAGCTTATCAGATGGTAGTCCTGCACTATATTCTTTCAATCACAGACCAAATCTTGTTAATTGAGCCTATCATAAATGATCAATCTCTAACAGATCAGAATGCTTTGAAAATTAGTCCTATGTTGTATATTGCGAAATCATTAAATAATTATTGAAAAAAAAAAGTCAACAATTGTGCTAATTCATACCCAACCTTACAGGATCGATTGGAATAAAATTATTTCTTAATTGTTTCCAAACAGAAAGTCCTTATAAGTTTCATGCCTTTGAATTTGACAAAATTGCCATTATCACTCTTGCCATCTTGATTCAGGTGAGCGATTTAGGACCATCATGGTCCTCTTGTCAAAATGGCAATATCTTAGACTGTTCCCAGTTGAAAGAAGTTGGTGATGACATTTTCACAATGAAATCATTGGACTTTTACAACATTTTGTGTAGAAAACATTGTAGGAAATGAAGAAATTGCTTGTCACAAGAAATTTCTTCCATATTCAACAATGGTTTTTTTCCAGAATTTTTCATCAGGAAGTGTATATGCAGGAATTGGTTAATGAAAGCCCTGAAGGGCTTGAAATTCGCCACAAGTTTGAAACTAATCAGGATAATGCTTTATAGGTTAAATAGGCAAAAATTTGGAAAGTTGGGGCAACAAATGACAACAAATAATGACCCTTTGGACGTATAAAAGGGAAAAATGTCAATTATACACATTTTCAAAATATGTTTCCGAAAAGTTCAAATATATTGCAACATGGTCCAAATTCAAAGATGTTACAGATAACAATTTCCTGTGCACAAATTTTTCCATTTTTTTTTTTTTTTTAAATCTTTCTGGATTGAAACCATTGTGGGAAATGAAGCAAGAGCTGGTGACAAGCAATTTCTTCATTTTCCACAATTTTTTCCAAAGCTTTTTTCTTTATGAGGGGCATCAAAAAGCATCATCATGAGGAAATAGTTTAAGTAATGATTTCAGTATTCCTTACGTTTTGTAGCTGTCAATTTCTGCCTGTTTTTCTCGGACACGAGCTTGATAATGCAGCTGCAATTCCTCCCTTGATTTTTGTTCACAATTAAACTGTGTTCTCATCTCATCCAGTTCTATCTTACATTCACTGATCTCCGCATTCTTCACATTCAGTTGGGCTTTCAGATCTGTAATTTGAAACATCATTGCTTTTCAACAAAAACCTTGTAACAGCAGCTTATTTTAAGCTGCAGTTACAAGGTTTTTGATGAAAAAGCAGCGATACAACAAAATTAAATTTTTTCTGTCTGAGCTTTTCCCAAAAAGCCAAGAAATGGACTGTTCCAATTTGAGCTTCAGCAGACAACAAAAAGATGCTGATCTTATTTCACTTTTTTGAAAAACATATAGCACAGAAAATATTGAGGCACAAAGAAAATATGCCTGTCAGCATTTTCTTCTTTTGCATAAATGTTTTTCTATGCTCTTTCCATTATGGACGCAAAAAAACCAGGCCCTGTATTGGAAAGGGCTCAACATTGCCTTGTTTTGTTTGTGCAAATATATAACCACATTATGACAGCTTTGCATCAATAATGAGTATGCTTCAAACTGCATCTATTTAACCTTCAAAAAAGCAGAGAGATAGACTTTATGAACAAACAGATTGAGAAAGAAACAGACAAAAATAAGCTGATAAATTTTTAATTTTGAAACATTTTACCTGACTATTTGGTTACAACTAAAGTAATTGAAAATACAAAAGAAGTAAATACTATGAGTGTTATGAGCATTTTTTTCTTTTGGCTCTATGTTTTCTCAATCATTTTCTATTAAAGATGTCAAGCCAGATGTTATTAGAGAAACCGTTAGATTTATATTTTCTAGATTGTCTAACCTGAGAAAGACGCATCATATCTATCCAGCTCCTGATCCCTCTCTGCCAGTAGTTTAAGGTTATATTTAAAGTCTTCTTTTAGCTTCTGAAACTTGGTTCTCTCATCTGACAGAAGCTTTTCCTTCTCTTGACAAGCTGTCTCCAATGTCCAGATTCTGAAAAGTGATTGATTGATCATTGTTTTGCATTTGGTGCAGCTGACCAAGTAATTCTAAGGGTTTAAGAAAATCAAATATATTTTACCACCACATTAAAGCTTAAACATGCACACAACCTTCAATTGCCTATAATTGCTGTAAATAACAGTTTTCACCTCCAGAATTAAAGTGACATTTCACATATATTTTTAATAAATTTCTAAATTTTTATATTTATCTTAAAGAGCATATTTTCTTATGAAAATTCTGAAAATTTCAAGCCAAAATATTGCCCCGTTTATGAGAAATATATATTTTTGCGCTTAAATTCAACAAATTGTTGTGGACAACAGTTCGGATCTGTATGGAATTTGTCGTTCTGTCTCAATTTCAAAGGCATATCTCTCCCTTATAAACAACAACACGATGTGTTTATGAAACACAAATGCCCCCGAAAAAGGCCAATGACAAGTTTTTCAGACAGACATACAGACAGACACACATGTCACAAGAGTAAAACACTAGAAAGCCCTGAAGGGCTTGAGTTGCTCCATAGGCCTCAATTTCTTATTACATCAAATCTGAGTTTTGACTAAGTCTAATCTAAGTTTTTTTTTCAAAACTTAAGGTTCTGTGAGCAAAAAAAGTAAAATACAGCAATGTGGTCTATGCAAAAAGAAAGTAAACTAATATTTTATGGCTGTTAGATTGGTAATAAAGTAGAAATCTGCAATTTTGTCAAATTCAATGGCATATAATTCAGGATGTGAGATAATTACTGAGATTCTTATCAAGCTGAAAATCACACTCATGAAAGATCTAATGGCCACCAACATTCTGTCCAAAATCTTAATTTGGTAAATATTGGTGGCTGAAAGAGTGAAAGCAGAACAAAAACTGAGTCAAAACTGAAATTTCCCAAGACTCATGGGCACATAACTCTGGATGTGGGTTTCTGATCAAGCTGAAAATTACACAAGTGCAAAATCTTAAATTATGTAAGCATTATTCTGTCCAAGTTTTGTCTTGATTGGTAAATATTTATGCTTGTTTATAGAGAAAACAAAGTAGAAAATGTCAATTTTGTCAAATTCAAGGGCACATAACTCAGAATCAGAGATTCTCAATCAAGCTGAAAATTCCACTCAGGCAGGATGTAATGATTACCCACATTAGGTCCAAGTTTTGGCTTGATTGGTCAATATTTGTAGTTGTTAGAGTGAAAAAAACAAAGTCAAAATAGCTATATTTGACATTCAAGGGCAAATAACTCAGGTCTTTCTCTTTTAACCCTTTCCCAAACAAGACCTGGTTTTGACATCCCTAAAGGAAATGGCCAGGAAAAACATTGAGGCAAAAGAAAAAATGCTGATAATCAGCATTTTCTCCTTTTGCCTCAATATTATCTGAGCTTAATAATACATGAATCCTCTCTTTATCAATATATTTCATCTTTTACAGCAGCTTTCAATTCAGACCACCATTTTGCCGTTTGGGAAAGGTTTAATGATCATTCCCTATAGCTACCTTTGCTCTGTGACTTCCTTCCATTCTTTTTCCTTCTGTGCAGCAATTTCTCTCCAGTGGTCAGCCTCTGTTGCTCCCCCATCCATTATGGATTGTGATTGGTCATTTAGAAACAGAATATTATGACTTTCAGTTTGTACGATTTATTCAACCAGCAGATAGTTCAACTGAAATGAGTCACGTAAAGATGTACGAGGGTTGTTCGAAAATTATTGAGACACTTTATTTATTTTCATTAAAAGATATCAGATCAGGTTGATATTACAAATATGTTTGAAACAACATCTATTGAAATTGTAGGTAGATAAAAAACACAATTTTATTGCATTCCTCTGGTTTGATTCGCATATTTAATATGCATGGTATCCCGACCAGGAGCACCTCGTAATTATTTCTAATTCTATATAAATCTTACAACTTAAACTACTAAATTCACAATGAAAACGTGGGGATAAACGTACTAAATTTACATCGGGCGTAACATCCATCTTTGACACGCCATTCAGTTAAAATTTCAAAACATTGGAGTCGTTAATACACAGGTTATCTCATTTTTTCGGAAGTCGCTACCATCGCAACATTGACATCAAAATGAACTGTGAGGTAAAGGCGGGGCAGCGATCTTACATAAAATTTTGTATGGAATTAGGAAAGACTCCCGTGGAAACAAAGAAATTGATGTAAATGACACAAAGTGGTAGCAGTGTGTCTCGAGCGCTGGTGTATAGATGGCAAAGACGATTTTCAGGAATGACATCAACTCCATACAACTCAAAAGGAGCTGGCCGGTTGACAATCATCACGGAAAAATTGACGTCTGACGTTGCTTACACACTTGGCGAAGACACTCGTTTAACAGTGCGGGACATTGCTCGTACCTTTGACATTGGTGTAGCCACAGCGTATAAGACACAGGCTGAACATCTCAACACGGAACGTGTTTGTGCCCGTTGGGTACCCAGACTACTATCAGAAAGTGACCAACAACGGCGAGTTGCGCATCGAAAATCTTCGTAAAGCAGTAGCAAGCAGGTGGTGACAGGTTTCCCGACCGTATAATCACATGCGATGAATCATGGTTGTACTTCTACGATCCAGAAACTAAACAATAATCAAGTGTCTGGGCAGTGAAGGGATCAGCTCCTCCGAAGAAAGCCACGGTCAGCTGGTTGACTGGACGCACTCTTAGGAACGTCAGTTATTTTGACGTCATGTGAATGACGTTGCGGTGCTCCGAAGATTTATTGACTCCAGTTTGTTTATTATAATTTAGCAAATTTCGAAAAAAAGTTACAACTGTAGAGAAATATAAATTGCCTATGTTATGGTATATTTTTAATCCCTTGCTTGTAATAATTGCAGTCCTATAAGCGTTGTCTCAATAATTTCCGAACAACCCTTGTATAGGACACCTCTTCAGTACCGCATCTTTCATGGTACCATGGTATTTAAAATATTGTTCATTTGCGGACAAAGCATCACCTTCGAAGTGTATGCATCAGCAAAACAAAAAGAAAAATCATTTAAAATGATCTTCAATGATTACTTACTACAAATATTTCAACAGCATTCAATTGTTGTAGAAAAAGAAATCATGGAATATTTTCATGCTCTAATTTATTTTTTTAACGCCATTAACCCCTTCACTGCCGTATATAAGTGCCACAGGGAATTTTAGCGATTTTTATGTAGACTCTTTCTAATAAAGACAAGGGGACCAAGTTTTCATGTATAGAAAATAGTACCCATTCTCGCAAAACACCCATTACGACGCCAATTTTGAAGATAATTACACGAGATCTTCACTAATTAACTTCATATATATTTATTTAGCGAAAATTCCGGTGGTCTGTACGCGTAACGATCAGAGTTTTTCGTGACATAGGCCGGTTTCTCGACGAAAGGTTCGAAAACGCCATGAACGACGTGACCGTGTGACCCCCGCTTGTAGGACTAAATCTGCTAGTTTGTGCATGATCGTGGCCAAAACATGCATTAAAACGATAAAATAAATTAAAATCTTTCACCAACCTTCCTTGTTGAATAATATCACAAAGAATTCAGCTTTAATTTGTTGAATGTTTTGCCGACTCAACGGATTTTAGATTTCGGCAATTTTAGGCGCGTTCGCTTGGGATACTCTGGTGAGTGTTTTTATCACAATGTTACCCTTGACTTTCGAACGAAACAGAACGGTTCAGTTTCAAATTTCAACAAAATTGTCCAAAGCAATGCTTTAATTCGTATCTTTTTACGCTTATTGAACACAAATTTTATTTTTTAACAAGAAAAAGAATTACTCGAGTAATAATGAACGTATGACTGATGGAGGGCGAGTTCATCTCGCTGTTGAGCACACTCACTCAAGTAATTCTTTTTATTGTGAAAACTAAAAAAAATCATCGACAGTTTAGCTAAATTAAGCTTGAAAAAATGAGAATTAAATCATTGCTTTGGACAATTATGGTGAAATTGAATAATGAACCGTTCTGTTTCGTTCGAAAGTCAAATGGAACATTGTGACATAAACACTCACCAGAGTTACAACCGAACGCGCTGACATCACGCTTGTGTCGTACATGGCAATTTCGAACTTTTTGTCGAGAAACGGCCTCTGTCACGAAAAATACTGATCGTTACCTGTACAGACCACCGGATTTTTCGCTAAATAAATATGTAAGGAGCTTATTAAAGAAGATCCTGTGTAATTATCTTCAAAATTGGCGTTGTAACAGGTGTTTTGCGAGAATGGGTACTATTTTCTGTACATGAAAACTTGGTCCCCTTGTCTTTAATAGAAAGAGTCTACATAAAAATCGCTAAAATTCCCTGTGATAAGTGCATGCTATATGCCGGGGAATAGTACGAGTATTGGTGCTATTTCACACCCGATCCATAAAATTGACTCTAACTTTAAAAGTACATCATAGATTTACACCAAATTGTGTATGTTTGTTTTATACATGTTCCTTTATATCTTATTGCAAACTTTGCAATGATATCTTGACATAAAAAGTTTTTATAGCATTTTGAATTCTTTAGAAATAGCAGTTTTTTTTAGTAAATTTTCTATCTTATAAAGCTGCCATGACCATTACCGAAAAGGGTTGAAGAATTTTGCCATTTTTATGCAAATTCTCACATTCTCTAATGTAGAATTTAAAAATGAATCATTATCACTAATCCGAGTCTTCTCTGATGTAAATACGCTCTTTGATATTTTGATTTTTCGCTATTTACATCAGAGAGCGTTGCTCTTTGAAAAAATCAAGAAGTTCGCAACAAATCGTTGCGCATCGTTCACCGTCCGATCTTAAACGCTATCGTTAAAACCCCTGATGATATCGATAAATGAACCATTTATTATTATGGCTGCTGAAAAAATTACGACCAAAAAGTATTTCTAAAAGGTTAATAGGCAATGTTTTGCAACAACCCTCACCTGAGCAGCCTTTGTTTACCTTGACCTTCCATTCAAAACCAAAGGTTATACTCATCCAGCAGGCCGATTTGAAATGAAATTTTTGGTCAGGTATGACAAAAAATGATTTATTGATCTATACCCTACAGTGTTTTACCGAGTGATTCGATATGATACACAAAAACAAAGCTTCAAGTTACTTGTAACATTACCGAACTTTCCGCTGTTTTCAAAGAGCAACGCTCTCTGATGTAAATAGCGAAAAATAAAAAATCAAAGAGCGTATTTACATCAGAGAAGACTCGGATTACATTATCACTCAAACACTGCTATTGGAAGCATTTTACAGATTTACTATGTACAACATATTAGCTAGCAAAAAACAAGATCTTGTACCCCTATGAACTTTTGTCACTGTTCAAATCTTTTCTAGATTTAACTTCTTTGACCCAAAATTCAGCAAAAATATTATTGGTTTCCTTTGATATGACCAAAAAATATCGGAGAAAGTAAGCTTTTCATATAACAAATGGAAATTCATAAAAGAAATTCCTTTCTTATGTTGCATTTGGCTTTATTATGGGATATAATTTACCCCGAGTGACACTCCGGGTCTAGGCACACAAGAAGCAATTTTTTCCCCTAGTCACACTTGTGGTAAGGCAGTGAAGTGGGTAAGCACCACAGTACCCAAGAGGACTACCCTATGTTGATTAATCACTTAACCTTTTCCCAAACACTTACACAAGAATTTAGCCTATCCTAATTTAAAATTTCTGGCAGACCACATAATCAATGTTGATAAAAATACAATCTATCAGCAGTTTATCACAGAAAAAAGATGAAACAAAAAGAAAAACATGTTTTTAACAGCATTTTCTTCTAAAATTGTCAATAAGTTTTCCAAAACAGAAAGCGGCTGACTTTTTTATAACAGTTTTTCTTGAATGAGAAGCATGTTCTTCTTTGAGAAAGGATTTAGAGTAATAAATTTAATAAATCTGAAGTGTAACAGCTATAGAAAAGTTGATGTAAACAAATATGGTACGAACACTGTCTGGGGCGAATTATCAAATTCAAGCTGTGGCTTGCACGATGAATTATGTGAATACCATGCGATTCCATTCTGAATGGGGGCGTATTGTAAATTACCGAATGAACACATTACCCAAAGTTTCATTCACAATTTCGATGGTGATAAAGTTTGTTTTTGAATTTTTACCTGTAGAAAAGCGTCTATCGCAACTCGGTCATTTCCGACATTCACGGAAATTCGCGAATGATTGATTATTTTCCGGCTCCGTGTGGATGGAAAACCCTCCTCCACCGCATATCATCATCAACAACAGCAGCAAACATTAGGCTACAACCATCACGCAGAATGGTCAACAACATAAATTGATTGATTGATTGATTGATTGATTGATTGATTGATTGATTGATTGATTGATTGATTGATTGATTGATTGATTGATTGATTGATTGATTGATTGATTGATTGATTGATTGATTGAGTGATTGATTGATTGATTGATTGATTGATGTTAGCGCCTCTTTCAACTGCTTTGGTCATATCACGTGGCTGACTCACGACAAAGAAAAAAAATGCCAGGGCTTATAAATAGGGGCCTAGGACAAATCACGCGATTAATTACGTGTTCCCTGTTCCTACGGGCCGGTGAATTGTGTTGAGATATCAACTCCTTACAGACAAAGAATAGCCCATTCGATAGGCTTATTATTTGTTAGATGAATCTTTCTTTTATTTTTTCCTCCATTTTTTAAAACGTAACTTAGGCCCTAAAATTTGAACGGGCGGCCATAATATTTTTTTAAAACCATTCCCATCAAATGAAGCTTTTTGACACCATTCAAGATAAAGGCTTTGGAAAACGCTGTGGAAAATGAACAAAATGCTTTTGACAAGCAATTCTTCATTTCCACAATATTTTAGAACTATTCAGAAAGAACGAAATAATAGTTGTCTCCGGACAGCAGAGCGCGAATATCAAGAGCTAGATAGTGAAAATTTCTAAGTCCGGAAAGGGTAAAAAATCCATTAAATCAAGTTTCAGAGTAACGAATCCTTGCCTAGAGGCTCATAAATGGTCACAGAAGCATGTGCAAAGTTTGAAAGCAATACATGTTACAAAAAAGTTAATCACAGATGTATGCATCAAAATTGTCCGAAAGTGTGAAAATTCCATTAAATTCCATCTCAGAGTAACGACTCTTTGCCTAGAGGCTGATGTTATGGTCACAGAGGTATGTGCAAAGTTTCAGAGCAACAGCATTAGTCGAAACAGAGATTTGACAATACTGCACGCAAAAACTTAACCAAAGCATAACGCCGACGCCAACGCCCGGGTTACTATAGGCCTACTCAGTTCCAAAAGAAAGTGTGCACTTTTGAATTTTGAATATCTCGAAAAGTATACCTTCTTCTTCAGACGTTCCTTTGAACGTATTTATTTTACATCGTTTGGGAAGCAAGTTCTTTCAACTTATTTTAATCCCTCTCGATTCAGCTTCCTGGAAATTCACTGACCAGTACTCGCGCCGAATGTGTGGGCCAATGAGAAGCCTCGAACAACCTCCGCTACCGGGGATCGAACTCGGAACCTCTTAGTCGCTAGGCCGACGCTCTACCCCTCGACTACAGACGCCACGTCTACCAGCAGGAAAATTTTAGGGTGGTCCACTTCAAAACCTGTAAAAAATGACAAAATGGGTGTTATTAAAGAAAGGATTTGTGTGAAATATAGCACAGAAAATATTGAGACAAAAGGAGAAACTGCTGGTTATCAGCAGTTTCTTCTTTTGTTTCAATGTTTTCCCAAGCCATTTCTTCTAGGGACGTCAAAACCAGGTCTTGTTTGGGAAAGGGTTAACAAAACTACATCAGGATAAACATTGTAAACAATGTATCAGCTAACCTTTCATCGAATGACACATCTCAAGACTATTGACAAACGATATATTGATGAAAAAAATCACAAAGCACACATGCATTTTCGGCTTTGTCGCGACTTTGTCTTTTACGTATGCCTCACGTGCTGGATGAGTTGCTGATCTGAAATTACACTCACTGCAGTCCTTTTGGCACACCTTACCATAAAATCACAATTTAATCCCATTTGTACATGGTGCATCAGCGTGAAACGAATTACAATTAACGTCGGTGAACAAGACCGAACCTGGTGAAATCAAAAGCCATCAACAATTTTGAATTTGCACGGTATTTATGTTCTTATAGCAAGTGTCCTATTTAATGGCATCTTAAAGGCATACACATTTGTTGTAGAAAGTTGTTGCACCGTTCGACGACAACTTACTAGACTACTAACGTAGCGATTACTAACGTTGACGCACACGTAACGTCTAAATGAAAGTTCAAATTTTAGTGCGGAAATGGCTTTGGAGGCCTAGTAAAGCTCTACAACGGCATTTAAGCGTGTAACTCCTTCGACAAAAGAAGCTGTAGGGAGTGCAAATCTCAACACCATCAACACCATAATGATCTGACTGCCTGTATGCAGTATGAACAATTCTATCGACATCTGTTTTGATGCCAATATTCTTTAAGGTCTAATCTGAAGATATCACTTTTACTCCCTAAAACTTTGTGAAAATTAAGGTAAAAGCAAAAAGCGAAAGTACACACTTTCTTTTGGAACTGAGTATAGAATAGTCGCACTAAAATGTATAATTCCATATGCTTGAAATTGCCGTCTGCAACATCTTCGAATTTGAACCGGTCTATAATTTTACTGTTTGGGAAAGGCTTAAAATCCTTACCTACAACAGTTAACCCGTATAAAGGTCTATAGAGTATTGTACTATACCTCAAAAGCACTCAATTCAAATAGTTTAAAATTGGACATTACATTCCTTCCAAAAATATATATTAAAATTAAATAAATAAATAAATAAAATAAAATAAAATCTCTGTGACACGCATTTTCAATGTCTGGATCCATTTCTGAAATGCGCCATGATACGCTGGTTTAACCCTTTCCCAAACAAGACCTGGTTTTGACGCCCCTAATAGAAAAGGCTTGGGAAAACATTGAGACAAAAGAAGAAACTGCTGATAACCAGCAGTTTCTCCTTTTGTCTCAATATTTTCTGTGCCACATTTTACCCAAATACTATCTTTACTAACATCTATTTTGTCATTTTTTTAAGTTTTTGAAGTGGATCACCCTAAAATTTGGCCGTTTTGGAAAGGGTTAAGAGTGAGGCACTAGTTGATCAACAGTCAAGGGCAACTCCGGAAAGAATTTTGGAATAAGGAAAATGTTGCATGGGCCTAGATTATCATGCGAGAATGTTAGGTTTGGAAAGGAGAGCTTCACAAGCTCAGATGTATGTGATCAATATGGGAAATTGTCATCGAGAAGGAGAACATGCTTAAATTTTGACACAAAAGGAAGGTTTCCTTAATACGTTAGACATAACACCAATTTTCTTGTCTTTTCTATGATGTTCGTATACTGAACCTCAAAAATAACGCACCACTTTGGCTTGTTTTACATTCTTTCAACAAAATCATTCATCTTGTTAACACAGTATTTTTCGGTACCCGCCGGACATTAGGTATGTACACAACACACTCTTAAGAACAAAACCCATTTATCCGTGACGCTAGCCACCCGAACTTGGTAAACAGGTTTTCTGCACGTGCCGCAGTATTGAACTGGTGCACAAACCAGCTGATCGGTTCAGAGGGTACATGCAGTCGGTGACAGAAAAGAAACGCCCAAACATTTCATTGGTCTGAAGTTTTCGATGCTTTAAACAATGCCAAGACTTTCCACTGACGAACGTAATCGTGCTATTGGGATACTGCAGGCAGTGATGACGTCATGGGCTATTGCACACACGATGGGATTTCATCACAAGACTATTGGTCGGCTTCGAGAACGTTTCCAACAAATTGGGACAGTGCTGGACTGTCCGGGAAGGGGTGCACCAAAGGTCCCAACTGCAGCTCAAAACAGGTAAGCATGTTAAAGTGCAGTGATACAGGGAGACTGGAGAGTCATACCAAAGGCCAGAATCCAAAACAGGATAAGTTCCATGCGTCTCTGCAAAGTAGTCACGTGCACTACTGACTTTCACTGTAGAGGGTAGCCACGTCACGCTAGATTGCTTTCAGGTAGAGAATCAATTTTTGACCAGAAACGAATGAATTGATATCAGTTCGGGTTGTGGTTGTACAGTTTGAAAAAGTAACATAATAAAAAAGTTCGAGTGAAAAATGTAAGTGCGTTATTTCTGAGGTTCAGTATACTTCTTGTATCAATTATTTTGTTGTTTGCAACGTCTTTGATATTGGATCATGCGGGTTGTTTAGTAATGATTCTAAAGTGTGTAACATCAGCGCTAATAAAGATTCAGACGATATCTGGCGTGGTTTTGACACCATTTATTTCGGACTTGTATTCAATTTGGTTGCCTGCTGTCGTGCATTCAATGCCTGCTGTCGTGCATTCGTGACTGTATATTGTCGCTTTTCAACAAAAAACATCGTAACTGCAGCTTAAAAACAAGCTGCAGTTACGAGGACATTTATGAAAACAGACTATACTGGTTCTGACTGATTCTCAGATAATAATTACATCGTTCGGGAAGGCAAAAAACGACTTGGAAGCTGCTGACAGAGAAAGATCGCCAACAGTGGAAACTTGAAACAATCGACCCTCACGACAAGTACAGATGGGGGACAGGTGTCAGGACAGCCATGCGTGCAGCGAGCCAGTTACCTGGAAGGGAGCCTACTAGTTAACGTGGACTATGCTTCTTAACCTGTACGTTAAACATGTTATGTTCCGATGATGACGATATTACTAGTTGCGAAGCAGACCATAATTGGTTGATTGAATTGGATTTGACGCCACGCAGAACAATTTCTCAGCTATATCGCGACGACCGGTGCACCAATGCATGTTATTTTGGCATTAGGCAAATTATTTCTCAAAGCAATGCAAACACAATATCCATATATCCTCGTTGACAATTCGCGAGGCATGTACGATTTGTCATATGCCAGAGAGCATTTTGGCCAAGCCGATTCCACGATCCCTTTATTGCTAGATTCCTACCTTACCCACAGAGCTATCTGGCTGACCTTACGGTTACCATTTAAAGCATTTTCGCGCTAGGTCTTAAGCCTCTCTTACAATCCGTCGTGCGTCTTTTTAAATCGCACGTTTTAAAACTGCAAAATCACACGATTTATAAAGACGCACGACGGGTTGTAAGAGCGCCTCAAAATATGTTCATTCAAAACAGGTCAAAAGTATGAATCTCTTTCGAGAAAAGTACGCATTCTTTGTGCATTTTCTGGAATTTCAGTATATCGTTCCCTTCGTCACACGCACGCCTGTCTTACGTGCTCCGTACTTCTATCTTGCGTGCTCCTGTGGTTCTAAAAGACGCAGAATGGTCGTAATAAAGAATTGTCCGGTCAATTCTTTGCTGCGTGCAGTCTGCGTCGTTGTTGCTTCCACCAAAATCGTACGTTGCACGTGCGTACATCGCACGACTAAACGTACGTTTCAGACACAGACAGCACGCAGGAGCACGTGCGACCGGTTGTAAGAGAGGCTTTACCCTAACATTTTCCTCCGGAAGCCTTTAAGCACATGCGTCAACTGGTTACCGCCTCCGATACTACTTAATGTATTAATTAGTAAACACAAAGTAGTATCAGGGTTCCAAAACCATCTAAGCTTATGCATTTTGTAGAAGGCCTCCGCTTGAAAATGGTACGGTAAAACACAGAGTGAAAATGCGATTGGAATGCGCAAAATAATTTCCTTGTTAAATTAATTCGGGAAACAACTGGATGTTTTCTTCAAACACAGCAATCCTACCAGTTGTTTCCTCTCGTTTCATCACTGCGAGACATTGAACAAGAACCACCAGAGGATGGTACTGGCAAGCGCTTGATACTAAAAGATTGTCAAAGTTGTCACTATACAAGTCTACGTACGTTCCACAGACATTTGTCCCGCCTAGTACGGGGGGGGTGTGACAGAAAAATTCTTGTACATACTTTGTAGTCCTTGCCCTCTTGTAACACCGTCAAAACCAGGTATTGTTTGGAAAATGGTTAACCAAAGTTTACACAAACATTTGTGCGACTGGATAAGCTTGTTTATTATTTGAATAGTCAAGCTACTTAACTATAAATGAAATCGAAAATCGTTTCAGTTAAATATTTTATTTATTTTATAAAACCTAATAATATCAAAACATTCACTATACCACAGTGTTCAATAACACAAATAAATAAATAATGAATACACAAAATGCTGATCAGATCAAAGTAAAAAATGGACGGACAAAAAACTGGTCACAAACAACACATCACCGCTTTTAAACAAAAACCTGGTAACTGCAGCTTGTTTTAAGCTGCAGTTACGATTATTTTGTTGAAAAGTGACTATGTGTGTAAGACTTTTTGTTATTTTTGATTTTCTAAGTGCAACATTTTCATTGATATTTTTAAAATAGTTTGTCATCGTAACCGTAACCCTATGTTGTGAGTACTAATTGGAATCGTCTAATTGAGACAGTTTACATGAGTACCTACAACATAGGGTTTGGGTTTTAAATAAACAAGAGCCGTCAGAGACGGACAATGCTCCCCGATTAAGGCATTGTCACAATAAATGTATGCCATGCAGAGCTAAGATTAAGCTAACAAACGTTAAGCCCCCTTTTTCCATGACATACTTTTTATACGCAAATTTAAAGTAGTTTCATGTCAAGGGCATCTGATTTGCTACTCAAATATGAAATTTCATCAAATTCTGACCATTAGACTATGAGAAATTAGAGAAAAAGTGTATTTGACCTTAAGTCCCCTTTTCCCATGACGAGGCATCAAATCCAAAAACTGGGAAAAGTTCATCGGCATTATGTCATAGGGAGTTCACATGGTAAGTTTCATTTGATTTGGCCCAAGGGTTATAGAGAAATCGCTTCGGACGGACGGACGGACGGACGGAATGACGGACGGACGGACAGACGAAGCGGCGACTATATGCTCTCCCTTCGGGGAGCATAAAAAATCAGAATATCTTTACCACCCATTTATCTGTTGCTCTGGTAATTTAATGGAATTATTGACCACACTGTTGGTCTCGTCTTGTGTCTAGATTCAACAAATTCTAGTAGCATTCATACATCACAAGATAATAGCACTATTTAAATATGAAAAGTCAGCACACAACTATTTCAACCCTTCCCAAACAAGACCTGATTTGGCAGTCCCTAATGTAAATGGTGTGGAAAATCATTGAGACAAAAGAGGAAAATGCTCACAATTAGCATTTTCTCCTTTTGCCTCATTATTTTTGTGGTATTTTGTATACAAATTCCATCTTTATTCAACGCCAATTTTATCGTCTGCAGTAGCTACAAATTGTTCCATTCTAAATTTTCCTGTTTGGGAAAGGGTTTCTTGCATGTGTCCACATCATTTCCCGAGCAACTGTTTTCTCTGTTGTTGTAAGAGTCCCTCGAGGTGATCTGCACGTTTCAGCGCCGCTTGATGTTGCTGCTTCAACTGTGTTACAACTTCTTCTTTCTTTACAATGGCTGACTGAACTCTGCGGACAAACAAAGATACATATTAAAATGTGAGAAATGGTATATAAACACTCCTTTTTATAACACGAATTTTGCGTTACAACAGTAGTTGTAGTAGTTGTCAACAAAATATCTCTCTTGGATGATGTCTGACAGAAAAGAAATGAGCCGGGATCTGGAAAAACGTCCATTATAGCATTTTTCAAATTTGAATTTCAAGATCGGCCTGTTGTCAAATGTGGTCCAATATGCATCCATGCTACTCTCTTTAAGTTACTACAGGTCACGAAGAAGCTATTGGAGAACAATATGGATCCTGATCAGACTGTGCGTATGCACAGGCTGATCTGGATCTATGTTGGGCTCAAAAGCCTTAAGGGACGTTTTTCCAGATCCTGACTCAAATTTATTCATGCCGATCTCCATGTCATTCACAGAAATTTTCATCTAAACCTGTGTGAGTTTAATCCATTACCACACAGTGACTCTTTTTGACTCCCTACAAGTTAATGGCTTTGGAAAACATTCTGGAAAATGAGGAAATTGCTTGTGACAAGCAATTTCTTCATTTCCCAAAATGTTTTCTACCCTAAATGACCAATCTCTTTCAAATTTCATTCACTTGAAATTGTCGTCTGCAAAATCTTTGAATTTGGAGCAGTCTAAAATTGTGTCGTTTGGTAATGGGTTAAATCTTTGTATTCTTGTAAATCTGTTAAACATCTCCTTTTATGTATATTTTTCCATGTTCCATCTCCTT
This sequence comes from Fragum sueziense, assembly GCA_963680895.1. Classification (NCBI taxonomy): domain Eukaryota; kingdom Metazoa; phylum Mollusca; class Bivalvia; order Cardiida; family Cardiidae; genus Fragum; species Fragum sueziense. The sequence continues at coordinate 76,372,308 of OY804592.1, read as the reverse complement.
GTCTTTCTGCTGTTTAAGCTTTGATTTATGAACAGTATAGCATAGAAACATTGACACAAAAGGAGAAAATGCTGGTCATAAGCATTTTCTCCTTTTACCTCAATTCATTCCCTATCCTTTTCTTTAAGTTGCGTCACAGGTGTGACCATTTCAGATAAAATTATACATCTGAAGATACTTGAATAATTTGGAAGCCTCTACCTTTTATGTATCTCCTCCATTTCATTATCTTTGTGTTGTTTGATTTCCTCAATTTCTGCCTTTGCTTTATCCAGCTCTATCCTCTGTCTGGCCTTCAGCTCCGACATCTCATTCTTAATTCTCTTGTTTTCTTCGTCAGTAAACACAAGTCTATCAGCAAACTCTTGTCTTATTATATCTGAGATTCTGTCTCGCTCTTTGTGCATTTTGTCTGTCAGCTGAAGAAAAATCCAACAATTCATTAAGGAATACATACATGACTATTTACTTGATTGAGATTATGAGGTTTAATGCTGCATCCAACAATTTTATATTGCTATCACAAACACAACATCAAATACTGCTAATCTAACATCGACGATTCTTCCATTGAAAAAAGATAAACTACTTTTATAAATGTCAGAAAGGAAATAAGCCAAGCCAGAATTCAAAACCATAATCCTTGGATTGATAGTATCTTATGTAACTGACCTACATTTCTTCATTTTTCTATATTTTCTAAACTATCAGACTTGATTTAATCAATTATGTATATTGGAATATATGGTATTTGTTGTCGGCTGTCAACTATTTAATCCTTTACCAAACAAAACCTGCAGCTTTTGAAATGGCAAACGGAAAAGGATTGGGAAAACGATGCAGCAAAAGAAGAAATTGCTATTAATAAATCTACAACCCACCTTCTGTAGTTCCTTGATTTCCTGGTCCTTCTGTTTGAGCTGTACTTTGATACATTCATTCTCTCCTTCAACCTCAGTCAGTCTCGCCTGAAATGATAATTGTTTTTTAACCCTTTCCCAAACGGCAGTATTTTAGGGTAGTCCAATCCAAAAGCTGCTGTCGACAATATATCGGGTAAAAAGGACTTGTGTAAAATATAGCGAAGAAAATATTGAGGCAAAAGGAGAAAATGCTGATTATCAGCATTTTCTTCTTTTGCCTCAATGTTTTCCCAAGCCTTTTCCATTAGGTACATGTACCTGAAAACCAGGTCTTGTTTGGGAAAGGGTTAACAGTTTAGCAGGTAAAACTGATCTGCATACTTTCACTCTAATAAATTAAATGGAGTTTAAAGCTCCATTCAACAGCAAAAGCATTATGAGGAGGCTACAAGATATACTTGGTTAAGGGCGAAACATCAATGACAGGGGCCACCAAGCTGATGATTGAGGTGGATCAGTAGTCTAGAGCAGTAGCAGGTGCAATTAGACTGTATTCAACACATACACTTGTTATTTCAAATCTAGACCCTATGTCGTGGGTACTCAATTGAATTGTTTCAAATGAGACAATTCAAATGGATACACAAAACATATGGTTTGGTAGAAAATAAATGAAATTTTGTATTCTGAAAAGCTATAACCCCTCCATATCTGCAGGTCAATATTCATCCAATACACAAGTAGAATTTAGCTTATTTATATTCCTACCTGGATAATACCAGGATATTTGTAATTACAATGACCCTTTCCCAAATAACACCAAGCCCGGGTTTCTCGAAAAAACTTAAGTACATTCTCATGACAACATGCTCAATTTCAAAGGAATACTCTCTGACGTTGAAGGGTATTTGATTGAAGATCACATGGATTTCGTTAGATTTGAGCATGGTGCTCAAATGTAAGTCTTAGAACGTACTTAAGTTTTTTCGAGAAACCGGGGCCAGGTTTTGCCATCCCAGATAGGAGAAAATTTGGAGACAACATTAATGTATGAATACAGCAATCCAAATGATCCCATAACCAGATGACCAAATTTTAAGATTCTAGATGTTGCAGACAACATTTTCAAGTGAAAGAAATTTTCTTTTATTTGGTCTGGCTGGGTGGAAAACATTGTGGGAAATGAAGAAATTGCTTTTCTCAAGCAATTTCTTTATTTTCCACAATGTTTTCCACAGCTTTTATCTTGTGGCGCATCAACAGGCATAATTTATTTGGGAAAGAGTTATACATTACCTTCATTTCATTATATCTGTCCATAGCACTCTTTTCCGAAGCTTCAACTTCTCTCATTTCTGTCTCATATTTCTCTCTAATACGTCTGGAAATAAAATGCACATTTATGTACATTTTTTTCTCTATTTAACCCTTTACCAGACGACAAAATCTTAGACTGTTCCAATTTGAAAGGTGTTGCAGACGACAATTGCAAGTTGATGAAATTTCAAAAATCTTTATATTTTGGGTAAAAAAACATTGTGAAAAATGAAGAAATTGCTTGTCACAAGCAATTTCTTCATTTTCCACAATGTTTTCCCAGGTCTTTTCTAGTGAGGGAGTCAAAAGGCGTCTCTGTGCAGTAATGGGTTTAACATGGAAAATTCATTGGACAACATGTCTACAGTACCATATGTGTCTGTCTCAAGAGTAACTATTCTGTGATTATTTTTGCAAAACAATAATACAGTCAAAACTGTGTTAGCGGCCACCTGTGTATAGCAGCCAAACTGTCGTATGCAGCCAGTCCAGGTCCTCCCATGCAATTTTACTCTTTAAAGTAACTGTGAATAACAATATACTGTCTAATGTGGTCAGTGGCCAGCTTTAATTGTCCCAATCGCTCTTTATCTTTATCCCCTTAAGCAGCCATGCACAACTTATTGGTGGCAGGTAATGTGTGAAATATAGATAATGCATCTGGTAATTTGCCTAATCATGTGCATAAACCAAAGAAAGTGTGATAAACAATTAAATGTCATATAAAAGTGTACCCTTTTTACTTTACAACACTTGCCTTTACTTCATATGAATAGGGCCAGTCATACAAGCAGACATTTACATCAAACCTTCCAAATGTTCTATTCTGTATTAAGCAGCCAACTGTCGTATGTGGCCAATTTTGGTGTGTCCCTTGCCTGGCTGCATACAACAGTTTCAACTGTATATATTTGTGTTATGAAAAGATTACAGGCATTAATTATTGACAGTATTGCATACAAAAGTGTAAGATCAGGATATTTACATTAGGGTTTAAGTGAAAGAAAACTAGGATAGCTTTGTGAGATAAACTGATCATCCTCAGAAAATACTAATGATCTAGATATCATAGATCTACTTTATCTCTTTGTTTCTGTCCTTCTTCATATCATCATTGTTAAAATTATCCCCATAAACAAAAATATGACTTACTTGATTCTATTCTCCGCCACCCTCTCACAATCCTCCCGGGCTGCTGTAGCGTCCTCTTCTAGCCGTCTAACCACCATCTCTATCTCTTTATTTCTGTCCTTCTTTACATTATCTTTGAGTTCTCGTTCCTTCGTCATTAAATAATTCTCCTGCTTCTTCCTGTAGTTCTCCTCCCAGGTCTGTTTTTCTATGTCCATTCTTTCCTTCATTTCTCGGATCTCAGTCTATAAAAGGTAAACAACATATAATATTTGGTGATCAAGGAAACAATTATCAATTCAAGAAAAAGGCTTTTAACCCAATACCAAAATTTTAGACTGGTCCATATTCAAAGATGTTGCAGACGACAAATTTAAGTGGATGGAATTTTACATATTTGGGGGGTCTTGTCACCAGCAATTTCTTCATTTTCCACAATGTTTTCCAAAGCCATTATCCTGTAGGGAGTCAAATAATCATTGTTGTGTGGGAATGGGTTAATCTAACTACCTAAATCCTTTCCCATGCAGTGACTCTTGTTGGTGACCACATTGGATACAGCTTTAGAAACCCTTTCAGGAAAAGAAGACAAGAGGACCATGATGGTCCTATATCGCTCACCTGAACCAAGATGATATGAGCCACAGTTGTGTTTAAATCAATTAATATTTGTGACATTAAGACTGAAAACAAACTTATGGTCATCGACATTATGTTCCTGTTTTGTCTTTATAGGTCAATATATCTAGTTGTAAAGAGTGAAAACAAAGTAAACAAGAGCTGTCCGAAGACAGCGCGCTCGACTTTCTAAGTTGCTTAGTATAAAGGGGGCATAACTCCAAATAGAGTGGCCCCAGGGTCATGGGCCCTGATAGTAAGGTAGAGGGTGTGATGGTGAATAAGTATTCCAAGTTTGGGTTGAATCCCTTTGATAGTATGGAAGTTATTGATGTTTGAAAAAACTTTAACCTTGGTTGCAACGCCAACGCCGACGCCAACGCCGACGCCCGGGTGACAGTATAAGCTCTCATTTTCTTCGAAAAGTCGAGCTAAAACGACTATTTTGTCCATTTCAAGGGCAGATAACTCAGCAGCTGCTTGTCTAATTGTGCTGAAGTTCAAACTCATCCATGAACTTATGGTGATTAACCATTATATTCAAGATCAAAGTTTTGTCTTGATTGGTCACCATTAGTTTTGTGGATGTTAGAGTCATCCGAGATCTTATGGTCACCAACATTGTGTCCAACTTTTGTATTGATTGGTCAATATTTGTAGATGTTAGAGTGTAAACAATGTCAAAAGTAGCTATTTTTTACATTCAAAGGCAGATAACTCCGAACTTTCTGGTCCGATCTGTCCCAAATTCAAACTCATCCGAGAGCTTATGGTAACTAACATTGTGTTAAAGTTTCGTCTTGATTGGTCAATAATTGTATATGCTATAGTGTAAACAATAATTGTGTATGCTATAGTGTAAACAAAGTCAACAAGAGGGCCATTGGCCCTGAAGCGCTCACCAGGTATAATAACTTTTTGTATAACAATTTTCAGGTTGATTGGACAAAAAATGTGACCTCTAGGGTGCACACAAGGTTTAACTAAGATTTGACCTTGTGACCTAGAATTGATCAAGATAATCATTCTGATCAATTTTCAGGTTGATTGGGCAAAAAATGTGGCCTCTAGAGTGCACACATGGTTTTACAAAGATTTTACCTCATGACCTAGTTTATGACCCCAGATGACCCAATTTCAATCTTGTCCTAGAATTGATCAAGACAATAATTCTGATCAAATTTCAGGTTGATTGGGCAAAAAATGTGGCCTCTAGAGTGCACACAAGGTTTTTCTAAGATTTGACCCTGTGACCTAGTTTTTGACCCCAGATGACCCAATTTCAAACTTGTCCAAGATTTCATCAAGACAATCATTCTGAGCAAATTTCAGGTTAATTGGGCAAAAAATGTGGCCTCTAGAGTGCACACAAGGTTTTTCTAAGATTTGACCCAGTGACCTAGTTTTTGACCCAAGATGACCCAATTTCAAACTTCTCCGAGATTTCATCAAGTTAATCATTCTGAACAAATTTCAGGTTGATTGGGCAAAAAATGTGGCCTCTAGAGTGCACACAAGGTTTTTCTAAGATTTGACCCTGTGACCTAGTTTTTGACCCCAGATGACCCAATTTCAAACTAGTCCGAAATTTCATCAAGACAATCATTCTGAGCAAATTTCAGGTTGATTTGGCAAAAAATGTGGCCTCTAGAGTGCACTCAAGGTTTTTCTAAGATTTGACCTTGTGACCTTGTTTTTGACCCCAGATGACCCAATTTCAAACTAGTCCGAAATTTCATCAAGACAATCATTCTGAGCAAATTTCAGATTGATTGGGCAAAAAATGTGGCCTCTAGAGTGCAAACAAGGTTTTTCTAAGATTTGACCCCTTGACCTAGTTTTTGACCCCAGATGACCCAATTTCGAACTTGTCCGAGATTTCATCAAGACAATCATTCTGAGCAAATTAAAGGTTGATTGGGCAAAAAATGTGGCCTCTAGAGTGCACACAAGCCAAAGGTTGACGCACGACGCATGACGGACGACGGACGACTGACGACGGACACAGCGGTATCACAATACCTCACCATGAGCACTATCGTGCTCAGGTGAGCTAAAAACGGTGAAAACGACAATTTTGTCAAATTCAGGGGCAGATAACTCCAGATTTTCTGGTCCGATCTGACTCAAAATCAAACTCATCTGAGATCTTATGGTCACCAACATTGTGTCCAACTTTTGTATTGATTGGTCAATATTTGTAGATGCTAGAGTGTAAACAATGCCAAAAGTAGCTATTTTTTACATTCAAGGGCAGATAACTCCGAACTTTCTGGTCCGATCTGACCCAAATTCGAACTCATTCAAAATCTTATGGTCACTAACATTGTTTTTAAGTTTTGTCTTGATTGGTCAATAATTGTATATGCTAGAGTGTAAACAAAGTAGAAAACTGTCAAAAACGACAATTTTGTCAATTCAAGGGCAGATAACTCCTGACTTTCTGGTCCGATCTGACCCAAAATCAAGCTCATGTGAGATCTTATGGTCACCAACATTGTGTCCAACTTTTGTATTGATTGGTCAATATTTGTAGATGCTAGAGTGTAAACAATGTCAAAAGTAGCTATTTCTTACATTCAAGGGCAGATAACTCCGGACTTTCTGGTCCGATCTGACCCAAATTCGAACTCATCCGAGAGCTCATGGTCATACATGTTTTGACCAAGTTTATTTAGATTGGCTTATATTTGTAGATGCTAGAGTGTAAACACCAAATTGTTGACAGACGGACATACAGACGGACGGACGACGGACAAAAAGCGACCACAATAGCTCACCTTGAGCACTTCGTGCTCAGGTGAGCTAAAACTACTGATAATAGTCCGGCAGAAAGAGCACTTGACCTGGATTTGAATACCATAGAAAATGTTTTTGTTGTTTCTGAAAGCTGACATGGTGTAGTTATGAAAAATGGCGGGTATTAACCCGGTACCCTTGAGCAATTCTTGGAAATCAAAATGGCGTCCAAGATGGCCGAATGTCATAGAATACGATCATATATCTGTTCAAATGGATACATTTATGGCATAAAATTGTTAGAACATGTGCAGAAATGTTACGAAAGTATCTGTAAGGAAAATAAACAGTGATAGTTCCAATATCTAGAGGTATTTCTACAAAAATCTGGTAAATTTGTAAAATCTTACCCCACCCACCTCATTTTACATTGAAAAATGAAGTTTCGCATAATACTGTTTAAATTTCCTTTATTGTATTGAAATAAATTGTCTGATTTTTATCAAGATTATAAAAATAGATATTTGCAATGATAAGCCAGACAAAATTGTGTTGTTAAGAATTCAAAATGGCGTCCAAAATGGCGTCCAAAATGGCGTTCAAAATGGCGAAAAAGGCGATTTCTTTCATAATAACAAGTACAGGGTATTGTCTTTTGGTTGTCTATTACTTTAGAATGATATATAATATACTTATTATGTGAATACATGTAAATGTACTAGTATCAGCAGCTTAATGTATTCACTATTTACATACAGAAAAAAGAAGAGATCCTATATTTTACCCCACCCACGCCAATTTTCAATGATTGAAACTCATCCCAATCTTAATAGAACCGCAACTAACAGACTTGAGCAAATCATATTTAAAATCCATTTAGTATGTACAAAATTTAATATGTTTTTACTACAATATCAGACAGAAAAACAGGTCTTTCTCTATCTAAACTCTTTGCCAAACAACCCATGGTTTTGCTGCATACTAGATGCGACGTCTTTCAATCGTTGTAAATAACATTCTTTTAAATTTGGGGATGAAAATGAAAGTGATATAAAAACTATAGAAAGCCTATGACTGGTTAAATTGACAATAATGTGCTTGTAAAATACTACCACCTCTGATTAGTTAGAAGCATGGATATTTAGAATTTTATGCAATAACATTCCTGACAATAAAGGTTTAAGATCGCTTGATAAATTTATTCACAACTGAAAATAAACTCTTTGTCAACTCTGATTACATTTTTAGAGGATCTTCATCATTCAGGTTAAATTCCTGTAAATTCAAATGCTGGTTCATTCAAAGACCACAAAGCCAAGTTTAGTGCACCCAAACATGTTCTATAGAACAATGTCAATGATCACTAAATTGTTGCATACTTAGGCATTCATTAACTTTTAAAGAAACACAAATTTAGAATAAAGTCATCACACAAGACATTTACTGTGTATTTTCTCGGTGTTATGAGAAGTCAGTGATCGTTTTCCGACAAGAAGCATCCTGAAATACTTTCCTGATAGCTTACACAACACAAGCCGTTTCCATTAATTTGTTTTCTGCAGAGAGTAGACCTTGCAACATTGCCTAGATTGACTTGATTTAAGTCTGCTCTAGCTGGTTTATTTGAGTTGACGGTGATCACTAGTACATATACCGACATCTATCAGTAGGTGCTTGTACTGGTCCAACATATCAGTCGTTGCTGGTAATAGACTGCAACAAGCAACTTTTAATGATTCACAAAATAGACACTGTCGCAATAACTGTTATACTTATGAGATCGACCTCGGTCAGTCTAAGCAGTCCGCGTAGACTGGCTAGGATCCAAACTTTTCACCCAGAGGTAATTTTCTGGATCTAGACCTTATAATATACATGTACCTTTCCCAAATGTGACACTGGTTGGCGTCTGCTTATTCTTATCCTTTTCTCAGAATTTTGTTTTATTGACATTCAACGCGGTCCCCATAACATTACAGGTCACAATTTATCTTTCATATCATTCTGTTACTGAGCGCATACTATTATAGGATGTCTTAAGATCATTTAAAGAAATTGTATTAAGGACAATAATGTTTTCAATTAGTTTTTTTCAATGGATGTAGAAGATAAGTGGGTAAGTTGATGTAACCTTGCAGTTTCAAGCCCATAAGAAGCAAATTCATATGGGGGCTAAGCCCATGTCCATACAGGCCAATGTCTGAATACTGGAGAGGCTTAAATGCATTTCCTTAACTGTTCAGTGTACAATAGGGAAATTCCGGCATTTTTGACCAACTTAGGGGGGCTTAGCCCCCCCTTTTTTTCTAACGAACCTGGCCGTTTGAAATTGACTTGTTTTGTAAAAAAGTTCATTCTTTTACTAAAGACGAAATTACTTTTTCACGGATACTGTAAATAGATAAGAGGGCGCAAACCCCGAAGGCATTCTTTTTTAAATTTCAACTCCAAAGCCGATGTTGTGGGTACTCGTTCCATTCGTCTCGAGAAAACAATAAGTACCCATACAATAGGGTTTGATAAACATTTAGACATATCTTGCATTGTAAAAGCCAATACAACCAGCAATCTGTAGCAGGCCCGTAGGAACAGGGGGACTAGGGGGCGGTAAGCCCCCCCCCATATTGGTCAAAAATGCCAAATTTTCTTTATTTTACACTAAAAAATTCAGTGAAAATCTAATTAAGCAACACCCCCCCCCCCCCCCCCCCCCCCCCCCCCAATATTCAGACATTGGGGCTTTCGCCACCCCAATATCAAATTGCTTCCTATGGGCCTATGTAGCTCAGTATAAATTGTATCCAATCCGTTAGAAAATGTGTAAAAATGATGTACAAGTCTTACAATGTAGGCCTATTTTGAAAAAGCTGTCATTCTGGAAGCCATTTCAATTTCTCTAAGACACTATATCATTTATATTTTTAAGTTTATTGTGTAATTTTATGTTTTAGAGTGTTTATTTGCAAAATTAAATAAAAAGTCAATTTTTGTATATATTTAAAGATTTTTCCTATGCTAAATGTAGTGGGTGGGGTAAGATAGTGCAACAACGCTATATTCTGGTAGAAATACCACTTAATTATATAAACTTAAGATCTAAGACGCTCTTAGCACTTCACATGAATGAATTAAAATAAATTTTTGCCATTTCAAAGATGATTTTAGAACATTTTTGATGTTTTTTTAACCTAAATCTTTATAATCCGCCATCTTGGACGCCATCTTGATTTTTGAGAATTGCTCAAGGGTACCCGGTTAATACCCGCCATATTTCATAACTACAATATCTCAGCTTTCAGAAACAACAAAAACATTTTCTATGGTATTCAAATCCAGGTTCGGTCAAAAAATGCCATTTTTCTGCCGGACTATAACCACCATTTTCTACTTTACCTTCAAGATTTTCTAAGCCATGACATAGAGAAATTTTCTACAAGAACAGTCTTCCTGAAACTTGTTGGGCAGACGAACATGTCTGATAGAAACTGACCCAGCCAAATATGGATTCATTATTCACAGGCAGTTTGCTAAATGAGAATGCGAAATAAAATAAACAGTTTTTTCTTCCTGAAAGCAAAGTAAAATTCACCGATTTCAACGCTACTGTTTTATCGCTACTAGGCCGAGACCTACCGATATATTTCAGTAACGAATATTGTGCACTGCTAATGGATAAGGTGGTTATCTCCTGTTTTTTTTAACCCTTTCCCAAACGACAAATTTTTAGGGTGATCGACTTCAAAAACTGCCAAAAATGACAAAATGGTAGTAATTAAAGATGGGATTTGTGTAAAATATTGCACAGAAAATATTGAGACAAAAGGAGAAACTGCTGGTTATCAGCAGTTTCTTCTTTTGTTTCAATGTTTTCCCATGCCTTGTCTATCATGGACGTCAAAACTAGGTCTTGTTTGGGAAAGGGTTAAATGTTAGGTCTTGTAAATAGAAATTCGGTCTAGTAATTTTTTTTACCAGAAAGAATTTCCAGTAAACATTCTGCAACTTTCAGAATGTCTGCAAAAGCATTATTTTTTTAGCCTTTTGAATTTTGTATCTGTCATTTGAGAAAGGGTTAAGAAAAATACTTTCTCCCTTTATTGCAACATATTTTAAGCAATTTTAAAACAAAAACTACATCTTTAGTTTCCCTTCTTTTGCACAAAAAAAGAACTCGACTTGAATCTAAAATTTGATCAAATGGTAAATAGTTAAAGATAATATTAAAAGTCATCAACATACAGCATGTCTTTTTTCCTGTTCCTCTCTTGTTCTATCAAACTCAGTTTTCATGGCCTCCAGTGCGTATGCGTGTTTATCGTGCAGTTGTTGTTGTAGTTTGTCCAGCTCCGTCCTCTGTCTCGATCCCTCCTTCGCAATCCGATCTTTCTCCTCTTGTATCTCGGCTAACAATCGACGCCGCTGTTGTTGGTATGCTTCCTCCTCCTGCTGTACTTGCTTCTCATATCTGTAAGTGAACAAGAGTGCCATAGTCACAATATACGCCACAAGGCTGCAATTTCAACAAGCCCCAGTGAATAAGTTTTAGGGGGCATAACTCAAGCAAAAATCAACGAACCAAAAAATCCTTCCTTCATGCACATCTACCCATTTAGGTGATAAAATTGACCAAGTTTCAAAAAGATCCAGCAAGAAACTTAGGAGTTGCGTTGACAAGAAATGTGGATGTACATATGGATGGACGGATAGACAGAGATGATGATGCCAATACTCTGGCGGCGTATAACAACCAAATGATTCATTCCCACACATTGACTCTTTTGACTCCTCAAAAGATATAAGCTTTGGAAAAAAGTGTGGAAAATGAAGAAATTGCCTGTGACAACCAATTTCTTTATTTACCATATTTTCTAAAATTTCAATGACTTGAAATTGTCGTCTGCAGCACCTTTCAATTTGGACAAGCTTAAATTTTTGTCAATTGGGAAAGATTTAAATGGGGTTTAACACTGCATTTACCTGTTTTCCAGTAATATTGAAATTGCTTCTGCATCCCACCAAAACCCCTAGTATTTCTCACACCAGTACAAGCACAACATGCAATCTGAGCCACCAGCTTATCCGAACTAGATGATTCATTAACAAATATTTAATATTTTAGCATGAAAAAATTAGCTCCTTCTTTCTTAAGGTTTCCAAACCGTTGGTCTTCATGGATTTTAATACTACTAATTTTGGTTGGGAAAGGATTTGATTCATTGGGCTTTAACGCCGTTTTCAACTGCTGGAGCACCTAACCATGGATTCCTGATATTTCTTTCACCAGTAACACCACAATATCTAAACCCAGCCTCCAGCTAATCTCTCACATAGATGATTCACACCCATTGGTGAGAGACAAAAGACTTGCAAAATGTCGTAATTGTTTGGCAGAGGAACTATAAGAAGTATGATTTTGAACAAAATGAAATGTAGCCCGGATCTGGAAAAAAGCCCCTTCCAGCCTTTGAGACAGTCATATTTCAAGACAAGAGGCCCAGAGGGCCTTATCGGTCACCTGAATCAAATGAGCAGAAACATTTAAGGAAAATGTCAAGTTAACAAAAAGCGCAACCCCCAGCACCACCATGTCTTGAGAGTCTTTTTTTTTCTCTTGTACAAACTTATTTAAAGACTCAAATACCAAATGTGAATTCAATCCAACAATAGAACATTTCTTAATATGTACCCTATTTACCCCCTTTTGGCACCTTTTGGGGCCCCAAAGGGAGATAACTCCATGATTTGTAAAAAATCTGAAGCGGCTTCCCATTGGAATGCAACCTGCCAAGTCTGGTAGAAATCTGTCCAATGGTTCTCAAAAAGAAGAAGAAAATGTTCAAATTTAAGTAATAACGCGAACCCCTCCCATCCCCCATCCCCAGCACGGCCATTTATTGACGAGTTTTTTTCTCTTGTACAAAGTTTGTAGTCCTTGCCCTAAAGACTTTAACTTCCAACTGTGTATCCAATGCAACAGCCGGTTCATGAGTAGAAGATATTTTAAGATGTACCCAATTTACCCCCTTTTTGGCCCTTTATGGGACCCCAAAGGGAGATAACTCCATGATTTGTACAAAATCTGAAGCGGCTTCCTATTAGGATGCTTCCTGCCAAGTTTGGTTGAAATCCGTCCAATGGTTCTTAATAAGAAGTCGAAAATGTTAAGTTAACTAATACCGCGACCCCCCTCCCATCCCCATCCCCAGCACAGCCATTTCTGGGCGGATTTTTTTCTCTTTTACAAACTTTCTTGTCCTTGCCCTAAAGACTCTAAATACCAAATGTGAACCAAATCCAACAGCCAGTTCGTGAGAAGAAGTTTTTTAAGATGTACCCTATTTAACCCCTTTTTGGCCCCTTATGGGGCCCCAAAGGGAGATAACTCCATGATTCGTACAAATCTGAAGCAGCTTCCCATGGGGATGCTCCCTGCCAAGTTTGGTTGTAATCCGTCCAATGGTTCTCAAGAAGAAGTCGAAAATGTTAAGTTAACTAATAATGCGACCCCCCCCTCCCATCCCCCATCCCCAGCACGGCCATTTCTGGGCGGATTTTTTTCTCTTGTACAAACTTTGTTGTCCTTGCCCTAAAGACTCTAAATACCAAATGTAAATCAAATCCAACATCTGGTTCATGAGAAGAAGATTTTTTAAGATGTACCCTATTTAACCCCTTTTTGGCCCTTTTTGGGGCCCCAAAGGGAGATAACTCCATGATTCGTACAAATCTGAAGCGCCTTCCCATGGGGATGCTCCCTGCCAAGTTTTGTTGTAATCCGTCCAATGGTTCTCAAGAAGAAGTCGAAAATGTTAAAAGTTAACGCACGGCGCACGACGGACGACGCACGACGACGGACGAAACACGGTCGCAATAGGTCACCATGACCTTCGGTCAGGTGACCTAAAAAGTTTATGCATATGTGCAGTCTAACTAGGATTCTTTATGCGAACAACATGGATCTTTATCAGTCTGCATGTAAATGCTGTCTGATCTGGATCCATGTTCGTCTCCAATGCCACAAGAGCCCTTTTCCCTGTTTTCATCTCAAAAGGGAACGATTTTATTCAGTAACTCTTGACGTAATTTCGGACAAACAAATAGTATATCGTAGGTGTTGATATAAAATCAAAACATAACGGTAAACAAAGTCTATTTTTAGCACAAAATTGTTTGCTATTCTATTGCCTTTGCTTAGCAAGCTCCCTCTCTCTAGCACAAGCAGCCTCTTTCTCATCTGTGAGTTGATCACGTAGCTCCTCCATCATTCGTACAGCAACATTTCAAGAACAGTTTATGGCTAAGTGCAGTCTGATTATGATTTATGCTGCGAACAAAATGGATCTAAATCAGACAGCATGTAAATGCAGTCTGATCCAGATCCATGTTAGTCTCAAGTACCCTAAGAGCCCATTTTCTAGATCTTGACTAAATTCTATTACCTCTGTTTAGCAAGCTCCCTCTCTCTAGCACAAGCAGCCTCTTTCTCATCGGCGAGTTGATCGCGTAGCTCCTCCGTCATTCGTACATATTTCTGTGCCGCCCTCTCGTCTGACTCCAATAACTCAGCTTCATGGATTTGTTTAACCTTCTTCATCTCAGATTTGTGTTTTGCGATAAGACGCTGGATTTCTGGTTCTAAGCCTTTCACAGTCATTTCCTATAAATTATTGAAAGATTTCTGTAAAAAGCCATTAATTCAATGTGTTATTCTAGAAAATATTACTTGGCTTAGAGCTACAAGGTTCTTCAGTGATTATTTGTACATAGTTTGAAGTGACAACATTTCAATATTCAAATCAAAACTATTTTCTTATTTTCTTACAATACTTTTTCAAAGCGCTCTTGATTAGTAATGTCAAAGGCAAGAACTTAAGAGGTTACTTTTCCTTTATTCATAGAGCAGGCTTTATCATATTCAGAATAAATGACATTTCTTTTACATTTTACCTTAATTTTCTTTGTTTTTTCGTCAATCCATTTTTCCCTCCTAATTTTCTCTGCTGCTTCATGCATGTCTTTTAACTTTTGCATGTCTATGGAATGCCTGCAAATCGAAAGAGTAAATCAGTCATATCATGGCTGCAGGAGCACATAACTGTGGGTTCATGTTGAATCTCTTAACTTATACTATCACAAAATCCTTACGATAATTCAAGAACAAAAACAGTTATCTGAGGTGCGTTCTTTAGAGCGAAATTTCTTGAGATATCTTGAGATTTCTTAAGATATTTTAGGATAAAGCTTGATTTATAAACCGTGGTGTTCCGAATGCTCCATACTTTATACAAATGACATCATTTGTATAAATATGGAGCATTCGGAACAGCTCGGTCAAAGTCTCGGTCTTAATAACGCTTTATCCAAAACATCTTAAGAAATCTTAAAAAATCCCACTCTAAAGAACGTGGCTCAGAATTCCATAAATAGTATGCACCAGGGCTCCGGAAATATTGGATTCTGAAAAGTCAGAGAATAAATACCACAATTTGCAGATTTTTATCCACCCAATAGACCGAAAATGCAGGTTCAGATATCTAAAAATAGAACTACATAGTTTCCCAATAGGGGTTTCCCATGATAAGAATGAATCCTAGCGTATTCATGGTGGATTGGATTATTGTTAATATACCCAGTCAAGCATGAAGCTTAATTGGATGACATGTACACGATGATTACACAAATGACTGGCAAATTATCGGTTTATGACACTTGTTAATCTGCAGGTAATGTTTGAAACCATTAATTGGCCTTGAACATGTCAGGTTTTTAGCTGATTTTTTAAAAGACAGGTGAAATTTTTGAGACCGATTTTTTTCTTATTTTGGAGATTCCAATCGGTCTAGGATTTCAAAATTCGGGCAAATCCGGCAAAATTTCGGTTTTCCGTAGCCCTGGTATGCACAACTAGACACCATAGAGATTAATTGTAGCAAGTTTGATCAAATTCCGGTTGAAACTGTAGAAGTTGCGCACACAAGAAAATGGGCATTTTATTTCATTCAAGGGCATATAATTCAAAAAGAAAAGAATTATCCGAGTTCTGTTAGTGGTGTGCACAACTAGATACCATGGAGATTCATTGTGGCAAGTTTGATCAAATTCTGGTTTAAGCTGTAGGAGAATAAGTCCACACAAGAAATTGCTAACGGATGGACAGACAGACTGACGGACAGACAGACAGATGACCAGGAACATAACATAACATGTACCTATGGGCGTATAATAATTTAGGCTGGTCCAATTGAAAGACTTTGTAGATAACAGGCTTGTTACAAGCAATTTCTTCATTTTCCGATGTTATCTCAAACCCCCTTTCTTGAGGGACGTCAAAAACTGTTAATGTGTGGTAAACGGTAAAAAGTTCTACTCACTTGTCAGTCACAGATTTGATTTTGTCTTGGTATTTCTTGTCAACTGTTTTCAACTCCTTCACAAGGTTTTCACATTTTTCACTCAGCGTCTTCTTGTCATCTATTAACTACAAAACAAAATGAATTGATTGATTGAATAATATTAAACCTTTTTCTAAACAGCGGTCTACACAGGTCCATTTTGTAAACTGTTGTAAACTAGAACTGTCGCAAAACGGACAAATACCCCCACTAGCGCCTTGTCACTGAAAAAGTGCAATAGGTCAAACGGCTCTTCAGTTGGAGCACAGAAACAGATTTTAAACAAAGTCTATTGTGACCTTGACCTTTGACCTTCATGACCCCGAAACACTAAGGCACCTCCTTGGGTCAGGGGCAACAACTGTGTAAAGTTTCATGATCCTAGGTCAAATGATTCTCTAGTTAGAGCACAGAAACAAAAGGTCTACTGACGGACAGAAGTACAGACAGACATGGTGAAACCAATATAGCCCACTCTACTGCGTAGGTGTTTGTGTGTGTGTGGGGGGGGGAGTATAAATTTAAAATTTGTACTACAACAGAAAGGTGTGTATCTTTTTTAATACAACACAGAACATATTGAAACGAACAGATTACAGCTTATTTGGCTGAGGAGAACACAGATATTGTAGGGCTGTTTTATTGATTTACTCGAAGACGTAATAGGCCTCTTACAATTTATTGAGTTGGAGAAAACCCTGCAGTGATACACCAACCTGATCAATAAATGACAGATGTCTCTTGATAGTTTCTTCATATTCGTCCTTCTGTACATCCAGTCGTTTGTTCATCTCTTTCTCTGTCTCCTTCGCATGTCTTACTGTCAGCTCCCTCTGCTGATTCTGCACAAATATAATTGTGAACACATTAACTAGAGAATACAACTACATCCAACATGTATGTGTTAATAAAAGGCATCAAGCACTACTCAAAGTTGGTTAAACTTTTTTTAATGTCTTACACCACAGCGGGAAATCATATAACACCCCAATTTTAGGAAATCAATATTCCTGTAATATGAGATCAATTCAAATTCAGTTTGAAGCAGAAAAGGAGGAAAAATGCTAGATATTTGCCAATTGTGTTAAATTTCTTAAATATCAGCTGACAAAAAAGTTATTGATGACCAAGTAAAATTTCACTAGGCCATCAATAACCTTTTTATCAGCTGTTTTTTTTTTTTTAAATATCTACCACAACCATCTAAGCCCTGATTATTTCCACATTCTCTGCTTCAAACAATTTTCAAATTGGTCACATATTAACATTATCATTGAAAGTTTTCTGCAATAATGGGCAATTATTCCCTTCCATGACATTGTAGTTCAATTCCTAGATTTAAATTCATCATCAATTTAAAGTTTCAGGAATTATTAACCCTTTCCCAAACGACAAAAAATTCCACTTTTCCAATTAAAAATCCACTGCAGACGTCAAAATGGACGTTGATTAAGGCAGTATTTGTGTAAGATGTAGCGCTGAAAATATTGAGACAAAAGGAGAAACTGCTGGTTATCAGCAGTTTCTTCTTTTGTTTCAATGTTTTCCAAAGCCTTTTGTATTAGAGTTGTCAAAACCCTGTCTTGTTTGGGAAAGGGTTAAAGACAACACCTACCAGAGCTTTCTGCAGCATGGACACTGTTCTTTTCTTCTCATCAAGTTCGAGTCTCTGACTGATCACTGTGTTTGTAACTTCTGATGCCGTGGCATTGACTTGTTCCAGCTCAGCCAGCTCCTCCGCAGATGGACCTAGCACCGGTGGATGCTCTAAATCTGCTGTCAACTTGGAGATCTCCTGTTTTAAATAGAGTTTGAGTTTATTGGGGTTTTACGCCGTTTTCAACTACCAGGGTCATATCGCGGCGGCTGGAGCACCTAACCATGGATTCCTGGCGTTTCTCATACCAGTACTACCACAACATCCTTACCGAGCCCCCAGCTGCTCCCCCACATAGGTTCACGATATCAAACCACTGATGGGTGACATTGTTGTCAGTAAGGGTATTTGCCGCGGCCGGGTATCGAACCCGGGACCTCTCGAATGAGAGGCAGATGCGCTACCAACTGCGCCATGGCCGCGGCCATCTGTTTTAAATAGAGCAACAGATAAGAGGTGAACATGCATTCTGAATTTGTTATTTCAACTCCAAATCCTATGTAGTGGGTATACATTGGAATCATCTTGAGATAATTCTAATGGGTACCTAAATCATAGAATTTAATGAACAATAAATGATAGATTACATTTTGAAAAGTCATTACCAACGAGTGATGATCTCAATCTGCTACTAACATGGAGATCCCCTTATTATAGATAGAGTTAGAAGTTTGATGTAGTATTTCATTTCAATTGAGTATTTATGAGTAACTTAAGTGGAAAAAAAATTTAACTAAATTAAACTTCTGAGAGTCTGCTCCAGACAAATAATGAAACATTGTGGAAAATAAGGAACAATTTTATCAAGTAAACTGTGAAATAATTTCAGACAAACAATACCGGTAGTTGTTCATAGGTGTTGTTATACTTTCAGACAAACAATAGTTGTTCATAGGTGTTGTTATACTATCTCGTAATTACGGCTTGACTCAAGCCGTAGTTATGAGATTTTATAACATCACTGACAGTTTATCAAAACATAATAGCAAATTGAATCTATTTTTAGCACAAAATTCATTGCCATTGCAGGGCTCCCGCTGTCGATCGCCACTGGCGCCAATTGCGACAAAATAAAAATTCTGGCAACAAAATTTGCCAGTTGGCGATTTTATTGGCGACAACTTATTTGCGCCGTATTCTGACACAAGATTTCAGGTAAAGGGTTGAGTCTCAAAAGCTATGACAGTCGCGTGTATCGGTGCTGGTCAGTCATTGATTAACAAAAATCGATAATCGGTAACCAATTATCCGAGATAGCAGTTTGTCCATATGATTATGACACCTTCTAAATAACTGTTTCAATATGCGTGAAAATGTCTTGGTCGCGTGGCTTGCCGAGGAAGAAAACAAGTCACTGGAAATTTATTACGGTGCGTTTACCTGGAGCTTAATTTCGGCCTAAATCCGACAAATTGTATTCTAAATCCTTTACACATATTCCCTTATAAAGACAACACATTTTTGTCAAGACTGGAACAAACGGGCCAGATGTGTGAGTGTCGGCGGCATTTATTTGATCTCGGGGTAGTGACGTCATACAAATAACGAGTGACTAAAACGCCGTATCGTTACGATGTTTTAACCCCCAAACGGTTTGTATTTCGTGTAAACTTTCGCAAATCAATTACACAATGGAATTTGTTTCTATCGCATTTGAAAAGATTTTCTTTTTAATCAATGGATATAAAACACGAGGTAAAGCTTTTGTCAGAATCCGATTCAGGCTACGAGTCCGAGCATCATATCGCAGATCGAATTTTTTGTGATAAAAAAAGATTCACTTTCATTCCTTGTTTTCACATGGAATTTTCTGAGTCAGATTTCTTTAAATCTTATCTGTAGATTCTATCAAAGCTTGTGATCGAGTGATCGCCGCAATAGGTTCCGAAGTTTTAAGTTTCGTCACGAATTAATGGTTTACATCGTATTTTAGGTCCTCGTGTATTCGTTCTGAAAAATGTACTAGTTCTAGTCGGAAGGCATGCCGAAAAAAGGTTGGCTTTAAGATTCTCCGATTTACCTAAAATAACTCATGTAATTTCTGCACGCATTTCAATCTGTATGTGTGTGTGTGCGCACGTGATTTGGGGAGGGGGAGGGGGGGCGCATTGACAACTGGGTGGGGTCAGTGACGTTCCGTATAATTATTGTAAATCAGAGGGAACCGCATCCAATCAACTCAAATTATAGAATTTATGCTAATGATCTTGATTTCTATATTGATGTCAATAAAAAGTCATAAACATCATGACATATTACCTAATTGTGATGATTATTATGCATTTTTACAGACTATAATGTTGGGGTGCTTTTTTAAGGGGGGGGGGGGGAGAGCGGGGGGGGGGGGTCTATATGTTTTTCTTCTTTTCCCATTGGCTCCTCTACTGGCACTGACTGGCTCCAATTGGCCCCAAAAAATTTCAATTGGCGATTTTGCTGGCGCCAAGTCTGAAATTGCCAGGGGAAGCCCTGCATTGCATTACATTTTACCTGATCCACTGTACTTAGTCTTTCTGAAACTTGTACTTCATCTAGAAAGGCCATGATACTCTTCATTTTATCATCCGACAACAAACTTGACTTGGTAGGTAGGTCTACTTTCTGGTTATGCTTGTGTAGATTTTCTGCATTCAGGCTCATATTGTCACTGTCACCATCTCGACCTTTCTCAAGGTCATCCACTAAAAATATGAAATATTTAGACATTCTAAATATTGTAATGCTACAAATTACCAGCAAGAAGTGCAGAATAATGTCTGACATTATCAAAACTTGTTCAGAGCTGATCTTATTCTCAGCTTTATGCAAAAGCCAATGGTACATTCCATTAACGGAACACCAAGTGTTTATTTCCCGTTTAATACTTGACCAAAATTGTCGTCAACAGCAGCTTTCAATTTGGAATAGTCCTTTATATATCTGGGACAGCATTAAATACTTACACCAAGCATAATTCTTCTTTTCTGGTCTAGCAGTGGCCAACTGCTCCTCTTCTTCCAACTTCTTCAATGTCTCAAGTAAATCATCAAGTGTTGTTTTGTTTGTCACACTCTCTGATGCCGCTACACGACTACCTCCGTCATTCTCTTTACTTGTCTCCTTCGTTGTCTCTATATCTTGGAGATGGGTCTGAAAGGAAGAAAATTTATAATTGAAACATCAGTGTCACCATTGTCTCTATATCGTGATGATGGGTCTGATTTTTCAACATTTCCAGTGAGTCATCAAGCGTAGTTTTGTTTGTCACACTCTCTGATGCCGCTACATGACTCCTTCCATCATCACGATGGATTATCACGTGATGCAATATTTTCAGAAAATCTTCAATAATTTTGTAAATACTGGGCCGATTTGATTTCGATTTGAAGCAGAGAATGTGGACAGACGTCACATATTAGATGGACATGGTTGATTTTTGAAAAATCAACTGATAAAAAAGTTATTGAAGATAACCCAAAATTTGGGTTTATCTTCAATAACTTTTTTTATCAGTTGATTTTTCAAAAATCCAACACACTCAGCTTATTCCTGGCATTTTCACAGCTTTTCTGCTTCAAACCGAATTCAAATTGGTCAAGTACTAAAACAGATATTGAAGATTATCAGAAATTCTGAGTCATGTGATAATACACCATGACCATTCTCTTTACTTGTCTCCTTAGTGGTCTCTATATTGTGAAGATGGTCTGAAATAGAACTACAGATAAGTGGCAACAAAGACAGTCTGACTTTGTTATTTTAATTCCAAACCCAATGTTGTGTGTGCTCATTGGAATCGTCTCCATGGGTATTGAGAACCCACAACATTGAGTTTGTTGTACTACAGTAGAATGAAATATTGCAATTTGAAAAGCCTTCATTCCCTCTTATCTGTAGCTCTGGTCTGAGACCAACAACAAGATGTGTTTGTGAAACACAAATGCCCCCGAAATGGCCATTTTTCTAAAATGGTAAGTTTTCATGGAGTAAAGGGTTATTATTAAGGGTTAAGGGATGACCTTGAGGAAGGTCAAATTGCTCGGAACAGATAGATATCATTCAAAGGAAGTTGCATACCAAATTTGAGCTTTGCATGTCAAATACTTTTGGAGAAAAGGCAAAGGTTAAGTTTTCAGAGTAGAAGGTTAAGTTTTCGTAGAGTAAAGGGTTGATAAGGGTTAACGGATGACCTTGAGGAAGGTCAAATTGCATGGAACAGATAGATATCATTGAAAGGAAGTTGCATACCAAATTTGAGCTTTGTATGTCAAATACTTTTGGAGAAAAGGCCAAGGTTAAGTTTTTGGACAGACGGACGGACGGACAGACAGACAGACGGACACGAGTAAAACAATATGCCCCCGATCTCTCGATACGGGGGCATAATAAAAAGGCTACAAAAGGTGAAGGCTTTTTGAAATTCAAAAGTTAATTCTACTGTTCATCATATTCTTCTAGTCACTAATTTAAATTGGTTCCCATGAGTCTATTCCCGTGGGCACGCATACCGTAAGGTTATGCATTAAAGTTGCGAATTCAAAATAATGTTTTTCTCTCTCATCAGTTGCCATGTAAATGAAGGAATTAAAATTGTGTTTGTGAAACAGCATTATTAGCTAAGTTTGGTAACATAAGATCTATCACTATTTTCTTCTTTTCCTTCAATAATTTCTTACACTCCCCATTTCACAAAAACAGGCCTTGTTTGGTAAAGGGTCATATCTCCATTTTGCTCCTATTTTACCTTATAATATTCCTCCATGCTGTCCTCATGGTTGTCATGATTCGTGTTTATTTGACTATCTCGTTCGGGGCTATTTTCTACACTGTTGAGGTTGGTGTCTTTGTCAGCAAGGTGCTTTTTGGACTCCAGCTTACCAGTACCTTTCTTCTTACCTATAACATATGTACAAATACTAATGTATATTAACCCTTTCGCAAACAAGACCTGGTTTTCATGTCCAAAATAGAAAAAGCATGGGAAAACATCGAGGCAAAAGAAGACAAGAGCTGTCATAGACGGATAATGCTCCCCGAATAAGCGTTTGTCACAAAAAAAAAAACTATCATACATTAAGCCCCCTTTTCACATGACAGATTTTTGTACACGCATTATTTATAGAATATAGACTAGAACATCTCATTCCTCACATAAGAAGAAAATTTCATTCAATTCTGCCCATTAGATAAAGAGAAATTGGAGAAAAACTAAATTTTACATTAAGGCCCCTTTTTCCATGATGCAGCCTCAAATTAAGAAACGGAAAAAAAGGTCTCTAGGTATTGACCCCACGAGTTCACATGTGAAGTTTCATTGAATTTGGTCCAAGGGTTGCTGAGATCTGGCTGTGGACGTACGGACGGAAGGACAGCGTGGCGACTATATGCTCCCCCGAAATTTTTTCGGGGAGCATAAAAATGCTGATTATCAGCATTTTCTCCTTTTGCCTCAATATTTTTTTTGCTACATTGTACTAAAAGTGCTACCTTTATCAGCATCCATCTCGTTGTCTGCAGCAGCTTTCAAATTGGAGCACCCTTAACCCTTTCCCTAACAAGACCTGGTTTTGACGTCCCCTATAGAAAGGGCTTGGGAAAACATTGAGACAAAAGAAGAAACTGCTGATAATCAGCAGTTTCTCCTTTTGTCTCAATGTTTTCTGGGCTATATTACACACAAATATGTTTTGTACTAACTTTCAATAAGTCATCTGTAGCGTCTTTGAAATTGGATTATTTTGGATAACCTTACAATTTTGCCGTTTGGGAAAGGGTTAAATGTTGCTGTTTGTGCAAGGGTCAAGAAAACTGAATAAGTCTGAATTACGTTCAACCAATTCCCACACAACAAAACCTTTTTGACTCTCCATAAGGAAAAAGCTTTGGAAAACATTTTGGAAATTGCTTGTGACTGAAAACAAGCTCAAATGTTTTCACCAACTTAGCACATTTCCAATACTGAATCCTTTACATGAACCAACCTGATATAGGTTTGGAAGACCTTGAAGGGAAACAAGAAAAATGCTGATAATCAACAATTTCTGGCCCCGGTTTCTCGAAAAAACTTAAGTACTTTCTCATGCTCAAATCTGAGCACCGTGCTCAAATCGCACGAAATCCACGTGAACTTCAATCGAATACCCTTCAACGTTGGAGAGTATTCCTTTGAAGTTGTAGTAAATTTGAGCATGGACTCATGAGTTTGTACTTCAGTTTTTTCGAGAAACCGGGGCCTGTTTTCATTTTTGGTTTTATTTGCTATTGCATTGATATTTCCTACACAAGCTATCATTATTTTTAGAAGCTGAAAATCTAAAACCACTTATTTATGCGTAGCTCAAGTCTCATATCTATATATGGTTCAAGGTTTGAAAAATAATTTACCAAGTCCACCTTTGAGATTCTTTGTAATTTTGCCACTAGAGTGTAGATAGGCTATTTCTTCATCTGCTATCTTCTTTACTTCCTGTCTTTTTTCTTCTCTCTTCTTCTGTAACTCCTACAAAAGTTAGACTAACTTGCTAATTGGTGTTAATTGATGTATTCAACAATATTACAATTGTAATTCAAAGACTACTTTATCAATGCCACATTACTGCAATGAACAAAATACGAGGGTTGTTTGATAAATTCGCGGAATTTGTTTCTCATTTCTTTATTTCGTGTTCAAAAATTATGAAATTACACGCACGTATAGAAAGTCATTTCATACATTTAGGGGTATAACGACAATAAAATTTACCTAATCTAATGCACTTTTTTCTGTCTCCATAGTAACCCATATACGCGACGCTGCCTTTGGTAAATTTTGAAATAATTGTGTAAATGAAAATTGTACCAAAGCACCATAACCGTGCGCGACAGAACCATGGGAATTAAGCTTGCGTTTGGTTGACATTGTATAGTCATTTCCTGAAAATTTGCTGTTTTATTTCAAAAGTTGACATGTATACAGCGTTTTCAAAATAATGTCGTAAGCAAATCGTCGAAGAAAAATGACGTCATCTCATAACCTGATGGCGCGCCGTCGGAAAGTTTTGTGTTTGGTTCGAGTTATCGCCTACATTGAGAGAAATGGGCAAGTCGATGAATTTGTCGATATGTGGAAAAACATTAAATTTTGCATTGAAGTGGCATGGACGCTTTAAGACAGACAAAACATCGGTACAAGACGATGACTGGCCAGGTAGATTAGACCATTCGTTCAGCCAGCGTTCAAGTTCAAATGCCTGTGAAGGGCAGCTTGTCCGGGGGTGTAGACGCTTGACTGTCCGGGCTGTTGCTGTGAGGATGTCTCTTTCGCATTAATTTAGTCGTTTATCATACTTTTTACAGGATTTGACTAATTATGTCAAATGTTTCCGATAGGTTGGCTTCTCGTATTCTACCAGACGTCCACCAGCAGAATCATGTTCAGTCTTCTAACTCTTCTTGTAATAGTATAATGCGGTAAGAGTTTTGTTGCGACAATTCCTTGGATAAAATTGTAATGACTTGCGAAATACGGCTTCGTTACCACAAACAAAAAACATTTTTTGTATGGACGTAAAACTCTAGGCACACACTGACCCTAAACAGTACAGAAATAACATCATGATTCATTGGACAGGATATCGAACCTTCCGACGAACTAAAGAAAACGCTCGAAGTTTGTCATGTCATTTACCATTCATCAGTGACTGAGTACAAGGAAAATTGAATCCGAGTTAAACTGCATACACAGCAACTTTAAAGCTGCTGTTGGAGACTATATTGAAAGAGTCAACGGGTCGCTCAGTTCTGATTTTCACAGACCTGAATGTCAATTACGGTCGCGTGACGTTACGTGACGCTCTGGCCGAAGGCAACCGGCAAGACATGACCCTATATAATGGTATCTGTAGAAATAATTTGTAAACGTATGA
The DNA here is from genome assembly GCA_963680895.1 of Fragum sueziense. Lineage (NCBI taxonomy): Eukaryota > Metazoa > Mollusca > Bivalvia > Cardiida > Cardiidae > Fragum > Fragum sueziense. The sequence continues at coordinate 76,346,708 of OY804592.1, read as the reverse complement.
TGTTGATATCTTGCATTCTTAGAAACGAATAGTTAAGGTTTTTCACGAAACAGTTTTAATTTTGATATTCAATCACAATTTTGAATTACAGAATAATTCCGCGAATTTATCAAACAACCCTCGTACAATTTACCACACTCTTTTTTTAACCCTTTCTCAAACAAGACTGGGTTTGACTGCTACTGATGGAGAGAGGGTAATAAAACATTGATTGAATTAAAAGTAGAAAAAGCTGATTACCAGCAGTTTCTTCTTTTCTGTGATAAATAGTACAATAACTCTAAATTTATTAATACGCATTTTCTGGTCTTCAGTAGCTTTAAAATTGAACCAACTTTAATTTTTGTTATTTGGTAGAGAATTAGTCAACTTTAAAGCTACTATTTCCCAGATTTGGACCCAAAAATTGTCAAATACAAACAAAATGTACACTTTTTAAGCTTTATATGACCTGATTAAATGATTACGACAAACTATTGAAGCAACGACTCATTTTTTCGCAATTTGATACCAAATTCATGAAGCGATGTTGAAAGTAGGTCAAAACAGTAGGACATGCGACTTTCTTAAATGACGTCACAACATACATGATGACGTCATATTGAAATTCAAGTATGAATTTCGTTAGAATCATGGTCCGCGCTGTATGCGCATGCGCAACAATTTAAAAATAATTCTAACCCCATCTGAGACGGGGTTAAATTTAGGTTTGGATTCTCCCTAAATTCAGCTATCTGTCTTGTAATTTCGGTTCATTCTCTGTCTGAATCGCATATTATTAACCATCCCGAGGTAGTCAACACAAAAGTTATGCATATTTTTTCAAAAAATTTCATTTTTTGCAATTAGACCATCTGTTACCGTCGCCCTTTAAGTTGTAGATGTTAATTGGAATTAACTCATACGGACAATTCAAATTAGTACCATAAACATAAGAGTTCACATTGAGAAAAAAAGATTTAGAATGCTATCATTCCTTCTTAGATTTATCTAATGCTCTGACTAAGTGTTACACTAACCTGAATTGCCTGTTGTCTGGCATGCTTTGCTTTCTCTTCTCTGATTCTCTTTCTATCCTCCTGCTTTCTTTCTTCCATCTCCTTGACCAGGAAATCATTTTGAGATTCTCTCGACCTCTGCTCCTCCAGCATCTGTTTCTTTGAGTTCAGCAATCTCTGAATCGCGGCCTCCCCTGATTTCCGTCGCTTGTGGTGCCGCCGATACCAGCGCTGTATTCTGGTAGCAGCCTGATTTAACAGTTTTATATAATCCTCAGCTAAAGAATTGGCACCAGAGTTTGATCCCGACAATCTACCTCCATTTTTCTGAACTTTCCTAGTTTCATTAATGGGTGTTTTATGTTTGATATTCTGATATGAGTTTTCCAGACCAGACAGGCCCACTTTTATACTGGGAGTCATGCCCTGCACAGTCATATTGTTGGTAATTGCACTTTGATAAGAACTGCTCCGAGTCCTGAAGTCTTTAACAGAGTCTGATTTATCTCCCTTGTTTAAACTCTCCTTACTCTGAGAAGAGTGTCGATGACCGTTTGACAGCGAGAGCCTGTCTGGAAACTGGAACGGTTCCTCATCGGAGCTACTCCGAGCACTTGTTTTCTGGAATATAGAGTGACTTATCCCGTCTCCCGTCATCCAATCATCATCGTTGTTACTTGGACTGGATTTTGTGTTGATTATCTTCGGAACAAATTTGTTCTTCAGTGACTAAAAAAGAGATTATTGTATGTTTGATTATAAAGATCCATTAATTATAAATTAATTTAACCCTTTCCCAAACAAGACCTGGTTTTGACTCCCTAATAGAAAAGGCTTGAGAAAACATTGAAACAAAAGAAGAAACTGCTGATAACCAACAGTTTCTCCTTTTGTCTCGATATTTTCTGTGCCATATATCACACAAATTTTATCTTTAATAACTTCGATTTTGTCATTTGTGGCAGTTTTTGAAGTGGATCACCCTGAAAATTTGCTGTTTGGAAAAGGGCTAACCCTTTCCCAAACTGCAAATATTTAGACTATTCCTTTAACCCTTTCCCAAACTGCAAATATATTTTCTCAGAATTTTTCTATAAGGTACATGAAAAGAAGTCATGGTTTGCAAAAGGAATAGCCCAAAAGCACCACAAGCCGATTGTTGGAAAATGAATAAATTTTTAACTCTAGCCAGATTCCTTTACCAAAACTTTTTCCATAGAATTGTACTAGACAAGATGCTTTCAAAGTAGATGTTGTGAAAAAACTGTATTTCTTATTTATTACACTGAAAAATTTTGTTTTCAGAAATCATTTCGTACTATTCAAGATTTTCCTTCTGCTAATATGTCATTTGGCTACTTTTGAAAATGTTATAACTACAGTTTGAATTAGCTATACATGTATTGTTACGCCATTTTCAAACATAGCTGCCCTGCGTTCAGTAAGACAAAACGTTTACTCCTAACGGATTTTTCTCTAAATAGTCTTACTGAACGCTCTGCTAACGTAAACTGAATAAATATGGCCGCCCCCATAGTCTGGGTTCCCTCCTTCTTTTCGCAGTATGGAAAGTAGGGAACCAAACTAGCCGCCATTTTTGTTTGCTTTGGCACACCACCTTCAAATCTGTGAGCTAAATGGTGCGAACGTTAAAAGTAAACAGGTCGTTCAGTAGAAAACTGTTAAAGGGAAATAATATAGGCGTCTGATTCTTCTTTTATACAAAACAACATCATTCAATGAATCATTTTAGTAAAAACATTTTTCAAATTATGAATGAAAAAAGAAATTATTCAAGATTTTAATTTTCCGTATCAAAATTTGTGCGAAAAATTATCTCCCTTGCAAATTACTTCCTCTCCCTTTCAAATTACTTCCCTTTGGTCATTTATCATATTCATATTACCTGGGCACTTGATCGGTCACGTGACAAGTGACGTCATTTTCGAAGTAGAATATGACACTGAATTTCAGCGATATAAACGGCGAAGAAATCGACAGTATGTATTTATTAGGCTTTTATGTACGGCTTAATTATTTCGGTAAAGAAAATAAACATAATATATATTTGACAGTTTGTATTAATCTTGTAAATAAGTTTGGTTTATTGGGGTTTTACGCCGTTTTCATCTACTATCTCGTAATGAAGTGATCGTACTAGAGTAAACGGTGGACAAACACGAAATGATTGAAATTATATATATTTTTTTTTTGAAAAGTGAAGGAACGAATGGGGACATATATAGATCTAGTATGTTATAGACGTAAATTGAAATGTTTATTTATTGAATGAATAAAGGAATATGCGCAATGAAAAAACTAATGAAAAAGGCGAATATTAAGATTTTATCCGTCAATATTGGTGTTCATAGGAATAGGGTTTTTGTGCAATCTTTCACAAGAAATATTGATGAAAAATGAAAATCGTAAAATTAAACATGCTTGTTGTCTGCAACTACTTTGATTACAGACGAAACCAGAGTATTTTTGCCGTTGGAAATGGGTTAATCCTTTCCAAAACTACAATGTTTTAGAGGTTTCCAATTCCGAAGCTACAGAAGATCAATTTGATATTGATAAAGAGAGAATTTATTTGCAATATAGCGAGGAGATTCGGATTGTTGAATTAAAAAGGGAAAACTACGATCGTTTTTTCCTGGTTTTCACCAGATCATATGTTTTAGAAAAGGGCATTTTTGAAAACTGCTTCCATTAATTGCTGTACTGAGTAAAGGGAGCGAATAAACATGTGTTTTATGACATCTTTGACACCCGTGTTTATTGACCTGTATCTTACACCCGTTATGGTTTGTGTAATTAATCAGCTCATTATGTAATAAAGTGTTTATTTCCAATTATTGTATGAAAAGAAAAAACTATTAACGCTTTTTTCGATTGAAATCAATTTTCAAAAATGATCCTTTTATTTTCGATGACACAAGGAAACAATAAATAAATAAATAAATAAATAAGAGAGAAAAGGATTAAATGCTGAGGTCACCATTTTCTCCTTTTAGCAATACTTTGATATCTCATGATAATTAAAAAAAAAATGCCCAATCTTAATTTTATCGCCTGCAACTCATAATGATACAGTATTATATCAAAACTGTTCGATAAATGCCCATAACGATCTTTATGCACTCTCAACTCTTTCCCAAATAGCACAAAATTAGAGTTCAATTTTAACAGCCGCTACAGATAACAAAGGGATGCTGATAAAAAAGGGATTCTCTATATGTCGCGGAAAATATTGAAACAAAAGGTGATCACGTCGATTATCAGCATATTAATATTTTGTCTCAATGTTTTTACCAAGCCTTTTCTGTTTTGAGAAAACCAACACACATAGATTGTATTTCTTTTTCACTTCACTTTTTTAACTCTCACGCGCTAATGCGATTATAGTAAAAGTAGAAACTGATTTAGACAGACAATTTCTTCCTTCCACACAATGTTTTCTACCCAAAGAGACAAAAAATAAATTCCATACACTTGCTATTTTCGTCTGCAACATTTTTAAATTTAGACCAGTCTAAATTCTTAGCGTTTGCCTTGGTAATGGGTAGGATGAAACCCTGTGAATTGAAACAATGCCTGTTTCGAACGGCAGAGAATATCGCATTTTAGGAGCAGCACTAATGAACACGCAATCTTGATAATTATGTTTTAGCACGGCGTTTGGATAAAGATTTGTTTGTCATCAAATTTTGCATAATCTTTGAATGACCTGACGGTACAAATTAAGTAGAAGTTGTTCTGTCCTGGTTCAATCTCAGAATCCACTTTCGTTTTCAATTTGATTTCCTCGGAAAAACAAATATATAAATTATTATAATGTTTTATGGGTTACTAAGTTAACATTGCAATGGTAAGCTACACACAACATGATTTTGAAGCGATATTCCATAAACCTTAACCCATTACCGGACGGCAAAATTTTGGACTGTTCCAATTTGAAAGTGTCGAAGAAGTCAATTACACGCCCATGAAAGTTTAGAAATCTTTCAATTTTGTGTTGGAAAGCATTGTAAAAAAATGAAGAAATTGCTTGCTGCATGCAATTTCTTCATTTTCCACAATATTTTCCCTTGGATTTTGCTTGAGGTGCGTCAAAAAGCGTCACTGTATGGGAAAGGGTTAATATCAGATCACTCGATTATCGATAAATGACGCAGTTGTCAATGTAGACAGGTTCGACTATTTCTTATCCAAGGATACAGAATCCAAGGGAAGTAATTGATGCGGCGAATTTTGTGTATTGGTAAAATCGATAATTTGGCTGCTGGTTTGCAATGGGTTAATGCTTTCCTTAACGTAATAACTTTGCTTGTAATGTTTTTAAACCATTTCCGAGCGATTTATAAGGATGAACTGCGAAATCGTAAATTTTTTAAGGTTCTCCTTTAAGTATCGGTAGCTCTGTGAGCTAACGTTTTGTCTTACTGAACGCAGGGCTGGTTTAAAGTAACAAATGTAGACTATCTAGCAACAGATAAGTGGGAGTGAAGACATTCCAAATTTGTTATTTCAAATCCAAACCCTATGTTGTGGGTACTCATTGAAATTGTCTCATCTAGAGGATTCCAATGAGTACCCACAACATAGGGTTTGATGAACAATAAGGGAAATATTGCATTTTGAAAAGCCTTCACTCCCTCTTAAGGCGCTTTCCCATTGCCGACCAAATCAACTCGATCAAGCTCAATCAAGCAATCGAGTACTGATCGAGCTAGGTCGGCAAGAGTGATCAGGACAATTGAGCGTTGGCAAAAATGATCGGGAATTAATCGACAAGAAATAAAGAAGTTGTGTAAATACATTCGATCATGTTTAATCGGGGAATTAAGGCAATTGAGTTGATTGACTTGATTTGGTCGGCAATGGGAACACGACTTTATCTGGAGCTCTGTATATATACCTGAGCGGATGGATTATCCCATGCAGCTTTTACAGCCCCTTTACTAACTGGTTTTCTGTCTTCTTTCTTGCTACCAGTCCCCTTTATTTTGGGTTGTACAGAGTTTTCAAACAAGGCCAAGAAGTCATCACTGAAAAAGTATAACAATCATAAAGGATTGCTCTTTGATTCAAGTACAAAGCAACACGGCAATGAGGTAAAGGTTTTCTAAATTTGTTATTTCAAACTAAACAGGATGTTTTTGTGAAACACTAATGCTTCCGAAAATGCTAATAAGTTTTTGCGTAAAGTTTTCGGAATGCAAGACAGACAGACATACCTTATTAGTTTTAATTTGCCTCAAATTTTCTGTTAAATATAGTAAACAAATTTGATTATTATCAACATCTACTTTGTTGTCTGCAGTAGCATTCAAAATTGGAGCAATCTAAAAGAAATTGTGTGAAAGTGTTAATTGTTTACCTTGGTGTTTTTGTTTTCCTTGCCTCTGCTCCCCTTTTACTGGTGCTAACTGACGATATATCAGAGAACCCACTTCTTTGTGACAAAGGTACATGGTCACCTGTGGATACACAAGATATAACTTAACTCATTACCATTATCTTTTATGGCGTCAAAAGGCATCATTATGTGGAAATGGATTAATTCATTACGTGACGGCAAAATTTTTGACTGGCTCAAAATGAAATGAAATTTTAGTTGTTTTTTTCTGGTTAGAAAACATGTAACAAGCAATTTCTTCATTTTCCAATAAGTTTTTATAAGTCTTTATCTTGTGCACGGGCGTCAAAAAGCATGATTATGTTAGGATGTCTTGATTCTTAACCCATTACCAAATGGTGAAATTTTAGACTGATCCAAATTCAAAGATATTGCAAACAAAAACTTGAAGTGAATGAAATTTTACATTTTTTTTCTTTTTGAGAAGAAAACTTCGTGAGAAATGAAGAAATTGCTTGTCACAAGCATTTTTTTTCATTTTCCATGATGTTTTCCAAAGCCACTATCTTATGGGGAGACAAACATAGTCAGTGTGTGGTAATGGGTTAACCCTTTCCCAAACAAGACCTGGTTTTGACGTCCCTAATAGAATAGGCTTGGGAAAACATTGAGACAAAAGAAGAAACTGCTGAAAACCAGCAGTTTCTCCTTTTGTCTCAATATTTTCCTTGCTATATTCTTCACAAATCCCTTCCTTTTTACCATCAAATTTGTTGTCTGCAGCAGTTTTCAAACTGGACCACTACATTTTTCCGTTTGGGAAAGGGTTAAAGAAGCCCTGGTGTTTGGCATCAACCCCAGGAAAGGTCTTGGGAATCACTGAGAGAAAAGATGATTATGCTGATGACCAGTATTTATAAATAACCCAGCACATCATTTTACTGTTAGCTGTTTCACAACTTACCATGAAAACTAAACATTTTCCTATAAGTTTTCAACCCTTCAAGAGTCTAGACTCATTTTTTATACAGTATGTAGGCAAATCTTAATTAACATTTTACAAGCATCTTTTGAGTTTTGATATCCATCCATGTCATCCATTATATCAGATATCAAGTTCATATTCTAGCAAAATAGTAGTTTTTGGAGAATTCTTGTTTATAAAAGAATTGTATTTTGTCTTCTGCAAAAGCATGTGATTTAGAAAAGTTGATGATTTTGTTGTTTAGGAATTAAATTTGGAACAAATTATAGACTTACCATGAACTGATCCAGCTCTCTTTGGTGTTGCAGGATTAGACCGTCTCTGAAAGTATATTGAGCTAAAGCTAATTGATTGAAGGTTTTTTACCCTTTCCCAAACAACAAAAGTTTGGATCATTCCAATTTGAAAGATGCTGCAGAAACAAAATAAGTACTTAATGAAAACAGAATCTAAGTGTATTCAGGGGCCTGTTTCATAAAAACAATTAAGAAATATTTTTGACTTGCAGATGTGTTAAATATTGCTTAAAACAACAAACGCATAACGCCCTAAACTTGAGGTAAGTCATCGGTGGGACAAAAATATGTCTTCAATGTTTTGATGAAACTGGTCCCAGCTGCTTATAGCAAATAGGTTTATGATAATCTTACCAGCAATGGATCCTCTTTTTTAAATGACCAGAAATCGTCCCCAGGACAGGGATTTTGTTACCTCCGAGTCCCGAGTCCCTGACTCATACTTTTTTCTCAGGACTCACTGATTAATTATTTAGTGAGTCCCAGGATGCTAACATTTTCAATGTGTAATTGACATTGTCTTACAAAGAATTCGATATTTCAATTTTGGACTCATTGTCTTGGGAACCAGTGGGTCCCAGGACTCTTACGCATAAATTTGTAACAAAAAGGAAGCTGAATCGAGAGGGATTAAAATAAGTTGAAAAGACTTGCTTCCCAATCGATGTAAAATAAATACGTTCAAAAGAACGTCTGAAGAAAAAAAAAAAAAAATCACTGCCAGGACCACATTATTGATAGTCAAACAGGGAAAGGAAAGCCAGCTCATCTCCCTTGCTCATACCCAGTGTATAATCATGTGACTCAGAATTTCCGATAATCTTCAATATCTTTTTTAATACTTGAACAATTTGAATTCGGTTTGAAGCAGAGAATGTGGGAAAATGCCAGAAATAAGCTGAACGCGTTGGTTTTTGAAAAATCAACTGATAAAAAAGTTATTGAAGATAAACCAAAATTTTGGTTTATCTTCAATAACTTTTTTATCAGTTGATTTTTTTCAAAAATCTACCACGTCCATCTAATGCGCGACGTCTGCCCACATTCTCTGCTTCAAACCAAATCCAAATCAGTCCAGTATTTACAAAAATATTGAAGATTTTCTTAAATTTTGAGACAAGTCACTACACACCATGATATCTGTAACTGAATTTGGTCTTTACAACTATTTGGCTGATCAAGGCTGATGCTATACCAGAACATGTCAGTCTAAAACAACAATTTTAAGCAAATGAAATTTTGTATTCTTTGTTTTTTTTTTTTTTTTTTTTTTTTTTTTTTGGGGGGGGGGGGGGGGGGGTAGAAAACATGGTGGGAAATGAAGAAATTATTTGTCACAAGCAATTTCTTCATTTTCCACTATTTTATCCAAAACCTTTATCTTGTGGGGCATCATAAAGTGTCGTAAAGAGGGAATGGGTATATTAACCCTCCCCAAACAAGATCTCACATCCTTAACAGAAAAGACTTAGGAAAACATTGACAAACAAGAGGGCCAAGATGGCCCTAGATCGCTCACCTGAATTCATAGTTGAGATACTGGCATGACCATGACATCAATTTTATAACATTAGAAGAATATAAAAGAATGACAATGGCAATTTTGCCAAATTCAAAGGCATAATACTAAGGACTTTCTGTTCTGAAACAATTTGGAAAGGGCTTAAACCTTGGCTGGGACAGGGCTTTATCTTTACCAAGATAGAAAAGAAATAGACTGTTCAATTTTGAAATAGCGCGTTAAGATGAGAAAATGCTGATTATCAGCCTTTTCTTCATTTGACTCATTAATTCCCCAAGCCTTTTTTAATAGGGACACCATAGGAAAGGGTTAAGACATTAAGATTAAATGTAGCTCTATCCTTCATCAGATAAGAGCTCCATTATCAGATAAGGCAGCCCTTTATTTATTTTGTACGGTCTATTATTGACTGTAGACAGTCTAACTATTTACATAATAAAGCAATGATTGCTGATAAGCTAATACCTGGTCAAAATAAATTTGTCTGAATTCCTCACTTGAAAATTCCCAAACCCACAACATAGGGCTTCTTTGCTTGTAAAGTGATGGTTTGAACAAATTTCACAATGATTGAGCAAATATTGTAATAAATTCTTACAGCAAAAACAAGATTTGACCCACTGACCCAGTTTTTGACCTTGCATTACCCAAGTTTTCAATGACCTGCAGAGTACAGATATCATCAAAATAAACGTCCTGAGCAATTTTCAAAATAATTGAGCCAAAATTGGAACTTCCACAGCAAAAAGAAGGGGTTCATTACCTTTGACCTTGACTAATAAATGGAATTCTTGATATTTGACCTTGTGCCCTAGTTTTTGACCTTGCATGACAAACTTTTTACATGACCTTTATATCATTAAAAAAAACATTCTTAGCAATTTTCATAATAATTTGGCCAAAAATGGGCACTTCTGAGCAAAAAGAAGGATTTTATCAAACAGACCTAGTGACCTCATTTTTGACCTCACATGACCCGATTTTTAAAAGAACCTAGATATCAACCAAAAATACATTCTGAGCAATTTTCACAAGATTTGAGCCAAAGGTAGCACTTTTAGAGCAAAAAGAAGGATTTTAAATCATTTGACCTAGTGACCTACATTTTGACCTGACATGACCTACTTTTTAAAATGACCTAGATATCATCAAGACAAAGATTCTGGTCAACTTTCACAATGATTGAGCCAATACTGTGACTCCTAGAGCAAAAATAAGATTTGACCTAGTGACCTACTTTTGAGCCCATTCTGACCCCAATCCCAATTCTTTGAAGTATTTTGAAAAAGGATGACCCAAGGATCATATCTGTGAAATTTCATCCAATTCTGCCCAGCACTTTAGGAGGAGAAGATTTTTTTATGATTGTGAACGGACGGACGGACGGACGGACAGACAGACAGACGCCGGACAACAGACCAATCACAATAGCTCACCTTGAGCACTTTGTGCTCAGGTGAGCTAAAAAGGAGAAAATGCTGATTATCACCATTTTCCCTTTTGCTCTGATATTTTCCATGCTATATTACAGTACACCAAAATAAAATCTTTATCAACATCCGATTTATTGTCTGCAGCAGCTTTCAAATTGGACTACATAAAAAATGTTGTCATTTGAAAAGGGTAAACCCTTTCAAACGACAAAATTTCATGGTGATCCAAATTAAAAGATGTTGCAGACAACAATTCCAAGTGCATGAAATTTAAAATGTGTTGGTCTTTTGGGGTAGAAAACATTGTGGGAAATGAAGAAATTGCTTTTCACAAGCAATTTCTTCATTTTCCACAATGTTTTCAAAAGTCATTATCTTATAGGGAGTGAAAAAGAGTCACTGCGTGGTAATGGGTTAAATAAAGCCATCTCACCTCTTTGCCTGCATCAGTAACTGAATTTGGTCTTTTCAACTGTTTTGCTGATCCGGGTCTACTTCTGCTAGTCGATGCTGCCGAGGCTATTCCAGACCCTGTCAGGCTCAAATTAAGGTCATCAGAGGCTTGGCGACCCTTAGATGCCATCCTAAAATGACCAATACACAATGTTAACCCTTTGTTAACCCATTCCCAAACAAGACCTGGTTTTGACGTTTCTAATAGAAAAGGCTTGGGAAAACATTAAAACAAAAGAAGAAACTGCTGATAACCAGCAGTTTCTCCTTTTGTCTCAATATTTTCTATTGCCATTTTTCCCACAAATTTTATCTTTAATAACTTCCATTTTGTCATTTTTGGCAGTTTTTTAAGTGGATCACCCTAAAATTTTGCTGTTTGGGAAAGGGTTAATTAACCCATTACAAGACTGAAATTTCAGACTGGTCTAAATTCAAAGGTGTTGTAGACAACAATTTGAAGTTAATGAAATTTCCATTTTTCCGTCTTTCTTACAGAAAAAAATGTGGGAAATGAAGAAATTGCTTGTCACAAGCAATTTCTTCATTTTCCACAATGTTTCCAAAGCCTTTATCTTGTGGGGAGTCAAAAGGTGTCACTGTAAGGTAATAGGTTAAACAACACAGTTATTTACAACAAAGGTTATCAGTTGTAATAAAATTGTACAAATTAGTTAGCTAAACGGTATTCGCCTAAACAACTGTACCACTTTTCTCCAATTATCGAGGAAACGAGGAAAATTGCATCTAGCGCTGTCAACAGAGCTCCAGATAATTTTTGAGGCAAGGACTATTTACCTCTCAGAATTATTTGCAAATATCCGAATATTTTTCAGAGGCAAAGAGTATTTACCCTCTAGTTCTGAAAAGGATTAAAATTAACAGGAGCACCCAACCAGAATGACCAACTTTCATTTTCAGGTTCGATGACATCTAACCGTGGTATGTTTCTGACTTTCTGAACGAGATAACCATCGCCAGCTATCTTTGCCTGTACACAGACTTCATGAAATTTGTCAGTATGTCAGACATGTCCGACAATTTTTCATTCGCACTGATGTTTTTCAGCTCTCTATCAGTCCGAATGTCTGACATTCCTCAAGTGTCATTTCACTCATTTTAGGCCAACCTGGTTTTGACGTCCCTAATAGAAAAGGCTTGGGAAAACATTGAGACAAAAGAAGAAACTGCTGATAACCAGCAGTTTCTCCTTTTGTCTCAATATTTTCTTTGCCATATTTTACACATATTCTATCTTTAATAACTTCCATTTTGTCATTTGTGGCAGTATTTGAATTGGATCACCCTTAAATTTTGCTGTTTGGGAGAGGGTTAATACTTCAAGTTCATAAAGAATTTCTAATTTCTAACATGGGATTTTTATGCAAGTAATTGTAAATCTACCATTTCTAGTACTATTTGAATTCATTTTAATTGATTTGGTCCTTTGGTCTGACAATTTGTTTTTTTCGGACTGACAAATATTCAGGCCATGTCAGACCAAATGACTGATGCTTTTCCTTAACTTTCAGGAAGTCTGAGTATGTCATTTCAGGACTACTCTCTTACGAACAGAGCGTATTCTCCCTACATTCCATTTCGATAGAATACTCTCTGTTCTCGCGGGGTCGTTTCACGTCTAATCTCGGGGCCTTGGCGGGATTTCGGTATCCAATCGTCGCCAATATACTCATAAACAATCGAAATTTCTGATACAAGAAATGATTGGCTAACGCTTCAAATTACCGGCTTCTGCCAAAAATAGAAGCGACGTAATGTATACGTAATCAAACAAGATCAAACTGAAAGATTTTGATTCGATGATTCAAATGTTACTGGCTTCAGCCAAAAATAGAAGCGACGTAATGTATACGTAATGATCATGCAAGATAAAACTGAATGATTTTGATTCGATAATTCAAATGGTGTGCTATAATTAGATTATGACGACCAAATAGGCTGTTGGCGTACCGAAAACTGCAGAGGTCATATTTGATGGTTTAATCAATAGAGCTCGGCATGGAGAGTATTTCAGGACTAATATCGACCAAAACAGTCTTTACAATCTACTCAGGAATGGATTTATTTGTTTCCAGATTGAAAAATCTCCTTCGAGTTGCCATTTCCAATGTACGGTGTGATGCAATGGTCTGTTAACTGACTGATTGAAATTCAAAGAAATCCCCCACTAGGCATCGTTGCGTAGATCTACCAAATAGCCGATTGTTGTCCCGCATGAGCTCAGCTGGTGACATATTCAGAATTCCCCACTTAGTCCCTGTTTTGATTGGCTGATTAAAGTCGTAATAGATATCAGATAGCTGACTTCCGTAATCTTTTTTTTACAAACCAAAACCTTGCAAGACGATCTGGACAAACTACAGGAATGGGAGAGGGACTGGATGATGGAGTTTAATCCTGACAAGTGCGAGGTACTCCGAATAACAAACAAGCGTAACAAGATCAACGCAGAGTATTCCATCCATGGGAAAATATTACAGCAAGCCAAAAAGTCCAAATACCTGGGAACCCTTATCAGCAACAATCTATCATGGAACTCCCATATTGACATGATCACAAAGAAGGCAAACAACACCACTGCCTTCCTTAGAAGAAACCTCTCGACATGCCCGAAGTCTACCAAGGAGACATGCTACAAGACCTTCGTTCGACCCCAGGTTGAATATGCGGCCACAGTATGGGACCCGCACACCCAAGCCAATGTATCCAAAGTTGAAGCAGTGCAACGCAGAGCTGCCAGATTTGTATCTGGGGATTACAACCCAAAAAGCAGCGTCACTGCTATGCTCAACACTCTTGGCTGGCCTAGTCTGAGGGAACGACGACAACATGCAAAGGTCACAATGCTATACAAGATAGCCAACCAGCTTGTAGCCATCCCTAGCGAGTCCTTCCTCCATCCTCAAGGAGCATCAACAAGAGGTCACAGCATGCGATACATCGTGCCATTTTGTAACAGGGTAGTCCTGAAGGAATCTTTCTTCCCTACAACCATTTCTATGTGGAACAGACTACCGGCAGATGTCGTCACGGCACCCACCTTGATCGCTTTCAAGGCTGGGCTTGCAGCCTGTAAATAAGCACCAGACAATATGTTTTTAACCTGTTTTTAACCTGGGACCCTCCCTCATGTATATATTTACAACTGTGCGAAAATGCTCTGCTAGAGCCCAGCACTATAACCGGAAGAAGAAGAAACCAAAAAGTTATCTCTAATCGTTGGAATTTCCTAGTGCATGTGTTTTTTTCCTGACGCTTTTTAATCTTATGTTTATACGCTAATTGATAATTATCAAATGCTTTCAACAGATTAACTCCGAGTCCATGAATTGACATTTGATTCGCATGTTTTGACAAACAAAATTAGAAAACCTTTAATAAACGCCCACCCCAAACTTCTATCAAGCACTATTCTAATCCCTGCCAGTAATACCCAAAAGGGGAGTTAGGCAGTTTATATAGATAGATAATTAGTTGCAATAATGTAACCGAAACCTTTTTTAATAATCTCTCAGGCGTTTATTAGAATAACTACGGTACTTGCTTTTGTTGCATTTTGTCGTTTTATTTGATGTGAATAAAGTTGACCTATTTTCAAAAAAATATTATCAAGAATGCCAGCTCGCGCTAAGGCTTTTAATGTGAAAAAAGTGGCAAAACAAGTGACATCCTCGATAATTGGGAAACCTTGATAATATGAGAGACAGGTAAAATGCTCAATGATTCACATAAAATATTAGCCTACATAGCACACAAAATATTGAGAAATTATCAATAGTCCAGTTTTTGCATTTGCTTGAGATTAGATCATAGAAGTTAAAACTGCCTAACTGTCAAAATTTACTGTCATGACAATGACAGTAAAATTGAAACCCTGAACTGAGAATCTGTGCAATGTTCTGTCAAAATAGACATTCCATGTCGGACCCTGGATATTTGGTTGCAGCGTTCGGGCAACCTTCATGCGTCGCACACTTGGTATAAAGAACACATGTGTAACCTTTAAGTGGGAAGCAGGACTATATCAGCATAAAACTGTAGTGAAAGTAGCAATTTTGACTTCTAGACTGGAAACGTGCGTAAACAACATTTTTTCCCAACATCCATTTCCGGCGAATCACAAAACTTAGGTCCAGATATTTGTACACACATATTGTTTATTTATTTTAAAAATGAGTGTCATGTTGTATCTTTAATTCATGAAAAATATCATAATTAATAAAAAATTAAAAGCGTATCCATTTTCTTGATAAATCACTGATGTCTTCCGATATCTAAAAAAATCTTTCGGGATTGTTTTTTCGGAAAATTCACACAGCTGAGTAATGCGTCTCGTCAGCCATTTTGTAAATGTTAAATATCAAGTTGCTGGATTTCACTTTAGATTTACCCGCTCCTGTCTTTCAACCGAGCTTGAATGAGCTCTCCTAGCATGCATATGTTAACCGTCTACAAGTATTCATAGCAATGGCGGATAAGCGAAAGCTTCAAGGTGAGCCGAGAACACACATTTTACGAGTAACACGACAAGGGTTTCATTTGTTTTTGTCTGGATTAGCCACTCACTTTCGTTAGTCGTTGATTATCGGACATCTTGTGTAGCTTGTAGATACTTGACATATCCATTTCTTCATGGGTCTGCTATCAATCACATCCCTACAGTAACCCTAGATTATTCTGGTCTATGAAATAGACCCTTATAAAGAATGACAAGGGAGATAATTTGCATATTCCAATGAAACAACATTTTACTAATGCAATGCTAAATTTTCATATTAGCCTCTAGTTTCCCGTTTTCGAGCAGGCTCCCTTATTTGATAATTCGTATTTCCACATGTTGTTGTTGTTATCTTGCAAAACACGTAAACACTTTGAGACTATTGTAAAATTCGTTACTAAAAATACCCATCATCAAGTTTGTGGCCCTATGATATCGCAGCTAAAATAGTATAAATCAAAGGTGAAGGTTTGTTTGCTCAGCAAAAAACGGCCTAAAATGTGCGCTCGATGAAACTGTGCTTGCACACTGTATGAGAATTGTTACTGAAATAGTAACAAATCGAATGTGAAGGCTTGTTCAATTTCTCCGCGCACTAGGGGTATTTCAAGATGGATGGCTAAAATAGTCTCAAACCAAGTTTCCGTCTATGGGGGAAAGTTTGTAATGTTTTGAGATTGTTAGGGAATTTTAGCGATTTTGAAGGTGTCTTATCCAGTGTTCTGGCGAGGCCGCGATTCTGCGACATTCTCGCATGAAAAAAGTAAATGACGCATAGAATTTTGTCAATATGCGATTTCTGTAGCATGAAAGAAAATGAGATAGAATTTTGTTTTTTACCGCCGCTGACAAATTTAACTCAGTGTTCTCCCCAGCCCAATAAGCTGTATCGGCCCCACTACAGCTGCATGTAAATTAGTGCAATACCACTACAGCTTCAAAAGTACCCCACAGCTTAATTTCTTCAAAAGGGTCACCAAAAAATAATTTCTAGACATTTCATGTCAAAAAGTAATAAATAATGCATTCTTGTGAAATAAAATGTAATAATTCTGTATAAAAACATTATGGGAAAAGAAGAAATTGCTCAAATTGAGCAAATTCTTCTTTTCCCATTATGTTTTTATTCACATTATTTTTTGCATGAACATGATGCATTTCAAGGTTTACCAACACTTATAATTTGCCACTACAGCTTCAAATTATTCTGCGGAGAACCCTGTTAACTGCACCCGAAATCGAAAGTAAAGAGAAATCAAACTAGATCATCTCATTATTTCCTACCCAGAATTCAATTCACTGGCCCCGAATGAGCATATGAATGGAAAACACTGTAATTTCATATAAATTTATTGTTACACACAACTGAAGTTCAGGGGCCCCTTTGTATAACAGGGCCCTAACCACCACGGCTAGGGCTGGGCTGTTAAATTATAATACGGGTTCTTCTTTAATGGACGGTGGAGTAATATAGAGAATAAAGTCTATTTGGTGTTTCCAAAGTTTTCTAATTTCATCATCTCAGCCTTATGTATAAAGGATAAGTACACTCTGAAAAATACATAAAACAATTGACAGTAAAATATATACAAAATTATGAAAAATATAGATTCGGACTCGTCTGCACAAAAATCAATATGAGTATTGTAGAAAATGATTAGAATGCCACTTGGTGACATTCTACTCCTTTTCTTACAATACTCTGAAGCGATACGGTTTAAACATTTACTTTACCCTTTTCCAATAATTTGCTGCACTATAATAGTTTACTCTTTACTCTTAACTAGTGAAATAAACATATTTCAACAGTCTCATATTCCGTACAGTATTTACAATCATTGCAAAATAACATCTATCTACAACATAGGGGAACTTACCAATTTGGGGAATTAAGTGTCTCACAACCAAAATTACATCTCTCGATCCATCACACTCATTGCTGTGGCTGTTAGTACTGAAATATTAAGAATCATAGTGCAAGGCTAGGGTAAAGGTAGAAACGGTTAATTAAGGTAGGCAGGCGCGGCAAGGACAAATAAAGCGGGAAAAGCAGAACCGTGCTCATTTCATCAATCCATCGACAATCGAAACAATCAAGCAAATAGCAACACACTAAATGCAATTCACCCGAGAAAATAAACATCGCGAGAAAAGGAGAACCAAATCCAGAAAACTTACTTTTATTCTCAATTCATCAAATTCCAAAATCTCATATGATCTAGAAAGATCCTTCCAGACCAAAATCTCATGTCCCACTGAAGAACTGAAGAAGTCACATGACCAATTTGGGGGGAAAAGATCACTCATTCATGAAATAGTCTTAACAAGGCAAAAGGGATTCTACTGAATTACAAAGACATGGAAAAATGACCCTACTACATCCTTCCCCGGTCTGTAAAATGACGTCTCGTCATTAAACCTGCAAACTATAGAAAAAAAATCTTTATTAATACATGTTAAACTACAACATGTCAACTTAATACAAAAACCGCTTATTAACTCTCGGTATCTGAAAATCAAAAGTCCATAGTTAATCAAAAATCTTATGCTTTTCGAAAAATATAACAGGGCCCTAACCACCACGGCTAGGGCTGGGCTGTTAAATTATAATACGGGTTCTTCTTTAATGGACGGTGGAGTAATATAGAGAATAAAGTCTATTTGGTGTTTCCAAAGTTTTCTAATTTCATCATCTCAGCCTTATGTATAAAGGATAAGTACACTCTGAAAAATACATAAAACAATTGACAGTAAAATATATACAAAATTATGAAAAATATAGATTCGGACTCGTCTGCACAAAAATCAATATGAGTATTGTAGAAAATGATTAGAATGCCACTTGGTGACATTCTACTCCTTTTCTTACAATACTCTGAAGCGATACGGTTTAAACATTTACTTTACCCTTTTCCAATAATTTGCTGCACTATAATAGTTTACTCTTTACTCTTAACTAGTGAAATAAACATATTTCAACAGTCTCATATTCCGTACAGTATTTACAATCAGAGCTTCAGATTGTTTCAGAGATCTGTGGGTCACAGGGCCCACCACACAGGATTTTGAGGGGTCATTTTCCAAAACAATGGGCCACAGTTAAGCGTTCATATCCAAACTTGGGATTGGAGTAAATGACTTATTTGCTGTGAAATCATCACTGTCAGAGACATAGAATGTGTTTATTTATGTCTCTGTCACTGTATTGTTGTTATTTGAGTGGATGCATATATAAATATTGTTAAAATTAAGAATATTTCACTTCATTTATTTATAGTTATTTATTTTGTGTGTGTTAATGATTTGAATTAACTTTTCCCTTACAATAAGTTTTTTTATACTAGTCCAATTTGAAATGAATTGCAGATAATGTTATTAGCTCACCTGAGCACGAAGTGCTCAAGGTGAGCTATTGTGGTCGCTTTTTGTCCGTCGTCCGTCCGTCTGTCCGTCCGTCCGTCTGTCCGTCCGTTCACAATTTCTTTAAACATCTTCTCCTCCTATATCAATGGGCCAATTTTTACCAAACTTGGCAGGAATGTTCCTTGGGTGATCCTTCTCAAAACTTGTTCGCGGATTTTTGATTCGTCAAAAAATGTGGGCGTGGCAGGGCGGGGCTTATCAGACTAAGAGAAATCATAAGAAAATTCTTTAAAAATCAACCATTGGGTCAATTTGAACCAAACTTGGCAGGAATGTGCCTTGAGTCACTCTTCTCAAAATTTATTCACAAATTTTTAGATTTGTCAAAAAATGTGGCCGTGGCAGGGAGAAAGGGGCTTATCGGCTTAGAGAAAGCATAAGAAAATTCTTTAAAAATCAACCATAGGGCCCAATTGAACAAGCCTTTGCAGGAATGTTCCTTTAGTCACTCTTTACAAAATTTGTTCACAAATTTTTACATTAGTCAAAAAAATGTGGCCGTGGCAGGGAGAAAGGGGCTTATCGGCTTACAGAAATCAGAAGAAAATTCTTTAAAAATCAACCATTGGGCCTCAATTGAAGCAGACTTGGTAGGAATGTGCCTTGAGTCACTGTTTTCCAATTTATTCACAATTGTTTACATTTGTCAAAAAACATGGCCATGGCAGGGAGAAAGGGGCTTATCAGACTAAGAGAAATCATAAGAAAATTCTTTAAAAATCAACCATAGGGCCCAATTGAACCAGACTTTTCAGGAATGTTCCTTAAGTCACTGTTTTCAAAATTTGTTCACAAATTTTTACATTTGTCAAAAAATGTGGCAGTGGCAGGGAGAAAGGGGCTTATCGGACTTAGATAAATCAGAAGAAAATTCTTTAAAAATCAACCATTGGGCCCAATTGAAGCAGACTTGGTAGCAATGTGTCTTGAGTCACTATTTTCAAATTTATTCACAATTTTTTACATTTGTCAAAAAATATGGCCGTGGCAGGGAGGAAGGGGCTTATCGGACTTTAAGAAATCATAAGAAAATTCTTTAAAAATCAACCATATGGCCAATTTTAATCAAACTTGGAAGGAGTGTTCCTTGCGTCTCTCTTCTCAAAGTTTGTTCACAAATTTTTACATTTGTCAAAAAATGTGGGCGTGTCGGGGAGGAAGAGGCTTATCGGAAAAGAGAAATCATAAGAAAATTCTTTAAAAATCAACCATTGGGCCAATTTGAAAGAAACCTGGCTGGAAAGTTACTTGAGTGACTCGTTTCAAAATTGTATCTTGTAATTTTTATTTCCTTAAAAAGTATTTTGGTATGGCAGGGTAAGGGAAATTCCGTGCATTGAAAATTATACTGTACTGTGGGTTGTAATGGAGATACTTACTTTTCTTCTAAACTGTTTGGCCTAGAACCTTGAAATTTTGTGTAAGACCTAATTTCATGAATGGCTTCCAGAATACAAGAAGCTGAAGATAAGAGGAGATATTTGGAAAGCTTTTACTATTTCTCTTATCTATTTCTGTTATCAATATCTTTGGCTGGCCCCATTTTATCTTATGTAAACAAATAAGAAGGGATTATAAGCCTATTTTGTTTATCCAAACTGCCAATAGGGATTATCGGACTGTGGCTTATCAGTTAGTCCAGAAGCCTAGCTTATCAGATGGTTTGTCCTCATTTACTATATACTTTCAAATCACATACCAAATCTTGCTTATAATATCATAAATAATCAATTTTAACAGATCAGTATGCTTTGAAAATTAGCCCTATGTTGTATATTTCAAAATAATGAAATAATTATTGAAAAAAACTCAACCATTATGCTAATTTATACCCAACTTTACAGGATCGATTGGAACAAAATTTTTACTTAATTGTTTCCAAACAGAAAGTCCTTATAAGTTTCATGCCTTTGAATTTGATAAAATTGCCATTATCACTCTTGTCATCTTGATTCAGGTGAGCGAATTAGGACCATCATGGTCCTCTTGTCAATTGTTGTCCACGATTTTTCTAACATCAGTGGATGGTAATAAACACTGGTAGAAAAGTCCCCAAACTCTGCTAGATTGATAGCGTCATAGCGAGTTGCTAACATAAATCGGACATAAATATTAAAATATCACTCTATTAGCCGGAGTTAAAAACCCCTAACACCAGTGTAAATGAATAGGGAGATGAAATAGTTTAACAAAATATGGTATCGAAAGAGCGAGTAGCTAGGCCGTGACGATGTCAGATTTGTCTGCTTGCCAAATTTTTAAGGTCGAATCATTCCGCCGCATTTTCGTTGATTATTGACTAATTATCCGCTTGATTTAAAAATGCAGCCGTATGTTCTTTGTATGTGATTTTACCCGTATTTTCCTCTGCTTTTCGTATGAAAAAACGTTTTAAACTTGATTGAGACATCGTCGAAACGATAGTTGAAACAGCCGGATGTTTTCAATCGAGTTGTCTGGTTACCGATTTGAAGCACAAAGCCGGGAACCGTCACGGACTCACGATACTAAAAATAGTAACAAATCGAAGGTGAAGGTTACGGAGATCGCCCAAGATTCATCATTGGCCGACTGCTTGTTCATGGTTTGAAATTTGGGATATGATTGGTTGATCAAGTAAGTTCATTATAATAATCAAAAAATAAGTTTATCAAGTAGGTCACTTAGCTTGATCATGTACATAGCAGATTACGGGTGCGTTATGCGAAGGTCAACATTGTTTGAAATCTACTATTTCATGATCATACTTTTACTGAAATTCGTGCGCCCGGCTGGCGCACCAATACATAATTTCATGCGTCATATTTTGAAAAAATGCGGGATTGGCGCGGGCGCACCGTCAATCTGAAGCTCTGTA